>OX387437.1:15449235-16097745 GCA_947563755.1 Lochmaea crataegi
TCTTTCATACTTTAACAGTTATCGTGGAATAGATTGTATGCAATGGTTTGCGCATGAAATGGAAATATGTGCT
Organism: Lochmaea crataegi; assembly: GCA_947563755.1. NCBI lineage: Eukaryota > Metazoa > Arthropoda > Insecta > Coleoptera > Chrysomelidae > Lochmaea > Lochmaea crataegi. The sequence continues at coordinate 15,449,309 of OX387437.1, forward strand.
GAAATAAATTTATTCCAAATTTAAAAATATAATTCGTATGGATGAAAATAGGACAACAGTATATGCTAAAATATGTCATATTTGTGAAACTGAATTTACAAAGGTTGATAATATTGTTCGCGATCATAATCATTTCACAGGCGAGTTTAGAGGTTTTGCACATAAAATGTGCAACGTAAATTTTAGAAAAAAAATTTGTGTCCCCACTAATTTTTCATAACTTGAGTGGCTACGATAGTACATGTCAGTCATAAGAGATCTTGACTTAACTAGTAGAATTTCATTGTTACCAATCAATAAAGAAAAATATATTTCGGTTACTAATCATAATGTCGAATAATATTAAATTCAGGGTTTATAGATTCAATTCGCTTTCTGAATTCCTCACTTGATAGTTTGGTGAAAATTTAGTATGAGAAAAACTTGAACAATAAAAAAACATAAATTCAGAGACTGCAGTGATCGAACAGTTTCAAACTTTTAACAAAAAAAAGGAGTATTTTGCTATGTCTATATAGATTAGTTGGAAAAACTTGAAGAAACTGGATTACCCGAGCCAAATGAATTTTATAATAAACTCTGTGATGAAGAAATCACTGAGGAGCGATATAAACATGCCCAGAATGTATGGCAATTGTTTAATATTCAAAATTTAGGCCAATACTCTGATTTGTACCTGAAAACTGATATAATGCTTTTATCAGATGTATTTGAGAATTCCACTAGCGGCTTAGATCCACCTTGCTACTATACCATTCCTGGATATTCATGGGAGAAGATATAAAATGGCGGGTAGCTTTGAAGCAAGTACTGACCTACTTCCGCAATCTATAATGGGGATTCACGGAAGGTAAGTAACTGACCTACTTTCGCAATCTATGTAATGGGGTACCAAAGAAGTAAGGTACGAATGACCGCAACTGACCTCTCTAATATGCAGTGACGGAAAATAAAAATTATACAGGGTAATGACATATAATAGGAGTGGGATATATACAGAGGGTTGCGAAAGTATGTATGTGCTCATTGGAAACATCAGTATACGAATGGTACGTTAAAATTCAATATGCTCCGACATATAATAAGAGTGGGGTATATACAGGGTGCACCGAAAGTAACTACATTTAATAGGAGGGGGTATACAGAGCAGTAGTCAATTACACTATATGTAGTGAAGAGTAGTGAGTGAATTATTATTAATTTGAGTAGAAATGGTAGCTAGTAGGTGTGTTACACCAGAGATTATTTTTAATTCAGACTGTTTATACTACAGTGCTCCAAGATTAGCAAGTATCGCTGCAAATGCTGTATATTGGTGTATCAAAGATGTAAATAATAAGAACATTGGAATCGGCTATAGATATTTCAAACATGATACTATCTACGAATTTGTAATTCCATGTGATTTGTATAGCCTGTTAAATGTGAACTGTATCCACGAATTAAAAGTGCAAATCGTAAAAAATAGTGATGTACAAGAGGATGACTCTGGTGAATTGGTAGGAGAGGGGTTGATTGATACAACAATATTTAATCCATGCTATTATCCAACACTGCCCGACTAGAAACAAGGGTTCCACCAATAATAATAGAAATGGAATACACAAAAATGTGAAACGTCAAAAAATTATATATAAAAGATTGGATATATTAACATTTATTTAGTATTAGTCGATATGCAGGCCCCAACGTTTATAATATTGCAAGCTATTATTGGTAACTACCTTTTAATACAGCATCCATATAATATTAGAGAAGTGTTTGTATGTTTTGATAGTAATGGTACAAAAAATGATAGTTGGCCTGAAAAATGGATACGAATGGAATCGTATACACCAAATAATGCAGTAACCCTAAAAGCTGAAATACCTACCAATAGTACTACATACAAAGAGCGTCTTTTCAAAGGTAATGGAAATTACCAAGAATCTGAATGGTTGCAGTTGTATGCAGTTCACCAGGTCGCAAGCACACACATAAATATGCATACTTATATATTATATTATATAGCTACATGTTCTACTATTGTGAGTGGTACAATAATTTATAAAATTGTCCTTCGTTTGTTGAAATAAAAGAAATAAGTATATAAATAACATTTATTTTTTGTTAAACATCTAAAAAATCAAAATCTGTAGAATCTAAGTATTCTTCTATATTCACATCACTGAAAAAATTCTCCACTGCTTCTTCTTCTTCTAATGCTTGGAGAAGATCATCTAATGTGCCTGAATTGGAGGATGGATTTAGGAGAAAATGCCCCCATGCTAGAGTATTTGTGTCATGTGGTATTACATACCTCTTATCATCCTTTGAAGAAAGAGCCACCTTGTTTTTTAATTCTGTGTGGATAATATGCATATTGGAAAGAAAAACATACATTTTTCTATATACAATACCACCAGTTTCAACGATTTGTTTATAGTCATTAAGATGTAGTTGAGTTTCAATTATATGTTTAGAAATACCTTTAGCCTTCTTTAAAATATCAGACTTGTTGAATCGTTCCGATAATTTAACACAATATGCTTTAGCACCAGTTCCATAGAAAGACTCAACAACTACACCAGCAAACTCGTCTTTCATTTCACCGACAATAGATATTGTTTCAGGAATGTCATGGATATTATTTGTCTGATAATTGGATGTATCGAAATATTCAATATTTTCCTTCATGTCTTTGTAGGAATCTTCAGTAAATACTTCCAACACTAATGAATCAGTATCCGTATAACACAACTTAACAGAATCACCATACTGTTGTTTAACATAATCATAATAAAACTCATATATTATAGTCTTTGAAATATCCAAAACTGAAAATCCTACATATAACGGTTTATCATACACTACTTTAATTTTATTCAGTTGAACCGCCACCAAATTATCGTTAAACACAGAACAAGATTTGAATTCTGGTTTCGCAATTAAAGTTTTCGCTCCCAGGGATCCTCTGGTGTTTTCCCAATGACTTGATATAATTATACGTTTTCTTTTTTCAACATTTTCCATCGTTTTTCCAAAGATTGCATTGATTAAAAGTTTAAACAAATCTTTTTCAAAGGCATTTGTAGCTTTGTTGCGTAGACTGGTGTTAAGTTCAATGTATGTCTTTAGCCATGCAGACTGTGAAAACTCGATAACTCTGTGAATCTTTTTCAATTTTAAACCATTTTTCAAACACTGTTTAAGGTTACGATAGTGTATTATGTATTTGGTTTTATCGTTCAAGTTCGGTATCAGCTTTGAATATTTGGAGGGATGATACTTTCCGGGCAGAAAGGAAGATCGTTATGTGCATCATGCAGGTTGGTAGGATACTCCAAGTCCACTTCCAAAACATATCCTTTAGGCGAATCATCTTCAATAGTATCGACATCGAATAATTCAATTTCAGATTCAGTTAACCACCTAAAGTCACCAAATGGTAGATATTCCTTCATTGCAGCCCCATAAAGGTTTGTAGCATCTAAAAACATTATGTAGCTCTCTGGTTTGTTCACATCAAAGGTTTCCAAGTATCTATTGTTTGCTACAGCTTTCCTCTTGCTGCATTGAGCTACTACGCCTCGAATTCCTTTTTTGAAGAAGTGAAGCATATCCACATCGGTTAAAAGTTGTAGTTCAATCTGAGTACATCTCAACATGGCATCCCAACTCAGGGAAGGAGCGGTAAGGTAGTGAGCTGGATCCAACTTATATTCCTTAAGACAAACTTTGCGAAAATTCTCAAAGACGTCGGCAAGAAGCAACACATCAGTTTTTAAATATAACTTTGCATAATCACTAATAGTTGTGCAGTTGAAAGTATTCCATACTAGTTGAGCTCGTGCATATTCCTCATCAGAGATATCAACACCTTTTAAGGTATCAAAAAAATGTTCCTTAGATGGTAATTGCCGCTCGCGTAGTTTATCAAAAGATGTCACATATGAATACGGAAACACGCCTTTTTGTCTCATTAAATTAAAATGTTTTGGGAAAAACTTTCGTACCTCATTACACTGTTCAGGATTCAACGTAGAAGCCAGTTTTTCTAATGAACTAGCTAGAAAACTAAAGGAATCAACAAATTTTAATGTCATATACACATCTCGTATCTTGGGATCACTAAACTTTTCCACCAAAATAGATTTTGAGAAGCATATATATAAAAAAAAATACTTCTCCTTCGTTTGGGGGAAGGCACTGATGTTTTCACCTTTGGTAGTCAGTTCTTTGATACATAAATGACAATCATAATTTTTTAAATTATGTAGAAAGACTGGAATATATTTCGGAAGTTTATAATTCAAATTGCAAGAGTTATGGGCTGCATTATTATATTTTCCGGTAACATGGCAATGATCCATAACTTTTTTATCAAAAACATCAAATGGTCTTTCACAAATATGACAAACGGTAGCAGTGTCATATCTATCTTGTTCCTCGGGTGTTAATGATCGCATCGGTATAACATGTTTAAGATGGTTATTGTACAAATCTTGAACTATTGAATCCAATTTTTGTATGAAGACTTGGGCTGCATCGGCACCTTCATAAATTTCAAATTTGGAGAAACTATCGTCATATGTACACTTTACATAAAAAGCAAACGAGTAAGGCTCATGTTCACACACTTTAACTGTGAAGGATTTACCAGCATGGGGTTCAGTATGATCTATCGGTTTTAATAAACTTTCAAAGTCCGCGTATATAACGAATGGAACTTTCAGCTGTTTTTCAAAGTTGATGAATTTTATTGTATTTTCTGGTAACCACTCCCCACACTTGTTTATTTTAATTTCAGAAGTTGGTAGCTTAGTGTATATGTGAGTACAATCATTTTCTTGGTGGTGTTGTAATTTGGATTCTGTTGAAAAACTTTGTAGACATCCATCACAAAAAAAAGTTCTCTCTTTGTGCGTTGTCTTTTGACTTCTCAATAATTTAGATAAATCCTCGATGAGAGTATAATAAGTGTTTCCATCCCTATCAGTTATCAATAAGAGATTAATATGGGTCGGTTTCCGCTCTGACGTAAAATGAAGGGGGCCAACAACTTCATATCTTTTTTTTCCATCTTTAAATTCTGATTCCAACCCATAAACATTTACAGATATATTATTCAATTTCTCGAATTTTATAATGTCTTTCAGGGTTACCGGAAACTCTACTCCTGTGAAATCTAGCAAGGTATCAAAATGGGGGTAAGATTCTGGCTTCGTGGGATCTCCTTCGGGTTGAAATATTGCTGCATTCACACACCAAGCGAAACATGCATTATCATTATTCCGGATATTTAAAACAGTCTGTTTTCTAATTATCGCCCTTGGCAACTTGACATAAGAAGAAGCGGAAATTGCATTAAAACGGTTTATGTTCACATCTAAAAACATTATTTCTTGAAGTGCCCACCCAATATCTTTTTCTTGAAACTCTGAAGCCTGGTTCATAATTTCATCTTCAAATTCTTCATATACATGTTTCAAATCGGTTGATGTAGTCACAACTTTGTTGGCTGTATTCATAGACTTTATATCTGAAATCTCCTTCTCTGGTATTATGTAAATACTGAATATTTCAAAATTTATTTTTAATGAATAATGTTGCTGAAGGTATTCTTGAACTTTATTTAATACTTTTGGTTGAACCTCATTGAGAAAATCCATATAATTTGTCTTTTTATCTGGAATGGAGAACCGATAGGAAGCTATTCTGGTTTTGAATGCGTGATGTAACTTGGTAACACCGGGTTCCAACACTTCCATACCCATAGGTCTAAGTCTTTTCTTGGGAATAAAAGATGGACCATCGCAACTCTTACGTTGATGATTTTTAAGATTAGTAAACCTTGAAAACTGTTTTCCACAACTGCCACAAGTAGTTGAACGTTGACCGCAACATAACTGATGTCGACGAAGATGGTAAGCTCTAGAAAATTGCTTACCGCAGTTGATACAATGCATGATGAAACTAAACAGAATCAATTCTGTAATTACATTTATATACAAGAAAACGCATGCGCAATAGGTCTGAAGGTGAATTGAAAGTCATTATATTATTTTATTCTTTCATTATAAAGTTTTCATATAAAAAAATACATTCGATAGCGCACAAATACAATTAATATTACTATGGTAAAAACATTTCGGTTCAGATGAAATAACTGGAGGGTGTTCTTCAAATTCGTAAACTGGAGCCATTGAATATTTTTTGATATAGTCAGCTTTCTCTTTTCCTTTAACGTAAACCACGTCAGCATCATTTGTTAAATTAGCAACTATATTACCAAACAAAGTATTGGTGTGAAACCAACATTCCAGTCAATAGAGTGATGCTTTTTCATGAGCCAAACAGCCTGTCTGTGCAAATCGGGGGACAGCATTCGTAAAGGAAATGGTGGTTTAAACACATAATGACAAACCTGATTTCCGTTGTATGCCGCAAATTCCTTCACTATAAATTTATTGTTTTCAATCCTAAAACCCTGAACATCCATCACTAATCTCATATTTGTAGATTTTTAAAGTGTTCAACTAGTTGCTTTTTCTTTTTATACCACTGAATATCAGCTTTGAGTTTAGCCAAGTTAATAATATACTGCTCGAGTCGTTGACGAAATCCCATAGTGTACTGAAAGAAACTTCATGCTGCTGCAGACTTTTAACCCATAAACGCATGCGCATTACACTTGTCTAACAATTTTTGTCATGGGATTGTAATAAAATTCTTTTTCATGTATAATCAAACAATATGCTGATACATCATTACCCACATTTTCACTGGTTTCAAATTCTATTCGAAGAACAAAAGAACCACTCTGTAAAACCTCCTTTTGACGAGAACAGTCGATGTGGGCGATGGGTGCGTTGGTTTTAAATTCTTCTGGATTAAATATAGGTTGATTAGTTTGGATGTGGTAATAACTTTCTTGAAAATTGGCAAACATCTCATACAAAGTGGCAAAACGATTACTATCAAAATCTAGATGTAAATCATGATAAGGATAACGCTCAGAATTCAAAAACACACGTAAATTAGTCAAGTTACAGTGATCAAATTTACTCATATCTTTCAAAAGTTTGCCCTTTCTACCCTTTTGGAATGCTACCACAATATGTCGGGGTGTTTCAATTTTAGTCGTCGTTTTGACAGGCCAGGTGTGCCGTGAGGTATCTGTAAGAGCAGGATATTCAATCAGTTCCCAGCTCCTAAATTTAATTGGTAGATCAATATTGTTATGAATAATTTTATTTAGTCTCAGCTGTTCTTTAATGCTTGGAGTTATGTGAGGTACATTCCAATAAACTTTCAATAGCTCAATTTTTGGTTTCTCAGACTCATCAGAAGCAACTACAACATCGATGTCGTCTTTGTCTCGAAGTATAATCAACTCTTGTCTCATATTAATTATAATTTTCTTGAAATCCTCAAAAAAACCCATGAGTAGTTTTAAAGGAATACATATATTAAAATTACCATTGGAATCTGTTAGAATTTTTCCATTGTTTGGATACCACCCCCCATTATTCATCAGCTTACTCTCATTTTCGTTTAAAGATAGATAATTTTTTATTGTCGTAGCTATACCAACTTGTCGGACAGCGTCAATAATTACACCATTCAACTCATATCTGATTTCTCTAAATAAAAAGCGCAATAGCGTTATTAATAAAGTTAAATTTTGTTGGAACAGTATTTTTATCAGTCAACAATTTCCCTTCTATGTACAGAACTGAATTACTGGGGAGAGTATGTGCTTCTAGATCTTGAATTGGAATTCTTATTTCATCATTATAGTTGAGGTTAGCAGAAGAATACGGTTGGTATGTATGGAATTGATAGTCTTCAATGGTAGTGTCGCTAAAAGGTTCGCCCGTAACATGTAAAACTTCCATTACACCAACACTTTGAAACCCAAAGACTGCAAAAATTTCCGATTTGTAGACGTTAACAATGCTGTGGTTCTCCCTCTACTGATAGTTTTGTGAATAAATGTGCATTTATATGGATGTATACGATTAAACTGCCAAACCATTTCAATTAGTTTTTCGAAGATGTAAGCGAACAGTAATAGTTTCTTTTTGAAAATCAATTAAATAACCGCTTTGATCGAGAGCCCTAACAGTAATGTTGTTTATGGTTTTAATGCTTACAGGGTAATAGAGTATGGTTAAAGGTTGCTCCACTATTTTATACCCACTGGGAACTTGGGGAAAAAACTGATGTATAATGTGTACTGGTTCTCCATTCAAAAATGATCCGACTGCAATGTTGCAGTCAATACATATAGTATTAACTTTTAAAATATTTATCATTTTTGTTGGGGTATTTACCTTATTCGGTTCAAGAAAGACTTTTGAGAAACCCAACAGATCCCCTATTGAATTATCAACTGTAAAATTTATAATTTCAGTGCTTTTCATTGATACAGACCCTGTTCGACTATCTGGCACAATGCGGGTTGTAGTACCCGCTATATTAAACTTTTCTTTTTCAATTAATTTTATAATATCATCCAGTTCATAGGAGCCTATAGGGATGATATAGTTGTATTGACTTTTCTGACCCTACACTAATACGTTATTGGATTGAGTTACGTTTGGAATACTATTGAATGTATCAAAATTAGCTAATCCTATCTCATACTCGGAATTTTCATCTAAGTAAATGGGTGGGTTAAAGTCACCACTTAGAATTGATGACTCCCCACTTAACGTAAAAGTATACGACATCTTGGACAGTTGGTTATGGAATGAGTTGCCTACTCAGTTATACTGACTATATAAAAATCTAAGACAATACTGTCCACTTTGGTAACCTAATCTTTGTACTGTTTCGTAATTGAAGTGGATGTCTACTTTTCCATTACTTGTAATAGTAGTTTGTGCAACTAGTGTGGATATGATGGCCATATCGCACGAGGACGAAGTTTGAGCACGACGCCGTAGGAGGAGTGCTCAATCGGCCGAGTGCGATATGGACAATCCACACGAGTCGAACAGTATATTTTTTCTACGACCCACCTAAGAAAAAATCTAGAAAATAAACATTTTATTAAACTATAATATAACTTCAAATTAAAAATTTTTAACAATTTTATTATTATTAATATTTTATTATTACTTATAAATAAAATTAAAATAAAAAAAAAATAAATTCCCACGAGGAATCGAACTCTGGTCTACCGCGTGAGAGATTGGGATACTTACCACTGGACTACCGAGGAAGATAGTAATCCCATATCTATAACGTCAAATGTATTACATAATTTTATAAAGATTGACGTTTGTCAGGAGTCCCCTTAAATATTCATTTTATTCTGTTTTTATACGTTATACGTCTCCTTTGCGGCTAAGCGAATATCTGGTGGAGTATTATTTATTGATTCATCACTGAAATCACTCATTTTTACTAATACTTTTTCTCAAAAACTATAGACATATTTCGACAAGTTATTTAGACGTTTCTACGAAATTGAAAAAATATTAGTTGGCGGGTACTAAACGCAAATGCTGATTGGTGGATTTCATATACGTTCTAGGATGTATATGAAATCATATCCGTTCAGTTAACCGGAATGGCCTACATTTACATTCTGTAAATTGTGCGGAAAATGGATAATATACATGTGGGTGTAGAAAAAATACTTTACGACTTCTATTGGTGGTGGTAAATTACCATAACTATCAAAATATGTAACATTTTTACTCTTCTTTGTATAAGCTGTCCAGTGCGTTCCAACACCTTGCAGTGTATCCAAGTTGATAATACCAAACTCGTATTTGTTAATTTTTGTAGGTAAGGAGTTACGCATGTAAATGCCACGAAAATAAGGAATTTGCAATAACGTTATATATTTTTCAAGTTCAAAGTCTGTAATTATGTGCTGAGGTAATTTTATCGGGAGTTTCTTGAATATGGTTTTAAATAAAAACCCCGCCCATTTTTACATATTTTTTGTTTTTTTGCCTCATTCCATATCCTTTATATGGTCTTAAATATAACCCTTTACCACCTTTAGCAGCTTGCTCCATTTCAAGATTATGTCGTTGCTGCTCGGCTAATTGATATCTATTAGCTTTAGCATCGTTCACGGCTTTTGCGATACCAGCAGCACCGCCACCGGCAGCAGCTAAAGCCCCAATCAGAGGGATTAAAAATGGTAAAAATCCTCCAATTTCAGGTGGTTTAATAACACGTTTCTTAGTTTTACGTTTTCGTCTTAGACCCATTCCAAGTTTGCGTTTTCCTTTCATAACTGTTGTTGTCAGCCAGGCAGCTACTTTTTCACCTAATTTGGCGTCCTTGGATTTGACACGATCCCAAGCTCTGTTCTCTAAAATTTTATCAGCCACGTGGCGTTCACTTAGATCGTTGCTCTGAGAATATGCTATATCGTGTTGTAGCGCTGCTTCGTCCAAAGGATTTATTGGTTCATCCCCTCGAGCTAATCTCTTTGCTAGATTCGTTCCAGGACCTAAATACCGAAACCACTCAGGGGCGTGTAGTTCAAAGGGGAGTCCTCTACTTCTAGTCCTACGACGTTCAATTGGCACCGCTTTATTTTTCATACTAACACCTATATATGTGTGCTTCTCTTTATATACTAACAGTCTTCAACACGAAGCTTGTAAAACAACAAGTTTCCTTACCAGTTAAAAACTATGACATTACAAATAATGAAAATAATCACGGTGTATTATTTGGAGGTAATTCTAAACGAACACTTATAGTAGGGCCTAGTGGAAGTGGTAAAACCAACGTAATGTTATCTTTGTTGGAACATCCTAATGGTATGAAATATGAAAATGTTTATTTATATTCGAAATCACTGCAGCAACCAAAATATCAATATCTGCGATTATTACTACAACCAATACGAGAGATCGGTTACCAAGAATTTAGTAAAAGTGCAGATTTTCCGCTCCCCGAAAATATTAAGCATAATTCCATAGTTATATTTGACGATGTGGCGTCTTGTGACCAAAATATCATCAAAAATTATTTTTGTTTTGGTCGACATAAAGAGACCGATTGTTTTTATTTATGTCAAACATATTCAGCGATTCCAAAACGACTAATTCGGGATAACGCTAATCTGTTAATTGTATTCCCCCCAAGATGTTACTAATCTGAAACATATTTTTGATGACCATGCAAATATCGACATGAGTTTTCAACAATTTAAAGACATGGGATCGTTTTGTTGGAAAGATAAGTTTGGATTTTTAGTTATTGATAAGGACTGTGCATTATCCTCTGGAAAATATCGAAAAGGGTTTGATGTATATATAAGACCTTAAAAAATGTGAAATCTATTAGTCACAATGAATGAACGATTAGGGAAACAGCTCATAAAATCACGTCAAGATATTAAAAAGAAATATAAACTTCTCAAACAGCAGAGGCATGAGTCTCAAAGTAAATTGGAAAAATCATACCAGCCTCTTAAAGAATTTGTTTCAACTTTGGGGAAACCTATTAAACAAGAAATATCACTGACAAAAGGGGACATTACCATTAAAAAATCACCCACAACTCGTTACGATCACCTAGCATTTTTTGAGTCCGATAACGATCCAGATTTTCACAGTACTTTCCAGGACAACACGAGATTTTTAACAGATGAAACAACTTATGAATCTCGAAATGATTTGGGAGATATTCCAGATAGAACCAGACAAGACCAATTTATCGATGACAGCATAAGTGATTTTTATCGTACAATCACCGACCCAAACGTTTTGAGAGAGTATTTTGAACAGTTTGACACACCTCTTCCTAGAGAATTTATCGAGGGGATGATACGAGATACGGAAGGGGTATATGATCATATTTTGGGCGTTTTTCATAATCCCAACGAAGAAAAGTTTTACATTGGTGACTCTGAACTTGACTTTAAAAATAAAGATATTGTCGTAAAGCATATAACATATTTGAGTACACCTGGGTTGTACGAGTTGCTTTTTAAAAAAAACCCTATTGTATATACTAAACGAGATGTGGATAATTATGTAGATATTATTAAACGAACAAATGCTATTTGTCGAGAACATAACCCCGATTTACCCATCAGAACATTCCCCAATGATATTAAAGATAAATATACATTCATCATTAAGCCTGAACTAAAACCAAATCCGATTAGACCGAGGGCTGGTACGGCCCCTCGGTCTCTATTAACTGATGTACTGACACGTAAAATGTCAAAACTTGGGGGGAAGTTGACTATGATGGATTACAATAACAAACCCATTGATTATAAATATTTTGATGATTTTAATGAAATAGTTGATAGGTTACGATTACTTGTAGCTTCTCAAGCAGCAGGGAATACAGGTCATCGCAATGAAATTATATCCATTATTGAAGAATTACGAGAGGATGGTATAATCGAATAAATACTTTGATTACTTTATAAATTGTTTAGTCGTGAACATGCCGTTAAATCATTTCAACCAACATTACCTCTCCACCTCAGAATGTGTAGACGTTCCTTCTACCGCTGAACCGATACCTAAAACACCCTTTTACATTTGCACACCAAAAGAATATTTTAGTACATGCATCATTCGATTAATAGGGGTAAAAAAGACAAAAAATCACTTGTATGTTTTAGAGAATGGAGGGACTGCTTTCGTTTTTCCTGTTGAAGGTTCTATCGAAAGCTGTAAGCACTACTCGAGTAACGGTGATGTTTTGATGAATGGCAAGGTTTATAAATATCATGAGTTATCCACCATGAAAATAAAAAAGGGCGATAAAATTGAATTTAAAGTAGGTTCCGTAAATAATATGTGTGCTGATTTTACCCTACTTTGCCCGTTGCAAACAGTTTAATAAATAGCACCCCCTTGATAAAAATGGCCCATTCAATCTCAATATGCCGATTAACAGGTTCAATCAACACTTTCTTCGCAGTCAAGCGTTAAAACCCTCTGACGAAATTGTAGCAGCACCACTGCTCAGTGATAATTTTTATATTGGGGATCCCTATAAATTCCATACCAAAATTTTTTTCAAAATCAATGGTAGTCAAGGAACAGACAAGTTTTTTTACGTCTTAGACTGTAATACAAGCACTTTTACGATACCAGTATCAGGAAAAGTTGAACATTTTAAATGCATTTTTGATGGACTATATATTCGCTATAACAATAAAATATCTGACCAATCCGGTATAGTTGATAAATCTGTTGAAAAAGGCGATACTTTACAGTTTGCGTTAAACCCTAGTTATAAACAATTTTATGTTGAATTTGTAATTCAGTGTGCCCTACAAAAATATGAGTAATGTGAAGCGAGATGTAGTTAATGAATTGCTTAGTCCGGCTCGTAAAAATTACAAGAGACGACATGTGATTGTCAAAGGTTTGCATGATCTTCTTCAGGCTGATTTGGCGATTCTGAATAATTATAAAAGCGTTAACAAAGGTTTTGGATATATACTTGTAATAATCAATACTTTTAGTAAATTCGTTTGGGCTGAACCTGTAAAGCGAAAAAATGCCAAGGACATTACAGAGGCTATGCAAAAAGTACTCTCCCAAATGAGCCCGCCTAAAAACTTACAGACCGATATGGGTGAAGAATTTTATAACAAAGAGTTCCAACAACTGATGCAACAGTATGGAATAAATCATTAAAGCAAATATTCAAACCTTAAAGCTAGCATCGTAGAAAGAGTTATTCGAACACTCAAAACTTTATTGTGGAAAGAATTTAGTGTGCAAGGGTCATATAAATGGTTGGAATTGCTACCAAAAATTGTTAAGAAATGCAATAATACCAGGCATTCAACAACGGGTGCTATTCCCAGTAAGGTGAATGAGACAAACGCCAAATATATTATTGCTTTCAACACCATAAAAACAGTCGACCCCCGCAAACCTAGATTTAAAAAAGGTGATTTTGTACGCATAAGTAAATATCGTGAATCATTTTCCAAAGGTTATACACCCAACTGGTCAACCGAAATTTTCACAATCTATAAAGTCAAGCTGACCAATCCCACCACATATCTTTTACAAGACGAGAGTAATCAACCGATTCAAGGAGCTTTTTACACTGAGGAACTTTTGAAAGTGAAACACCCCGACGTTTATCTCGTTGAAAAAGTATTGAGAAAAAAAGGAACTAAGGTTTTGGTGAAATGGCTGGGATTAGATAACTCGCACAACTCTTGGAACAATAAAAATAATGTATTGTAAACTAATTTTTAAATAAAACATAATAATTACTGCATATCTTTTATTACAAACTTTACATCTATGTATTACATGTAAAATAGGATTGATAAATTTGGCGGCTTGTTGAATTCGTTGCTTGAAGCGTAACTGATCGAGATATCTAGCTTGCCAATCGTTTTTTCTTGCCGCATGATATGCATATCGCCAGACATATAGAACATGTATTTTGTTAAAGTTTTCATTAAAGCTGACTTTTTTCATCTTGTAGTAATTCAGGAAATCTGTAAATTACTTCAAGACCTAGGTTGTATGTAATTGGATTGATTTTTTTGATTGGTTGTAGAACTTCTAGTGCTGTTTTCGGAGCATCTTGTGATTTAGTAACAGCCAGTTGTAAAATTTTCATAGTTCCTAAAAACTGCTGGTTTTTTAATGTTTCAAAGGTGGTCTTTATTAGTGGTAATATCTTCCACAGCTCGGATATACTTGCATACCCCAAACAAATACTAGCGTGTCCAGTTGAAATTTTTAGCACTTTATTCTGCTCAAACTTTTGAAATTGAAGCCAAAAATAGCCCGCATCTATAGGGTCCAGGGTTTCCGCTGCAGTGAAAAAATTGTCAATCAAATCCTTGAAACATATTAATTCCTCCCATTCCTTTTCGTAAAAAACTATATAATTATTCCTGTTCCCTGGAATTATTACACAAGGAGTGCACTCCGCTGATAAACACACTGTAACAAACTTTGACTTTGACTGATTCAAGTCAAATCGACGCTCCCCCAAAAACACTTCCTTTGGAACCATATTTGAAGACATTTCCCCACAACTAACAAGACAAAACTATGCTCGGTATGGTTTCTTCATGACTTTTTATAGAAATGTGAAAGTGGTGTGAGAAATTATGCTAGTATTGGAATGGATGGGGAAATCTATAAATAGTTATAGCAAAATGAATTTGACTCACACCATCAATATGTGTTTAGAAGATTTCTCCGATTTATTATCATTGTATGACTACCGCTTGCAATCATTCAAAAATTGGACTGGTAAAGTTTCTCCTATAGATTTGGCGTTAGCGGTTTTTTTTTGTGTTGGTTATAGTGACATAACTCGTTGTTTTAATTGTCATGTGGAAATTCATGAGTGGTTATCCGAAGATTGCGTTCATGAAGAACATTTAAAATTTAGCCCAGACTGTAAGTTTGCCAAGATGATGAAAACATCAATCAAAAAAGAAACAAACATGCTGGATAACACAAGACGTTGGAATACTCTACAAATATTTAATACAACTCTACCAATAAATTTGTTTTTACTTGCTTATATTATAATAAATGATTTTGTGGTGAGACACTGAATAGTGCTTTCATTTGCGCATGCCCTAGCTACTCTTGTTTGCGCATATCTGAAATTTTATATATAATACGTTTAAACGCAGCAAAACGTATCAAACCCAAAAGTGTAGTGCAATAAAAGAAGAAAGTATGGATAGTGATAACGAGTCTTTCGATTTTGCGGTTTTGTTAGAAAACCAAGAGGTTAATAGAATCGATGACGATAGTGGAAGTGAAGTGGATCCTGTTATCAGTTCCTGTACTTCGGAACAGGAACATGATACAGGTTCCACTATTGATTTCAAATCGTTTCATATTGAAACAGTGGATAGTCAGAAATGGATGAATGCCAGTTTTGGTAAACCAATATGTATCCTACAATACTATTATTCGACAAGTGAATATCGATTATGTACCTGTTGTTTTTTCGATTTGAATAATGGGCATGGTGACAGCATAGAATCCCAACATGTCAGCGAGCATTTCACCGGTAGCGCAGGAACTCTACCAGAATCATGTTTTAGATGTTCTATTTGTGAAAAAGAACTATTTGTATATTGTATAGTTGATTATTGTTTTTTGTGCAATAACAAACATTTTAACATTATTGCGCCATAACTTTGTTTTAAATCAATTGTATCTTTTTGTATTATTCAAAAATTTGAAATTTGGTAACACATCCAGTACTGTGGATTTTATTTCACTACAATTTTAATATTAATGCAACTTCACATTTAATTTATTTTAATATATATTCAATTGTGCCTTTTTATATTTTTCAATATAAAAATGTATGACATTAGTCACATATCCAGTACTGTGGATTTTATTTCATTACACTTTTGGGTTTGATCGAATAAAATATTTCACTCAAGTCACCTTTAATTTCCTCTCCAATATTACATAAAAGTCAGTCCGACCCTATTATTGCAATGTGTCTACTAATTATACAGTTACAAACAAGTTATATCGATTGAATTGGATTCGAGAGTTGTAGGCTGATAAAAAGAAACGCTTGAAGATTCTTTCACATATATACAATATCTTAATTTTATGGATTTGTTACTGTTTAAAAAGAGCAAATTATAAATATCGATATTGTAAAAATATACTTTAAATGGATGTACAGGGTAAATCAACCACAATTAGTTATAATATGATAGTTTATTTTATCTCGTGAAATGAAAATAGGTACATACTTTATAGGTTTAAACAATTTCAAATTTATTTATCATTTTATCATTGTTTTCACATTCAATTGAGTTTCATCCAACGCATTTTCAGTAGTTGTCCAGTCTTCTGGTTCGAGGAGTTGATCTATTTCATTTTCAAAAATTCCAAACGATAAAATATATTTTGTAATTAATTTATAGGTTTAAACGATTGATTGATTCCGCTAATTTTATATTATGATTTAACTTTTCCAAGAGGTGCTTTGTTGTTATATATTTTCTTTTATATTTTTCAATCTTCAATTTCAAACTTATTTTCTGTTCTTGACTTTCACTCAAAAATATTTTATTAGATTCGAAGAACTTGGTCACGTTATCACTATGGTTCGTTATCATTGTTTTCACATTCGATTGAGTTTCATCCAACGCTTCTTCTGCAGTTGTTAAATCACTATTCCAGTCTTCTGGTTGGAAGAGTTGATCTATTTCATTTTCAAAAATTCCGCCCATAGAAATATTTTCATATTCAGAATTTTGCAATGGCTGGTTTTTTATATCCTCCACTGGCCGATTTTGGATTTCTTCAGATTCCTCACTCTCTCCTGATATTATTATCATCGAATTTGGTGATGAACAGTCATCATCTATTGTTTTAATATGATACTTTGTCTCAGAAGCTCCTCTTCTAATAATCATAGGTATACTTTTTTTAATTGTATTCATCTTTTCAAATTCTGTTTGTTCACTTGTTTTTCTGTAATCACTCAATATATTTACTTTAATACGACTTCTCATTTCACGAGATAAAATAAACTATACTTTCAAGTTGAATTTTAGCTCTTATATATCTACAATACTGCAATGTAAACAAGTTATTTTCAAGATGGGTTCTGTCACCCCCGCATTACCATTTCAATTTATTTTAATGAGAACATGTTCCCAGTGTGTTCTTCCAAATACATGCTGGTACTAGGTACTTATTCATCCTTGAAACAATCCATTTCTTCTGAAATGACATACATAAATTTAAATCTCATCGACATCTTCTGTGTTATTCCAAAAATGATATCCTGCTTTCTTTGCAGACTAGTCTCACATCAGAATTTTATTTCAATTAATTTCAATGATTACATTTTCCCAGTGTGTTCTTCCAAATACATGCGGGTACTACTTATTCATCCTTAAACAATCCATTTCTTCTGAAAAGACATACATACATTTAAATCTCATCGAATCTTCCGTGTTATTCCAAACATGGTAACTTGCTTTCTTTGCAGAATAGTCTCACATCAGAATTTTATTTCAATGAATTTCAATGATTACATGTTCCCAGTGTGTTTTTCCAAGTACATACGGGTACTACTTATTCATCCTTAAACAATCCATTTCTTCTGAAACGACATACATAAATTTAAATCTCATCGAATCTTCCGTGTTATTCCAAAAGTGGTATCCTGCTTCCTTTGCAGACTAGTCTCGCATCAAAATTTTATATTCACCGCGAATTAAAACATTTCAATTGCTCCAGCATACTGATCAATGAAAACGAATTATTATTAAATGGAAAACTTTTTAAATTGGTTAAAACAATCTTTTATATGATTTTATCTACACAGTTACATTCCTATTATTATTTCGCATCCAGACAAGTCCTAAAAATGATTCACAATTAAAAATAAGCTCTGGTGTAACACACCTACTAGCTTCCATTTCTACTCAAATTAATAATAATTCACTCACTACTCTTCACTACTTATAGTGTAATTGACTACTGCTCTGTAT
The DNA here is from genome assembly GCA_947563755.1 of Lochmaea crataegi. Lineage (NCBI taxonomy): Eukaryota > Metazoa > Arthropoda > Insecta > Coleoptera > Chrysomelidae > Lochmaea > Lochmaea crataegi. The sequence continues at coordinate 15,467,775 of OX387437.1, forward strand.
ACCCCCTCCTATTAAATGTAGTTACTTTCGGTGCACCCTGTACATACCCCACTCTTATTATATGTCGGAGCATATTGAATTTTAACGTACCATTCGTATACTGATGTTTCCAATGAGCACATACATACTTTCGCAACCCTCTGTATATATCCCACTCCTATTATATGTCATTACCCTGTATAATTTTTATTTTCCGTCACTGCATATTAGAGAGGTCAGTTGCGGTCATTCGTACCTTACTTCTTTGGTACCCCATTACATAGATTGCGAAAGTAGGTCAGTTACTTACCTTCCGTGAATCCCCATTATAGATTGCGGAAGTAGGTCAGTACTTGCTTCAAAGCTACCCCATTTTCTATCTACTTATGGGACTGTATGTTAAAATATACTAAATGCGAATTAGAACTATTACAGGATGTTGATATGATACTGTTTGTTGAAAATGCAATCCGGGGAGGAATAAGTCAATGCTGCTGTCGATATTCCGAAGCTAACAATAAATATATGAGGGAATATGATAATTCGAAGCCTGACATGTTTATACTTTATCTGGATATCATTGCACTGTACGGATGGGCAATGTGTCAACCACTACCATATGGAAATTTTGAGTGGGTTGATACAAACATTAATGTTAGATAACAGTCCCGAAGGATACAATTTGGAAGTGGATTTGGATTATCCGGAGGATCTGCATGATATTCATAGAGATTTTCCTTTTTGTTCTGAACATCGAGTACCCAAAGGCTCCAAATTACCGAAACCGTTGACCACTCTGTATAACAAAAACAAATATATCAGTCATTTTCGGGCTTTAAAACAAGCTCTAGCACATGGGTTGGTGTTGACAAAAATTCATAGGGTACTTAAATTCTCACAATCAACGTGGTTGAAACCTTATGTAGATTTATATACAAGCTTTAGGAAAGAAGCTAAAAATGAATTCGAAAAAGGTTACTTTAAACTCAACGTAAATTCAATATACGGAAAAACAATGGAAAATATTAGAAAACATCGGATTGTTAAATTGGTTAGTCAATGGGAGGGAAGGTATGGAGCAAAAAACTTGATAGCTAGTCCAGAGTTTACTGGAAGAACTGTATTCGATGAAGAAAGTCAGTTAATGGCAATCGAAATGAAGAACTTTATTTAAACAAAGCCTTGTACATAGGAATGTCTATATTAGATATTTCCAAAACTTGTATGTATAAGTTTCACTATGATTTCATGTTACCTCAATTAAAGGATTATTGTAAAATTTTATATACTGATACCGACAGTTTTATTTATGAAATTCAATGTAATGATATTTTCGAGGAAGTGATAAAACCTAACATTAACAGATTTGATACTAGCGAATATGGTGTTAATAATCCGTACAATATGCTACTTTGTAATAAAAAAGTCCCTGGTTTAATGAAACATGAGGCAAATGGTAGAATTATCACTCATTTTGTAGGATTAAGATCTAAAATGTATAGTTATAAGATACAAGATTCAAAGTTGGTTAAAAAATCAAAGGGTGTTAAATCGAGCATCATTGAAAATAAAATTACATTCGATGACTACATCAACTGTTTAAGGGAAAACAAAGATAAAATTATTTCGCATCGTATAATTCGTTCATATGCTCATAATGTTTACAGCATAGAGCAAACAAAAGTGGGTTTGAATGGATTAGACGATAAGCGTTGTATATTACATGATTCAATCAATACTTTACCTTGGGTTCATTATAGTTTAAAGTAGTTATATGTTCTTGTATGTATCAATAAACTTTATAAATATATGTCAGTGTATGTATTAATAAACTATAAATATATTTCAGTGTATGTATAAATAAACTTCATAAATATATTTTAGTGTATGTATCAATAAACTTTATAAATATATTTTAGTGTATATCAATCAAATTTATAAATATATTTCGGTGTTTTTTTCTCATTAGTATTCAAAACACATGCAGTATGGTCACATGTCCACAGAAAATGTATTTAGGTGGGAAAATAATTCATTTGACTAATAACATCTCCATAGTGGTTAGCGTATCTCATGAATTGAACTTTGAACCATGTGTTGGAATATTCGGGAAGGATAATACTATTGAATTGACTGAAGTGGAATGGTATGAACTTCTATCTTCAATTCAAGCTATAACAAATGACTCTACAATATATGGAACAAATTTTGAATGGAAAATTGTGACAGATCATTCCAGTATTTATTTGTAATCTGATTGTATAATGGAATTATGGAAATTACATCCATTAATAACGTATAATTTGGAGCTACTGAAGAATCAACAATTTTCATAACCATAATCACCTTTTCTAAATTTTGCTGGTTTGGGATCAATGCTTTTGATGTTGAATACAACAATATATTTGGCATTTTTATCATTAATTTTACTGGGTATTTCACCCGTTGTAGAGTGTCTGGTATTGTTATATTTTGCAGCAATCTCTGGAAGAATATTTAACCATTTATAAGAACCTTCCATACCAAATCGCTTCCATAATAGTGTTTTCAACGTTCGAATTACTCTTTCTGCAATACTAGCCTTGAGATTTGAAAATGTACTGTAGTGATTGATATTGTATGTTTGCATTAATCGTTGAAATTCTTTGTTGTAAAATTCAGTTCCATTATCGGTTTGTAGATTAGCAGGTGTGGTCTTCATTTTACTCAGTATAATTCCCATAGCATTTGTAATTTCTTTTCCTGTTTTCCTCTCGACAGGTTCCACCAAAACATATTTACTAAATGCATTGATTACAAATAAAATATAAACATATCCCTTGTTTTCTTTGGCATGTGGTGACATAATGTCTGCCTGTATCAAATCGTGTAGACCCTTCACAATAACTTGTCGACTTCTGTAATTTATTCGAGCTGGAGCATGTAATTCTTGTACTACTTGTGCTTTAGACATTTTTTACCAATGGACACTGTAACAATAGCTCAATGCAGATAGTAGCTGTCGTTCCTAATTTAAACTTAATTATATCTCCTTTTATAATATTTTTGCTAGATAGTTGATTGAATTTAGATTCAATATCATTTATCAGCACCACTCCGTCTGTTGTATAATGTGATACACTTTCAATTATGCAAGCAAACGGAAATTTGAAAGCAATACCCCCATTATATAATACATAGTACTCTTTATTCAAACTTTGTTTCTTCTCACCTCGCAAACGAACTAGACATTTAACATGATAATCAAATGAGTCGCATATATAAAATGGAGCAGTTAGTCTAGGAGGAATCGGCGCATGAGTACCAAAAACTATTCCACCTCAATTTTTTTATGCGATCCTCTTTAAATTGCCCTACTGATGATATAAATGCATGTGGCCAGGGGGCAACCCGGGGCCATATTGTTTAAACCGAAATTGTTTAACCAATTGTGAAGAATTGTTATTTTTTAACCGGACAAATTTTTTAAAATTCCTTATAGAAATACAAATAAAAAATGTCCTATGACTTTTCGCGATAAGGATAATATTTCCAGAGATATGAATTTTTGTTTCGGAAAATCTCAGATTTGGGTAATTTGACCCATGAAAAATATATTAAAAAATGAAATAAAATATACATAGTATTTTTTTAAATTCTTTATACAATAGTTAATGATATTCTTAAAAGAGATTTCAAAAAATTTTATTGTTCATACCTGTTTTTTAATTGTTAATTTCGCGCGCTCACAAGTATGCGTCGCTTACTTTTAAGTATCGCCGTCTCTCTCTGACTCATACGCTGCATCCGCCTCTCTGTGTCCTGAATAATTATTTATCACTTATCTTGAAAACTATTAACTTTATCAGACTTTTTAAAGAGAGCAATGTTATCAATAATTATATTGTCTACAAATTTTTGTCTGAAATCAATTTTACAAAAGTTATTCAAGCATGAAGTGGAACATATAATTAAAATTACTTTTTTATTGGTTTATATAACTTTTTGGTTATTATCATAGTAATTTATGCATTTTTATCAACAATATCAACATACGATGCAGCGTATGAGTCAGAGAGAAACGGGGATACTTAAAAGTAAGCGACGCATACTTGTGAGCGCGCGAAATTAACAATTAAAAAACAGGTATAAACAATAAAATTTTTTGAAATCTCTTTTAAGAATATTATTAACTATTGTATGAAGAATTAAAAAAAATTTTATGTATATTTTATTTTATTTTTTATTATATTTTTCATGGGTTAAAGTACCCAAATTTAAGATTTTTTGAAACTTTAAAAATTCATATCTCTAAAAATATTATCCTTATAGCGAAAAGTCATATGACCTTTTTTATTTGTATTTCAATAAAGAATATAAAAAAATTGTCCGGTTGAAAAATAACAATTCCTTGCAATTGTTTAAACAATTTCGGTTTAAACAATATGGCCCCGGGTTGCCCCCTGGCAACAGGCATTTATATCATCAGTAGCGCAATTTGAAGAAGATCGCATAAAAAAATTGAGGTGGAATAGTTTTCGGTACTCATGCGCCGGTTCCTCCTAGACTAAGTTAGTTCAGCCGGACTCAAATAATGTTCATTGAACTTGTTGCGAGGCATGTTTAAAATAAAACACTGAATAAATGTGTATTTATACACTTTTTTCTATAGGAACTTGAATAACAAATTAAACATAACAATCACTTCTCATCGACCTTTGGGAAAGAAGTTCAAACTCTATTCTATCTCCTTTAGTTACAATTTGATTTTCTAGTAACTGATTAATGGGGTTGTTATGATTTTTATATGAAACAAATAAAGGTGATGGATAGCATTGAATACTTTCAACCTTTCCGGTTATCGGAAAAGTGTACACAGTGGTCAAATCATCTAATACATTGTTTTTTCCATGAATGTAAAGTATACATTTTCTATGATACTTAGATGGTTGACATATGTAAAATGGAGCATCTTGAGGTTTACTTTCATCGATAGTAAGAAAATGTTGATTAAACTTGTTGATAGGCATGATGTAAACTGAGCAGTTGTGGAGTAAATGCTCCATTTAAAGGATTATTTTTCCTTCACGTAATTCTTCTATAATCGAAACTATTTCGTTATTATGAGCAGAATTACCTGCCGTAAGTGGCAGCGAGCAGGTTCTGTCATATCAGGTTCCGTTGTTGGTCGTAGTTCAGGGGTTTCAGTAGGGGTCAAGTTACCTGAGATTAAATTGCCAAAGTTTGACGGAACATATGAGACATGGATGGAGTTCAGGGACATGTTCGAATCCTTAATTCATTCCAACGTTCACATTAGCAATATTCAGAAATTACATTATTTGCGAGCGTCGTTAATCGGATCTGCGCCTCTCGTTATACAAGCATTGGATTTTACTGCCGATAGCTACGACATAGCTTGGAGTACATTATGCGAAAGATACAATAATAAAAATCTGCTAATACAGAATCATTTAAAGGCCATGTTTAACATGGAAATCACTGTAGCGGTTACCGCGACTAAAATTCGACACGTTTATGAAAACTTGTATAAACATTTAAATAGTCTTAAGCAGTTAGGCGAGCCAATAGAATATTGGGACACGTTACTCATCTACATAGTTTCGAGCAAATTAGATAAAAATACGGCCCAAGAGTGGGAAAAATACAAATCAAATCATGACGCGATTAATTTGAATTACTTTAAAGAATTTCTAAAAAAGCAAGCCAATCTGTTAGAAACAATCGAGATCAATTCAGAGCAAAACAAGCGAGTCAATGAAAGGTACAACAATATTCGAGAAAATTCTAATAGTTCAGGTAATAGTTCAAGAAACAAAGCTTACAATTCTTCCCGCGGCCTATCCACTGCGAACGCGACCGCGAACAAACATTATGATTCAAATAAAGTAAAATTGGTATGTTTTGATTGCAAAAGGGATCACAGCCTTTTTTATTGTCCAGACTTCTTAAAGTTGGGAACAAAGGATCGCGTCAATAAAATTAGGGAATTAAACCTCTGTTTGAACTGCCTTAAGCGAAGCCATCTTACTAAGGACTGTAATTGGTCCGGGTGTAAGATTTGTGGAGCAAAACATAATACAATCCTACATGATCATGGTAGGGAACACGCGGGAACAGCATCGCATGTCTGCCAGGGAAGCGATATAAGCGAAAATACACAATTAGAAACTGATAACGCGAGCGTTACAAATTGTGGGATAGCAACCACTCAGCAAACAATATTATCCACAGCGAAGGTGAAGGCATTTGGCAAAAACAATAGTTTCTTAATAGTTCGAGCACTATTAGATTGCGGCTCGCAATCTAGTTTTATCACTACAAGTTTATATGAAAAATTGAATTTGGAAAAAACAAAGACGACTTTTGCTGTCTCCGGTATAAGCGAAAAAATTTCATACGTCAAACAAATGTAATTTGAAAATTCAATCAGTAAATAATGATCTTGAGTTTAATATATCATGTTTTGTCCTAGACAAAATAACCTCAGACTCACCCGAGACATCCATTGATATGGAAAAATTACAGATTCCTTTAAACATTGAGCTAGCCGATTCAGATTTCTATTCTCCATTACCTATCGATATATTACTAGGTGCAGACATTTTTTGGCAGCTTTTAAGCGTGGGTCAAATCAATATCGGTTTTCCTAGCCCTGTCTTACACAACACTCACCTTGGCTGGGTAGTTGCTGGCGGCCTGCAGCTACCAAACTCGAAAACTCATTGCAACTTTTCCAGAAACGTCGACGTCCAGGAACAGCTTTCCAAGTTTTGGGAAGTTGAGGAGATAGAAACAAAGAAACTACTTTCGGTTGAAGATCAAGCGTGCGAGGATAGTTTCGTACGAGACTTGTATACAAGTGAAGAAGGTAGATACGTGGTATCATTGCCTTTTAAAAAACCACCAGGAGTCGCTAGGTAATTCGCGTGACTTAGCATTTGAACGTTTCTTATCATTAGAACGCAAGCTCATGGCTAATGATAAGTTAAAAAAGTTGTACACAGAGTTTCTAGAAGTCTATGAACAGCTGGGACACATGTCCCAAATAAAATACCAATACGACACCAATAACGGCTATTTCATGCCTCACCACGGTGTGTTGAAGGAGTCAAGCAACACTACTAAGTTGCGGGTTGTCTTTAACGCTTCTAGTACAAGTACAACAGGACTATCATTGAACGACATTCAAATGTCTGGTCCAACAATCCAACAGGATTTGTTATCCATTATTTTACGTTTTTGCACACGAAATATTGTTTTGTCGAGTGACATTAAAATGATGTACCGCCGTACTTATCAATCCTGAACAGCGTCATTTACAAAAAATATTCTGGCGTTCCGATCCTGACGATGATGTTACGACATTTCAGCTGAATACAGTTACTTACGGAACCACCGCCGCTAGTTTTTTAGCTATACGTTGCCTTTTCGAGGTTGCGAAAAAATGCGAGCGCGATTTTCCATTAATTGCGAACATAATTCGAAACGACATGTACGTAGATGATCTATTAACAAGCATAGATACTCGAGACGAAGCCGAAGACATATGCCGTAACATTAGTAAAATTTTATCTAACCGCGGGTTTGAATTAAGAAAATGGAATTCAAATGATCAATACGTTATCCGAAATTTAGAATCCGAAAATACACTAGTAGAGTTTTACTCTAATAAAGAGCATGAAAATTCAATTTTGGGACTGTTATGGAACAGCCTGCTTGATATTTTGAAATATAAAATAAATCAACCTGGTGTCATCCAAAGGGTGATAACCAAACGTGTCATTCTATCCAGTATTGCTACCACCTTTGATCCGCTAGGCTTAGTCAGCCCTTGCATTATTGTGGCAAAGGTGCTCTTGCAAAAATTATGGTGCGAAAAATTAAGCTGGGATCAACCGGTTCCTGACATCATACGTATTTCCTGGTTAGACTGGTACTCGAACTTAAAAATCTTAAATAATATAAACGCAACTCGAAAGGTTGTTTGCGAAAACTCAATTAAAATCACGTTACACGGATTTGCTGACGCTTGTCAGAATAGCTACGGCGCGTGAGTTTACGACGTGTCAGAAGATAATTCAGGATTGCGATATTCTAATTTGTTATGCGCCAAATCGAAAGTCTCTCCGGTTAAGCATTTAACAATGCCATGATTAGAGCTATGCGCGGCATTAATATTGGCTCAGTTGTTAGAAAAGGTGTCAAAATCAATTAACATTAAAATTTACCAAATCCTGTGTTGGTCCGACTCCACGATAGTATTGGGTTGGTTACGTGCATCCCCACATTTGTTAAAACCATTCGTAGCCAATCGAGTAGTAGAAATTCAGAAATTAACGGCCAACATTGAATGGAAGCACGTTCCGTCGTTGGAAAACGCAGCGGACATATAGTAAAATTAATACCTATTTAGAGGTACCAGCCGTTTTAGTAACTTAACGTATGCGGCTTCTTGAACCATCTGAACCCGCATGAAAAAAATTAGGTAATGACCTTTGTCATGTCAAATGCTTGACATATTTCTTATTGCATTGGCGTAGTGACTTGAAATTTCATATTATCAGTGGCGGTTTGTATTAATACAAATTAATTTTATGAAATTCATAAAATTCTAAAGATGTTGACATAATAAAAGAATATAAAAGAAGCGCACTAATTTTAAAAACATTGTTTTATTAACTATATACATAGTTTTCTTAAAAAAATATGGCAATTCAGAGTTCGATTAAGTACAAATTCTAGATTTAAAAAAAAAGACAACGTGATCTTCAAGGCAAAGTTTAATTAGTTTCTAAATCAGAATAACTTTCGGAAAGTGATAGTTCATCATCGGATTCATTGGATACAGAGATCACCATAGGTTCGATGTTTAGTAGGTCCAGTTTGTTTTCTACTTCCCATGCTTCAGAAATAATTTTCTCTGTATGATTTATGTAATTCTGCCAGTGTTGCTCCGGTACATTTTTTACAACGTCATTCCATACTTTTAAGACTTCAGTAGGCGACCTTGCAGTTTTCGTAATAGCTTGGTCATAATGCCTTTTAGTTTCTGACCATACCATTTCGATGGCATTAAAATGGCAATGATAGGGTGGTAGCCTGAGAACACAATGACCATGCTCGGCAGCGTATTTGTCTAAATGATAATTTTTTTCTGGCAAAACTTGCTTTTCAATTACATTCCAAACAGCATCCTTTAAAATGTGATCTGGAAAAGGAATATTCTTTTTTTTGAGCCATTCTAACATGCGTCTTTTACTCCAACTTTTTCTTGGGATTTCTTCATCCAGGCGACTGTGATACGTTGCGTTATCCATTATAATTAACGATGGTTCTTCCAAGTTTACAATTAGTTGCTGTTTAAACCAATTTTCAAAATTTTCGGTGTTCATGTTCATTACCATGATAATCGCCTGTTTTTTTATTGCATTTAAAAATAAGCGATGCATTTGCCACAAAACCTTTTTTATTACCGGCATGAACAATTACATATCGTGTCCCACTTCCAGTTATTTTTAAATCACTGTGTTTAGTACCATTTTGCCACATTCTTCTGTCCCCGCTTTTACTAAAAACCCATGTCTCATCCAGAAAAACAGGTGTAAAGAGCTTTTCGCTTTTAGCAGCATGGTATTTGTTCAAAAATAATATTCTTTTTAATCCGACTGCAGGCATTTCCAATAAATGTTTTCTTCCATCCTGTTTTTTGAAATGAAAACCCATTTTTTAAATTCCCAAATATAACGAACCTTTGGAAATCTTAGTTTCTGGAGACTCTTCGATAAATTGCCGTAAAATAGTTTCTACTGTGATTTTATCCTTTCGCGCATACATTTTATAAATTACTTCCCTCAAACAATGCAGGGTATTTTTTGTAATTCGGGTTTTGCTCCGGGAAACGCTTGCAGACATATTTCTTCTAAATTCGAAATCTGTAGCTCTGTTTGGTTTTTCAAGATTATATAATGTGCTTTCTGGAACTTTTAGTGCTTCGGACGCTTTTTGAATTGCCTTAAATCGAGATCCTAAATCGTTTTGAAAATAGTTTACTACATTAAGCATAAGTTTTTTGGATTCATCAGAATATCGCATTTTTATATCTTATTTTGCGTTATGACATTAACATGAAATCAAAATTTGACGTAACTTCAAAAACGTGACATCTAATAAATTAGTTACGACGTTCATTTTTGTTGGTAATTTTTTGTTTCAACCGATTTATTAATAATAAATAAGGATGGTCTTATTCTAAATGGGTATAAAATTTACTATAGTATCGAGAGGGTTAACCCCTCAGCAGTTATGCTCTTCTCGCATGTGGTTTCATGGTCCCGAGTGGCTGGTAAGAAATACTTCGTATTGGCCAAACACGCAACCACCGGTAATAGATTTACCAGAGATTCGTACCACACTCATTTCTTCAGTGTCCAAGGGAGATTCTTATCCGTTTGAACGTTTCTCCGATTTTTCAAAATTAAAAAGAACCGTTGCATGGACAATGAGATTCTTGAAAAATTGTAAGAACAAACCCGATAATCGAATATTACTTCCTTACCTGACCTTAGATGAGGTTAAAAAAAGTCTTCACTTTATCATTAAAATAGTTCAAAGGGATTCCTTTCCGGAGGAATATCTCATTCTCGCCAAAGGCAACGAGTTGCCATCTAATAGTCGCATTTTGAGTTTACATCCATTCATTGATAAAACTGGTTTAATAAGGGTAGGTGGTAGATTGTCGAATTCGGACTTTCCGTACTCAAAGAAGCACCCCTTATTACTTTGCACTAAGCATTACGTTACTAAATTAATATTTGAATGTACACATAAACAGTTATGTCATGCCGGACCTCAGTTACTATTATCTACGATTAGAGACACCTTTTGGCCTGTGTCAGGTCGCAGCTTCGCGCGAAGGATTGTGAAACAATGCGTATCGTGTGCCAGATTTAGTGGCAAAAAAATTCAACCTCTTATGGGTGATTTGCCGGCGGTAAGAGTTCAACCAACAGCTCCATTTAGCGTTGTAGGAGTTGATTATGCCGGGCCCTTCTGGTTGAAAGATAGACGGGGTCGCGGCTGCAAGGCTATCAAATGTTGGATAGCGCTATTCGTCTGCTTTAGTACCCGTGCCATACATTTGGAACTTGTCCTGTCTCTTAGTTCCGCAGACTTCATGCAATCATTTTATCGTTTTGTAAGCCGTCGTGGCAAACCAGCTCAGGTATTCTCCGATAACGGAACCAATTTTGTCAGAGCCGGCCGCGAAATGTTAGAAATGAGTTCGTTTTTAAAAAATCACAGTCGGGAGATTATCGACAAAGCTTCCCGTTCAGACATTGAATGGCATTTTATTCCGGCAAATTCGCCGCATTTTGGGGGTATTTGGGAAGCAGGGGTAAGAAGTTTGAAATACCACCTCAAGCGTACAATAGGCGACCATAAGTTGTTTTTTTATGATTTTCAGGCGTTACTCGTTCGTATCGAGGCGGTGCTCAATTCTCGTCCCCTTACTCCTTTTCCACAGATCCCGACGGTTTGACCTGTCTCTCCCCCTCCCACTTTCTAATTGGAAGACCAATGGAAGCAATACCCGAATTACCAATCAACAATATCAAAGAAAACCGTCGGAGTCAATATCAGCTTTTGCAAAAATTGTACGAGCATTTCTGGACCAGATGGAGCCGAGAATACGTCAACGAACTACAACAGAGACATAAATGGAAAAAGTCCTCTGGAAGTTTATATATTGGACAATTAGTCTTGATAAGAGATGATAATGCTCCACCCACAAGATGGCGTTTGGGACGCGTTATTAAATTAGTGCCAGCAAAGCATGGTGTTAATCGTGTCGCCTCAGTGAAAACTGCGGACAGTGAAGTTACCCGTGCAGTGACCAGACTCTGTCCTATTCCCATTGAAAGTTAGCCTAGGACTTTCAAGGCCGGGGGCATGTTTAGTCAACCCTTCCCTAGTGCGGCCATGTGCAGCCGAAATGCAGGTGCCCGCCGGCGAGATTAGACATTCGGTCCTAGTACCTGATAGAGTAAAAACGTATTTTTTTTCATTATGTAGAATGTTCCTAATTTCTTTTTTGTTAGTATATGTAGCGAATAAAGATAATTATAAAAGTCATCCAGTGTATAGTTACAGTCCACTACACTCAAACAGATAGCGTTTGTTCCTTTTATAATATCCACGTAATTGTCAATATCTTTCTGATTCTGTAATGTAGGATTTTTCAAAAACAGTAATTCCCACAGACCTACAGTACCAGGGTATTTAATATTTTTTACTGAAATATTTGCACCTTCAAAATCGACTTCAGAATCTCCGATATAAAACTTTTCTTTGATAGGATCGTGAAATAAACCCAAATCATGATCATATTTGCCATTTACGTCACGTACCATTCCTTCAATATACTCTCGAGGCAGAGGACTTTTGAATTGATCCAAATATTCGCGATACACCTCAGGATTGGATAAAGTTTGATAAAATTGAGAAATGGTATCATCAATGAATTGGTCGTCGCGACTCTTATCAATCTCATCATCATTATGATCGATTTGAGATTGAAACACTTCTTCGGGTGCAGGTATCATATTCTCTAGCTGAGTGCTATTGAATAGTGGTCGAGCAGGGGGAGTAGTTAGATACGCTAATTTATTATATTTGGTAAATTGCGATTTAGGTGTTATAGGTGACATTGATTTTCTTTCTTCTTTAATCGATGGTTGAATTGGTTCCTTTAAAGCGGACACCAATTCCTCAAGTGGTCGCGTAATTGGTTGGTATGATTGTTCTAACTGAAATTGACAACTTACTGGTGCGGGAATACCACACTCATGTTTCAATACTAGGGAGGACAATAGAAGTTCAGCTAGGATCCAACAGATAAGCTTGCATGCATATTTAAGAATAAGTCGATAGCGTTTGTTTATTACTTTTGCTACTTTTAGCTTGGTTTGCTTAGTAGAAATGATTTAGTATACTCCACAATTTGTGGGTATGATTGCCTTTTGCTTTAGTAGATGTACAGTATTTATCATTATTTTGTTGTAAATTACCAGACCTCTTAGTATTAAACTGCACAACATATAACACTTAAGACAAGCACTAGAAAATAGACATTTCATAAAAATCTCTCATTTATTCTCATTAATAGATTCATGTAAAACCTAATAGCTCGAGGAAGTATTTGAAACTCAATCTGAAAGTAAAGATTGACAATAGTTATTATTATATTCATTTTAATTATACTCAAGCTCTCTAATAAGAATGTACTTACCACATGTGAACCTATCCAGTATATACTATTAGGGAGAATATTAAATTGTATTATATTTATTTTTTTATACATATTAGTGGCAGTCGTAGCCTAAATACTTAGCATAATAGGGCTTAAGTTCGTATAGATCTTTCCTGATTGATTTGTTCGATATTTATCAACACTAGACATAGGTATATTTTTAATATAATTTGTTTGATATTATAATATATACATTTTTTGAACAGTACATATTGCATTATCAAACGATCTTGTCAAGTTACTGTCAACTGTCTTGTCAACCGAACTTGAACTACTACTGGCCTTCGCTCGATAAAGCTTTACAGTCACTCATCGGGATATTTATTTATTTTTGTTTTCTTCAATAAACCAAATATTCAAACGTATAAGTAACTGTTTTATTAATCTAAATAAAGGATTAGGAGAACCCGACCTCACAAGCCTAAGGAAAACTATGCCACGACGGAGGTGAGAAAATGGCGCCCAACGTGGGGCGTGTATATTTTTGCAAGCGTCGGCTCTTTGCCTATACCTATCCGCATTCTGCATACACTCTTCGTGTGTGTATTTTCTTCCCATTCCATATACTGCTTCCCGCTCATACACTTTTTCTCGTTCATTCAAGTCAGATACTAACGTTTGCACTGCTGCTTTCAATCCTTCCATTTTGTAAACAGTTTTAACTTTCAGAGTCTTATTTGCTCGAAATTTATACAGCTTTTCCCCACCACTTTTTGATGATGGTGTTGGGTATATAAGTAGGAGGAGGATTTTAAAAATTACACATCTCACAACATGACTAAGTTTTTGTGCAAGAAATCGTTTTATGATTTCACTACCGAAGAATTTAAAGAGCTTCCAATTAAATACCTAATAGAGAATGTGAGACCTTCAGTTCTGCTGGATATTTGGCATAAACTTCCATATGCCTTTCAATCCAACTTTTAATTGCAAATACGATTACCTTGATTTGTTCACTATAATCGTTCTGATTGGATAACTAATTGGGATGGACCTGCTAGTGCACAAGAAAATTGTCATTTTTGTAAATATGCACCGAAATTATAAATTGTAATATTTGATGAATAAATAAGACACTTAAAATATTTTACTGATTTTTTATTTTATGATAACATATTATTTTCTTCCTCGTTTTGTTCATAGACACCATCCTCCTCCTCCTCATTCTTCCCAGACCATATATCTGCTCCCGATCAAAAATTCTTTCATGTTTGTTAAAGTCATATACTAAACTTTGCACTGCTTCTTTCAATTCTTCCAGACCATATATCTGCTCCCGATCAAAAATTCTTTCATGTTTGTTAAAGTCATATACTAAACCTTGCACTGCTTCTTTCAATTCTTCCATTTTGTAAACAAACCCTTTTTAACGTTCAGAAATCTTATTGCATCGAAATTTATACAGCTTTTCCCCACCATTTGCATTTCAGCTTTTTCCCACTACTTACTTGAAAAACAAAACAAAATGAGATCTAAAAATCCCAAGCGTCACCTCAAAAAAGGTCACCGATTCTAAGGTCACATAAAATCTGTTTCAAGGTTCCACAAAGTTAGTGATCAAGGTAAACATGGTCAAACTGGATCTACTACTATTAGTTACTCTTCTTAGATATAATTTCTAAATATTGTTCTTTCAAACCTCGATTTTCTATTAAAAACTGAACGGAATTGATGAATAATATTCAAGATATAAAATTACCTCACAATTCTAAAATCATATCGTTCGATGTAACAAATCTATTCCCTAGTATACCTCCTAAAGAAACTTTAACTCTTGTTGATATCTTGCTCACGTGTAATAATGTTAACCCTATAATTCATTCTGATATAATGAATTTATTAAAAGTGTGCTTAAATCAAAATTATTTTCATTTCAATGGAGAGATTTATAGCAGTTAAGATGGTTTGATTATGGGCAACCCCCTCAGTCCCCTATTATCAGAAATTTTCATGGATAACATAGAAAAAATAATTCATAAACACCCCCTTAGTAAAAAATTTATGTACTGTCACCGATATGTAGATGACATTTTAGCGAGCTTCACTGGCACTACTAGACAACTAGACAGCTTCATTACTTATATTAAGTCAATTCATAGCAATATAAAATTTAACGTAGAACATGAAGAAAATAAGTCTATGAACTTTTTAGACCTTACAATTTCAAATATAAACAATAAACATGATTTTTCTATATTTCGCAAACCATCACATACACACATTACAATTCATAATAGTTCGGTCCACCCATTCAGTCATAAATTAGCAGCTTTCAATAGTATTATACACAGACTTTTAACAGTCCCATTAATCACTAATAACTTCAACAAAGAACTAAATATCATAAAACAAATAGCAGTTAATAATAATTACGATCCAAACTTAATTGACAATATCATAAATAAAAAGATAATGAAACGCACTTTAGAAAATAAAAACAATCAATCCACCAACAAAAATCTTTAAATATGAATATTTGCTTTAAAACCGATTACAATCTATCTAAATTCCTTGAAAATAACAAATCTAAATCCTCAAAATTGAACAAATCACGTGTTAATAAATTAAAATGTGGTAACGACAACTGTGACAATATTTATATAGGTAGAACTTTTAGGAACTTTAAAACTAGAATTTCAGAACACAAACGTAGCTATGACAACAACAAATTAGATTCCAACTATTCAAATCATCTATTAACAAACCAACACACTTTCGACTCAAATTTTGAAATTTTGCATGTAGAACCCAAATTAAATCTTTTAGAAGCCCTCGAGATTAACAAAAACAAATATTCAGGTAATCTGCTTAATGACCAAATAGATATCAATCATTCTCCCTTATTAAACCTTTTTACCTAGAAGATGTGATAGTTATGGATAAATTTTCCAGGTACTCTTTTTCAATACCTTTGTAATATTTATAGAATTCCGTATTTAGTCACTTTTTGTACTTATCCCTATTTAAATATTTTATAATACTTTTGTCAATATCTTATAATTCCGTATTAAGGCAATATATAAATTAAAAGTTTTTCATTGTATTGAATCTGAATATTTCACTCATACATGGTGTATCAATGAAACGAATGCTAAAATATTGAATGGAAATTCAAAAATTACAGTGGAAATTCCACGTTGCCATGAGAACCATTGTCAGACAACGTTAAAATAATAAATGTGAAACGTCAAAGAAGAGCTTCTTAGAGGTCATGAATCCATTCGGAGATATAACAGAATGGGGAAATTGACAAAGATGTCATTAGAAGTGTACCCAAAAACACGGATAAGCGTAAGAATAGAGTATGGAGACAATTTATGTTATTTCGCGATGAAAAAAAGTACAAATTCAATATAGTGGAGATATACAGTAATTTGTATTTTTATTCGAGAAATATTCTCCCTAAATACCGCTTGTGCTTGAAAATTAACCGGATAATTTCCATTCAAGCATGTTGTCTAATTCCACTCGTTCTTCGAACTCGTGGAATTATTAACAACAAGCTTTCATGGAAATCATCGGTAATTTTTAAGCACTCGTGGTATTACCCCCGATTATTTTTTTCACTTGTCAAAATCTGACATTTTGGTGGTTTTAACCAATAGCAATACATTATTCTAGCCAATCATTCGGTATTATACTGATAAAACTGCTTCCTCATCGATAATACCTTGTTTACATTGAAACGTCAAAATTTTGAAAAAAATAATCTTCCCAAATACAACTCGTTCTTCAAATTTCATCACATAATTTTTTATTTTCATCACTCAAACTTGTTTATTTGAGGCAAAAACATTCAAACAAACCGAATTTAGATAAAATCACTCGTCCTAACGGACTCGTGATTTTATCAATCGGTTTGTTTTCATATTTTTGCCACATAAACAAGTTTTCGTGGAAAAGAAAAAATTATCGATAAAATTTGAAGCACTCGTAGTATTACCTTTGAAAATTTTTCGAAATAACTAACATTTAAAAATATTTTCCAAAAAAACCTCCAATGAATCACCCTGTTACTTATATATTTCTCAAGTTACCCCTGTATAGCTTAGAATAAAATATACTTTTCTAAATGCTCTGGAACCTACCGGTCTCGTTAATGACAACCAAAGCGAGCCGTAAACATGATTTATGAGTGCGGCGATCGCTTGAAACAGCAAGGAGAATTAGACCGCCTTCGAGTGAAACATCTTATTTTTTTTATAATCTTTGGCTATGTATTACCTGTTCCAGGTATTTATGGTTTTGGCGGACAATTATCCTGCAATTGCAGTAAATGTGTTGCGCCGTCATATCTGCATTTTCTACTGTCCACTTTGCTTATCTTGGTATCTGAGTAAACAGTTTCTAATGAGAATTCTTGTGATTACTCTAAGATCAGATTTCTGAAACTTCAAGAGCAATTTAGCGTAGTGAGTACGCCGCAATAACCTTTTTGCCTGTCTTTGGCCCGGAGTATTTTTCCTATATTTTCGTTAATGTGAATGTGGCCGTTTCATCTAACGCTGCTCACATACTGACATTACCACGTTCAATGAGTGTTGAATAAACATTGTTCATAATTTCCTTTGTATCAGCAGATAAGTGTTTTCTGCCTTCATGCTTTAAACTAACTCTATATACAGTTTATATGACATTACCTGTTATTTAACTTACTCATTAAGTAAATATCTAAAATCCACCCTTTTATTTTGGAATGAGTTAAATGACCAAATTATAATTTAATCAAATATGTTATTAACTCCGGATTGTAATTTACTTGCTTTTAAACTACAAAACTAGGCCATACATACCCTTGAATAACCCGTTTTAGTCACTTCAGTATTAGTATAGTTTGGCAAACATAACTGAAGCTGTGAAAGGAATGCGGTCGAAAACATTCGATATTGCCACGTTTAACTATGAAAAAGCTAAAGTGCTAAGTATGTAGTGATAATAATTAGGAAATGGACTTTTTATTATTAACAATATGTCAATAATGATTAAACGTTAGTTCTTCAATGTGCTTGTTTCATTGGATTTCGTCTATTAACATTATTTTCTCAATTTCTGAATATTGAAAGAACACTTTTCCAAATATGCTATGCTTCAAGCCGGCAACGTCGTGCGAAAATCATAATTACCACGCCCTCCTACTAACTCAATTGGTGAATATTTATCGAACCTCCGTTGCTAGGTAACCACCTGACTTCCTATTGGCAAGCGCGTGCGTGTATTCTTCCCTCTCACTTCGACAATTGATTGACATTGATTATCCAGTGGCGTTTATAATGTCAATATTTTCCTTCGTATTTTCAGTTTAACTTGGTATCTTATTATTTCGTATCCATATTGAATTCAAGTATGGTTTTTAACAAATAGGTACCGTGTTTTGAAAAATACCTTACCTTTAAAGCAAAGCATAAATCAGTTTCTATATATAATTATAATAATAATAATTATTTTTAATATTATAAAATAGGTACCGTACGCTATTGGTACGTTTATGACAGATATTGGCCATGTTTCCTCCCCCCTTGCCGATGCCCCGTAGCTTCAGATATACTTGTCAAACTGTATGTAAAGCCTGTTCATAGATATAAGAAAGTGACTGTCTGAATCCTATTAGGAAGTACCCCTTGATAAAGAATAGGATAAAGATTTTAAATGGGTACGGACCATAGCCTACCTGCTCTAAAACTACGAAAATCGGGTAATAAATTTCTTGTCATTGTTAGTTAATAGCTACCCTTCAATAATCCGCTTAATTTACTTTCTTATAACTATGAACAGGCTTTACATATTGTTAACGCCTCAAAGACTTTTTTCAAAATAGCAGTGCGCTTGTAGCGGACCTAGTCTGGTTAAACTCGGACTATCGCGATATCTATGTATTTAGTTTTAGTTTTGTTTCGTTTAAAAACTTTGTTATATTTTGACAGTAGTTTTGACTTTGGTAATATTTCTCACGTCAATGTTATATTCTAATGATATAATAAAATACTATCTAAAAGCAAGAAAAATTACTGGTTTATATTACTTCTTAAGTTAAATAATAACATAATGGTCCTTCGAGAGTCGGATATTTTCCAGTAAATTGTATAAAAGTACAACAATATTACGCAATTTGTCGTTGCCTGCAAGACACAGCCTTGTTTGGTGCATGGTTTCGACGATCGCTATCACTGAAGTTCTACTCCATTTACAATAGGAATACAAACAGGAACACTACGCGGTAAAGTCCGCTAAGAAGTTGAGTATCTTTTTATGATTCCCAGGTAAGGTCTTTGATTGATTAATGTTTCGATTTGTATCAGAGTGTATCAAGCTTGTGTAAAATAGTAAAATTACTTTTGGTTACGGTTTTAATTTCTATTAAAAATACTTATATTACCACTTCTGACAAATCAAACATAACATGAAGTACAAAATGTCTACCGAGGAACTCAAACGTAAAAGACGTGGGATAAAAAGCAAACTTACAATTTTTTCTAAATTCATTTCGCCGTTTTTAACTAAACATATTAGGGATATTACAGATATTGAGGCTATAAATATCAAAGAGAGATTAGAGAAATATCAAACGCTTATTCATGAATTTGACGAGATTCAACTGCAAATTGAATATAATATTACTGGTGAGGATGTAGATGAAGAATTAGAAGTAGAATTCAATGAAAGGTCACAGTTTGAAAGTAACTTTTATGATCAGTTGAGTTTGGTAAAGAATTTAATGTCACAGTTAACTATAAATAATGATAGTCCATCTCCATCCATCCATAGTGGTCATAGTCAACAAAAAAACTTGACTAACTTGGTAAAATTGCCTAAAATTTCTCTACCCACGTTTCGGGGTAAAAATCTAGAGTGGTTAGAATATCGTGATACGTACGAATCATTGATTCATAATAATGAAACTCTTAGTGATATTCAAAAATTTCATTATTTACGCGCATCTTTGGAAGGTGCTCCCGCCGACATTCTCAAAACCATGGAGTTTAGTGCTCTAAATTATGCCACGGCATGGAAGTGCATTACTGAACGGTACAACTGTCCTCGATTGTTAATAGATTTCCATGTCAAAGCATTATTTAATATCGAACAGGTAAAAAGAGACTCTTCGGTTGAACTTAGAGCTTTAAGTGATACACTTATGAAAAACTTAAGAGCTTTGAAACAGTTGGGACAGCCTACAGAAAATTGGGATGTATTAATAATTGCCTTAGCTTCAGAAAAATTGGACAAATCGTCTAAATTTGAATGGGAAAAATTAAAAACGAGTAAAGGTATTGTTCCAACGTTTGAAGACTTTAAAGCTTTTCTAAAATCGAGAGCAGAATTTTTAGAATCGCTTGAGCATAATATTTCTACAGATATAAGCTCTACGGACAAACCAACCGAAAAGCGTAAGACACATATAACTCGAGGTTTTTTGTCTACAGACAAAGTCGATAAGAAAAATTCTAATGCTCAGTCTCGTTCCCCTGTTTGTCAGTTATGCAAGGGCTCACATTTCATTCAAAATTGCTCGGAGTTATCTAATGAGGAAAGGAGCAAGAAGGTTATTTCTCTTGGAATGTGTTTAAATTGCTTGCGTTTTGGACACATATCCAAAAACTGTAGAAATTCCTTGTGTAGAAAGTGTCACAGAAAACATCACACTTTACTACATTCTGAAAGTAGCTCAGGTTTGAATCAAAATTACTCAAATTCAGAAAATATTACTCATGTTAATAATACAACCAATAATGTACATTCAGACCCAGTAACTACAAATCAGAATCATGGTACCAATGCTCTTTCGGCAAGTGGTTCAGTTGATGGTGTACTATTGTCCACGGCATTTATAGACATAGCAGATGCAAATGAAAAATTGCATGCCATTAGAGTACTTCTTGACAGCGGTTCCCAGTCGAGCTTCATTTCAAAGGCGTTATGTGATAAGTTGGGTTTAAAAGTGGAAAAAACTAACATTTCCGTAAAAGGTCTTAATGGTACTCTATCTAGCATCGATTTAAAATGCAAGGTTTCATTGAAGTCGCAATATTATAACTTTTCAGAAAATATTACTTGTTTTGTTTTGCCTCAAATTACTGACAATATTCCTAGTATGAAAATTGATGTGAGTAAGTTGGATATTCCTGTAAACATAAAACTAGCCGATCCAACTTTTTATGTGCCTGGAAAGGTCGATATGCTGATAGGTGCGGACCTATTTTGGCGTTTATTAAGTAACGGTCAGCATATACTAGGTAACAACAAACCAATATTACAGAAAACTCGACTTGGATGGATCGTATCCGGTCCAGTAGCCAAACCTCAGATTTCGTCTATTTCATGTAATTTTTCACATAATTTTGAAACAAATATTCAAAATCAACTATCTCGTTTCTGGGAAATTGGGGAATTACCTGATGTAAAACCTTTGTCCCAGGAAGATTCTTTATGCGAAAGGCATTTTGTGGAAAATTTCAAGCGTTTACCCAGCGGTCGTTTCGTTGTTTCATTACCATTGAAGAATTCTGTTTCAAAACTTGGTGAGTCGTACAGTCAAGCTAAAATTCGTTTTCTAAACCTAGAAAAGAATAAATTACAAACAGATCCAGTTTTTAGAAAATTGTATTGCGATTTCATGGAAGAATATATTACAATGGGACACATGAAAAGGGTTACAGATAATGAGCAAGATAATGAAATTACACATTACATGCCACATCACGGTGTCCTCCGGGAGGACAGTCTAACAACAAAATTACGCACTGTTTTCGATGCATCTGCACCTTCATCCTCTGGATATTCTTTGAATAATTTACAGCCTATTGGCCCTACATTACAAGACACTCTATTTTCAATTCTAATACGATTTCGAAAGCATAGTATTGTGGTCTCTGCTGACATCGAAAAGATGTACAGAAACGTGAATATTTCTAACGAGTACTTGCCCCTGCAACGAATTCTGTGGAGATTTAGTCCTAACGATACTCTTGAAAAATATGAACTCCAGACGGTTACTTACGGTACTACTTCCGGATCATTTTTAGCAATTCGTTGTCTTTACCAGCTTGCATTAGAAAATGAAAAGCTGGCACCAGAGTTTTCAGAAATTATCAAGTCCGATTTTTATGTGGACGATTTGCTTACTGGTTGTGAGTCAGTTGAAGAAGCGGGGCGCATATGCATTGGCATATCCAATATTTTAGATCAGGGCTGCTTTAATCTTCGAAAATTTATGTCAAATAGTCCTGAAGTTTTGAAACATATTCCCGGAAGTAATGAAAATGCTAAAGTAGTGAACCTAAGTGAAAATGAAAATTCTAAAACATTAGGCTTAATTTGGAAGCCGTCCTTAGATAAGTTAATGTATAAAATAAGTGAACAACAAAATAACGTGCCTGTAACGAAACGGGAAATCTTATCACGAATTTCTCAAGTATTTGATCCGCATAATTATTGGAAAAATTCTAATGCAAAAGTTATGGTTGGAGAGAATCTCTTGGGACGAGGGTATTCCATTACATTTGCATACAGCTTGGGCAATCTTCAACGAAGAACTTCCTTTACTAAATAATCTAGAAATTGATAGACATGTTATTTGTGACAATCCTCAATGGATAGAGCTGCATGGTTTCGCGGATTCCAGCGAGCGTGCTTATGGTGGATGTATTTATATCCGATCAATCGATCAATATGACAATGTGGCCATAAAATTGTTGTGCGCTAAAACGAAAGTTGCTCCGCTAAAAACAATAACTATTCCCAGATTAGAGGTTTGTGGGTGTTTAGTAGTTTCAAGGTTGGCAGAGCAGGTGGTTAAATCAGTTAAATTATCATTTAATGCAAAATATTTGTGGTCAGATTCGACGGTAGCACTGGGATGGTTAAAGACAGAGCCAAGTATGTTAAAACCTTTTGTGAACAGTCGCATTGCAGAAATACAAGATATTACTTCGTCCTATTCTTGGAACCATATTTCGGGCGACATTAATCCTATAGATATTTTGACACGTGGGATCAAACCCAGTGAAATCAAAAGTCTAAGTTTATGGTGGTTCGGCCCAAAGTTCTTAATGCACGAAAAATCATCCTGGCCCAGCACTACTGTTAAATCAAACAATCTTCCGGATATGCGAAAGTCTAATACTTTTTCATTTTAACAAATAACTGAATGTACTTTCATAAATAATTTCTCTTCATTACTCAAATTAAAAAGAGTGGTTGCCTATATGTTAAGATGGAAGAATAACTATAAACAGTCGAAAGAAAGTCGCTCAACAGGCCCCCTTAGTGTTTTAGAATTAAATAACTCATTCAATGACATAATAAAAATTTCTCAAAATGAAACCTTCTTTAAGGAAATGAAGAAACTTAAAGATAAAAAGTTTGTCCCTCATGATAGTAAAAGTCTTTCCTTAAATCCTTTTTTGGGTGAAATCGGTATTTTGAGGGTTGGAGGTCGCCTTAGATTTTCCAATTTCAAGTATGAAAAGAAGCATCCTATTATTTTATCAGAAAAGCATCATTTAACAAAATTAATTTTGAAAAATGAACACCTATTGTCATTACATTGTGGTCCACAGCAGTTGCTAGCAAATGTTCGAAATAAGTTCTGGCCAGTAAATGGCAGATCATTGGCTCGTAGAATTGTGCATGAGTGTATTAGATGTTTTAGGTATAATGCAAAACCTTCTGCACCTATAATGGGCGAATTGCCTCGTGAGCGGTTAGAATCAAGGCAACCATTTGAGGTTATTGGGTTAGACTATGCGGGTCCAGTGTTAATGAAAAATAAAATTGGTCGTTCTTCTCGGTTATCTAAATCTTACATTTGTTTGTTCGTCTGTTTTGTTACTAAAGCGATCCATTTGGAGTTGGTGTCAGACCTCTCTAAAGAATCCTTTTTAATGTCATTTCGCAGGTTTTGTGGACGTCGCGGAGAGCCTTCCATGGTATTTTCTGATAACGGAAAAAACTTTGTAGCAGCTAGTTCAGAGCTGCGTGAATTTGGTAATTTTATCAAGTTAAATCAAGAATTTATTGTAAATAAAATGTCAAATGATGGTATCACTTGGAAATTTATTCCTCCGTACTCACCACATTTCGGTGGGCTGTGGGAGTCGGGTGTACGCTGTACCAAACATCACTTGAAACGGGTAATCGGTGAAACGCCTTTAACATTTGAATGCTTGTATACACTTTTGGTACAGATCGAGGCTGTGCTCAATTCAAGACCCCTATCTCCCTTATCTACTGAGCCCAGTGACCTTTTACCTTTGACGCCAGCTCACTTCTTAGTCGGCAAGCCGCTAAACTCAATACCAGAACACGACGTTAGTATAATTCCTGTAAATCGCCTCTCCGTATTTCAACACATACAGCAAATGAAGTTTCATTTTTGGAAAAGATGGAGCAAAGAGTTCGTTTCGGAACTTCAGAAACGTGTGAAATGGAAAACTAACCAAAGTTCATTGAAGGAAAATGCTCTTGTTATCATAAAAGAAGAACATCTGCCGCCTGGTCGATGGAAACTTGGGAGAGTCCTAAAAATTCATCGTGGAAAGGATGAAATACCGCGAGTGGCAACCATTAAGACTGATTCTGGGATAATAAAACGCGGTTTTCAAAAGCTTTGCCCATTACCGTTAGAATGAACAGTAAACTTGATTATTTAGTGTTGTTTTAGGTTGAAGCCTAGTGACTTCAAGTTGGGGCGTATGTTAACGCCTCAAAGACTTTTTTCAAAATAGCAGTGCGCTTGTAGCGGACCTAGTCTGGTTAAACATGGACCATCGCGATATCTATGTATTTAGTTTTAGTTTTGTTTCGTTTAAAAACTTTGTTATATTTTGACAGTAGTTTTGACTTTGGTAATATTTCTCACGTTAATGTTATATTCTAATGATATAATAAAATACTATCTAAAAGCAAGAAAAATTACTGGTTTATATTACTTCTTAAGTTAAATAATAACACATATCTTAATTAGAAAATAATACTTATCAGCGTACACCGTTTTAAGAACTTTTCTATTCTTGAACCGTATTTATTTATATGGTGTTTACACATTTATTTACTTTTTCATGTACTTATATTCATGAGCTGGGCACACTGAGTTCATGTAGAGGGTAGTAGCAGCAGGTCTTCCGAGGTTGCCAGAAGACCAACCTAAAATAGAGAACGTCCAAAGAGGTTTGTAACCCTAAAGAAGAGGTTGAAAAGAGATAGGGATGTTGTCAAAATGAATAAACAAAACTTAAGTAGAATTTCTAATAAAAGGAAAGGTGGGCTCTTTTTTGCAGAGTATTTTATCATTCTATTCTGTTTTATAACTAAATCCTTGTTACAGATACGGTGGTGCTCATATAGGCGACCAAGTCCGTGAATTGGAACGTGGATGTCACCTTCTTGTGGCAACTCCCGGTCGTTTGCTCGACATGATAGACAGAGGACGCATCGGACTCGATTATTGCCGTTACCTTGTACTTGATGAAGCCGACAGAATGTTAGATATGGGTTTCGAAGTTCAGATTAGACGTATCGTAGAAAAAGAAACGATGCCTAAAACAGGAGAAAGACAAACCTTGATGTTTTCAGCAACTTTCCCGTTGCCAATTCAAATGCTGGCTAGGGATTTCCTAGATAATTATATATTTTTAGCAGTTGGCAGAGTTGGTAGTACCTCTGAGAATATTACACAAAAGGTAAGCTATTCTCATTGTATTACCACAAAATTATTTTTATCCACACACAGTGATCAACAATGAATGAATAATTTTGAAGAAATGCAATTCAGCAAGTTAACAACTTAAATTATTGGTATATTATTCAACAAGCATGTAATGATGGCTATTATTCACGATGGTGCGTTTATGTCGCGAGCCGCCGGAGAGTGACATAAACACCTAAGTGAATATTAGCCATTATAAGCGAGTAGAATACTATTTTTTGTCCACCACTATTAATTACCTGTTTATAAATGAATTTATTTTTTTCTCTTCCCTACAATTCAGGAAGGGATTATAGGTTTTCATATATAATTTTTTCGACTTCTCTGGCAATAAATTTGAGGATACTATTTATTCTGCTTATCTAATTTTATTCGGGGTACCATTCATTTCAGTATCAGATTTGCTTTCTATAATATATTTTCTAGTAATTTCAATTTAAATTCAGTATAATAGTTAAAACTCTTGCAGTCAGCTATAAACTATTTAAAGCGTCAGTTTCTTAGTTTTGACATTGACATCTATACGCTCTATATACACAAGCTTGATAAATTATTAAAAATGTAGTTTAGATGTCTGAGTTCGTGAAATGAAGAATTGTACGATCAAAGTTCGAATCCGGGTCGCGGTAAAAAATTTTGAATATTATATTGTAGGTCCTATTTATCCGTGTCATGTGACCTGTCCATTATCCACACCTACTATTCACTGATGAATAATGTACGTCATTATACTTGAAGAAGCACACGTAGAATGTAGACATTATCAAATAGTCATGGACAAATAAATTTATCGATAGATGTCAAAACAAATAGTTCAATACTATTATAACGCTTTACAATATTTGAAAAATAATTTTCAAAGAACAGATCGTTCACTAAGAAGCAACAACTACTTCTCGAGCTATATGCCCGACAGACATTGAATTACACTTCTAAAGCAAACGAAGTTGGTATATCTTTAAGATATAACCAACCATTCTGATTTGCGATTGGAAGGAATAACAACATCACTTGTAGACCGGTTTCGGCGTATTTGCGCCTCATCAGTAGAAGGTATATGCTATTCGTCCAGAAGCTTCTTAGTGAATGGTCTGTTATTTGAAAATTATTCTTCAAATTTGTAAAGCGTTATAATAGTATTGAACTATTATTTTTTGACGTCTATAGATCACGCTTTACTAAGATATGATAATTATTTACAGGTAACTGTAATTAAGAAAATAAATTTATCGATATTTACTTAATTACAGACATTGAATTACACTTCTAAAGTAAACGGGGTTGGTATATCTGTTAAGCTCTTAGAGCTTCTGGACGAATAACATCTACCTTGTGCTGATAAGGCGCAAAAACTCCGAAACCGGTCCACAAGTGATGTTATTCCTTCAAATCGCAAACCAGAATGGTTGGTTCTATCTTAACAGATATACCAACCCCGTTTACTTTAGAAGTGTAATTCAATGTCTGTCGGGGCATATAGCCCGAGAAGTAGTTGTTGCTTCTTAGTGGACGGTCTGCTCTTTGGAAATTAATTTTTCTAATTTTGTGAAGCGTTTAATAGTATTGAACTATTATTTTTTGACGTCTAAATTTATCGATATTCACATACTTAGTTATCTAGTAGCCATGAGTCTTTCAATAACGTACTAAATCCATTATAGCCATTATAGCCAAAGCGTTTCACGTCACTTCTGTCATAACTGGACTATGTTGCCAAGCCCTTGAAATTGTATGAGAATCTAGTAAAATTCAAATGAAGTTATTAAATATTCTTCTTTTTATTTGGCTGTAAGTTATTTCAGTTATTGTTTGCAAACAAACTTCAACTTATTTCAATAACATATAAAACTTATTTGTATGTTAACAACACAGCACTAAACTAGACATTTTTATTTAAAAAACTATGGAATTATTTCTGGTACTAAGAAGGTATAGTAAATTTTATACCCATTTAGAATAAGACCATCCTTATTTATTATTAATAAATCGGTTGAAACAAAAAATTACCAACAAAAATGAACGTCGTAACTTATTTATTAGATGTCACGTTTTTGAAGTTACGTCAAATTTTGATTTCATGTTAATGTCAGATGGTTCAAGAAGCCGCATACGTTAAGTTACTAAAACGGCTGGTACCTCTAAATAGGTATTAATTTTACTATACGTATGGAATAGTTAACACTTTTATTTGTATGTTTATACCACACAGTTAATTAGTTAAAAATTATGGAACTATTCTAGTACCGTGACCGTGACCGTGACATATATTTCCATGAGAGTTATAATGTTAAGCAATTGTAATGGCGGTTTTCAACTAAACGGACAGTTGAGTTTGTGTTTTGTTTGTGTTTTCTTGAACCTGAAAAACAAAAACAAAACTGAAACAAACCAAAAACTCTTGTTTCCATTAAGCGAACTACGTTTTGTTCGAGTTTTGTTTTCGGTCCTTTTCCATTGGGTGTCGCGATAGCCCAATTTCTTCAACAAACAACCAAACATGTTTAGAGAAAAATATTTTCTTATTCTTAGTTGTGGCTTGTTTATATTGCGTTCCTTGGAAAAAGGTTTTATATATCTTAGGGATTCCGTCGTAAGGAGGGCTGAATTAAACTCTTATTTACTACCCAACGTTTCGAAAATTTTTATTTTCTTTTTCAAGGCTGAAATATGAACATTTTTTTTGGTAGGTATATCTTTTGTAAAATAATTTTTTAAAAACTTACGTGTAAAGTGAGTCAATAATTTACAAAACTAAACTTCTTATTCAGCAAGTAAAACATTCTTTGTATGTAAGAAATTTCATATAATACATTGAAGGCACTATTTTGATGTGGAATATTTTACTACCAATAATTTATCAATATGTAAAGCATTACTATCATTTAGGAGAAAAAGACGGCGACAACACAGATATTGGGTTGGATCACTTTTATCTAGAAGAGGACATGATGGTGCTGCAAAATCAATGAACGATATCCGAAATGATGACATTGGATTGCAATTACCAAGTTACAAGGTCAATACTTCTGTTTATTATTACGGCATATAAACCCCGCATTTAATCTCTTGAATTTATATACAGCGTTTGAAAACAAATTTCCTATCTATGAAAAAAAATACGTTATCTACCTACCTACCAACCTACCAATTTGGTACAAAAGCTGTGTTGAGACTAGCAAAACGAAAATATAGAATAGAGAATAATGAAAACCCAACACCACTGTTTCAACTAACAAACTCAAGTTTCAAAACACATCGAAACTTTTTGATGTTACGGCTTCCGAACGGGACCCGAAAAACAAAACACCAACTGTCGTAAAACACGTCAGTCTTCAAAAAGTTTGCGAAAAGTT
This sequence comes from Lochmaea crataegi, assembly GCA_947563755.1. Taxonomy (NCBI): domain Eukaryota; kingdom Metazoa; phylum Arthropoda; class Insecta; order Coleoptera; family Chrysomelidae; genus Lochmaea; species Lochmaea crataegi. The sequence continues at coordinate 15,497,122 of OX387437.1, forward strand.
GCAGTTTTGTTTTATTCGACACCAGTTTGTGTTTTGTCCGTTTAGTGGAAAACCGGCTTTAGAGGTTAGAGTTTAGAGGATAAAATTGCAGAGGTAGCAGGTCACGAAATAGTTCGGCTTCCGGCATATTACTGCATTTTTAATCCGATCGAGTTGATATGGCGTAAACTTGAGTCTAATATACTCGCTCACAATAATACACCAACTTTAAATCCTTGTATATTTATTGTACTGATAAAAACAGAAGTCGGAAATGTTGTTCGTGAAACCTTCATTTTTACTTAACTCGAAGGACCAATAAATATCTGTTAGCTAATGAAACTTAAATTTTATTCAACCATTTTTACAATATGTGAACTAGCCTATGTTACAATACATTCTCCTTTTCGAGATAATACTTCGTAGCTCGTTGCTTTCCGTACCTATCGGACTGCGCACGCGCACTGATCGACCACACCGGAGCGTACACTCAAAACAGTTGAATATTACTTACAAACATAAATTAATAGCGGCATACACACAACAAAGTTCGGTTCATAAAATATAAATTAATTTTACATCAACATAGCCGGCACCCTTGGAAGACCTGGCTTTCAAAACTAAACTGAAAGTAACCTTATAATATAAAATAAAGAATGGATTCTAATAAATTGTCCAAATTGCTAATGGGCTATAGGTAATACACAGACCTTTGTGACCGAATGATCATCTGATAAGAGGATTAACGGGCGTGAGTTAAGACATGCCTCAATCTGAGTTAATACAGTATAAAGCACTTCGTAACTTATAGAATTATTACCTAGTACACGTCTTAAATGAAATTTACATGACTTGACTGCTGACTCCCAAATCCCACTCATGTGAGGTGCCTTGGCAGGAATAAAGTACCACCGAATTGACTCATCAGCTGAATAAGTTCGTACCTTGGCTTTATAATTTTCATCGTAGGGATAGTAAGTAATAAAGTTCTAGAAAATGGTTATGAGCTCCCAAGAAATTTGAACCATTATCGGAATGAATTTCGTTAGGTTTACCACGTCGTGATATAAATCTTTTCAAGGCATTCAAGAATCCGGCAGTTGTCATGTCCATCACCAATTCTATATGGTCCGCTTTAGTTACGAGACAAACAAAAATGCAAATGTAAGTCTAACTAATTTGCTGTTACGAGTTGTACATTTCTTCACAAATAAAGGTCCGGCGTAATCTACGCCACATTTAGAAAAAGGTTGTGCTGGTGTAACTCGACGACTAGGAAGGTCGCCCATGAACGTTTTAGTAGGTTTGGGTTTAACCTTGAAACATATGACACATTCCCGCATTATACGTTTGACCAAAACCTTTCCTTTAATTTGCCAATATTTAAGGCGAATTATCGAGGGTAATGTCTGAGTACCAGCGTGTGAATTCTGAATATGTTCTGACCTAACAATAAGGTGCGTTAAGTGATGAGTATACGGAAGAATAATAGAGTGTTAGTGATCAAAGCTCAAAATTGAATGTCTTAATCTTCCACCAACTCGAAGCAGACCGCTTTCGTCGAGAAATGGATGCAGACTTAAAAGTTTGCTAGAGGACGCTATTCCTTTAGAGTTCTTTAAAGCCTTTATTTCGTCAAACAAATGTTGCCTTTGTGCAATAATAATCAGTTTGTTCAGAGAAGTTTGTAGTTCTTCCACTGTTATAATGTTGCTGTTATAAATTGTTTTATTTAACATGATTTCTTTAAACCGTAAGATTCGTGGTGCACCCTCCTTGTAATAAATGCTTTCGTCTATTACTTGATAAATTAAAGTAATTGGTGTTGATTTTAAATCGGGTACCTCAGAATTTTCAATTGACAAATTTGGATTTGGAATTTCTAAATTGGTTAACAAAAACTGTGGCCCGTGCAACCAAATATTCGCATCAGGTAACTGCTCTGGAGATATTCCGCGTGAAATCATGTATGCCGCGTTCAATTCGCGTGTGTCCATTCATAACTCTCCGTTAATTCTACTATTTTTGTTACTCTATTTGCCACAAATATTTTTAATTTCGTGGGATCAATAGTGATCCATGTTAGAACAATTGTTGAATCTGAGTAAAATACAATTCGCTTAAGGGTATTCGTTACGGAATTCTCTTATGGAGAATTCAATACAAATGTGCGTTCAAATATCTCGAACTTGAGTAGCGCTATCAACAAAGTTGTTGATAATTTAAAATCTTAAGAGTCTGCTTGATAGTGATGGACAAAACCAGTACAATTGGTTGTAATATCACACTCCTTACGGTACACCAGATTTTGCCGTACAGTGCATGCCGAGTGCAACTTACGTCTTCATTAGCGGCCGCGGCGGATTAGTTAGTACAAGCACCGTACATTAACAAAGTTATTCTTTTAGTGTCTCTGAAACACATTACATTTACAAATAGGTGACTTACCTACAGGTAAGAAAATCTTTTGAAGTACAATGGCCGGTGTCAAACTAAGATCACTTATTATATGCCATAATCTTAAAAATAATTTAGACCTCACTGTCAGAAATACTGTTGGTTTTCTCTTTTATGAATGCAATGGGAAAATCATAAGCAAACAGGTAAAATAAATATCCGAAATTTGACAATAATAATATGCTAAGACAAGTGACAATTTGTGAAGACAGTAGAGGACATGGTAGAAGTGGCCGCAAAATTCGGGAGAATCGAAAATTGCTTCATATCGGGTTTTCCAAAATATCACGTTTTCTAAGAAATTTTATGAAGTAGATCCCTTTGGTTTGTTTTAGTGAACCATTCAACTACTATTTCTCTAACTTAATTTGCAAAAAATAAGTTAGACGGGGGCTGATGACAAGATTTATTTTGCAATGCATATGTGTTTAGAATTTTTTAACTAAACAACTATCCTTTGAATGACGAAATGGAATTAAATTCTGCTGCAGTAAGTGGGATTATGTCATTTTGGTGGAAGGTTTTACAAAAAGAGTGGAAATGTACGGAATAAAGTATAACATTATGATTGGCGATGGTTACAGTATAATGTAACAGTGGATGATCGAGTGTCGGAACCATATACATATAAAGAAATTTTTGTATTCACATATAAATTTGTATTAATCCTCAATTTTATTACATTAGTGCATACACAATATTAACGATATTGCGACTTTGTCGCTACGCCGATGTCCTGGCTCCGTTAATCCATGCTGCATCATTTCCTCCCTCCATTACGGCTCCTTGCGTTGAAGCATTATCCGTTTATTGAGGTGATTTATGACCTATAATAGATCAGGTCGAACCTGACAGCTAACATTCCCTCAGAGATTGTGTTGTTTTTTCCCTGAAAAGCTATTGAAAAACATGGTCACACATTTATGGCATCTCACTATTCTAAATTAAAATCTTGGTTAAAATGATTGTCCTGCGCGATGTTTTTTTAGTTTATGTTTGAAACTGCCTGGAAGACATTAGTCGTAATAATTTACTGCCAAGGTAGTTACCGGTATGTCTTAATATATTCGATTCGGGACTTCTGGTGAAGCCAGGTAGTCCTCGGGGAGTGGTTAACATCAACCCTTTTTCAGACTGCCATTCTAATGCATCTATTCTGCACAACTTGCATTTGTTTGAAAAGTGAGTCCGTGGTGGAGCAGAAAACTGGGTACCCATATACCATTGTCGGTCGTATCACCTGTTGTTCACTGGTAGACGGCTATTACGACAGATCAATGAATATAGTAGTTTTATTGCTACTTTTGCTTTCTGGATTATGTCGTTAATATGCAAGTTGTGCAGCTTATTTTGCTGGATAATATAGCCCAGGTATTTCACCGATGTTGCTGCTTGGGGCTATGTACGTTGGCTGTACATCTCCGTTTGAGTCACTCGGGCATTCTATACACTTTTGTCTGTAGGAGAAGAAGGACGGCGTACATACTCTCGAGGTGAAGAATTATCCGACACGGGACTTTCTGTACAGTTTTTGTCGTTTTCTATACAGTTTTTTTCGGCAAAGTTGCAGGTCTCTGAGTTGGTTCTCTTAGATAAGTGTGTAGACATGAAGGCTATACAAGGAGATCGAACTCCATGTATTCCAATTTCTGATCATTATAGAGGGCAACACATAAGTTACCGTACCAAAAAATCTGACGGCAGCCAATCATAAAACTCGAGTTCATGATGTTTTATTGGTTGCTAGCTTCTTTGACAGTTCGCTGTTCACGTGTGAGGTAAGTGAGGTTAGGTCACAGAAATGGAAAATATTGTGAATAAGAAATCCGTTTTTTGTCCTCGTTTTCAAAAATATTGAAAATTGTGATCGTTTGGTGTAAAATAATTAGCTGATTGTATTTATATTTTTACTATGGTATATAATTTTAGTCTATCACAATAAATATTGTTGCGAGGTCACCAACTCAAAGCCGGCCCTGTTCCACGAGTGTAAATTTTGGTGGCTGCGCTACCCTTGAGATAAAATGTACTCGAACATTCTGGAACGGTTTCGTTCGCGCGTAGCCCGAGCGCCGAAGGCACTAGAGTGTTCCAGAACCGATAAGGACTATTTATATACGCGGGTTTTCGAGTGCGTAGTTAGTTAGTTAGCTAGTACAGTACAGTTAGTTCGGAAGAATTAGTGAATTAAATAGTGCAGATAATTAGGGTAATATCCAAGTGGTGAAAATAAATTAGAACTAATATACCGAGTGTAAATAAATTGGTAGACGTTGAGTATAGTGTGTATATAAATTAAGTTTAATATAGTGTGTGTGTTTCTTTAAATAAATAGATAGTAATTAGCCATAGTGTGTATAATTTTATCCCACAAGTTAAAAACTGCTTAAATAAATAAGAAAAACATTACATTGGTGTCAGAAGTGGGATTATATAAATAAAAAACTTCGTAAAAAATGCCTAAGAGACTAATTGACCTGAAAGTGACGGAACTGAAAACGGAATTGGAAAATCGCGAGTTGGAAACGTCCGGAAAGAAGTGTAGGTTAGTTGAAAGGTTGAAAATAGCGCTGGAAGATGACGGCTTGGACCCGGACACATTTTTATTCAACGACGAGGCTTCCAGCTTAATCTCGTCAATTTCTGCTAACATTTCCGCTATGGACGAGAAGATTTCTGCTAACATTTCCGCTATGGACGAGAAGATCTTTACTATGAAGGACGATATTTCTGCTAACATTTCTGCTATGGACGAGAAGATATCTAATATGAAGAACGATATTTCTGCCGATATCTTATCACTGAAAAACGACATTGCCGCTGAAGTCGAAAATAAAATTTCGCCTCTAAAAGCAGATATTGAGAAAATGGAGAATAAGATATCGACCATGGACGAGAAAATGGAGAATACGATAACAACAATAGACTAGAAAATCCAGGAGTTAGAGAGAAAAATGGCAGATTTAAGAACACAAGGCATGCCAACAGAAGAAAAAAAGATCAAAGAAATAAAACCATGCAAGCCAGAAGCACACCCCACGACAGAAGATATTGGCAATTTTGCCCGAGTCAAGGCCCCAACGTTCGATGGATAGATGTCGTGGACCAATTATATTAAACAATTTGAAGCAGCCGCTAGAGCGAATAATTGGTCCGACAAGGAGAAGGCAGTGAACTTAACCATCTCGCTTCGGGGAGATGCCTTAGATGTGCTTCAGACGATACCCCTTGGACATGCGATATGGTCACGAACATCTAGAACACTTGTACCAATCTCAGATGAAGAACCGAAGGAAGAAACGGGACGAAACTCTTCAAGAGTATGAAGTGGATATCGCCCGACTAGTTCGATTTGCTTATCCATCAGCACCGGATAACATGATGGAATGTCTGGGCATCCAGGCCTTTATTGATGGCTTGCGTGACCCTGACATGCAGAGGACGCTTCGTTTGGCGCATCCCAAAACATTTGTCGATGCAATAACTGCCGCCCTGGAATATGAAGCAGCCACGAAGGCTTCGGGGTACAACAAAGTCAGGACCATTCAAGAAGGAGGTGAAGAAGATAGACTCGACCAGATCGTTAACTTGATAAAAAGCATGGTAGACAAGAGGCCGAAGAAGATTAGATGCTGGAATTGTGGCGAGCTTGGGCATGTATGCAGTTCATGTAAGCGCCCTAGGGCTCCAGCAAACCAAGAACCCTAGAACCAGGAAAACTAGAACTGGTCGGCCATGAGGGGGAAGCACCGGCCTAGGATCGTTCCAAAGACCCTCTCATACTGATAGCCTCTCTCAGATGCCGTAACGATAGTGTCTATGTGGATGGCAAGAAATATACTCTGCTGGTAGACACTGGAGCAACTAGGACCATTATACGGCCGGAGATAATAAAATCCAAAAAGAAGCTTCTGCCAACGAGGCTGCGACTCCGGACCGCAACAGGTGACAGTGCCAATGTTCACGGAGAGACACAAATCCAATTGGGAATTGGTGGAGAAAAGTTCGCGCATACGGTAATCGTAGCTGACATCGAAGAAGACGTGATTCTGGGAAAGGACGTAATGAATTTACATGGTTTCCAGTTAGACTTTAGAAACAGATCCATTAAAGTGGGTTCCGAAGAGGTATTCCTCCATCCATATGAAGTCAGCACGGTGTTGGCAGCTGTACAGGAAGATACTGTTCTACCCGCACGAAGCGAAACCATGATAGTAGCGCGGCTACAGGGAATCATGGAGGAAGGTACACCGGTTATGATGGAGCCATGGAACCACGACCAAGAGGTTGGTAGAGGAGTAAAAATTGGAAAAGGACTGGTTACGTCAGCGAAGGAGATCCCAGTACGTGTCATGAATGTGAACGATTATCCAATTACCATCAAGAAGTCAACTAGAATTGGATCCTGCGTACCAGTGACATCGGCAAACAACGACAACCGACAATTCTAATGACAGATTTGAACAGATGTTCTCAATAGCTGGCCAATCCTTGAATCGAGCTGAGAAAAGGAAAATGAGAGAATTTCTCTTGCAGTATCGAGACCTTTTCGTGCCAAAAGGAGGGAAGACTGGGAGGACATCAGCCGTCAAACATAAAATCGATACTGGTGATGCCAAGCCAATTAGGCAATCAGCTCGAAGACTACCACGACCGAAGAGACAGGAAGCTGAAAGAATTATTGAAGAGATGAAGGAAGAAAAAGTAATAGAACCATCCACTAGCTCTTGGGTATCTCCAGTAGTGCTCTATCGTCAGCTAAATAACGTGACGAAGAAAGACAGCTATCCTCTGCCTCGAATCGACGATACGCTAGACTCTTTGGCCGGCAGCAAACTGTTTCCCACCTTGGACCTGAAGTCCGGTTATTGGCAAGTAGAAATGGACCCAGAAGACAAAGAGAAAACTGCTTTTACCACCGGATCCGGATTATGGCAGTTCAACGTCATGCCATTCGGGTTATGTAATGCATCCGCGACATTTGAAAGACTGATTGAAAATGTCTTGAGAGGGCTATCTTGGAAAACATGCCTGGTCTATTTGGACGACATCGTAGTATTGGGGAAGGCATTTGAGGAACACCTGAAGAATCTGGAAGACGTATTGAAACGACTTCAAGCTGCCCAGCTCATGTTAAACCCAAAAAAATGTCAGTTATTCCAAAACCGAGTCAACTATCTGGGTCATATTGAAGAAAGAGAACTTTTGGCGGTAGTGAAGTCTGTGGAACACTTGGTTGATGCAGTTCAAGAATCCCGAGTGCCAGATCGCTGGATTGATTGAACGACTTCAAGAGTACGATTTCAACATCGAACATCGGGCCGGTGTGAGCCATCGAAATGCCGACTCTCTGTCTGGACGGCAGTGCCACTGCAACAAGGCAGAATCTAAGGAAGCTGCAGTTTCAAGAAGTACAGTTGTCAACTAAGAATGGTCACCCACCAGGATCAGAGAAGATCAGGAGAATGATCCTCATCTGAAGATGATCCGGCAATGGAAGGAAGAAAATCGGCGACCTACCTGGCAACAAGTATCAAGATTTTCACCGACACTCAAGACAAAGTGGGCCCAGTGGGACTCCCTTGTCCTGGAAAGAGGCCTGTTGAAACGGATTCTTGAAAACGATGATGGTTCTGAGAATAGGAGACAGTTAGTCATCCCGAAAACAAGAGTAGCTGAGGTACTGAGGAAGCTACACGACAGTCTATCAGGAGGTCATCTGGCAGTGAAGAAAACCCTTCAGCGAGTCCGTGAAACGTTTTATTGGATGAACAGCTCCGACGATGTGAAGGACTGGTGTAAGAAGTGTACGACTTGTGCTACGAGTAATGGACCACATCGCAAGAGAAATGCACCCATGAAGCAGTATAATTTTGGAAGCACATTCGAAAGGATTGCTTCAGTCATCGCTGGCCCATTCCCGACGACAGAAAATGTTGGTAAATACATCCTGGTTGTGATGGATTATTTCACTAAGCGGGGAAGAAGTTTACGCGATCCCGAATCAAGAAGCAATAACTGTCGCGTATGTATTGGTGAAGGAATTCATCTGCCGATATGGGGTGCCCTTGGAAGTTCACAGCGATCAAGGAAGGAATTTCGAAAGCCGTGTATTCCAGGAAATTTGTGACAAGCTGGGAATGAAGGAGACGAGGACAACGGCGTTGCATCCGAAGTCAGACGGAATGGTCGAGAGAATGAACAGGACTATTGGGAAATACCTGTTCAAAGTAGTCTCCAGCCACCAGAGAGACTGGGACCAATATCTTTCCCTGTTTGCATTAGCTTATCGATCCGCCATTAATGAGTAGATTACGTGATCCAGTTGAGAAAAAGGATGGACGATGTGCATGTATTGGTCCGAACGAATCTTCAAGTTGCCAGCGACAGAATGAAAAAACGGTACGACACGCAGGCCACAGAAGGCAGTTTCAAAGAAGGGGACAACGAATGGTTACACAACCCGACGAAGAGAAAATGCTTTTCTCCAAAATAACAAAAATCGTGGGAGGGTCCGTACTTGATCAAGAAGAGGATCAATGACGTCATATATCGCATAAGCAAGATCCCCAATGGAAAACCGAAAGTAGTCCACCAAAATCGACTAGCGCCATTCGAAGGAGACCATGACATAGAAGAAGGACTGAACCATGTCCAGGAAGATTCTGACTCTGCCTTCGAAGAGTTTATGGGCGCATATGGAGGTACTGGTAAGGCTAGATTTGGAGTCACTACAGAGCAACGACAATACCTGTTCACGCTCCCGGAAGATTATTCACTGGCACAGAACATCCCAGCCAGTATCAAAAACGCACGAGGCCTGGCAACCGTCTTCCGGAAGAAGTTTGGACAACTAGAAAAACTTGAAGAACAGATCCCAACCCCTGGCAAGACACTGAGACTCAAACACAATTCACGGTACATCCTCTACCCGGTAACAAAAAACGAATTTCAAGATCGATCCACCTACCGGAATGTGTGGGAAGCACTACGTAGCCTTCGAGACCATGTGCTGGAATCCAACGTGAAGAAACTAGCTATGCCTAAGATAGAGAGCAACCAGTTGGATTGGCGAGTCATCAGGAATATGACGGAAGTGATCCTCGAAGATACCGGTGTCCACATATTAATCTGCAGCTATACCCCCAGTTATCAGTGTACAATGAAGTCAGTGCCGTGTTATTTCCATACGACCGGAAAGTGTAGGAATGGGTCCAGTTGCCGATTTAAACACCCAGTCCCGACTACACAGAAGTCCCAGGAGGAACTTCCTATTAAGGAGGGGGCAATGTTGCGAGGTCACCAACTCAAAGCCGGCCCTGTTCCACGACTGTAAATTTTGGTGGCTGCGCCCCTCTTGCGTTAAAATGTACTCGAACATTCTGGAACAGTTTCGTCCGCGCGTAGCCCGAGCGCCGAAGGCACTGGAGTATTCCAGAACCGATAAGGACTATATATACGCGGGGTTTCGAGTGCGTAGTTAGTTAGTTAGCTAGTACAGTACAGTTAGTTCGGAAAAATTAATGAATTAAATAGTTCAGATAAATAGGGTAATACCTAAGTGGTGAAAATAAATTAGAACTAATATACCGAGTGTAAATAAATAAGTAGACGTTGAGTATAGTGTGTATATAAATTAAGTATAATATAGTGTGTGTGTGTTTCTTTAAATAAATAGATAGTAATTAGCCATAGTGTGTATACTTTTATCCCACCGGTAAAAACTGTTTAAATAAATAAGAAAAACATTACAATATTCTTTCCTACTTCATTTATCTTTGAATATTTTTAATTACCTTTGGTACTTTAAAAAGTCGTGGATTCTTTAAATTCAGCTCTCGTCTTATATCACCAGCACTACCACTAATGCAATTTTTAACTACGACCATTATAAATTTTTACTATAACAATTTCAATTTTCTAGTTTTTAAAGTAATGTTTACTATTTACCTACTATCAAATATGAAAAAAAAAAAGGTTATTGTCGTGACAGTTCTAAAATGGTACGTTAGCTACAATGCGCGACGCCGTGGTGAAAAAACTAACTGCTTAAATAGACGATTTTGAGGACAGGTTTTGTCAATTTTCCCGTATGAGTTCGTATGAGTTCAATATCCATGTGTGTAGAGTTCGGTGAATTGTCGCTCGATGTGTTAGTTTGGTACGCGCTTTTTGCACCTTCTTTTTCTTTCCTTCCTTTTTTGAGGTTGTTTTTCTTTTCTCCGAGTCTTTCAATTTGTTTGCGGTAGTGCTCTGTGTCAACGGCTGAAGAAGTGTATAGAAAGCTTTCCGTACACCTTTTTAGCGTTTTTTTTGGCAGAGGTTCCCTCTGATTCCGTAGTTTGTGCTATGGGTTTGTTAGTTTTAAATTTATTATTTTTGAACCTTTCCCTGGTTTTAATTGAGACCACAGGGAATTTGGGTTACTGGCTTTTTTAAAAGAACGAAACTTCCTACCTTGAAATCTGCTGGATTTCTTGTTTTTTGGCACTATCACTTTCTCATGCACTTCATATAGATGTTTGAGATTGTCAGGGTAAAAATGTGTGGGCGATATATTGATGATGCTTTGTATTCTCTTCTTTTAATTTATCGTGTATATTGTAGGTTCCCTGAAATCTTCGGGGATTGTTAGCTTGATGCAGCTAATAATTTTACGTTTTTTCACCACTTTAAACTTTTTAAGCAGTGTTATTGATTTTTTAATTACTTGTAAGATACAAAAAAAACTTGTTCCTATCCACGTCCGTATTCAACTGAAGCCAATCGGACAATTAACAACAAATACAAATTTTAATATAAGAGAATGAAAACTATATGAAAAAAATATCTTGCGCATGCACCGAGCAATTAAAGGAGCAATTAATTACCGTAATGTTGAAAAAGACAAAAACAAAGCTACTTTAAATTTATATTTTAAACGTCGTTCAACATTCGTCTGGCAACCATAATAATTGTGCTTCATATTTTGTGTGCTCACTCGGAGAATTTAACCTAATTTTAATTTCGGAAGAATTTGAATAAATAAAAGTGAAAAATGGTATCACCATGAAAACAAATATTCTATCTACCTACTCTATTTGATGTTTCGGGTCAAATGGTTTACAAAGGGAGGTACTCATAAATTCGATCATAAATTACACACATAAAACGTTGACCGTGTTCATTTTCCGAAACGAGATAGATGCATTCGCCGTATGCCCTTTCAGAAGCGTCGCAAAACCCATGTAGTTCAGTGCTTATGGGATTTTCGTAAATAACGTGTCGTGGTATTTCTATGCTGTTCAAGCTATCTAACGGAAAGAAATAATGTAACCATTGATTCGCTAACTCATCATCGAGAATATCATCCCAATCTAACTTTAACTGAAATAAAAGCTGAAGCGGGACCTATCAACCCCAATGGATCGAATATTTTTGAAATCGTAAAAAGAATAACAATCGAGAATTTAAACTGATTTGATTTTGAGTTCCATGTTATGCCTAATGTTTTAAATTGCTTGGTGTCGGTACTTATATAATTGTCGGTGTTTGTTTCATCTTTAGAAATAATGTCGATAGGTGAAGAATCATTTGAGTTCCATTTTCTCAATAGAAAACCTGTAGATGCTAGAACTTCAGTTAATTCTTTTTATACTTCTAAAGCTTCTTGACTTGTATTCAAGCTTACAAGTAAATCATCCATATAAAATGAGCGTAAAATGATTTCACTCGTACGAGGATTTAAACAACGTGATGCCATAATCGGAACACAAGAGGTTCCGTACGTTACGGTATTTAATTCGAACAAACCTATCGGTTCGCTTTCGTTCTTTCGCCATAGTATTTGTTGATACCGACGGTCCTCGTTACTTATTAATACTTGGCGGAACATCATTTTGACGTCCGCGTTTAATACTATTTTGTTTAATCGCAGCTGTAAAACTATTCGTCTCTTGTATCGTTGGGCCAGTCATTAAGTGATCGTTTAGCGAGAGACCGGAAGTTGATCTAGCTGACGCGTCAAATACTACACGACATTACGTTGTTAAACTAGTTTCTTTAATTACAGGGTGGTATTGAAGAATGGAAATTAATTGATTAGATTAACGAGGTAGTGACCACTTGAACGTCATGTGATTTAGGTTCTCATACTCTTCAAAAACTTTTTATAACTCAACTTTAAATTCGTATCCTTTCGAAAACGCGATTCTAACCCCAAAAGTCTTTTCAAACCTATAGAATTTGAGTCACCGATAGAAACCTTTGCCTTATCTTTAAAAGGAAGTTTTACGATAAACCTACCATCTTTATTGCGAATTGTGGTCTTAACAAAATATTCTTCACACATTTCTTCTTCACGTGATAATATCTTAATTTGAGGTATTTCCTCTACAGTCCAAAATGTTTTCAAGGTCTCGTTTAATTCCTCATTTGTAACGCATAGATGACACATAGGCATTGAGTGTGATGATTCGGTTTTATGTTTTAAATTGTCAAGGTTTATTGGACCCTATATTATCCATCCAAGAACCGTTTCGATAAGAATTGGCTGATTATTTCCTAAATTTTAATTTTCCTTCCAATAGAAACTCATAAAAAAGTGAGACACCTAGTAACAAATCAATCGGTTTTGAAACTTTAAATTCATTATTGGCTAAACTAATTGACTCTGGCAAATTTAATAAATCCTTATCAAATGAGACGAGAGGCAACGCGGCGGTAATATTGTTTGGCATTACTAACAATTATAAATCAATTTCGAATTGACTGTTGCGAGGTTTTAATGTTGTGGAAATTTTGATTTATTTCTGCAATCGGCAATTCAAATTGTTGTCTTTTTGAATTTAATTGATTGCATCAATTTTCCGTGATTAAGTTTGTTTGACTCCTAGTGTCCAATAGTGAGGTAGCTTCGATCCAATTGTCATATCCGTCCTTTAAAAGAACCGTAGCCGTGGACAATAAAATTTGCGATACCCCAATATTAGTATAGTTTGGCAAACATAACTGAAGCTGTGAAAGGAATGCGGTCGAAAACATTCGATATTGCCACGTTTAACTATGTAAAAGCTAAAGTGCTAAGTATGTAGTGATAATAATAAGAAATGGGTAAGACTACCCATTATACCTTACTGAAAACCCTATCTTAACAAGCCTACTCAGAGTACCGAAAATGACATTTTCCGTGCGGGCGCACGGGAAAAAGTTTTCCTGTGCGCTAACATGCGTTGCTAAGGGAACAGAACACAGTTCCCTTAGAAACACTAAACCACAATTGTATTATGACAGCAGATGTCAGCGTTTTGAATTATAATTGTATTATGACATTAGATGTCAGTGTTTTGAATTATAGTATAGTATAGTAAATAGTTTTTGTATTAAGAAAGGTATAATGAAAAGTATCGTTCATTACGCATCCATAAATGCTTTTCCCGGGAAAAGCCTATTTTCGGGACTCGTAATGAAATATACTATTTTATTATGAACAATATGTCATTAATGATTAATCGTTAGTTCCTCAATGTGCTTGATTCATTGGATTTTGTCTATTAACATTATTTTTTCAATTTCTGAATATAAAAAGATGAACACTTTTCCAAATATGTTATGGGTTTCCTTCATGCCGGCAACGTCGTGCGAAAATCATAATTACCACGCCCCCCGGACTAACTCAATTGGTGAATATTTATCAAACTGCCATTGCTAAGTAACCACCTGACTTTCTATTGACAAGCGCGTGCGTGTGTTCTTCCCTCTCACTTCGACAATTGACTGACATTGATTATCCAGTGGCGTTTATATTGTCAGTATTTAGCATCGTATTTTCAGTTTTACTTGGTATCTTATTATTTCGTATCTATATTGAATTCAAGTACGATTTTTAACATTATTTGTTTTCAACAAATACCGTGTTTTGAAAAAAACGTTACCGTACGTTTATGACAGATATCGGCCATGTTTCCTCGATCCTTAACGATGCCGCGTAGCTTCAGATAGACTTGCCAAACTATACTTACGATTTGACATGTATTAGAGGCATGAGATTCGTGCAAAACGTTACCTTGATTTACTGCGTGAGAGCTTGTCATGACCTGTGTCGGTACGATATCACTATTTGTTTCAGACTGACTTGCTCCGTCATTTAACCTTGTATTATTTTCCGACCTATTTTGATTTAACATAACTCTATTTTGACCCAAAGTGTCTTCGCGATTGTGACTAAATTTATTTTGAGCATGATTGTTATATTGTTCATTATGTAATGCTGTATTGTATCGTTCCACATTTTTTGCAACCCCTAGACTTACATTGAGCATTTATGTGACCTGAGCGAAGCAGTTTGTGCATAACCTAAAACTTCTTACTGAAGAAACGTAGATAAAGAGTTAGTTCACAGACAGTTTACAGAATTTGTTAGTAATCGGACAGTGAATTAAATAGTGCAGATAAATAGTGTAATATTCAAGTGGTAAAAATAAATTAGAACTATTATACCGAGGGTAAATAAATTAGTAGACATTAAATAGAGTTTATATAAATTAAGTTCAATACAGTGTGTGATTCTTCAAATAAATAGATAGTAATTAGCCATAGTGTGTATAATTTTATCCCACAAGTGAAAACTATTTAAATAAATAAGAAAAACATTACTTTGGTGTCAGAAGTGGGATAATATTAATAAATAGTTACGCAAAAATGGCTAAGAGACTAAGTGAGCTGAAAGTGACGGAACTTAAAGCAGAATTGGAAAATCGCGAGTTGGAAATGACCGGAAAGAAGAGAAAGATTGAAAATAGTACTGGAAATTGACGGCTTGGATCCGGATACATTTTTATTCAACGACGAGGCTTCCACCTTAATCTCGTCAATTTCCGCTATGGACGAGAAAATGTCTACTAATATTTCCGTTTTGACGGACGAGATTTCTACTATGAAGAACAATATTTCTGCTAATATGGACGAGAAGATTTCTACTATGGACGAAAAGATTTCTGCCAACATGAAGAACGAGATTTCTGCTATGAAGAACGATATTTCTTCCGATATTTTATCAATGAAAAATGACATTGCAGCTGAAGTCGAAAATAAAATTTCGTCTCTAAAATAAGATATTGAGAATAGAATCACAACAATGGATGAGACAATCCAGGAGTTAGAGAGAAAAACAGGCCTTTATTGATGGCTGCGCGTGACCCTGATATGCAGAGGACGTTTCGTTTGGCGCATCCCAAAACATTGGTCGATGCATTAACTGCTGCTCTTGAATATGAAGCAGCCACAAGGGCTTCGGGGTACAACAAAGTCAGGACCATTGATGAAGAAGGTGACGAAGATAGACTTGACCAGATCGTCAACTTGATAAAAAGCATGGTAGACAAAAGGCCGAAGAAGATTAGATGCTGGAATTGTGGCGAGCTAGGGCACGTACGCAGTTCGTGTAAGCGCCCTAGGACTCCAGCAAACCAAGAACCAGGAAAACTAGAACGGGTCGGCCATGAGGGGACAGCACTGACCCAGGACCGTTCCAAAGACCCTCTCATACTGATAGCTTCTCTAAGATAGTGTAACGACAGTGTATATGTGGATGGCGAAGTGAATGGCAATAAATATGCTCTGCTGGTAGACACTGGAGCAACTAGAACCATTATACGGCCGGAGATAATAAAATCTAAGAAGCTTCTGCCAACGAGGCTGTGACTCCCGGACCTCAACAGGTGAAAGTGCCAATGTTCACGGAGAGACTCAAATCCACTTACTTGGGGGAGAAAAGTTCACGCATACGGTAATCGTAGCTGACATCGAAGAAGACGTGATTCTGGAAATGGACGTAATTAATCTACATGGTTTCCAGTTAGACTTAAGAAACAGAACCATTAAAGTGGGTTCCGAAGAGGTATTCCTCCATCCATATGAAGGCAGCACGGTGCTGGCTGCTGTACAGGAATATACCGTTCTACCTGCACGAAGCGAAACCATTGTAACCTTAAAAATTGAGCTCAAGCCCAACTAAGAATTAAGTTATAAAATTTAAATGATTATTAAAAAAAAACAAGTGCAATATTGTAAGTTAATTTGTCTACTCGGTTGCATAAGTTGCGGTTGCTCCGGTGACAACCTTAGGCCTTCGACGTCGCTCAGAACGGAGGTAGGGGTGGATCCCTCTTATTGATCTTCCGGACAAAATAGTAGACAACTTGTATGGGTGCCAACTGAGTTTTCCACTTTGGCCTAGCACGACTAATTTCCCCCGATAACCCAGTAAAACAAGGGATGAAAATAAAAGGCAAACCTCAGCTTATGTTCCTTATAATAACTAAATAAAAAAACCTAATACCCTTAAGGGGTATTTTACAATTATAAACTACCTGAAAACCCTAGTAAAAGCCCCCCCTTTAAAAAAAGAAAAATAGTGACATCATCTGTTACACACCAATAGTCAAACTATTAACACTAAAATTCTAAACTATACCAGTTAATTTGACCTACTTAGTGTGAAATTAATATGGCTGTTCAAGTGTACCAGTACAGATTAAATACAAACTTATTAATTATATGTACCTGAAAAGTAGTGTAAAGTTCATAAAAAAACAATTTCATACAAGGCGACACCGTAGCCAAGGCGTTGGTACCAAGACAGAGACGCATGCGCAAGTGGATAAAATTATGAAATTATTAATATTAATATTAATTTCCACCATCACAATTGCATAATAAATTAAATCAGTAAGGAACTACCTAGCTAATATATATACATGTATATACATGTTGGCGTAAAGCCTAAAATAAAAATAAGTAAATTACCCAGAACCATACCGGGTTACCCTCAATCTAGTCTTCTTCAAGAAGTTGTTGAAAAGTAGCAGCAAACTGCAGAAGACATCATTATCTATCCACCAGGTAGACTCCAAATGTCCCGAAGTGTGTATCTGGCCCCACAGGTGAACCCTTAAAAATTAAAACAGGTATCAGCTAAAAACTGAGCCTATACAGGAAGCAATCCAACACCTCGACAAGTTGAGCTTGCCTCGGCCTATGCCAGAAGCTAATTTATAAGAATTTACAAGTAACATACAAATCAAAATCAACCCCAAATTAACTGAATCAAACCCACAAAGTAGCCATAAGGCCTACTTACAATCAACAGTGTCAGTAACAGTATACTACACTGAATTTAAATCAAATAATAAGAATGTGATAAGCATTTAAAATAAACTGTTTTTGGTCATAGCCAGGGTAGGTTTGAAGAACCACCTACGAATTATAGTATTCGTTAGACTAAAGCGGGCAAAGAAAACAAAATATACACAGGGTAACAGAATAGACTGTCTTAATAAAAAATTTACAAGCAAGAGTCTACTGAATGGCAACCAACTAATGAACCAGCAAAACCATGTGACACACCTCCAATTCCAAAACTTCAACGTTGGCGGTTTCCTTTTAATGGTGGTAAATACATAGTGATGCGAAATCAGTAAGTAGAGAAAATACTTACAATCGTTTTAGTGCAATAAATCCCCTAAAAGGGTTTGTGAAAACGGCTTCCAGATCAGGACGGAATTCCCGTAGACGAACTCCCGTAGAACCAAAATACTAAACCGTATATTCCACAACTCATTCAGAACGAGAACCTATAAATCCCAGCAGAGGATGACTACACAGTCATTAACAAAATTCAGATTCTCGTTCGATGCACTTTTGGTAACCAACTATCACACTATCACACACCGGAAACAAGGGTGACTGACACTTCCTCAACGTCAATACAGAATACTACCATAGAAAAACCTACCCGAAACATACTTCCGAACTACACTGCCCACTACACCGAGCGTGTTCCGCACAGATCAAGTCATAAAGTGCTACACTTCTCTCTATGTAAGTCAATACGCATTCGCGAGTAAAACAGCCCACACTCCTGAGTAGCATCGATCAAACGTTCTAACAGTTCCCTAAAACGGAGCGACAACATTTGTCTTTGGACTCGTAAAGTCACAGAGCAAACGCTCTATCTCTGCCGACATCAGTGCGACAAACTAAGTTGTCACAGAGCATCGCCTAACATCCAGTACGACTACACTCAGCGGCATGACGAACGAACGCGTTTATCCAAAACACGACTGTCACGGCCAATTGTCAATGTCATCCAATAAATAATTCGACTTCGTAAACAATAACAGAGAAAAATAAAATATATATTATAAATTATTGAAATAAATTTGAGCAATAGATAGTACCACAATACCCTCCTGTCAAAGTAAACAAAGCAAGATCAAACACTCGGATTTAACATACAAAACACATGGCGATAACAGCTAATATATATTATAAGTAGATGTTCAGAAAATATTCGAATGCCATCTTACATAGAAGATTTCTAACTAGTATGTATTTGCTTAAGCCAAAATATGGTAGATAAATGAAGAAAATATACCTTTAACTCAAAAGTAAAGTATGTCTCCATAGCTGCAGTAAGTTCTATCAAACTTTATTACTATTTTAAATGTTTTAGACTTCAAGTCAAGGAGTCAGTAATTTATAACTGAACCCTAATAAACTGTAGCGTTTATCAAGAGGAAGCGGACAAAGCATTTGGACTACCGTTGCTACACCCCAAAGGTGATATAATCAAAGACAGAAACAAAATCAGTAGTCCCACGGTAACTAGAAGCTAAAGTAAAATCCACAAGAGAAAATCCCTTACTACCCTTAATTATGAATTATAACAAACAAAGAACTACCTACGAATATTTACATGATAGGCGCTCGTTTTGTATCGTATGATCACAAAACTTACATTATTTACACTACCTGGCGACAAAATATAAAATTTGTTGTCTTGATGTGAAGACAGGTTTGGATACAGCCTGCAACACTTCACCGGAAGGATGATGGCAGAGTAGTCCCTAAAACTCTGGGCTGACAGAAATTATACAGAGTGTCTACTTAAGTTGGACTCATATGGGAAACTTTTTTATTATTGGTTTTAGGAAAAAAAGTTATTCTTCATAAAAAGTTCTGCATTATCTAAAACCTTAAATGCAATCATTAGATATTTCTTATTTTGAGCCGTATACGAGGTTTGTCAAAAAATATTAATCTTACTCAAGAGTAAAGTACCTTTATTTTTTACAATACAGAAAAATTGTAAGAGATAAAGTTGTTTAAAATTAAAAGTTATATTCAAATATGCAATTACAGGTATTTAGCATGAAAATTAAGATTTGGTGATTATTTACGTTTTACATTATAAAGTATTTGTAATCGTAAATTTCAATACTGACTTTATTCCTCTCATCTGTTAAAAATATGATAACCTTTCTATTTGTTAATGTGTTTGGACAATCTTGCATTTAAATACGTGCTGCATTATAATTATTTATCTTAGAAATAGGAGAATCCACACAAAGAATATTATGTACCTAAACAAAAATCTATTTATAACTAACAAACATAATTAAATTTTAATTTAAACTACTAAAGCTTCGACATATCCACCTTCTCTTTCTAAACATGTAATTGTTCTTGACTGAAACTCTTTTATTATTTTCCGTATAATATTTGGAGTAATTTTTTGGCATTCCTCAGAAATAATCCTTTCCAAATGGTCTACATCATCAAATGGTCCTCGCTCATAAACCTTCTGTTTTAAGTAACCCCATAAAAAAAGTCAAGTGGAGTTAAATCAGGAGACCTGGGAGGCCAAAAAATAGCTGAATACCTGTGAATCACCTTTCCATTAAACATATTTTCAAGCAGTTCTCTAACGTTTACGGTACTATGGATGGAGGCACCGTCTTGTTGGAACCAAATTTTCATACGTTCTTCTAACGGAAGTTCGTGCAAAAAATCACTTACTTGATTTTCTAATAATTGTAAGTAACGTGCGGCATTTAACGATTGTCGATAAAAAAATAGTCCAATTAATTTATTTTTGTAAACCCCACACCATACGTTCGTTTTAAACGAATATTGGCTACGACTTTTGATTACAAAATTTGGATTACTGTTGGACCACCAGCGACAATTTTGTGATGAGACGGTTCCGTTGGATGAAAATGTGGCTTCATCGGAAAAAATTATACTTCTTGCGAAAAACGGGTCTTCTTCCAACTTTCCTTGGATCAAAGCGCAGAATTCAAATCGAACATCGTAATCCCTTGGTAGTAATGTGTGTACGAATTGAGGTTTGTATGCATGATATTTATAACGTTTTAAAATATTTGCCACTGTATCTTTTTTTACCGAAGTATTTGTGATTAGAGAAGCCCTTTTGCGTAATCCGATTTTTGGTTCCTCGACGACAGAAAGCATCACTTCCAACTCAGTGTCTTCATTGGCAACCCGTTTTATGCGTTTATTATTAAACTTATTATCAACACTGCCACTGGTCTTGAATTTCTTCATTATTTTGGTAACTGTTGAATACCCGATGCTTCTATGGGGATGTCTGTTGTTGAAAATATTTGCTGCCTCTCTATGTGTATTGTAATTTTCTCCAACAATTAAAACTATTTCTATTTTTTCTTCACAAGTCAGTAATGCTGCCATTTTTACTGTAATTTTATGAAAACTAACCCATTCTGACATTCACTGTCAAATACTTCATGACAGAGCATCCTAGATTACATTAAATTGTACCAAGCCAGAATAATTAATACGGAATGAATAGTAAATAATCACCAAATCTTAATTTTCATGCTAAATAGCTGTAATTGCATATTTGAATATAACTTTTAATTTCAAACAACTTTACTTCCTACAATTTTTCTGTATTGTAAAAAATAAAGGTACTTTACTCTTGAGTAAGATTAATATTTTTTGACAAACCTCGTATACGGCTCAAAATAAGAAATATCTAATGATTGCATTTTAGGTTTTAGATAATGCAGAACTTTTTATGAGGAATAACTTTTTTTCCTAAAACCCATAATAAAAAAGTTTCCCATATGAGTCCAACTTAAGTAGACACACTGTACATATAACTACTCAAGTACTTTCGTAGTGAACAAATAATGTTAGAAACATAGAGATAAAATCCGTCAGGTAATTACTATATACAAATACTTTACATATACAATAGACGTAGTGCCAAATTCAACCGTTACACCATGATAGTAGCGCGGCTACAGGGAATCATGGAGTAAGGTACACCGGTTATGATGGAGCCATGGAACCAAGCCGAAGAGGTTGGTAGAGGAGTACTGATTGGAAAAGGATTGGTTACGTAAGCGAAGGAGATCCCAGTGCGTGTCATAAACGTGAACGATTACCCAAATACCATCAAGAAGTCAACCAGAATTGGATACTGCGTAACAGTGACATCCATAGATCGTCAAACAACGACCACTGACAATTCTAATGACAGATTCGAAAAGGTGTAGTCAATAGCCGTCCAATCCTTGAATCGAGCCGAAAAAAGGAAAATTAGGAAATTTCTCTTGCAGTATCAAGACCTTTTCTCACCAAAAGGTGGGAATACTGGCAGGACATCAGCCGTCAAACACAAAATGTTCCACCTTGGACCTGAAGTCTGGTTATTGGCAAGTGGAAATGGACCCGGAAGACAAAGAGAAAACTGATTTTACCACCGGTACCAGATAATGGCAGTTCATGACATTCCGGCTCTGTAATGCGCCCGCGACATTTGAAAGACTCATGGAGAATGTCTTGAGAGGGTTATCTTGGAAAACATGCCAGGTCTATTTGGACGACATCTAGTATTGGGGAAGACATAGTATGAAGAGCACCTGAAGGAATTGGAAGACGTATTCAGATGACTTCAAGCTGCCCAGCTCATGTTGAATCCGAAGAAATATCAGTTATTCCAAAACCGAGTCAACTATCTGGGTCTTATTATGAGCAATGAAGGAGTGGCGGTGGATCCAGAGAAAATTGCTTCCATCAAGCAATGGCCGCAACCTGCCGACAAACATCAAGTTAGGAGCTTCCTTTGACTTTGCACATACTATCGAAGGTTCATAAGGAAGTTTGGAGACATTGTCAAGCCACTAACTCGACTCACAGAAGAAGCCAGAACCTTTCATTGGGATGAAGAATGACAAACTGCTTTTGAAACCCTGAAGAGACGATTAACCACGGCGCCGACACTAGGATATCCGTTACCAGAGGGAGACTCCATTCTTGACACTGATGCAAGCAACGTAGGGATTGGAGGATTTGTCTCACAGATCCAAGGAGAACAGGAAAGAGTGCTGGGATATTTCAGTAAAGTCGTCTCCAAACCATAACGAAATTACTGCGTCACGAGAAGAGAACTGTTGGCGGTAGTGAAGTCTGTGGAACACTTTTACCAGTATCTCTATGGAAATTCTTGATACGGACTGATCATGCAGCACTCAAGTGGTTGATGCAGTTCAAGAATCCCGAGGGCAAGATCGCTAGATGGATTGAACAACTTCAATAGTACGATTTCAACATCGAACATCGGGCTGGTGTGAGCCCCCGAGATGCTGACTCTCTGACTGACTCTCTAGACGGCAGACTGCAACAAGGCAGAATCTAAGGAAGCTGCAGTTTCAAGAACTATAGTTGTCAATGAAGAATGGTCACTCATCAGGATCAAATAAGATCAGGAGAATCACCTGAAGATGATCCGGCAAAGGAAGGAAGAAAATCGGCGACCCACCTTGACCCAAGTGTCAAGATTTTCTCCGACAATCAAGACATATTGGGCTCAGTGGGACTCCTTGTCTTGGAAGATAGCCTGTTGAAACGAATTCGTGAAAACGATGATGGTTCTGAGAATAGAAGACAGTTAGTCATCCCGAGAACGGGAGTAGCTGAGGTACTGAGGAAGTTACACGACAGTCCATCAGGAGGTCACCTGGAAGCGAAGAAAACCCTTCAGCGAGTCCGTGAAAGGTTTTATTGGATGAATAGCTCCGACGATGCGAAGGACTGGTGTAAGAAGTGTACGACTTGTGCTACGAGTAATGGACCACATAGCAAGAGAAAGGCACCCATGAAGCAGTATAATGTTGGAATCCCATTCGAAAAGATTGCTTTAGACATCGCTAAACCATTCCCGACGACAGAAAATGGTGGTAAATAATATATATCCTGGTTGTGCTGGATTATTTCACAAAGTGGGTAGAAGTTTACGCGATCCCGAATCAAGAAGCCACAACTTTCGCGGATGTATTGGTAGAGGAATTCATCTGCCGATATGGAGTGCCATTGGAAGTTCACAGCGATCAGGGAATGAATTTCGAAAGCCATGTATTCCAGGAAATTTGTGACAAGCTGGGAATGAAAAAGGCCAGGACAACGGCGTTGCATCCACAGTCGGATGGAATGGTCGAGAGAATGAACAGGGGCATTGGAAAATACCCGTCCAAAGTAGTTTCCTGCCACCAGAGAGATTGGGACCAATATCTTTCCCCATTTGCATTGGCTTATCGATCTGTCTTCAATGAGACCACAGGCCAAAGACCTGCGAAAATCCTATTTGTACGCGAAATGAGGCTTCCTTGTGATCTGGAATTTGGTTGTCGACCTGGAGTAGATTACGTGATCCAGTTGAGAAAAAGGATGGACGATGTGCATGTATTGGTCCGAACGAATCTTCAAGTTGCCAGCGACAGAATGAAAAAACGGTACGACACGCAGGCCACAGAAGGAAGTTTCAAAGAAGGGGACAACGAATGGTTATACAACCCGACGAGGAGAAAATGCTTTTCTCCAAAATTACAAAATTCGTGGGAGGGCCGTTACTTGATCAAGAAGAGGATCAATGACGTCAATTATCGCATAAGCAAGATCCCCAATGGGAAACCGAAAGTAGTCCACCCAAACCGACTAGCGCCATTCGAAGGAGACCATGACATACAGGAAGGACTGAACCATGTCCAGGAAGATTCTGACCCTGCCCTCGAAGAATTTATGGGCGCATATGGAGGTACCGGTAAAGCCAGATTTGGAGTCACTACAGAGCAACGACAAGATTTGTTCTCGCTCCCGGAAGATTATTCTCTGGCACACAACATCCCCGCCAGTATCAAAAACGCACGAGGTTTGGCAACCGTCTTCCGAAAGAAGTTTGGGCAACTAGAAAAACTTGAAGAACAGATTCCAACCCCTGGCAATACACTGAGACTCAAACACAATCCACGGTACATCTTCAACCTGGTAACAAAGAACGAATTTCAATATCGAATCGATCCACCTACCGGAATGTGTGGGAAGCACTAAGTAGCCTTCGAGCTATGCCTAAGATAGAGAGCAACCAGTTGGATTGGCGAGTTATCAGGAATATGATGGAAGTGATCCTTGAAGATACCGGTGTCCACATATTAATCTGCAGCTATACCCCCGGTTATCAGTGTACAATGAAGTCAGTGCGTGATTTCATATGCGCTACTTGTACATTTAAAATACCTTGTTTCAATTATCTCACGTTAATTTGAATTTTCTTCGCTTTCATCGAGAAACTCCAAGGTGGATGGGAGTTTTTCAAACTCTTCATAACCCTTTTCCATCACCTTAACCCTTCTATTTATTCCAGCCGTGGCATTGTGATTACTGGTATCAGCCAAAAAATGTTCAAAACGTGTTAATTTCCCTTTAAATATTCCCCTTTCGTGTCTACTTTGTGTTACTACCGCATCTGTTTCTGCCATTTTGTTACGCACTAATTTCTTAACCAAGAAATAAGAAATACGAGAAAATATACTAAAGCTTAACGTGTGATAAAACGTGAATTGAACAATATTATTTTGTGTTGAACACGAGAAATTCATTCAAAGAATAAACTTGCCGAGAAGAAGCTATAAACGTTAAATAACAAAGATTCGTGTTTTTCGGATAAGAAATAGGTAAACTGGAATGGACTCGCCAAATTTTCTCCAAGCGTTGTCTTGTATTTTTACTTTAGGCCTTACTGCTTGCAAATCCGGCTCGATGTGACCAAAACTATGTTCGTGAAACCTTTATTTTTACTTAACTCGAAGGACCAATAAATATCTGTTAGCTACTGAAACTTAAATTTTATTTATCCATTTTTCCAAGATGTGAAGTAGCCTACGTTACAATACATTCTCCTTTTCGCGATAATGCTTCGTTTCTTTCCGCACCTCTCGGACTGCGCTTGCGCACGCGCACTGATCGACCACACCGGAGCGTACACCCAAAACAGTTGAATATTACTTACAAACATAAATTAATAGCGGCATACACACAATGAAGTTCGGTTCATAAAATATGTATAAATCAATTTTACATCAACAAATGTAACCGTTGAAAACTGGAAAAAAAATTGAAAACTCTTATCGCTTTATGTATATAAATAGCCTAGAACCTGTAATAGTAATTTACGTTACAAGTCCGGGAAATGGCTTATTAAAGTTCAAGTCTAGATGTTTACGAACGAGGCGACGAAGGAGCCGAGTCTGGAATTTCTAGACGAGTACTTTAATAACATTTCACGGTCGTGTATCGTACAATATATCATTTCATACTGTGTTTTATTAAAAATGAAATTTCAATATTTTATTTTAGGTTACATCCCTGTATGTAGGTTTAGCAGTACGGGAAGTAAAAATTTCCCGGACCGGGTACTGTAATGAGTTACTTCCCGGACTCGAGTCTATTTCCCGGGCCGGGAAATGTAATGAGTTATTTCCCGGACTTAAATGAGTCCGGGAAATAGCTTATTCCAGCACAGTATGAAATAAAAATACATAATTATTATTAATTTGGAAAATAAGTAAGATATGGTGTGTTTTATTTTGTTTTTAAATGAAAGTATTATTACACATTAGTAAGGGGAATATAAAGAAAATAAATTAATATATTGTAAAAATTAATTTACTTTAAAGTTTTATGGTTTTATTGCATCTCAATCATAAGTCAAGTCTAGTCAGTTTCTTAGATCGTGAAAAGAACTATACAAAAATATCTACGAGTATGTCGAATAAAATGCATGGACACATACATTAATATTATTTGATTGGTCTATATTTAAGTGCAATTGATTTCACGAATTCAAAATGTGTGATTATATTTTGCCTAAGCAACAATATTTAGTTCTCCAAAAATTCTATTTTTTTAATTGAGGCTTTGCGGTACACGTTTTTGGGCATGTGAACACTGCGCATTTGTATATAGGTGTTGATTTGAATATTTTTCAAACCGTCCAAAAATTGGTAAATGTTTGGGTGGCTGCTATAGAACAATGTATTAAACTTCGCATGAAACGATTCGCATAGAAAATTCCACACCTGTAATTTTTAACCAATCAAAACGTATTTTTTCTATAGATCACCATGGCAACGGATGAATTTTAGTGGACATTTTTTCCTCGTGGGTACCCAACAGCGAATTATACTGGAACTTTTTTTGACGTTTATAATGTCAGAATATTTTTTTAAAAGTCTGGTTTTTATTTGCAAAGAAAGCAATTTTCTACCACTCAATACTTACGTAAAAAAGAATATACAATGATGTGTCTTTAGATGGTATTTTCGTGCAAATACAACGAGTAGAAATCAACAATTTAAAGGTCTAATAATTTTTTGGTTAGGGTTTCACTTAGTTGCCATGGTAACTAAATAATCAACTCGACCAAACCTCAAACGTCAAAAATTTACGTTGTTGGAAATCGAAAAATAAATTTTAATTATTTGATTTTCAAACACAATTTGGTGAGGAATTTTCTTAACGAATACCACACGAGGTCAAATTAAATCCGGAAATTTTTTCGAGCTCTAGTGGAATTACTAGTGATAATTCACTCAAAAATTTTTTTTGGTGGAAAAAACAACAAAATTAGCTTCATAATTATTTACTTCAATACTATTTTAAACATCATGTACATCTTGTACATTCGATGTTATATTTGGCATTACCTTCTTTCTGCTGTAGTATATGTTTCGTCTAATTTTGCTTACATATATATATGTTTCATTCTTTTCCTTCTGCAATTCACGATGCAATAATTTCGTCGGTTTTTCGCAAATATCTTCCAGTGCACGCCTTTTTAAATCATTGGTTATTTTCTGTCGATTTAACTCGCAAATATCCATGCTTTCATGATTATGTTCATCTCTGTGCTGCACTATTATATTATTACAAGTTTCAGTTCAGTTTCTGTTACAGCACCTCCAGCGTTTAATATTCTCCGAAAGCATTTTATGAAAATTATACTTATAATTATTTATAAGTAATAGCGTATTTTCCCATATCAAAAACATCTTCCGAATTCATGATAAAATTTAGCACAATGACTCAATTAACTGAAGAATAGTATATTACGTAACAAGTCCGGAAAATACTGTTTTTTTGGACGAGTAGACAAGATTCCAGGACGAGTCGTAGGCGACTCCTGGAAGTCTGCGAGTCCGAAAAAACAGTTTCCGGGCGTGTTGCGTACATTTTTTTTCGGCAACCGTGTGGTAGCTTTAACAAATCAATAAAACACGTTTCTTTGTAATATCTAAATGGACTAAAAATGGTGTCGATTTGAATGTTTATGTTTGTCATGATGACACAACGCTAAAAAACGAATTTTTAGAACAAAATTGGGAACATTCTAATTGAATTTACTGTTTGGACCCCTTACTTTGTGGAATCAATCTACTCATATTACTAACATTCTAATTCTTGTTTTTATTAATATTTATATTGAAATTCGAACAATTGCTAATATTAAAGGGATTCAGTTTGTTTGAATGACAGCAACGATGTAATTCTTCCCGGCCTAGTCCGGGAAATAGGTACTTTCCGGACTAGGCCGGTACGTCTTACTTTGCTCGGTGGCGACGCGACGGCTCCACAATGGCCGCGCGGAACCCTATTTTCAACGTAAAATTAAAATTATAAATAATGGAGCTACAACTCCGGGGATCCAGACTTTTTTTGTGAAATTTTCTCCTCTTTTGGGATCTTTTTTAATATTGACGCTATCTTTAATAGTTTCATAGTTATTGCTTAAAAACGGAGACCATCTTTTTTTCTCTTCGTTTTTTGTTAATAACAATTGAAATTTTTAATGACAGAAAAATTTAAAAATACTCCTCTCAAAATTTAATTCTGAATCCAATAAACCAAACCCCATATTTTTAAGATTATGCGAACTATTTTTCGCAGGAAACTCACCTCTCGACTAGACTATTGCGTCCGAACGTTTCAAATTTTTGGCACATCGTTTCTCTGGCGCCGTACTCCCCGTTATCGCCGCGCTACCCCTGTACTCAACACTTTCTCAAATTTAAACCCACCAGAACTCGGCAGACGATAGGCGGGGTAATGAAATTTTCGGTGACCGCTGAATCGACGAAGTGAATTCATTTGTCGTTAGTTAGTGTGCGGTGATAAAATGAACATTCTATCCCATTGATCAACAGGTTCATTTAACGATTTTAGTGCTCTTATGTGTTTATGAATGTTTTCTACGAGTTTCCTCAACTTAACCGATTCTCGTTGAATAACAGGTAAATCTACCAAGCCTTTTAAATAATTTTGTACCATGCCAGGCTTATCCTTATAACGTTCTCTTGACAAATCCCACGCGACATTAATATCCCTCAACCAATCTATTACTGGTTCTGTTCAGTTTTAATTAATATCTTAAAAATGCACAATCAATTGAAAATATTAATAACTATTTAGATAAAGAGAAAGATTTAAAAATAATCGGTCAATGAAAAAATAGTAAATTGTTAAGACTCAGTTAAAATGTAACCTGACATACGTATACTCCCTTACGGGTTCGAGTAGGGCTCTTGGGTCTAGCATACTTCCTCATTAGATTAAAAAAAAATTATTGGGATGTATTGGGGGTTGACTATCCCCTAAGGGGGTAGGGGGTTGACTTTGTGAAATAATCGTGAAAATGAATTCTACGTAATTTTTCACGTATACAAAATTTCATTTCGATAACTTCTTTTTTTTAAAGTTATACAAAAAAATGTTAAAAAATTATTTATTCAATGAATATTAGATTCGCCATTGTGGCTTTACGAATAGGAATAAAAAAATTCACTGGGATGGATTGGGGGTTGACTATCTTTGATTTTAACGTAACTTTGTTAAATAATCGTAAAAATTGATTTTTTAATTTTGAATCAAATTTTACGTAATTTTTTACGTATACACCTAAAATTTTATTTCGATGACTTTTTTTAAAAATTCATACAAAAAAATTATTTATGTTCGATTCAATCGGGGACCATTCAGTTGGGCCAAAATACCGGCTATAATCCGTTGCTGAACATGGGTCAATATAATCCTATAGGTCGGTTGGTCCAATTTCTGAACAGGTAAAAAATAATACATATCCACTAAATAGTAATTTATTCCAAAGAAGTAGGTAAATATTTATTCCACAAACATTTAATAAAATTAAAACGAGACAAACAGTTACTCTTAATCATTTGCTTTAACGTAACCTAACATAACCTAACCTAAAACCTAACCCATTTGCGGTTCACACATCTCCAACGTATCTTACCGTACTTTAATGTATTTGCTTTAAAAAATTTAAATTTATCCATAACCAATAGCTTTACAACCTTTCTCACTAAACATTAAATACACTGGGAATGATTCCATCTTAATCAAATACTGAAAGGAATGAAAACTGACTCTTAAAATAGAAATATTTATTGTTATCAATTTGTTGAAACAGGTACCCATCCTACCTAACGTTGGATTAAAAGATTATTAAGGGTGCAGGTAGTTAATCTCTTGATTTCATATTCTAGGCCCAACTGAATGGTAGGATTAGAAACTACCTGATTTTTTGGCCCAGCCGACATATTACCATTCAATCATAATAGGTTGATCTATGACAATGTTGAGAATCCATAATCTGTCACTTTATTGGACTAGTCCATAATGATGAAGTAATTTGGAGTCCTGTCAGTATCAAATTATTTGAAAATTAAACTTCAAAATAACGATTTATTTTAAACAAGAAATACACAAAACGTAATTTTTTCTTTTTGAGAATACTAACATTATAGATATTATATTTAGGGGAGTGGAGGGGACTTTGATAAATAATCGTAAAAATTAATTTTTCAATTTGGAATCAAATTTTACTCAATTATTTACGTATAGACCTCAAATTTTACTTTGATAACTTTTTTTTTAAAAAAGTTATACAAAAAAAATGTTATCAAAATTGTATATTCTGTTATAATAGCTTTACAACCTTTCTCACTAAACATTAAATACACTGGGAATGATTCCATCTTAATAAAATACTGAAAGGAATGAAAACTGACTCTTAAAATAGAAATATTTATTGTTATCAATTTGTTGAACTAGGTACCCATCCTACCTAACGTTACATTAAAAGATTATTAAGGGTGCAGGTAGTTAATCTCTTGATTTCATATTCGATTTATGCCCGATTCGCCTGTTCCCATTTCGCCTGATCAATTAAAATTTCTCGATTCGCCTGACGGCTTAAATGGTGGTACCGTTTCGCCTGACCATACATTTTTCGTTATAATAGGTATTAAAATAAGCAACTTCCCTTCCCACTTTATCCAGACTCAGGACTGGCAGTAATTTTTAATAGTTAATAAAAAATTACTGGTGTGGTTAAAAGTTTATTCGCTTTACGTTTCGTCAATTTGGGAAAAAATATAATAATATATACATATTTACATAATTTTGAACTAACAAAATTAATTTATCTTAAGCTTAACAGTGTAGGCTATTTTTTCTAAACATTTTCCCACTGTTATTTCATTATTTAAGTAGCTTTCTTGAATTTGTCTTATTCTTAACCCAACCTGTTAAGAAACGGTCGGGGTAGGTACTTACAACAATTATACGTATTTATTACCTGTTATACCTGGAAAATCCAGATCAGGCGAATCGCAACTATAAATTTCCCTCAATCTTGTCGTCAGGCAAAACGCAACCAAAATGTACCTAATTTAAATGTCAGGCGAAACGGGAACAGGCGAAACAGGAATACACCTTCATATTCTAGGCCCAACTGAATGGTAGGATTAGGAACTACCTGATTTTTTGGCCCAGCCGACATATTACCATTCAATCATAATAATGTTGAGAATCCATAATCTGTCACTTTATTGGACTAGTCCATAATGATAAAGTAATTTGGAGTCCTGTCAGTGTCAAATTATTTGAAAATTAAAGTTCGAAATAATGATTTATTTTAAACAAGAAATACACAAAACGTAATTTTTTCTTTTTAAGAATACTAACATTATAGATATTATATTTAGGGGAGTAGGGGGGACTTTGATAAATAATCGTAAAAATTAATTTTCCAATTTGGAATCAAATTTTACTCAATTTTTTACGTATAGACCTGAAATTTTACTTTGATAACTTTTTTTTTAAAAGTTATACAAAAAAATGTTATCAAAATTGTATATTCTGTTATAAGTGGGTTACCGGCCTCGGCTTTGCCTCGCCCGGTAATCCCCCACATCGTCCGAAAAACTTCATTTTTCGTCCATATTACATACGATATTTTATATCCGATTGTTTTTTATCCAAATGGCTAAAATGTAGGTATAAATAAAGTAAATCAATACAATTACTTTTACACGGAAAGATAAATGAGACCTGTCACCTCATTTGCGTATCTATGGATATATCAAATAATTAAATTCAACTGACGTTTTGTCAATAAGACGAGAGTTTTGAAATCGGAAAAACTCCAAAATGGAATTAGAAAGTGATAGTGAAGATCTTGTATGTTCGCCACCTGATGTTCAAGAAGCTGCCAATGATGTTATGTTACATTTGTTGTCGCAAAAATCTAAGGAAATATAATGAAAGAGATTATAAAAAATTTATGGACTATCGACAAGAGAAAAATATACAGTCGTTCTCAGCGTCCTAATAGTTATTTATGTACCCTCGGTCGACTCACAAACCCTCGGGCCGGAGGCCCTCGGGTTCTTAAGACGTCGCCCTCAGGGCATAAACATCTATTTATACCCGTGGTACATACAAACTTTTATGTCATACTAGTTCGTTATTGCAATCCAATCTCAATACAAATCAGGTTTGAATTAATAACATTGCCATTTTATCATAGTAGACACTATCGTTGCTAGGTGAATGTTGACAAACGTAAATGTCATAAAATCACAATAATTTTTATGTGTCAAAGTTAGAATTATTTCTCTTTATGCCCGCACGGGCATAAAGTACGACATTAGATAGTTGGTAACTAAGCAATAAAAACACAATAATGAACTAGTATGACATAAAAATATTTTTCGGCCTAGGACGAAAAGTGTTGCCTATAGTCCGTTCAGTACAAAAACCGTTGCACGTCATCAAAGTGTCGAAAAAGAGACGTTCGTTTATATCATGTCATTCGTTTGCTGCTGTCAATCCTCCGTCAATCACTATGTTTAGCCTCTCTAAACTCAATAAATATTGAAACTTGTAGGTCGCATTGTATTAAAAAATATAAATATATGTTTAAAGAAAGGTTTCGTGATTAATTTCATATCAAATACAGCTCGTAGGTTAATTAAATATTAAACTCAAACTAACGCCAGTCTTAATAAAAACTTTTTATGTCGGCAAAAATGCGCGCTATTGCCGCGATTAAAATGGTTTATTTCTGTTGTCGACGTCTTGACATTTTTGGGGTTATGTTGTGACAAAAACTGCAAAATGTTACTTATGACTGCAAAGAACTGTAAGTAATTTTTCACAAGCAGTGATGAGTTATTAAAGTTAAAACGTATAAATGAAACTTGATAATACTGCAATAGTTGATGCATTTACTCCTGATACTATTTACAGTGTTTATGAAGCAAGTAAGTATAAGTTTAATATTATACCCAATCAACTGTATTTATTATATTCTGTTACATTATTCTTAATACTTGGCAATTATACATGGACATTTTTTTTACAGATAATCATGTCACTTTAGGAATGTTACTGCAGTAATTGAAGGAAGAACAATAATTATTCAATGTAGAATGTTCCTGAGTAGTTTACTAAAATATGATACACATCCACAAAGAGGACTTATGGAACTTTCAACAAAAATAAACCACTGCATAAATTTGTTTTTATTAATGAATCCTGAATGTTCCAAAATGGTGCTGTAGGCTGTTCATGTCAAAAATGTTACAATGATTATGTAAAATTTTAGAATGCAAAATTGTTTTTATTCTAGATATTCTGTATTACATGCTGAGAATGAAGATGGTTGTATTAATGGAGCAAAAAGTATATTTTTATATGAATCTCAGTTGAGTTACTATAATGGGGAAATGAATGAAGAACATGTTTTTAAATGGTTTGAAAACCAATTACTATTGAATCTTTCTGAACCTTTGATAAATTATGGACAATGCTTTCCGATAATATTAGGTTAATGACACAATATAGAATTCAATCAACAAATGTTGAAGCTGAGCTTATTCATATTGTAGCCTAGTAAGTAGACACAAACTGTATTTGAACAGTGATATATCAAATTATATGTTAGAATTCAGAAGACTACACAACTAGTTTAATACATTTAAAATTCTTACTTCAAATTATACTTAATAGACAATAAATGCTGTTTTACATTTATTTTTACAAAAATAATAATATAGGAATAATTGAAAAGAAATGAATGTTATTTGAATACTGCCCTTTCAATAAATGTTTTTTTCAGAAACAAACCCCCAACAAAATACATTGTGGATATGATAGAACAGTATAGTCAGAAAGTATTACCTACCATCTTTTTAAAAATCCTATTGAGTTAATACTGCCAAGCAAGCCGATAGTTGCATTCCAGAAGTTGCGGGTTGGAATTGGTTTGTCCGTGAACCTCTCAAATTTGAAAGATTTCTATTTGACAATTATTGTTCTACCTTATTTAAAAAAATAGTATTACAATCTTTTCGGTGTATTAACTAATTTATAAATTTGCAATGTTTCTTTTTAATAAAACAATTCCATAAAAATTGGGGTGGCATTATTTATTATTTAATAAGTAATTCAGGCAGCATTTTCTAAAGGTAAATGTGTATATCACAAAGTTTTATAAAAACTACAAAGAATTAATTTAATAGTTTTTATTGAATTGAAACGTCTCATTTGATCAATCGTTTTATTAGCAATACTTTCAGTTGCGGTAGATGCTGGAGAGCTAAAACAAAATGGTAAATATAAATTTGGATTGATTAGAAGAGGGTCGCGGAAATTTTTTCGAAAATTTGTTTTCGAAAACGAAATTTCGAACGGAAAATTTTTCGAAAAACATTTTTCAGAAAAAACAAATTTTCGAATATACTTGTTTTCGAAAGATAATTTTTCGAAAAACAGTTTTTCGAAAATCATATTTTTCGAAAAACAATTGTTCGAAAATGTCTATTTTCGAAAATTAAATTTTTCGAAAAACAAAATTTCGAGAACCATATCATTCGAATAACAGCTTTTTAAAAACATTTTTAATTGTTGTGGAAATCATCCATACTCAAAGTTGCCCAAATCTGAATCAAATAAAAAAAACTCAAAGTTGGTCGATATAATGAACTAAAAATTACAATGTACTCAACTAGTTTCGGCTGAAAAAGTAGAAAACACTTATTCAATTCAATTATTACAATTCACAACATTACAAAACGTTAGCTATATTTTTTAAAAAAGCAATCAATTCATCATCATTACATGTTTCTTCAAACGATGAACATATATTGCGCACTCTCTGATCCAATGATTTATATTTTTTTTAGTGGCTCCTCTCCAGAAATAGCTTTCGCAATTTTAAGTTCTGTCAGGCATTGTTCCTTTTTAATATTATTCAGGAAAGTCCAAAGGGACGATTTTTGAGCGTCAATAAGTGATAAAAAACCCCTATGCCATGATTCAGCGGCGTTGTTGGTCAACTGTGATTGCCGAAGAACACTTTCAAAACAGCTCCAGAGAGAATAAGCAAACATAGGCTCAGCTCTACCTCTTCTCTCCATCTTTCCTATCCATGTATTCTCGAAATAATTAATGAATTCTTCATTTACTTCCGTGAACTGATGTTCTTTCACTACCAAGTCGAAGCCTCTGGAGATGAAAGGGACCGGTACGAAAGCTAACGCTTTCAGTATTTTGATTTTTGATTTAAAAATTGCGTCACTGTCCGCTTTGGTTGCCAAACCATATTTTTGCATATTTCTGTATATACTTTGGCTGAAGTGGTAATAGCATCCATGATGTAGCACATTCGGGAAGATTTCTCCAATCGAATTGATAAATGCCTTTTCGAAGTCAGTGATGATTGTACTTACAGAAAATACATTACCAGATACAGTTACACACTGTTTCATCCAGTTAAGTAGTCTTGTATATGTTTCCTGTCGCTTATTGGGTAGCAAAGCATATATAACAGGTACTATCACTTCCTTGCTTATTTCGCAGTGAACAGTGACCAATTGATAAAATAAAGTGGGTACTGTTTTAAACGTTCCATCCATCATCCATACTCTTGATTTAAACAACAATGTCATATTTTCATTTGTGCCAAATATTATGATCCTTTGTGGATCTTCCGGACCTGAATCGAAAAGTAAAAAATTATGACCATTTTCGGTCGTTTTATATTTATCTGGTAAATTCAGAGACATTGTATCCAAAGGTTGTGCAATTGCACTACTTTCTCGAGTTCTTATGTTACGTATAGTTCTCTTCATGGATGGAATTGACGGAAGATTCACCAAGGCTGAAACAGTAGCATTTCCGATAGAATCAGCAATTATATTCTATGGCGTCGCTATTGACTTACGTGATATATTGCGAATATCACTAAGAATCGTTTCTATTTCAAGTTTCTCAGGTTTACCTGGATGGTTGTGATTTCCAGATATAGTTTCAGCAATATTCTCATTCTCTATACTCTTCAGTCGTCCCTTACAGCCCTTGTTGAAGTCTTCACATTTCCAATATATAATACCTTTTGCCACTTTGTCTTTAAGATAGAAATATCCATCCAAGTATGCCTTAGTTTTTCCGCGCGGTGTTTCGATTAATTTAAGAGCTTTGTTATCTTTCATCTTTATAATCTTTATCGATATCTATTATTATATAGGTACTTACTTGTCAAACACCTGACAGACTGTTTAACTTCACTGACAATTATTGCGAAATATTACTCATATGCAGGGTTCCTCGTGCGTCCATCGTAGGTGAGTAAATAGAGTGTTTTCGAATAAACGCATTTTCAAAATGAAGGTTTTCGAAAAAGGAACCTTTCGAAAAGTTGTTATTCGAAAAAAATACCTTTCGAAAATAATAATTTTCGAAAAATTGTTTTTCGAAAAAAATGTTTTTCGGAAAATTGTTTTTCGAAAGAATGTTTTCGAAAAATTGTTTTTCGAAAACGATGTTTTCGAAAAAATTTCCGCGACCCATTAGAAGATGATGGAGTGATAAATAATTCACCAATATACTGATAATTATAATATGTATTGATTTCAGTGCTACGATTAAGTCAATCATTCGCATATACCTTCACTCGGAGAATAGAATGGATTGCTCTTCTTTTCTGAGCTGTGTTGGTGCTTGCTGCACAATTTTCTTTTTCTGTGATCAATGATCATATATCTCAGGATGATTTTCCTTGTTGAAAATGACCTACACACTAAAGCTTTCCTGAAAAAAAATTTAAGATTTATTTCACCAAAATATAAAATAAAATTGCCTACCTTTAAAAAGGAGGTAGATCCAGGTTATCAGAACTTTTTCATTTATAGGATGTCTGTAAACCTTACATCAATCTTTCATATTCTAGTGACAACATTCTAGAAGCCAGCATGTACTTAGGAAATTGTAACCTAAAAATTATATTAGATAATATTTTTTCCTTGATACTATATATACATGCATTTTAAATACTAGAATAGCTCCATAACTTCTAACTAATTAAGTGTGTGGTATAAACATACAAATAAAAGTATTAACTATTCCATACATACCTTTTTAGTGCTAAAAATAATTCCATCGTTTTTAAAATAAGAATTTCTTAGTGCTGTACGGTTAACATACAAATTAAAGTTTTATATGTAAAATCTCTGTATGTAACTGAAATAAGTCGAAGTTTCTTTGCATGCACGCAATAACCATCAATAACTAAACCTAACCTAGAATATTTGATAAACTTCATTTGACATATACTATATTCTCATATTATTTCAAGGGCTTGGCAACATAGTACAGTTATGACAGATGTGACGTGCAACGGTTTTAATACTGAACGGGCTTTAGGTAACAATGAATTATTTAATACCCCACTGAAAAAGTTTCCTTTTCGTCCAAATATCTTAACCAATAAACGTCATTTTTTGACACAATCGGGTAAAAAATTGATTATTTAATGAATATTAGAAGCACCATCGCGGCTTTACTAATGGGAATAAAAATTTATAAATTGGCACATATATGTTGTATGATATTAACTTTGAAATGAAAAAAAAATCATACGGTTATCTAATTCCATAAGGATGAGGGGTGGGGGTGAGTCTGAGAAATATTAGGGTTGGGGTGATTTTGAGTACGTCGTCGAATTCTACATCCGTTTTTAGGTGTGTTCACCAATTTTCATATTTTTTTCTTTATTATTGCCGAAGATATTCATTAAAACGTGTTTGAAATTTGTGGACTTCTGTGTAATTTAAAAAAAAAGACAAAACCTGCAAAAAATATTGCGTCTAAGGATGGCGGGTAAGTATTGAAAAAAAAAATGGATTTTTTTGTATTTAAAAAAAATATCGGGGGTAATACCACGAGTGCTTAAAAATTACCGATAATTTCCATGAAATGTTTATAATTCCACGAGTTCGAAGAACGAGTGGAATTAGACAACAAGCTTGAATTATCACATTTTAGTAAAGCGTGATCTATAGACGTCAAAAAATAATAGTTCCATTCTATTATAACGCTTTACAAAACTAGAAAAATAAATTTCCAAAGAACACCGTTCACTAAGAAGCAACAATTACTTCTCGGGCTATATGCCCCGACAGACATTGAATTACACTTCCAAAGTAAAGGGGGTTGGTATATCTGTTAATGTAAAGTTCAATGAGAAAAATAATTCAAATATAGGCAGTGGCTGTAATAAAGTTCATATTTATTGTGGTTTGTGATTAACAGGTTCTAATACTTTACATACGTCCATCGAAAAGGAATAATGATTCCCACTAGGTATTCTCAAAGGACCACTTAACCACTTAACTGTTCTGCTGGAGTTAAGGACCGGTTTTACACATAAAATAAGACAAACATATGGTTAACAAAGTTCTAATGAAGAAACATAATATAATATTCAACAATTTATAAAGTCCGAGTATCGGTGCATTTACTTACAAAGAACAAACAACAACCGAGTTGCTTTTAAGGATTTCATACATACCGGCGGTACGAAAACCAAAGTTCCACGAAAAGTGCTGTTTGGCAACGCCGCGTGGGTTAACCGATCATCAGAAAAAATGGAGCGAAAATGACACCAAACCATCAAACATTTACTGATTTTGATTGGGAATATAAAAGGTTGGCTTTTACCTGTCCAAATTATAGAAGCACTACACTACATTATTATAATTATATTTTAAAAAGTATGGGCCTGTTTGCTCCAACTAGTTATTTTGCACAATATTTATGCCGGAGATTCGGCTTTTGACACTGAACTGACATAAGACGGTGATTGATTCGTAGTTCGAGTTGCTTCCGCATGAGTTTTGAGGTTTCAACGGTCTTATTTATTTTTCGGGCGGGAATTTTAAAATATAATAGCAAGTAGGAGAATAATATCATAAGTTTAAATATGGATTTGAACAGTTAAGATATACCAACAATAAAAATAAGCTAATATGTCATCTACATACCTATACCAAATTAATATATTTTTTGAAATGTTACATACAAAGATTTTTCTTTCTAAACTGTCCATAAAAAAAAGAAAAGAAAGAAAAATCTTTGAATGTAACATTTAAAAATATATATAATTTTGGTATAGGTATGTAGATGACATATTAGCTTGTTTTGTAGGTAGTGAACGACAATTAGATATATTGTTCAATCATAATAATAATTTACATCCAAAAATTAAATTTACATTAGAAGTTGAAGAAAATAACTCAATCAATTTTCTTGATATCAAAATACAAAGAGTCAATGATATACTTGATTTTTGAATTTACATGATGTGATGTGACTATACCATATAATTCCAATCATTCCATGTCACATAAATTAGCATCATATAATTCAATGATACATAGAGCATTTTCAGTTCCTATGAACAAATATAATTTTGATAGAGAAATTAATATAATTAAACAAATAGCCACATCCAACGGTTATCCATGACATATAATAAATAAATTAATAAAAAAGAGGGAAAAGTGGCATTATAATTATTATTTCCTGAAAACACTAGGGAAATACAAAATTACAAAACCATCACATATTGGTAATATTTCTAATAATATTTCAAAGATAATATCTTCTTCAACAAATGCATCAATTTCTTTTAAAACAGAAAACAATGTGAGTAAAAAATTGTTAAATGTAAAAACAAAAATACCCCCATTACAAAAGTCTGGAATATATAAACTTAAATGTCCAGAATGTAATGCTGTCTATATTGTACAAACAATTCGAAATTTCTAAATTAGATACAATGAACACCCACTGGCATACAGATTAAAACAGCCAGATAAATCACATTACGCAAAACATCTTCTTGACACAAAACATTCATTAACACCTAGACCTAACAACTAGATTTCCTTGAAGAACTAGAAATAAGAAGACACTTAAGAGACCCACAATATGAAGCTGTCAATGAACAGATAAATCTAGGGAGCTCTCCCCTAATAAATTGTCTTCTTAAGTAACAATTGTGAAGATCAGCAGATATAGTTTTCCTTGGTTTCCTATATCATTGCACAGTTATACTGATCTTAAATGGGAAAAATATATCCAGGATATCCCCATAGGGCTAACAATACCTAAGCTTTAATATTTGTAATATCATATCTTCTTCTTTTTTATATTCATATATATTAAGTCAATCACTAGATAGGTCACTTACTATTTGGTCTAGCCAAAATATTAAACATCAAGTAGGCATCACATAAAATGTAACTACTGTCATTCTGACGATGATATGTCAATAGCGAAATAATTATCAATATCTTAGTTTTCATAATTTTTTCATTAAATAGTGGAATTAATTAGAAACACTTAGTTTCATTTAAAAAAGTAATATGAGTAGATTCCACAAAATAAGGGTCCAAACAGTAAATTCGATAACGTATTGCTGTAGCTCTATTATAATATTTGCTGTTTAACTTTTATTTTCTTAATATATTTACTTCTTGAAAATATCTTACCTTCATTAATAAATAATTATCATCGGGGGCTTCTAGTAACAATTTATTTACTTACTCTCTTGAGAAGGTTTTTGCCTTATTAGGTTTATATCCTTGGTTTTGTCTTTTCAAGAAAGCAATTAATTTTGGGAAGTTAATACCCACATTTTCTTTTATTTGAAGCATGGTACGTAGCATCGAATACTTGGACCACAATTTAGAGGCTTTTAATGTATTTGCAAAATACCCCAAAATAACATTTTTTGAGTAAGTACTAATATGCTTTTCTTCGGCCCATTACTTGAAATGTAAATACTGTTTTCTATATATTTTTCTAGATTTTCGGGGTAATGGAGTAGATTGTACTGTTTCATTAACTTGTTCCAAAATATCCGGTGGTGTATTATTTATATCTTCAAATTCACTTGAATCACTCAATTTTTAAATATTATTTTATATTTTGTAGATAAATTATAGCGTAACACACTTTGAAACTGTTAATCTATCAATCGACCATAGCATGCTATAATATTTCTGTTCTAAATTCGAAAACCGGTTGAATCTATGAATTGAAGTCAAATTATTAATGAAAAAATCGTTAAATTAAAATACAATTATTAAATTGTTAAATTAAACACAATTTACTGATTTCCACCATTTTGCAAAACACAGGCTGTTCTTTAAATAAACGGTAACATTTCTACTTCTATAATAGAATATAGTTCAAGTCGTCAATGCCGTATAAGTTATTTCATAGATGACGTACCATGACGTCACTTTTACTCTTCCTCCCTAGGGAGGAAAAGTACGACTTTGCTCCCTACAATGAGGCCAGGAAATGTATACTTTGGTAGGTGGAAATAATGATTATCTCCTTTTGTAGATATTATTTTTATAATTAATTCTGAAAAAATAGTTATTTGTTTAACTAGGCAAAGAAGTAACAGATTTATTGCCGTGGCTAGCATTTCATTGTCGAGGCGAAGCCGAGGCAATGAAACTAGTCAAGGCAGTAAATCTGATTCTCTGCCGTGTGAAACATATCATTTTTTCTCCGATTGTTAGTACACAGTGTTTAGAAAATTAAAATGAAAACTTTTTTATGACGGATATAACTCACAATTTTTAATATTTTTTCTAATCGTATTATTTAATTAATATTGTCGATTAGACCTTAAATTGCATACATAATAATATCTACCGAAAGATAATAAATATAATGTTAAATATCGACAATAATAGTGTGCATAGTGAAGTTGGGCTATGTATGTGTGACGTGGAAGTGATTATTTGATTCCATGGACCTGCTTGAATCACATTATCATTGCCGTTGCTAAGTAAAGTATGGAAGATTTCAAAAAAAAAAAGAAAAAATGATTTTTCTGCCTACCTGTATACAAAGTATACATTTCCTGGCCTTAAAGTCGTACTTTTCCTCCCTTGTTGATAATGAACAACTTTACTACCTCAACAAATGTCAATAAATTTAGGTTTAGAGGCTAGTAGTAACTATATTCTATTATATAAGTATAAATTTTACCGTTTAATTAAAGAACACCCTGTATTTTGCAAAATGGTAGAAATCAGTAAATTGTTATTTTAATTTAACGATTTTTACATTAATAATTTGACTTCAGCAATACGTTATGTTCATGATTCCGCAAAATTTTCCTACGAGTCTCTGTAGCGCAACGCGTTAGACCACAGCTCACTGTTCGTGATGGTCCTGCAGGTGTTGGATCGAATTCCAGCGAGGACAATTTTTTTTCTTTTTTTTTTTTCAATTCTTTCATAAATAAATTATTTTAAAATGTCTTGTTATTTGAGGGAGGCCAAAAAATCATATGTATAACATGGGAGTAAAGTGCCTTTTCCTCCCTTGAATGATCACTGCATCCTCGGGAGGAAAAGTAGCACTTTCCTCCCTTGTTATACAAATAGCTATTTTTACTGCCTTTTTTTTTTTCGGGCCGAGATGGGAAACTCATGTTCGAATGGGTCCAGGACCCAAACAGTGTTGGACTCATCCCCAAGGAGATGCCTACCAACCAAACCCACCTCAAACTCGCCGTTACCCCCGCCTCGGAATCACTACCCTAGCATACTTCGAGACCATTATTTTTTTTTTATTTTTACTGCCTAGGCAGTGAAAGTGTTACTTCTATGATCGATAAATGTCACTAAAACTGACGTTTAATGTCAATCGGAGAAAAATTATTTTATTGAAATTGTCACTTTTTTCAAATTTTAGATAGAAAAAATTAATTCAAAATTGCTTTCAAAATTATTAATTCATGTTTTAATTTGACATTAACCATACACATGACATATTTTTACACATATATAAAATTTCATAGATCATACCCTTTTGCAATATCTATACAGTATATTCCTATATTTATAAACAACAACAAAAATTGGTCCATTGAATTTTTTTTAATCACCTAATCTGAACATTTACCCTATTGCAAAATAGTTAATCTAATCAAACTACATAATAGAAAAATTGATAAGGAAGGAATTCATAGCGCATATTTTATAATTTTTCTAAAACAAATTGATGATCATAAGTAGTTTGATAGGGCATCTTTCCTGAGGTCCGATAATCACTAAGATTTCATCCATTTATCCAGAACTACTTGAGTTATCAAATTACTATTCCAACACAATACAAATGTATGTAAATACTACTTAATTCTAAATATCAACACAAAATAAACATGAATGTGGACACCACTAAATCCACCGTACGCCTATGACAGATACAACAGAATAAAGTTAAATTTTTACAACTCCCAAGCCGTCGCTGACGTTGTTTTGATATTCTGACCCGGCGCCGGCGCAAACAAATCTGCGCGAAACATTTACTACAACTAGAGTTAACCTGCTGATTGTTATTATCTGGGATTTGGTTGGTATTCTAGTCTTACTTCAGCCCTTACAGAGAAAATATGAAGCTTACTTGTGACGGTTTTTTAAACATAACTATAGTAAAATTAATACCTATTTAGAGGTACCAGCCGTTTTAGTAACTTAACGTATGCGGCTTCTTGAACCATCTGAACCCGCATGAAAAAAATTAGGTTATGACCTTTGTCATGTCAAATGCTTGACATATTTCTTATTGCATTGGCGTAGTGACTTGAAATTTCATATTATCAGTGGCGGTTTGTAATAATACAAATTAATTTTATGAAATTCATAAAATTCTAAAGATGTTGACATAATAAAAGAATATAAAAGAAGCGCACTAATTTTAAAAACATTGTTTTATTAACTAGATACATAGTTTTTTTTAAAAAAATATGGCAGTTCAGAGTTCGATTAAGTAAAAATTCTAGATTTAAAAAAAATGACAACGTGATCTTCAAGGCAAAGTTTAATTAGTTTCTAAATCAGAATAACTTTCGGAAAGTGATAGTTCATCATCGGATTCATTGGATACAGAGATCACCATAGGTTCGATGTTTAGTAGGTCCAGTTTGTTTTCTACTTCCCATGCTTCAGAAATAATTTTCTCTGTATGATTTATGTAATTCTGCCAGTGTTGCTCCGGTACATTTTTTACAACGTCATTCCATACTTTTAAGACTTC
Organism: Lochmaea crataegi; assembly: GCA_947563755.1. NCBI lineage: Eukaryota > Metazoa > Arthropoda > Insecta > Coleoptera > Chrysomelidae > Lochmaea > Lochmaea crataegi. The sequence continues at coordinate 15,541,471 of OX387437.1, forward strand.
AGTAGGTGACCTTGCAGTTTTCGTAATAGCTTGGTCATAATGCCTTTTAGTTTCTGACCATACCATTTCGATGGCATTAAAATGGCAATGATAGGGTGGTAGCCTGAGAACACAATGACCATGCTCGGCAGCGTATTTGTCTAAATGATAATTTTTTTCTGGCAAAACTTGCTTTTCAATTATATTCCAAACAGCATCCTTCAAAATGTGATCTGGAAAAGGAATATTCTTTTTTTTTGAGCCATTCTAACATGCGTGTTTTACTCCAACTTTTTCTTGGGATTTCTTCATCCAGGCGACTGTGATACGTTGCGTTATCCATTATAATTAACGATGGTTCTTCCAAGTTTACAATTAGTTGCTGTTTAAACCAATTTTCAAAATTTTCGGTGTTCATGTTATCATGGTAATCGCCTGTTTTTTTTATTGCATTTAAAAATAAGCGATGCATTTGCCACAAAACCTTTTTTATTACCGGCATGAACAATTACATATCGTGTCCCACTTCCAGTTATTTTTAATTCACTGTGTTTAGTACCATCTTGCCACATTCTTCTGTCCCCGCTTTTACTAAAAACCCATGTCTCATCCAGAAAAACAGGTGTAAAGAGCTTTTCGCTTTTAGCAGCATGGTATTTGTTCAAAAATAATATTCTTTTTAATCTGACTGCAGGCATTTCCAATAAATGTTTTCTTCCATCCTGTTTTTTGAAATGAAAACCCATTTTTTTAATTCCCAAATATAACGAACCTTTGGAAATCTTAGTTTCTGGAGACTCTTCGATAAATTGCCGTAAAATAGTTTCTACTGTGATTTTATCCTTTCGCGCATACATTTTATAAATTACTTCCCTCAAACAATGCGGGGTATTTTTTGTAATTCGGGTTTTGCTCCGGGAAACGCTTGCAGACATATTTCTTCTAAATTCGAAATCTGTAGCTCTGTTTGGTTTTTCAAGATTATATAATGTGCTTTCTTGAACTTTTAGTGCTTCGGACGCTTTTTGAATTGCCTTAAATCGAGATCCTAAATCGTTTTGAAAATAGTTTACTACATTAAGCATAAGTTTTTTGGATTCATCAGAATATCGCATTTTTATATCTTATTTTGCGTTATGACATTAACATGAAATCAAAATTTGACGTAACTTCAAAAACGTGACATCTAATAAATTAGTTACGACGTTCATTTTTGTTGGTAATTTTTTGTTTCAACCGATTTATTAATAATAAATAAGGATGGTCTTATTCTAAATGGGTATAAAATTTACTATAGTTATATTCTAGTTCAATATTCAATTAAGGTGAGTTTATTTCCACTGTTATTTAATTTAAATTGATTTTTTCAAAAATCGCCCTGTCAACATTCCTTGTAAGTGACATTTAGCAATAACATGCACGTAATGAGATCTCATAACACACACGTGCGTTTAGATAAGAAAACATAAATTTCTTTGTTGAATCATATTGCGATCAAATTTTTATCTACGTACTACTTTATTTGGTCTATTTACATAAATTTAGTCAATTGGAAAACATGAAAGCTTTCAGCATTATTGAAATATATTTTAGATTAAAAGAGTAATGCCCCTAATTGTCGCCAACACATTATACAATTTCTCAAAAAAGTCGCGTTTTTTTAGTATGATATGGAAATAAACGTCATGTCATTTATGCTGTCCATTTTTGTAACAAAATATAGTATCTTCTACAGTGGCGGGAGGCTATGTGATTGACTTTCATGAAAATATAAACTAATATCGGAAGCGATTACCAATTATCAATCTTCATCTTCTGACGTATCGTGCAGTGTACTACACAGTTATAGGTAACCGTTCATCACCGTTAAGTAATAAGGCACCAACGACTTACAATAATTGTTCAATTGTTATAAACAAATATTATAATACAGTTTAAATAATTGCGATTTCCTTTATTTAATAGAAGAAAATAGCTAAGATGGGCGTAGAAAAAGTATAGTACGTTACACGAGTTGTAATCCCATTACGCACACGTGAAATTAACGCACTCTCCGCTACGCGGCTTCGTCCGAAAACTTCTTCACTTCGTGCGTAATGGGTTACTTATAACACTTGTTACGTAATATACTATTACATATTATTTTCTATTTATCTTCTCTCTTACTAGCCACGACAAACTATAAATACACATACATAAATACAATTAAAAATGACAGTGACATATATACATCTGGGGTTAAAGAATTGTTACTACAGATTCTTGAGAGACATTCCATAATTGAAAATAAAAAAAAAAACAGATACCTACAATATTGAGAAAAAAAGCACGGGCAAAAGTGTAGCTGAATTTAATGTCGCAGCAAATCGAAAGATAATTATAATAACGATGGGATAAAAGAATAGTATATTCTGTAACAAGGTTCGAATGAAAACTCGATGCGAGTGAAACCACGAGCATCACGAATTTTCATTCTAACCGAGTAGCAGACTATACTTTCTCCACGATCAAAGATTTTAAATATATGTTTTTAAATACAAATGAACAAAAGATAATTTATATTACAGAACTCAATCACAATTATTATATTAGATAAACACTCAAAAATCCAAGAAACATTCTACTTTGTATTAATAATTGTTTTATTTGTACAGTCCTCGAAATAAAAAAACTGGTGGATTATTGGAGGTATTTTCAACAATTGCGTGGTTAGGTTAGGTTACGGTTACGTGACAGCAATAATTTTGACACTTACTCAAGTTTTGACTCTACGATGACAATCAACTGCGTCAAGGCTAATGTTATTATTGCTAACCAGTGTGAGAATATTATTATATCACAAGAGAGAGAATGTAAATATATTTAAATTGCATGGGGGCAGAGGTGTTGAAGAATATCTCTTCAATCTCAAGAGATAGAATTCCGGCATTCTGTAATCAAATTTGATTTCAGAATTGTCTGTGATGATCGTGGTGAAAATATTTTTGGTTTACTATCGGTTTTCTGTGATGTTGTTGGCTAATATATTTTCTAGAGAACATTAATTCAATTAAAAATGTTTTTGGATAAAATGAAAATGACCCGAAAAAAAGCATACTATCTGATGAAATTCGGGAGTTGATGGCTACAGGTGGTGGACCACCACCACCATAACCACCTCCACAATCAAAAAATTGATGATCTTTTCTAAATCTGTCTCTTGATTTAAATTCAATGTTGGGTTTTCCACGTCACGGATATATCTACATTAATTTTTTAATATTTATATTTGATTTAAGCATTATCATTTAAAATACCTATTCGCCTTATATAACATGTAAAAATCAAGTTCCGTGATTCTCACAAATCATATACTTAATCCAATACTCACTGCACTGTTCGGTAAAATATTGTTAAAAAGTTTGCCGGAGATGGTCCTGACCATCTCCATCCGAGCGCCACCGCTTCGCAAAAACATAAGCCACTGCACAATCGACATTTTTCTTACGATTGAATATGCACTACAAATCTTGCATAGCAAGCGGCGAATGTATGGCTAGTCGGTGGCGATCGACTATTCATATGGCAGTATGTATTAGCACAGATCAAGTCAATAATTTATATGTAGGATAAAATATAAAATAATCGACACCATGAAAACAAATTTTTATCTTTAAAGGTCAAGTTTGCGAAGCTCGTTATCGTATGCCAAGTATGCCACTTCTTCAACCCCCTCTATTTTGTCCCAAAATGAGAGAACATATTCGTTTAAGTGCCTGACAGTGACATGGTTTTTGCTCAATAGTTTTCTCCTCTTCACATTCTTTGCAGTTGTCATCATTTTTTATTTTGATTGAAATTTTCGATTCCCGGAGATTCGTACCTACCGGTTTTTTTCGTTTCTGACAAAGTCATCAATAGTACTGTAGTCGAATGACTTGCTCGTACATTTGCATCCCAGCCCCTCACCTTTGTCCCCCGCACCAGTTTGCTCAAGTTCTTGGCTGGGTGTTTGCTTTATAGTACAGCGTCGCCTTGCGGTTGACCAAATAGTATCTGCCTTTTACGATCAAGTGTCTCGCTTGTGTGCAGTAAATGTTTCACTGTCCGCCTACCGCCGAATCTGTATGTAAGGTCTCCTTTGGATAGTTTTGATTTGTGCAGGTGTTCCTTCACTGGTACATAACCAGTCATGAAACTTGTTATAATTCTCAGCTGATTCCTGCAAATTGGCAACTCCGTTGTACATTTCAAAAATGGTTCTTTTGTGAAGGTTTTCCCATTCATTTGTCTTGGGATGTTTACTTAGTAACTTTTATGTTGTTCTATGATCCAGTACTTTATCAAATCCCCGTTCTACGGTTTTTGGTAAACCAAAAATATGTCATGGCTGGGTTTGATGCAAGATCGTTAGCTTTTTATTTGTTCTCGGTACCATAGTAGGCGGTTAGCATAATGTTATTCCGTTAAGCTAACATCTTCGATGCAATCCCATAGTAGTCTAGACGTCACTTTCTGACTCGATACTACCTCGAGTGCCGCCTACTGTACAATTGCCTATAAATATACCAGTACTACTACTTACTACAGGTTTCGATTTCTCCCAGATTTTTTTTGTTTTTGTCCTTTTCTATCCTAGGCCACATGATTGGCTATGTAGCAATCATTGCGGTTGCTCCATTACTATTCCTGCGTATTCAAGGATATTTCATCAATCACATTTGGTTACGATGTCTACTTCTCTTCCTTGCTTTGCGAATATATCAGCTTTGTTGTTTACCTGCACATTAATATGTCTTGAGATCCAGCATAGTTTCACTTGGCAGTTACGGAATTTTGACAACGCTTCACAGCAGTTCCTCACCGCCCTTGATCGTTTTTACTGATTGTAAACGTTTTTAGTGCAACCTTACAATCTAAGTATATTGTAATTTTAGATGTGGTTCCGCTAATCTCCATTTGCTTGGTTACTTTTTCTATTGCAAGAATTTTCGCTTGTAACACATCGCATCCATCGAAAAGTCTATGTTATCTTCTGCTTAATTTTTTGTAGTAGATTCCTACTGTTCGTGAGAAAGCCACTCGTAAAGACTGAGATTTCGTCTTCTTTCAATTTTGAGTCCTTATCTCAGTATTCTCTTGCAATCGTAGTTTGTACAGTAGAAACGGTGAAGCTCTTCCATCACGTGACAGTTACGTCAGCAATATTGTTCATATGAATTAAATCAAAACTTGTGTCAACTCAAAAGGAATAATCGTTATGACTAATATTCCAAAGGTCGGCCTTTTACGAATTGGTAATTAAACATAAAATTTAACTTTTTAAAATGCATTTATTTCATTCATATGGTTAACATTGACATATTTATTAAAACTATCGATATACTGGGTGAATAAGTTACAAAATCCAAAATTAATATTAACCATGCTGGCTTATTAGTGGAGAGCTGATTTTTTGTAGGATGTCTTGTATTTTATATAAGTACATACAATTTATGAAGTTCATGAAACTGACGTAATGATTATTCTACTGTCTAAAACTTTTAAAATTACACTTTCTAAACTGATTATATTAGAGCAATTTTTTTTTGATGGGCTATAGATTGTAAATAGAAGATTTCCACACAGCTTGAAGGTGGACGTTTCGATAAATATATTACCATCATCAGGGCAACACATCAAATGGAATCCCTGTCATATTAAAAGTAAAAAACAGAAATATCCGCAACAGACATCAAAAATAAAATGTAAACACTCATAGGTACTAGAAACGAAAAAACACATCATATATGACAAATCTTGCTTTATAGTTCATCCATTTCGGAATCTGAGCTGTCTTCACCAGTATTTATTATCACTGGTTCAATATGTATGTTCACCAAATTTCGTTCTCGAGTAAACCAGTCTTCGATTATTTTTTCGGTATGCCTAACACAATTATCCCAAACATTTGCACTACAATTTTCCAATGCTTCTTTCCACATACTCAAGACCCTTTCATCGCCGTATCCGTCTCTGCCAATATACTTATTATAATAGGTTTTGCAGTGGGCCCAAATAAGCTCAATGGCATTAAATTCGAAATGGTAGGGCGGTAGCCTTGAGACTTCATGACCATGTTTTCGGAACAATTCATCAACAACATATACATTTTCTTTCCGGTTCATTTTAGTTCAGGTCTTGAGAGGTTTTCATTAAAGTCAACATTGTTGGCTTTTAACCAAGTGATAATTTCATCTTTTTTTGACGAAGTGGAAGGTTGCTTTTCTGCTAGTATACTATGATAAGGCGCATTGTCCATTACCACTAACGACGGTTCTTCTAAATTCGGAATTAACTGTGTCGTAACCCACTTTGTAAATATTTCACCGTTCATTTCACCGTGGTAATCTGACGACGATGATTTAGAGGAAAACACTAAGCTGGCATCTTCCACAAATCCTTTGGATGAACCAGCGTGAACAATAATAAAACGTTTACCGTCATAACCTCCTGGTTTACGTACACTTTTAACATTACTGTCCTGCCAAGAACTTAATTTAGTTCCTTTTGCATATATCCATGTTTCATCTAAAAATATAATTTGTCTTGAAAAAACACTATCACTATTTTCTCTATATTTTCGAAGGAAGCAAGCTCTTTGGCTAGCAATATTTGTTCGTTCTATTAATGCTCTTCTGTTGTCTTCCTTTTTATATTTACTTCCCAAATGTTTCAATAATACCAATAAACAGGTATTTCCAACAGAAAGAATTTCCTTGTTTTTAAGTTCATCATTTATGGTTTTAACAGTAACATGTTTCCCTAAAAAAATAAAAAAATTGAAATTACCATTATCTCAAACAAAAAAAAAGATTTTTTTATATTTACTTCATACTAAACTTGAACACAAATTTTTGATATTCAGATTTTTTTATTATTTGTACCAAATAATGTATAGAACAACCCAGTATGTGACATCAAAAAATTCAAATTAGAAAACTAAATTGTGAAAAACACAATCTACACTCAGACCATTCAAATTGGTAAACATTTATGGACAGTACTCAACTTAGAAATCAGCACATGTAGAAGCTATATTTTATCACATTCAAATTAAAAATATGCACAACTTTCTGTATTCTAAAACTTTCATTACTCATAACTTCTATAATCGAACTTACGCTAAATTACCTACTAGTTTTCTAAGATTTTCATATACCACACTATAAGCTGCTGGTGAAAAATCTCACTGAATGGATAATACTACATGCACTATGATGTGTATACTTAATTATTAAGGTACTATGATTTCACTTCTCTTTTATTTAAAGTGTAAGCTGACTGGAATGTAAGGCTTACAAACTCCCATGTTCTTGTATTATTGTTTCACATGTTTGTTTACTTACTTTGTTCATACAAGTTATATAAGGTATTCCGTACTGCCATTTTGGTTCCCTCGGGTAAATCCTCTGTTTTTAGTTTCAATCGAGGTGTCTGACTGAGTGACGTTGGGAAAGTTGGAATATTTTCCTTACTTTTTTTAAGGGAACATACCGTTTTCACAGATATTTTCAATGCAGTTGCCACTCTCTGAAATATAATATTAAATAGAAATGTCCTTAAATAGATGTTAACTTTAGTATAATACCCCCTGAACAGATGAAATAGGTTGAAAGGGTCCGCCGTTGTTTTTTTTCCATCTCAAAATATTCAATCAAGTTTATAACAAACTCCTGTGCTCGTGAATTAAGCCACTTTCCAGGCATTTTCTGAAAATAACTGTTGGTTAATATACCGTTACAAGTACAATCAGACACTTGATTCATGCAAATTTGAAAATTCTGCTGAGATTTACAAATTGTAGAGAATTATAAATACCATTTACCACCAATAAGTAGTAAAATAAGCATTGTAATATTCCCGTCTCACGGCATTTTAGGTGTTATGAAATGTCAAAAGCTTACAAGTTGTTGATGTAACAAATTAGTATTTACTTAATTACAGTTACCTGTAAATAATTGTCATATAAGTAAAGCGTGATCTATAGACGTCAAAAAATAATAGTTCAATACTATTAAACGCTTTACAAAATTAGAAAAATTAATTTCCAAAGAGCAGACCGTCCACTAAGAAGCAACAACTACTTCTCGGGCTATATGCCCCGACAGACATTGAATTACACTTCTAAAGTAAACGGGGTTGGTATAGTAAATTTTATACCCATTTAGAATAAGACCATCCTTATTTATTATTAATAAATCGGTTGAAACAAAAAATTACCAACAAAAATGAACGTCGTAACTAATTTATTAGATGTCACATTTTTGAAGTTACGTCAAATTTTGATTTCATGTTAATGTCAAATGGTTCAAGAAGCCGCATACGTTAAGTTACTAAAACGGCTGGCACCTCTAAATAGGTATTAATTTTTCTATATATCTGTTAAGATAGAACCAACCATTCTGGTTTGCGATTAAAAGGAATAACATCACTTGTGGACCGGTTTCGGCGTTTTTGCGCCTCATCAGCACAAGGTAGATGCTATTCGTCCAGAAGCTCTGAGAGCATCATCCTGGACTAGAGACTACGTTGATACCACACCAATACATTAGCCTTAGTAAAGGAAATGTTAAGAGTGCGATATCGGCGACATCTCTACATCTAATCACAAACCAAAATTCTATATCGACAAACGCTTTACAAAATTAGAAAAATTAATTTCCAAAGAGCAGACCGTCCACTAAGAAGCAACAACTACTTCTCGGGCTATATGCCCCGACAGACATAGAATTACACTTCTATGCTATGCTAGCCTCTACCTTGTGCTGATGAGGCGCAAAAACGCCGAAACCGGTCCACAGGAGATGTTATTCCTTCTAATCGCAAACCAGAATGGTTGGTTCTATCTTAACGGATATACCAACCCCGTTTACTTTAGAAGTGTAATTCAATGTCTGTCGGGGCATATAGCCCGAGAAGTAGTTGTTGCTTCTTAGTGGACGGTCTGCTCTTTGGAAATTAATTTTTCTAATTTTGTAAAGCGTTTAATAGTATTGAACTATTATTTTTTGACGTCTAATAAATTAGTACTTACCAATGTTAAATGGAATAAAAAGTCAAATTAGTTCTTACAAGAACTGATTTTAACAATTAATACACTTTGAATCCAAAAAATCGCTAAAAACAAGACAGTAAACTAACCTCAAATGTGGTAGTGTCAAATTCAACTTTTAGTACGATCAGTTATTCACGTTACGTCAATTATATCGTTGTCTCTTTTTACGATTACTACGACAAATTTAAAGAAACTATTACGTATGTCTTGTAGTTGGTCTTATGTAGAAGACAATCGATCGAACGTTGTTATGTTTGATTTTTATTATTAGAAGAAGATAGAATGTAGAAAATATGTGTTGCATAAATCGTAGATTGGATCACGTGATGGAAAAGCTTCACAGTTTCTACTTTAGTTTCTCCTGGGTGCCTATTCAATAACTCGAGAGAGCTGTCGCTGCTCACATGCTACCGCTAAACCGTATTCACGACGATGCAGCTACTCTCTCAGTATTCACGCAGTTTTGCCATGCTTTTCTCATGGGATTCATGTAAAATGCTTTCATTACTGTTTAATAAACGTAATAACCGTAAATTCTGGGTGACCTGTGATTTGGATAGCCAAAAAAATTGGCTCCGGTACAAAAGAGCGATGTTCGATATAGCGACTATAAAATCGCGATATTAAAAAACAGCGATAGACAAAATAGCGACATTACAAAAAAGCGATAGTACAAAATAGCGATATAAAAAAGAGCGATATGAAGTAAAAACAGCGATTGTCATCGTCAATGTCAAATTGAAAATATGGAAAGTCTGTCGCAAAAAAATAAGCCTGTTCTATTCCACGAGGGTTATCGTTACCGAAAAGATAAATCGTTTATTGAAACTACTAATTGGAGATGCTGCAATTAATTCTTTAATAGCCGTTTTCCCGAATGTCGACCTTGTGGGATGTCATTTTCATCTTTCTCAAAGTCTCTGGAGGAACATCCAAAAAAAGGTATGACTGCTCTCTACAAAGAACGAGAAGATGTAAGAATTTTTTGCAAAATGCGCTTAGCACTAAGTTTCGTACCCCCAAAAGGTGTGCAATTTGCTATGGAAATTATCCAAGAAGATTTTCCCCGTGAGCTGGACCCCATTGTAGCATACTGGGAAGAAAATTGTGTCGGAAGGAGGCTTCATCAGGTCAAACCAAAATTTCAAATTACAATATGGAATGTATACGAGAGGGTGTTAGGGAATCTTCCAAAAACAAACAATTCTATTGAGACTTGGCATAATGCATTCCGAAATGCCCTAGATTGTCAGCACCCAACGGTGCATAAACTGTTAGATCACATTCATGCGAGCAAAAGAAAACAGAAGTATTTGTCACGAGATATCGATCTGGTATTAGAGAAGCTGAGGCAAGAAAAAAATATACTATACAAAAAGACCGTTTGAAGAATATTGTTAAAGAATACACATTTAGAAATGTTAAAGAATATCTTCAGGCAATTGCTTTAATTTTAGTACTTTAGATTTGTTTAATGGTATTGTTTTTTTGTTTTCTCTCAATTAATATATGAGTTTATTTATATTTTTTTAAATATGCTTTCCGTTTGGTCATAAACAGTATGTTACATGACAAGTGTTACAAGTGATATTTCCAGCAAAAGTTCGAAAATTGTAGTACAAGGGGCAGCCGAATATTACAATGACCGAGTCTGACATTCATATTCAACCCGACTTTTGTACACTATTTTTCCTGTGTATGTATTTTATCTAATTTTCGTATATGGTCGTAGGAAAAATTGTTTTCTGAATATTACTTTATTAATTTTTTTTGTAGGTCGCCATTTTTAAATATCGCGTTTTTGTACAGTCGCTGTTTTATCATGTCGCTCATTTGTATATCGCTATTTTATTATGTCGCGTTTTTAAATTGTCGCTGTTTTATAAATCGCTCAAATGGGGTCGCTGTTATGGGTCTCGCCATTATGTAGATCGCTCTTTTGTACCGGAGCCAAAAAAATTAGTATAGTGCAATTTGATCTCTATCGTTCAACCTGTGTGCAACTCTTTTTTAAAATGATTTGACATATTTATATGATAGTGTATCCCTTCCTAAGTCGAATGTACCCGGCAGTATAAAAATCGTGACGGGTGGAAAGGTGGGGGGAGCATTTTTGTTAAAAACATTTTAAAAAACAATTTATTCCTCAAGACGAGTTCTATCAACTGGTTAAAAGCGGATCCTCTAGTATCAATGGAAACTGACAAAAAAAGTTTCTTTTTAAAAATTACATTAGTTTAAATGGACAATGAATTTTATTTCCGTGATTTGTGGCTAAACGGTAACAGTAGCGTTTGAAAGACACTTTTCAATTGTTATTCATCGCCATTGCGGCGAAACAAGAACTCCAATAAAAAAATACCCTGGAACAAAGAAAATAGCCCTTTCCTTTCTGCTTCTAACGGTTCTTTGTTTGCTAAAATTGGCTGGATAATAAGCGAGAAAATTTATTTTGATTAGGAGGATGTCACTAAAAACGCGGCGTACTCAATGCAATCGGTATCCTTAAGAGGGCCCTCCGCGCAGGTGTATAAACCTTAAAACTTACACAAAACTTGTTACTTATCTAGTAATTTTTTGGTTCAAAATATTTACGATAGATGTCGCTAGTAGTACCGAATCGGCTTTTATTTATGCAACTTATTTTCTCTCTCTTTTTTTATCTTTCCACTCTTGGCCATATAGGTATAAATAAGTATTTATCTTTGCTCTTCACGATTCAAACAAACTTCTCTCCGGATCAGCTGTTTCGATGTTTTGGTTTCAAACAAACACAATTTCTGCCAGCAAATATTTTTATTTTCAATCGCAATAGGTAAATTATGATTTCATTTATTTGCTATTTATACTCAACAGCTAGTATGTTTATTTTACCTATAGGTATTCTCTTTTATTCTTTAATTTTTTTCTGTACTTTTATAGGTTAATTTTGAAATTAAAATAATATTCCAATCATTATCGTCGTTTCTCTATATTTTCATGTTTTATACATCGAGATTTATAATTTCCATTTATTGAGAAGTAGGTAAGTACCTAATGATAAAATACAAAGCAAACCAAGCCGACCCAATTATCTGAATGAAAAAACACTGCAAAAAGCTAATCTTGTGAATATTTTCACGTGATAGGTTACCTATAGATATAATATATACATCCCATTATTAATTATTACGGACCATTTTTCATTTTTTTAAAATAATTTATTGAATACGAATTAAACTAGGTATAATATATACATTAGATATCAAAATTTAAATTAGATGTATTTTTGCTCAAGAGTCTCAAGTGGTAGGTAGGTACATTTATTTTGGACAATTTCAAAAATTATAAATAAAAGATGTTTAGAATTGAAAATAACTTCCAAATATCTAACACATTGTTTTACCTACATCAACATTTTTTTTATTTCACAGAAAATGTCGAAAAAATTATTTTTTTGATCTAAATAAACAATATTGAATACCTATTTGAAAGTTATTTTTAATTCTAAACATCTTTTCGTTTTTAAAAGATTACTTATTTAAAAATATGTTTATACAAAAAGGAACTGAATTTGACCGAGCTTTTCGCTAAAACATTTTAGAAACTTCAGTTTTTTTACCCATTCTACGGACCTACCCTCATTCCAAAAATAATTGAAGCCACATAACTAGTACCTACTGATAAGATAAGAAAACAGATTGAAGGGAAAAATAAATAAAGCTCAGATATTTCATCTCTACCAAATCTATGACGAAGAAGCGCTATTGCCATTTCTAGAGTAGGTAGACGAAATTAATTTTTTAGTCTTCCTTTGTTTTACAATATTTTTCAAATCAACAACTAACACTATTACTAAGTCATCCTTTAATAATAATTATTTGGGTTCTTATTTTCTTTCATTGTTTTAAATGCTCATATAATCAATTAATTTGCATGGTAATTTCGACTAGGTATATTGACAAGACAAAGTTACCTACAAAACATTTATGCTTCGAAATTTTTTAAAATGTAATGTTACCTACCTCATTCATTAATTTTATTCAACAATTATTATTACCTATGGCAAGTTAAAAACTAGATAACCATCCTCATCTCTTTTTATCGTCATAATGGAGAGGATTATTAAATTGTAAGGATTTCTAGGGATAATTTTTACATTTGGCATCGAAGCTTTAGAATCCAAAAGAGCCAAGTAAAATCGTAAAATATAGAATTCTGCATTCACAACCGATGTTGCCATGCTATACGAAAATCCTCAAACAAGGAGAAAATTTTTGTATTAGTATATTAGTCATAAGGCAAATTGTGATTAATTTTTGGGTTTTCAAAATAGAAATATATCAGGTAAGTATGTGCTTATTTTGTTATTGTTTCATTTCAGATAATTGTAGGTTTTTCATTATTATTTTCTCGTTACAATAACTAGGTTAGTAAATTCAACATTATTTTTATAGTTGTGGCAACTATGTAAATTCCAAACATTTACGTTTATTGTGCAAAAAACGAACAAATTCGACTGGGTAGGGGTAGCGTGTGTTTTTAGATCCAGGGGCAATCGGCGGGCAATTGAATATAACCAGAATATAACCAAAGAATACACCAAAATAACTAATAGTCACAACACAACGGGGTTGTGTTGTGCTAATAGTAGCAGATGTTACTTTGTTGTGTATGTCTGCGATAATATAGATCTATATATACAGGAAATTGAGATAGATAGAAAAATATGGGCCGAAAAGCGTCTGAAACTGAATCAATTCTATACAGAATGTATATTGCTCCTGAAATAATCAGAAATCAAATAGGAAAAGGACAGAAATGCATTGACCCCCCTTATATCAAGCAAGCAATATCAGAATATGAGAAAAAGAAGTCTGGCAAGACAGAATCCAGAAAATTAGGGCAAAGGCATGGATGCCGATACTAATGCGTAAGTAAAAACACTAACAAGACTTGTTTACAAAAATCTAATTTCTTTTCATTTTCAGAACTGACAAGTGACACAGGTCCAAATAATTTTCATATAGCAGTGTTCGCTATAACTATTCAGTAAGTAAAAAATGTCAAAACCTATTTAGAAGAAACATCTAATCTTTATATTTCATTTACAGTTCTGATTATATAATGAAAACGAAGCCTGATGTAACTGCCCGCACAGGTCCAAATAATATTCCATATAGCAGTGTTCGCTATAACTATTCAGTAAGTAAAAAAATGTCAAAACCTATTTAGAAGAAACATCTAATATTTATATTTCATTTATAGTTCTGATTATGTAATTAAAACGAAGCCTGATGTAACTGGCCGCACAGGTCCAAATAATATTCCATATATAGTAAATTTTATACCCATATAGAATAAGACCATCCTTATTTATTATTAATAAATCGGTTGAAACAAAAAATTACCAACAAAAATGAACGTCGTAACTAATTTATTAGATGTCACGTTTTTGAAGTTACGTCAAATTTTGATTTCATGTTAATGTCAGATGGTTCAAGAAGCCGCATACGTTAAGTTACTAAAACGGCTGGTACCTCTAAATAGGTATTAATTTTACTATACCTAGCAGTGTTCGCTATAACCATTCAGTAAGTAAAAAAATGTCAACACCTATTTAGAAGAAACATCTAATTTTTTTATTTCATTTACAGTTCTGATAAAATGGACTGTTTAAAACTTTTGCTGAAATGAGTTTGAAATAATTTTGTTAGTAAAAATATTTATTTAGAGTATTTAGAATTAAATTTTTTTTTCCAGTCTTTATAACTATATGTCTCTGCTATATGGATCAAGACTTCAGTATGTCGATGGGTGTCACCACCCCTTTGTGAGTGTAGAATCGTAAAAAATGGATAATTTTATAAACTTTTTATTTTCTTTTTGTTCTGAGGAGAAATGGTAGAGAAAAATGGAAGATGAACTTCAGTTGCTATGTACTAATAAATATGAAGACAAATACATTAAACATAATGTAATAATAATGTCATTTATTTTTATAGAATATTTTTGATTTGTTTCTTTTCAATAAAAACATACATACACCTATTTTTGCTGTGATTTTTTTTTGAATAATTAATAAGGATCATTGAAAAAGCAGACATGTCTGTTTATTGCTATAATAAACATTTTTATAGTTTACCTAATTAATTAGCATTTCTTTCTGTATTATAATTAATATCAAAACTGCCTACTTACTCTGTACTTCAAATTTGTAATACTACAATTAAACAAAAAGATTGCCTAAATAATTTGTTTTTGTTTCCAATAAAAGAAGACATTTTTGGTATAATTTACTTGAATAATTAAGATTAAGAAGAGTCAATGGAAAAACAGGCATGTTCGTTCATTACACTGGAGGAAAACTGCAAAAAGTATTTATAATAACATTTCGATACATCACCTGGAAAAATTGAAGATCAAAAATATATAACATTTTTATTCCTGTGTTTCGAAAATAAAAGATTACAACAGTATAGAATAGAATACGAAATGTCTATTTTGGTCAATTAGTAGAAGTCATTTATGACTAATATTAGCAATGTAGTTTTTCTCACTAACTCGGGTGGCCGATGTATGTATGCTGATGCAGTCTATGGTTGTGTACAGGTCCCCGGAGGAACCAAAAGGCCCCGATTTGGGGATCAATAAATATAGGGCACTTTTTTGTGGGATCACTAGCAGTACTTAGCTAAAAATATTTGTGGTTTATTTCACACCTATAGGCACTAAACACGTTACTTGTGATGGAGCACATGTGGAGTAAATATAAAGAGCATTTACGAAGCACAAATTCACTTTTTCAGCATGAAGATTATTTTATTATAACCACTTACAAATACTGACAAGCTATGCTATAAAAAATAATAAATAATTTGAAATATTTTTATGGACACAAAACCGTCATAATCTGTCATTGAAGTTCCATACAGCGCCATCCATCAAGACGGTAGAACGTCTGAACTAATGTTCGTTTCCAAAATTTTGTATGCAACAAATCTCAAAAAATACAATGATTTGAGATTTCATATTTTCAGAATGGAATTCTCCAGGCTTTCTTTTGGGGATCAGATCTTGGCGTTCAAATTGGTGACCACAAATTGTCAAAACTGTCAAAAACATACCATCACATAATGGCTAATATCTTTTTTATAACAATATAAAACTTAACCAAAATACCTGATCCCCAAGACAAAGGTCCAAGTTATATTGTGTTAAAATTTCAACACTTAATTTTACTGCGTTCTTTAGATTTGTTGTTCACAAAATGACCTAAATTTTGTTGCAAGTCAGGGGTGCCAACTGTTTTGAGCTGTCTAATTTGGGAGCGCGCTCTTAAACGCACCCCGCCGACTTTTTATCTGATTCCATAGATTTAGGTTTTGTATTTTTTAGTGTTAGTAATTTTAATTTTTTCAAAGGATTATGAAAGTCTAATTTGCCCATTACTTTCATGAACTCTAGCAATGCATTTTTACCAATGTTTTCTGCATTTAATAAAGATTCTTCTGATGCTTTTGATGCAACTACATTACTAGAAATACACACTAAATTGGAAGTCATTTTAGTAAATACACGGTATCTATTAAACTCGTTCATTAGGGTTATAACTGACTTTTGATCAATTTTTATTCTGTTTCCCAATTTCAATATTTTGGCTTACAGAATCTAAATGTTTCAATCATCTGTCCAATAACATTATAACTTAAGTACCAAACATCCATTCTAGTAGAGTTTTTTGTTAAACCTATTATCCCACCAGCTTCCTTAGAAGTTCTATTGATGTGTTCAAGAGCTTGATCAACAGATATTTGATTAAAATGACCAGCCAAACGTTTAACGACAAAGTTTCCTTCACAAAATTCTTCGTATACTTCTTTAGCTGAAGTAGGCAAATTGTACATGTCCATTAAGTACCTACACAGTTCCCCACCGAGAATAATGTGTATGATCAAAGGCGAAAAACCACGGAAGCATTTTTCTAATTGAACTTAAATGTAAATCCCACTTTCCGCTTCTTTCAGCAAAATTAAATTCGAATAGTATTTCTAAAAGGTGCAAATATGAGTACCTCTATTGAAAAGTTGGATTTTGAGATTGAACAAATTCCGTAAATTTAGAATTTAACTCCTTTTTACTCTTAATATTGGCAATAAGTTCTGATGATAATAAACGAATATGATTGAGTGTATGGCTTGAGTCACTTTGACATTCAGCGAGCTATTTTTCAAATAACGACATTAGTATTCTCATTAAACTCTCATATGTCAGTTAGTGAGCTCGTATACCTTTGTTCCATTTTTTACCTTCCAAAATTCCTTTTATCGTGCTCTCTCCATACATTCCACTTTCAAGCCAAACATCCACCAATCCAGAGTTTTCCATATATTGTCCTATAAGTTTTAAGAAATTTAACATAATGTGGAAATCTCCCATTCTTATAACATTTGCTGTTTCTTCAGAATTCATGCATTGAAGTTCCTTGGCTTTGTAATATAATGCTTGATCTAGTGTTAGTACAGTAAATTTATTATTTAATTTTTGAGCAACTGATGAACATCGTTTAATTACAGTCCACATTGTGTCATATTCAGAAGCAACGTGAGGCATAATAGGTAAATATCCATATGTGGTAGTATTAAAATTATTTTGATCAATCATCTTATTAAAACCTGACCATTGTGATATAACCATATTTCCTTCGTTATTTGAATCATGTTGTCTGCATAAAACCCAAGCAAGATTTCTTGTTATTGAACTATTCATTCTTTCACAATTTAAGAATGCTGTATCCACATTAGGCGCAACTACTTTCATACCTTTATTAAAATAACTTCTATGTAGAGCATGCAGATCTTCAGGTATATTCAGTTTTGATTTGTATGGCAGTAACTTATACCCATCTATTAGTTCATTTGACGGTCCCCTTTGAAATACAGCTACTTGCATTCAATGAAAAGTTGGACTTTTATCTAAAGTTTCTTCCAAAATATCCAAATTATCCGCAGCAAATTGCACAAACCAACCAGGAATTGATAGCCTAGGAATAGAGACGTTATCATTTTTTAAAAACAAATGGCATTCTTCCTGAGCAATAGTGTTACAAATTCTTAAGACATCTTTGTAAGTTATACTATGACCACATTTATTTAAAATATCAATAAATTTTTTTGATCTAGTTTCCTGATGTACCAATAATCCAATACCTATATGTTTTGGTGTCCGTTTTTTATCATTGGAATTAGCAAATATAATATCCTGGCAGATACTTAATACATTAGTGTCATCATCATTGTTGCGATTACTATTTGATACAAGATTGCTGATCAAAAGGTATAACTTGTTCGGAACGTATTTTTTATAGTAGGTAATATTCAAGTTGTTAAACTGATCATAGCTGGCTAATGATTCAATTTCTTGTTTTAGGTCTTGACAAGTTTTTTTGTAGAAAAGACACTTCTGAATATGGTATTCCTATAGTTTTCCTGGATATTTTTCAGTTTGAACTACGTAGGAAGAAATAACCTGTTGTTTACTTAACGTTGGTATAATTATGTTCGGTTCATTGGCTCCTGTTGTCTTAACGTACTCAATTTAGTTTCGGAAATTCTCTAAAACTTTTCGAATCAGTTGTCTACGATAGATGTTACTATCACCACATAATTCCGAAAACCTTCTATAGATTTCAGAGGTAGGTACTATATCCTTTACCTTTTTGGAAACACTTTCACTACTAGGGCGATAAATGAGTCATTATTATGAAAACTAACTTTTTTATTTACGTTTGTACCTACTCTGTTTGTAATTAGTTTTAACATGTTCTTTTGTAAGACATCCTGCATGATATTTTACTTCATATGCAATTAAATTTCGCTCACCTACGGAAATTTGTGTTAGTTATTGCTTTTATTTTTGATTCCGTATTTTTTGGTCATTACTGGTGATATTTTAAATCCTGCTTTTCTTTTCTGACAAAATACACACTTATTTTTGTCATAGTTAAAACGAGCCTGTTTTTGAATGGACGTCTTTTCTTTTACACTACTACTGCTTGTACATGGCAAGTGTTGAATTTTTTTGTTGTAAGCATCGATATTTACTTTATTAGTAAATTCCTTGTGCCACAATAAGGATGAGATTTTAATTTCGTTTAAATTGGAATAAATTAGCTGGATATTTGAATCTCTGCCTGAACTAGCTTTGGATCTAATTTTTTTACATTCCAAAAAACGTGATTTGGATTTTTCTAAACCTACAACCTACAACCTATGTACGGCAAAAGGAGAGGCGGAGATAGAAAGAAAGGCGGAGAGAATGTGTAGGAAGATTGTGGAGAAGATAGAGCGGTACGGACTAGAAGTGGCGGAAGATAAGACGGTGGGGTTGCTAGTGAAGGGACGGAGCAAGACAAGGGAAGTGGGGGGTGATGGTGAAGGGAAGGAGAATTCGCATGGAGGAGTGTGTGAAATACCTAGGGGTGTGGTTGGATAGTCAGTTATCCTTCCGAATACACATGTTGAAGGCGGCAGAGAAGGGGAAAGTGAGGGCAGCATGGCTGGGGAGATTGATGAGTAATGTGAAGGGGCCGGGAGAGTGGAAGAGGAGGATCATTAGTAGGACGGTAGAGCAGAGTTTGCTGTACGGTGCGGAGGTGTGGGGTGAAAGAGCGGGAGTGAATGCGAGGGTTAGGCCACTCCTGCGGGTGCAGAGAGGTATATTGCTAAGGGTAGTGCAGGGGTACAGGACAGTGGGTGGACTGGCAGCAGCGGTGCTGGCAAGGAGCTACCCATTGGACGTGATGGCTAGAGCCAGGAATAAACGCTGGAGGGGTGCGTCCAGAGAGGAAGTACAAGAATGGATGGAGGAGGAAATGGAGAGAAGGTGGGAGGAGTATGAGGGCGCGCTAAAAGGAGCGATTGGGAATAGGAGAGATTGGATGGATCGGAAATTCGGGGAGGTGAACTACTTCTTGACACAGGTGTTCACTGGACATGGGTCGAGAGTAGGGTACCTCCACAAGATTGGAAAAAGAGAGACTGGAGTGTGCGAGAGGTGTGGAGTGGAGGATGATGTGGGGCATGTGTTCAGATGCTGGAGGAACGAGGAAGTGCTGAAGAAGTTGGAGAGGAAACTAGGGGAGGCGGTGTATTGGGAGAATATGGTGGAGAGGGAGGAGGAGGAATGGATGGAGGTAAGTGGCGTAGTAGAGAGCATGGTCAGGGGGAGAGAACGACTCGATATGGCATGGGAGGTAGGAGTGGAAGTTAGGGAGAAGACGACGATGTGAGCGGAGAGTGTGCGAGGGACCGCCGCCCGTCTCGAAGTATGCTAGGGTAGTGATTCCGAGGCGGGGGTAACGGCGAGTTTGAGGTGGGTTTGGTTGGTATGCATCTCCTTGGGGATGAGTCCAACACTGTTTGGGTCCTGGACCCATTCGAACATGAGTTTCCCATCTCGGCCCGAAAAAAAAAACCTACAACTAGTTTTCCACTAGTTTGACAAATTGCACATTTCGAACTGTCAAATGTTGTTATACTTAGTTGGAATTTAACTTTAGATTCTAAATCGCTATCTGAGGTTGTAGAACTATAATCGAGAGATTATAGAAACAATTTAACCAAAAAAAAAAATCTTAAATCTTACCAGTTGACTTGAAGACACACACACACACACAATCGCACAAGTGTCACACTTAAAAGATAAAATAAAACACTTTCTTTCTAAATAAAAACAAACAGTAAAGAACTAAAAATCACGCATTAGTTGCATATATTTGGGTAATAGCGGGCAGCGCGGAGTGCGTTTGAGGATACCGATTGCATTGAGTACGCCGCGTTTTTAGTGACATCCTCCTAATCAAAATAAATTTTCTCGCTTATTATCCAGCCAATTTTATCAAACAAAAAACCGTTAGAAGCAGAAAAGAAAGGGCTATTTTCTTTGTCTACGGGTATTTTTTGATTGTAGTTCTTGTTTCGCCGCAATGGCGATGAATAACAATTGAAAAGTGTATTTCAAACGCTACTGTTACCGATTAGCCACGAATCACGGAAATAAAATTCATTGTCCATTTAAACTAATGTAATTTTTAAAAAGAAACTTTTTTTTGTCAGTTTCCGTTGATACTAGAGGATCCGCTTTTAACCAGTTGATAGAACTCGTCTTGAGGAATAAATTGTTTTTTAAAATGTTTTTAACAAAAATGCTCCCCCCACCTTTTCACCCGTCACGATTTTTATACTGGCGGGTACATTCGACTTAGGAAGGGATACACTATATAAAACATATCATTTTAAAAAAGAGTTGCACACAGAATTAGTTTCTAGACGACTTTTCAATCATTGAGCACTATACTATATTATTATATTAGTTTTAAAAAATTGCTTACAAAAAATAACAAGATTAAAATAATAAAACATTCAAAATCCCATCAATGTGTTTATCTACAAATAGGATTCAAATATATTTCTCATTCGGTTGACTATTATACAGGGTGAGTTACGAGGAACTGTGAAAATTACCACTAAAAAATGTCTTCTTGTTTTGATTATTAATATACAGGGTGAATTATGGATCTTCACCAAAACAATGTTTCGTTATATCTTTTCCATGATTGAGTCGATTTGTCTCATTTTTTGGTGAAAGTGTGTATTGGTGTCTCGCAACTAACTGACCTATTCAGAATTGAAAAAATCCAGGACCGTCTTCGTGAAAATTAGTGAGACTGCTTCATATTCAACACTTCACCCTGTATATAATTTTTCTAAAATCTGATATAATTTTTTCAGAGTGAATAAATAGACAGTTAGATCTGGGTATTTGAATTTTTTGTTACACTTACCTCACATTTCCAATTAAAGATTCATTTTAGAGTCAAATTGAAAATTGGCAATAATGAAATATCTTACTGTATAATAATGTTTAGTTATTAAAAAGGAAATCTTTAGAATAAACAGAAACGACTCTCTCTGTGCTCCAGTATGGTAAATACCATAATTCGAATTGATTTACAGGGCCGGATTTAAAAACCTGGCATATCTGGTTCATCTCAATAATTCACCCTGTATGTAACTTTTTCCACCCGTAATAGATAAAAAATGTTTGTAATAACCTAGTTTTCTTATTTGTTTGAGGAAAAATCATGTCCAATTATTTTAATCGGAATGAAACGAATAAGCCCAGGAAATGTTTATTCATAAATTAAAAAATAAAATAATTAACAATAACCAAACAATAAAACAGTCTTAACAATGTGAAACAAAGTGGAACAAATTAAAAAACAATTTAATAAACATTACGATTATAAAAGTTGTTCAAAATGAAATCCATTTAGAGGTACACTTTTTTTGACGAATGTTTAATTGTGTAATGGACTTTCTGATTGTCAGTTGGTCATTTCTGATAATATTGCAACAGTGAATAATTCTGTCAATGAGCTGATGCCGCGTATTTATATTTTCTTCGTAGACCAGCTCTTTTAATCGACCCCAAATGTGATAATCAACAGGGTTATAGTCTGAGGATCTTGGTGCCCATGGAATAGGACCCCCGCGTACTATCCATCGGTTTCCTTAAATGGTATCTAAATGCTGGCGACCATCAACGGCATAATGAGGTGATGCACCATCATGCTGAAAGTAGATCCCTCTTAGGAACACATTAGCGAGTAGATATTCTGAAAAAAATTCAAAAAAACATGTCCTGTTAGTGGACCATCAAAAAATGGGGTCCTATTAACTGAGTGTTGATTACTCCGATGCAGACATTTAGAGAGAATCTTTGTTGCGAGCGATATTCTCGAATCGCATGTGGATTTTCTTCGGCATATACGTGCGAATTTCGCGAATTATTTATTCCATCTCTGGTAAATTGTGCTTCATCGGTGAATAAAGTTCTGTACAATACAAGTAGGTGATTTGCAACCCTCCTTGAAAATGCTAGGCGGTGGATTTCATCTCCAGGATGTAACCGTTGAACTAATTGTATGTGTGGTACGGATGTAAGTTATTTTTTCGCAACACTCTACTCACTTTGGATTGGGAAACACCTAATTGTACTCATACTTTTCTGTTACTTATTTTTGGATTTAAGTCCACATTATCCAGTATATTGTTTTCTAAAACAGGATCTACATTTCGTTATGATTTTGTTTTCGGAAAAGTACCATTGTTTTTCAAGAAATTAAAAACGTATTCAGCGTATAAACATGTCGAAACGGATTTTCTTCCAAACATATCTTTTGAATAGCCCTGTATATTATATATAAATTATATATATTTCAAAATGACTTAATGTCACCTACTAACATGCAATACAAAGTATATAAAATTTTATTAAATGTAGGATACAGGATAATCAACTTTCTGACTCGCACTGTTAAAAATGTTTGCATATCTCATTATCATAAACCAACCAGAAGCAAATCCAGCCAGATATTGAAATTCCTGAAAGTTGAATCATATTTCAAGTCAAAGTTCCGTTTTTCTATTTTTTGAGTATCTCTGTAGCAAATGAAACTTTCTCTCATAAGGGACTGTTATTTAGTTTAATTAGAACACTATCACAGGCAAAAAGTTCTCGATACATTGAAGAAAATAAGAAATACCCGCTTTTAAAAAACGGCTATTTTCCAACTTCAACACCCTGTATCTCTGAAACTAGTCATAGGATTGGGTTGGGCCCATGGACACTATTGTTCAGAAAGTCGTCAACTACAATATACTAACAATTCATGAAATTTCACCGAAGCCCATTTCTCCATAAGCCATTTTTCTTTCACAATTATTTGGGTTGTCTACCAACTCTGCTTTCTGTCTACCAACCTCTGCTACAATGATATTTCAAATGTATCCATTATTTTTAGGTGGTTTGGGTAGAAGAACACGATAAACGATCCTTTTTACTGGATTTATTGAACATTGCAGATTTACAACAACCTTCAGCAGAAAGTCTAACATTAGTTTTTGTCGAAACAAAGAAAGGGGCCGATTCATTGGAAGAATTTCTGCACAATGAGGGTTACCCGGTAACATCAATTCACGGAGACCGTACTCAACGAGAAAGAGAAGATGCCTTACGACAATTTAGATCAGGCAATACACCGATTTTGGTTGCTACTGCTGTTGCTGCCAGAGGACTGGATATTCCCCATGTCAAACATGTTATTAATTTCGATTTGCCGTCTGACATTGAAGAATATGTACACAGGTGAGTTGTTGTTAACTAAAAATCACATGTCGAATGGGATTCCGACAGAACGGGTTCCAGCGTGGAGCTGGCGTGGTGTAACCGTAGGTGGCAAACTTAATTTTGTTTTTTAACCCGTTTTGGTCTGTTCTGCAATCTAGTACGGATGTAAGAGGCTCTCATATTAGAAAGTGTGCCGGGATGAGACAATTTAAATCGTTCAACCGTTTTGTATTCTTTTCACTGTCTATTTTATCATCATAATCCGGAATACATATCTTGAACACATCCTTTGTTAGAATGCCAAACCAAACCTAACACCTTACCAGGAGCTCCATTTTCACACATATCAACCTTCTGGATATTTGAAATGTTTTCTTCTGATTCCAAAAGAGCAGTCATTAAATCACCATTAATGTAGTGAAAAACCTCCTAATTCTAACATACTTGACAGCTGATTTTTCAATTCCTTCACCTCCTCTTTGGTACTTGAACCACAAAGAATATCATCCACATAACATTGTTGCAATACAGCTTTGCTAGCTAAGGGATAATTCATTGATTCATCATTAGCCAGATGTTTCAAGCACCTGGTTGCTAAATATAGAGCACAGTTGGTTCCATAAGTAACGGTTTGCAAATCAATAATTTTTAATTCCTCATTTTCATTTTTCCTCCATAAAATGTTTTGTAAAAATCTCTGATTGGAATTAACTTTAATCATCCGATACATTTTCTTTATATCCATAACTACCACATATATGTAAGTTCTATATCTGCTCAAAATCTGAAACAACTCAGATTGAACCGTAAAACCTTCCAAAATCCTGTTGAGGTTTTAATTAATGCGTCAAATACAACCCGTAGTTTTGTCGACAACGCTTCGTCCTTTATTACACAGTGATGTGGTAAAAAAATCCCTAATTCTATCTCCCATATCCCCATCATTTGAATCAACATACTTCCCATGTCCCAATTCTACGTACTCGTCAGTAAACTTCTGATATTCCAAGAATAAGTCAGAGTTTTTGCTAAACCGTCTCTCCAAAAATGTAAATCTCTTAAATGCAGAATCGAATGAATTTCCCAATTTCAAATAATCAGACTTTTCTCTCATAGGTAAATCAACCTGAAAACTTCCATCTTTTAAACGCTTATGAGTTTCTAAAAAGACACACATTTTATCATCGGCTGACAAAAACTTTTCATTGACGATTTGCTCCAACTGCCAAAATTTTGGAATAATTTCATTTATATCTGAAACTTGAGGTTGACTGATTACACTTAAGCTGATATTTAAACCACAATTGGTGTCGTAATCTTCAACCTCTATAAACTTTTCTTTTGTTGGTGCAGTACCACCAACTATCCAACCTAACTGTGTGTTTTGAAGCACTGGTAATACTTGACCTAACTTAATAATAATAATTACTTGTGGAAGCACAAGTTTAAAATAAAAGTCTACCGAAAGGAGAATCTCAATTTCCGCAGGCTGATAGTACTCTGGATCTGCTAAAAATATCTGATCTGGAATCCTTATTTTGTTGGAGTCAACTAACTCCTGCGGCATTCAAATGGTAAGCTCTTCTAAAATTACACATTGTAATTTTATTCTAAACCCATTATTAATACGCGATTCTATAACCAAACTTATCATTTTATCCACGTGAGTGATTTTGTTACCTACACCTCCTATAGAAATATTTGTGTTATATAATTTAGCACCTTTTAATCTTCCAAGTAATCGAGCACTAATAATAGCTATTTATGATATTAGTGTTAAAAGTAACATTTTATTTTGAGAGTGAAAAAGTTTGCGAAGCGAGCGAAGCGAGAGGAGCAATTTCACGAACAAAATAAAATTTACTTTTAACACAAATTTCATACATAGTTAGTCGTACAACTCCTATTTTGATAATAAAATAAAAGTATTTCAAGAAAATCACATTTTGACGTCTATTGTCAGTTAATTATTTTTTGACGTTTTAACAATAATTCTCAAAATTATTATGTCTCTTATAACACTAGTGTTAAAAGTATTTTACTTTTAACACGCTACTTTGTAAACGTCCTCTTTTAACAGGTTTGACAGGCATTAAAAATGTCACTTTTAATGGCAGTTGTACAATATAGTATATTACATAACGTGTGCGGAAAGTGACATTTTTCAGACGAGTGGGAAATATTGTAGCACGAGGCACAGCCGGGTGCGACAATCACACGAGTGTGAAAAATCACTTTCGCACAAGTAATGTACAGTATTTTTCCTACGATCACGTGATAATCTCACCAAACAATGTGTAATCAACATCTGACATATTATTACACAAAATGTTACAATTAAAGTCAACATAATTGATTTCAAGAAATAACAATAACTATCATTAGTAACAAAAATTTAATTAGTTATAGGTAGGTTATTACAATTAATTCTTAATTATTGTATATATGTCATTGTCAGTATCCACGATATTGTTATGCATGTCTGGGATACGTTGTTATTGTAGATAGTTCCAGGTAGGTAGGTATATAAACTGACCTCACAATTAATGCGCTTCACATTCACTAATCAGAATAATTTTTTGACATTTCTCACAATTTGTCAAAGCCTGCTTTTTATATATTAGATAATAAATACCTATGAGATGATTACATTTTCCGTTCATCATTAATGTTGGTTTGGATTAGTTGGTACAGCATCGGACTTATGACGAAGAGTACGTGGGTTCGATCCCCGACCGCGTCCTAAATTTTTTTTCAATCAAGAACATGAAAAAAATTTCAGTTTTCAAATAGATCGCTTCAAATTTAGATATTACATAGTTAAATCTAATTAAAAATTATATATTTGACAGCTTGACAGTGGTCAATCTTAATAAAAATTATTCATTTGACTGATTATCCGCATGCGTGCGGAAAGTTACTTTCCGCTCATGTGTGGAAAGTAATTCGCACGCTAGTTTGATATAAGCCACTTTCCGAGGTACTGTATAGTGCGATATACGTTACTTTCCTATGTGGTCGTAGGAAAAATTATTTTGCGGCCCTGAATCCAGTAAGTCTCGCACTTGAACTGTAGTACCCTCGCTAGTGATTAAATTTACTCTCGCTGTTGTTAACAACATCTGAGATTTAGACACTCGAGAAAATGCAACAATTCCTTGTTTTTGTTTCGTTTGTCAATCTGTCATCCCAGAACCATCCAAAAAAGAATTTTTTAGTCGACGCCATCTGAAAGTTGCTCGTTCTGTATTCATTTACATACCGAAAATTGCGTTTTTAGTGTTCCATGTAGTGAAAGTGACAGTTCCGTACTGCAAAACACTTTCGGGACGCTCTGGAGTAGACAACTTTAACTTCCTTAAATGTGACTCTAGCCACTTCAATGTTAACAGTTGACAGTTTCACTTCGATGATTTTGCATAACCTTAAATTTTTAATTTTCTGAAATTATTTGTTTTATCCGAAGTTTTGTCTAAATTAATGAATAACAATGAATGATGATGAAAAAGAAAACATCAGCGATGAAGAGTTACTCGAATCCACGCCACCTGATCTTACCGAAGAAAGCAAATTCTCTATTATTTATTTTCTTTCCTCGGTGTAATTGAAAAAGTTTTGGATCTTATGCGTCGTCTAAAAAATGTTGTGTACGACGCGGATGAAATACTACTTTGTTGGACGAGTCCAACAAAGTAGCACTTTCAGTCCTTGGCATACAAATAACTATTTCATTCTCCCCCCTACGAAAATATATTTTTTATTTTAAATAGGCAAGCGAAAGCGAAAGTAAAACATGCTAGGTTATCGGTAGCTAAGTATGAAAAACTTTCGTACCCTGGGCAACGAACAAATAAAATCGGTTGCCAAGTATGAAAAACTTTCGTGCCCTGGACAACGAACAAATAAAATGTCAAATTACTTGTCAAATATTTATTTAGATTGGAAATTAAATGTAAAATTACAATAATTGTTGTATGTTCCTGAAAGATTTAACGGCAAATGTTGATTGAAATCTTGTTTGAAAGCAACGTCACTGGAAATTTTGACTTGCTTGTCGATTTGCGCAACATTATCATTAAATTCTATTTCCGAATTTTGGCTTTCCTGAATAGATATCGTTTTTGTGGGCATGATTTCTTGCCTGACGATTATGGAAGAATAATTATTTGACAACTGTCAAAATATTAGTTTTTGTTGACACGAATGTTACCAAAGTAACGTTAACCCACGCCTTCTACCCATTTTATTGCAGTCTACAGAGAATTTTTTGCATCTTTAAATTGTGTGTTTCAATAATAAAATCGGGGGAAGAATGAAAAGTTTAATACATTACACGCTGCAAAAGCCCTTTTAGGTGCTCGGAGGTATTCAAATAGCCCCTAAAAGTAAGCTTTCGCAGCTTGTAATGTAAATAACTATTCCCGAGCCCCAGCTTGTAGCAAAGTAATTTGATTGTCGTCCGAGAAATTTTGTTGTACCTCTTACGCATTTGGAACTTTGTTTTGATTAGAGGACCGTTGCCTACTTAGTTGTTGATCAACATGTAACAATTCATGATGTCTTCTATTACAAATGCTGCAGCCTTTTACTTTACATTGATTCACAGCATGCGATCGTCCTAAACAAAGATAGCATAACCGGTTATTCTGTACAAAGATTCGTTTATCCGCTAACCCTAAATCCTTGAACTTAAAGTATCTAACCAAGTTATGCTCTTTCCGATTACAATAAATAAATTTCCCTTTAAATTCAGTTTTAGATTGATTTTGTGCAATCATAGTTGCCCTACCATATTTTTCCTTTGAGCCCTAATGCACACCCTTACCTGAAACTGAATCAGTTTCTAAGCCTTCCAAAGCAATATACACCGTTTTTCTAAAAATGTAAGAAATTCCTCTAAAGTTGGCAACGCGGTGGAAGACGTAAAACCCTGTTTTTCCAATTGATAAGCTTTGTGCGTTTGAAAATCTAACATTTTCGTAAAAAGATAAAGCAATAAAATATCCCATTGATCTACTGGCAACTTAAGCGCCCTTAATGAATTTAAATGTTGCTTTATGTGAGTTAAAAATGATCTTAGTTGTCTACCCGAATTCTTTCCAATAGAAGGAGTATCCAACATGCCTTTTAAATGAGCATTTATTACAATTGAGGGTATAAAAATTATATACAAAAATACGAGGAATTCTGTAAGAACCGGAAACCGGGTTATAGAAGTATGGAACTTATACAGATCTCTGAATGCGCCTTAGCTGACGATTTAGTGGTATATGCTAAAAACGAAAAAGATCTTCAAAAAAATCTAGACGTCTGGAAAAGAGCTCTTCAAAGTAGAAATCAAAAAATAAATGTAGAGAAAACAAAAGTAACAGTAATAGGGCAAGAAAACAAGAATCTCGAAATACAGCTAAACGAAGAACAAGTACAGCAAGTGGATACATTTAAATATTTGGGAGTGAAAATACATAAAGAAGGGAAAAATAACGCTGAGATTAATGGACGCATTGAAAGTGCCCTCAATCTATATTATGCAATGCATTCGCAAGAAAAAAGTGTCAAAGAGAACAAAAATGACAGTCTATAAAACCGTTTTTATACCTATTTTAACTTATGGGAGCGAAAGCTGGGTTCTTACGAGAGAGACAAAAAGAAAATTACAAGCTGTTGAGGCGAAGTATCTGAGAGCAATATTGGAAATTACAAGAAGGGACAAAATTCGAAATGATTATATAGGAGAACAGCTAGAAGTAAAACCCCTAGGAAGAAGCATAGAAATAAATCAATTGAGCCACTTAGTACGCACAGAGATAAGTAACCTAACAAGATGTGCACGTCTAATGGAAGATTTGGAAATATAGTCACATGATTAATTTCTGCTTCATATAAATTGTAATAGATGGCGCATAATGCGTGATTATTTAGAATATCATGTTGTGAAGTAAGAGCGATTCATAGCAAAATAGCAAATTTATTGATTGACGGAAGATAATTGACATTGACGGCTATTCATTAAAATGGACTTTTTATATCTTAAATTAAAAGTAATGTACAGCGACGACTCTATAATTTTACTTGTTATGTTTTTTAAACATAATTGTAAATGCGGCAACGTCGCTAAGAATGGCAAAACCTCACGAAACGATTATATACTAGACTTCAGATTCTGTTTTGCAACGAGCAACAAGTACAAAATAAAGTCCGCTAAACCAATTATTCAAAGTATATTATTTTAAACCTCCTATTGCCTATTTGAGTCCATTTTAACAACGACCAAATCACAAAATAGTCAAGTTGAAATTAATATATTATAATAATCTCTATTTGATTTGTTTTCTTGGGTTTGATGAAACTTTTGGCGACGTGTCCTTTCACAGTTTATATATTTGTTACCGTTAAAGTATGAAATCGTTATTTTATAGAATACCTAGTTATTCCATGAAATAACTGATCCTGTCCGTTAAAGTGTAAAACACTCTTGTATTTCATGGTTTATCTAGTTATTTCATAGAATAACGATCTGCAGCCCGTTAAAGTGTAAAATAATCTATATCATGTAATGTGTGTAAAAGACAAGAGCGGCGACGGTGTAGGGGGAGACGTAGGAGCATGCAGTATCTAAGTAAACACCGTGCGACGCGGTTAAAGCAGTTCATTGATTAATCTATCGAGAATGGCAAGGAAAATCATTGAAGAAGCCATTTTACAACACTGTGTAGCTTCTTCAATGATTTTCCTTGCCATTCTCGATAAAAACTACAACTACAAAATCTCCTACACTTTAACTGTCTTTCATTAGTTTATTTATAGAATACCTAGTTATTTCATAAAATAACTAGTTAAAGTGTCAAAGTATTAACATATTACACACTTTAACTGACACGATCAGTTATTTCAAGGAATAACTAGGTATTCTATGAAATAACTGCATTATAACAAATTCACACTTATATATATATATATATATATATATAAAATAGTGTAAAGAGTACTCATTTTACAATTTTGTCGCTTCCCCAATATTCCTGTCCTTGTATATATATATAATATATATACTGAAAAGCGATAAACGCATGTGATCGTTGCTGATCAATTAGGACACAAACAGACAAATACTATTGAGGTTAGCATATATATATATACAAGGACAGGAATATTGGGGAAGGGGCAAAATTGTAAAATGTGTACTCTTGTCACTATTTTCCAAGCTTTCGGAATATCTTTATTTCCATTCTCAAGGACAGCATTCGAGATTGTATTACAAGTTGTTTTAAATGGTAAATACATCCAATGATAATTTTGATTTGAATTTAAAAAAAAAAGTCAAAATGGTGTCAAACAAAATCGTTTCCAAGAAAAGTCTTTTTTTGGTATTTGATTGTATATCTAAAATACTGACAGAATCAAAATCCATAATATGGTCTCTATCAATTATATGTTTGGTCAATTGATAAAGTTTTGACTCTATTTTGTGTACACATATTATGCAGCTCTATGCAAGCATTTATAATCAATGATGCTTTGTTCGGTGAATAATGCAATGTTCTGTGCTCAAGTAAGTACCTGAATATCATTTTCAGTAAGCCATTACACCTTTCTATTGTGCACCTTGCTTTTTTTGTGCTTCATTAGATCTTATTTCCTTATTTCTTCGTCCGAAATAGGGTAATCCAATGGTGTAATGAGCCATGGGCGAAGAGGATATCCAGAATCACCTAAAAATAAAATAAAAGAATGAAATACCGAAATCATAAGTGAGAGAAATGTTATTTTGGGTGTGTTATTTAAAATAACTGATGCTGAAGTCATCATTCAAAAGTTATTCATCCTGTATGATAGATCATTGTTTTAAAAAATAGTAAATTAAAATTAAAAATTGACCTACTTCAGGATTTTTTCATATTACTGTTTATTTAGCTAATAATTCATTTAAGTGTTACATTATGGATGCACTGTATAGTATAAATTTTTACCTATAAGAAAATACCCCTCATTTCCTCTTTCGTGGAGTTCTAAAAATTCCCTCACATTGCTGCTATGCCAAATATGGGAATCATGGGTACTTCCAGGATATTTTGCATTTATATGAATTATCCCCATATTTTCATCACATATCTGAAATGTGGATAATAAAATAATAATAATAATTTATCACCTACCATCCAGCTGAACATTTATAGAATAATACTGTTTTCGGTTTACGAAAATATGTTCAGGTGCTAATGGATCGTTCTTTTTTGGAGGTACAATTGCCACATGGGTGCAATCAATACAGCCCACACTTCCTGGCATTCCAAAAATGTTGTAAAATCTAAAACTAACTAAATTAGGTACAAATCCAACTTTTTTATTATTAATAAAAAAACCTGTATCTTAAACCATCAAGCTCATTCATATTTCGGGGAAATTTTACAAATCTTACAAGAATCTCTGGAGCATTGTATTTCTTTAACATATCTGCTCACTGATGACTGGGACTAAGCAAACATTGTATTATCTCCTGCACTACCCTGGTAACATCCTGTAGCATAGAAAAATGTAGTGCCACAAGAACCTAGAGAACAGAATAAAAAGTTATCAGAAAATATTGTATAAGTGATATAGTCTATATATACGAAGTCAATAATGTTGTGTTGTAAACAATGATCTAGAAAATTATCATGCTTACCTTTTCTTCAAGTGATAGTGCAGAAGAGCCATGTCCCTGATGTACCACAAATGGTTCCAAAAGGACAATTAACTCACGCACTAATTCTTTACTTAATCTAAATGTTTTTATTAATTTCTTGTCGGATAATAATCCGAAAGCATTTTGAAATATTCCTCTTCTATCTCGAGGTCGTTGATAATTTTCTTGATTTTCCAAATTTTCAATTACCACAATCTAACCTTTTAAACCTGCTTCTGTTACGGCCACAGGTTACGGCTAACCTGCGCTAACCTAAAATAATCCTGTCAAATAGTGTCAAATATTTCATGTCGCGTTCGACATGAAATTGTCGACCGCTTCAAACCACTCTACAAATTGTCTACAAGTTATCTATCGAAAATGTTCGATGCGACATTCGAGAATAAGGAATTACAATTTTTGTTCGAAAATGTAAAAATCTCGCATGCGACAAAATATGTCATCGTTTGAGAATAGACGCCCAGATACTCGATATTTCAAAGAAATTACTTTTGATGATAGATGTTGTATTGGTATATGTCGATTACAAAAAAATATGTCTAGAAAAGAACGCATGTTTATAATTTTAATAATTGTGTAAATATTATTCTCCGTCGACCGTGTATTAACATATGCTATTAACGTTCTCAAAATTAGACAAAATCATACATTATTGACCCCCATTAATGCATGATTTACCTACATTAATCAACGATTTTCTGCAGGCAACCCAACGCACATATTAGTAATTATGCGCCAAGGTAGAAAAGTGAGGTATTATTGTCGAGGTCCAAGACCGAGAAGCGAAGCTTCGATGTCTTTAATGGATCCGAGACATTAATACACTTTTCTACCGTGGCTCATATAGCATTTTTTTCACTACTTCACTACTGGTATTTTATTGTTTAAATATTAGTTTGTCGACTCCCGTTTCACATGACATGACAGCTGTGCACAAGTTAACCTCACATCCTGTTAAATGGATTGAGATTTAGTTATAAACAAGTAGGCTCTGTATTTTTCTACCTTGGTTGATAATGAACAACTTTACTGCCTCAACAAAAGTCAATAAAGTTAGGTTTAGAGGCTAGTAGTGAAAAATATACATTATATTTATAGATGTCGAAGAATAAAAATATATTATTCTAACGCTTTGACAAAGTTTTGAAAAATATTTTTTCTAAAAACAGTGACCGTTCAACGAAGAAGAAACAACTACTTCCCGGGCTACATGCCCCGACAGACATTGAATTACAATTCTAAGTCAAACGGGGCTGGTAAATCTACAAGATTTAAACCTGTAGATTTGACTTAGAAGTGTAATTCAATGTCTGTCGGGGCATGTAGCCCGGGAAGTAGTTGTTTCTTCTTCGTTGAACGGTCACTGTTTTTGGAAAAATTATTTTTCCAAACTTTGTCAAAGCGTTAGAATAATAATAATATATTTTTATTCTTCGACATCTATTGTTAAAACGCTTTACTAAATACGACAATTTTACAGGAAACTGTAATAATTCATTATATTTATATTGACAGTTACCTGTGGTGTAGGCAACCAAACATACAATAACGTCTTCAAGAAATGTATCCTAGTATAGAATACTTCTAGTTTTTGACTTACCTATCGTTTTATTATATTATTCTACAAAATTATAATAATATTAGTGTTGAAACAATGAAACATCCAAAATATAATGTAAGAAAAACGAAAACAGTGACATTTGAACTGGCGACCTTCTCTGTGACATTTCAATGTCATTATTTATTTTTGACAGTACTTACCTATGAAACAAATAAATATTTTTAGTTTTTAAATATTGAGAAAAACGAATACAGCTGATACAGTTGACGGAAAAGCTTTGTAACTAACACGAGTATTAAAAGGGCAATTAACAATCTCGAACATTAACGCACTCGCTCTGCTCGTGCGTTAAATTATCTCGATTGTTAATGGCCCTCATTAATACACTTGTTGGTTAAATAACTATTAAATTTTATAATTCTGATAAATTTGTGAGAAATGGTTTCCAAGGAAATGATTTAAAAAAAATGGTTTCCATGAATTTTTTTTTTGAATAATTTTTTTGACGGCGAAAAATGGCGATGTCATGAACATTTTTCATGAGAAAAAGCAAAAAGAAATATGAATGATAATCGTTAAAATAATAGAAGTACTGTTATTGGAATGCTATAATATGGTATAAGTTGAGGAGCTACTTTGTATAGAAATCCAAGATTGAAGAAAGTTGGTGAGTTACGCTCAAATTTTCTAACTTGACGATATTCCTAGAAGATCCAGTTGCAATAAAACCCATTTGGTTCGACCCCTTTGAAAAAAAATTATTAAATAAATAACAAATTGAATATGAAAATTGTTTGACGGATTTTGACATTGATCGAACAGACAAATTGTGCAAGATTATAAAAAAAAAAGGAAACTGAATATATAGTGATTAGGATTAGAATTAATTAGGGTGTTAGTAGAATAGTTAATATAAAATTTCAAAAAGTATTTTTTTGGTGATATCACAAAAGTTTTCTAATTTTGTAATTGTAGAGATAATAAGTTTAGTGTTGCAGTTGTTCAGTTGAGTTGTTTATTATAAGTTGTTTACTAGACATATATAATCATTATATAATATAAAAAAAATACTTTATATATTCCTCCCTACTGAAACACCCCTGAGATAAGAGATCGATGGCTTCACTAAGGTTGGTGAGTATCTTATTGTTTACAACATAACCATAACAATATATATATATATATATATCCCGATTATGACATTCAGCCGTATTCCGTAACATGTATGTTATTTTTAACGATAGTCTGTTATGTTAAAATAACGATCGTATTTTACTATATTGTTAACCCTTCTATGATTACGTATCGAGCTTCCTTAACGATATTGTTAAAATTCTATGTTAAAAAGGAAGTAAGTTTTGATTGTTATGAAGCGAGATGGAGTGATACACCTTCAACGAATGTAAAAAGAGATGGATTCGGTCCCGTTAGAGTATAACCCTTATATAACATACCATTAAAACGCATGACAGATAGTGTGTCACCTGTGCAATTTAACGTGAGAAAACTTCAAATTCAGGTGTTATACCTAAATATTCAAATGGAAAAACAAGTACGTCTTCCAAAAATAACAAGGGCACAGTATGAGATGCTGTTGGAATTCTTTGAGAATAATTCTATTGCGATTAGAGGGAAGAACAAACCATGTGAGGTTAAATTCATAAACAATTTGTGGGAGCAATTCGCCAATAAAGTGAATACGAAAGAAACGGGACCATTAGTATATTCTTCTTACTTTTCTTTCTTGACAACTCTTTCAGCCTCTGTTCTAGGAAATATAATCCATTCGTCCAGTAGCTGATTAGTCATAAAATCAGTGAAGCTACTCAGTAAATGCCAATACCTGCCATCAAAAAAATGTGTGTTATTGCATTCAAACAAGTTTAAGATTGAAAGTACCTTCAGCTCTACTGGAACAGCTGTTGATCGCTGTGATAGACTAAAGGGTCTATAGAGATTCATTAAATACCTGGCCAAATATTTTGGAACTCTAAAAAACTTGATGAATTCCACTCTGGCCATTTGAAATGGATCAGTATGATCTCTCAATCGTCGCCTTTCGATTCTCAAATGATGCCTGAAATAACAATCATTTTAAGACGATAAATCAGACACAACAATATACTTTCAATGAATTACCTTTGATTTAAGTTTACCACTTCGTTCAATAGAACGCAATTCAAGAAATTTTCAGCATTTCTTAAAGCAGCCATTCGAAATTAATTAAAGAAGCACTGTTTCACAAATATGTTAATTATGTTGGGTTGCTAAAAATGACAAATCACCACTACCACGAATATATATCAAAATTAGATTAGATTCTCCTCATTTATTTCACTTAGCAAGATCGTTAAGACATAACAAGCTGCCAAACAGGTACAGTTATTTTAACTACAGGCTTTTTAAAAATAACGATTCTCGTTCAAATAACTATTCTTATGCTTATACAGAATCTGCATTTTTGGTCATATCGTTATATTACAGAAATTCACGCTTAACGATGGTCGTTAAATAACATAACCTGATACAGAATATGGTCGATTCTCACTGTATTCCTGAATAATAAATTTATAACGAAATCACAATATTCACAAAAACTAGAAAACATTTCAGCATATACAAATTAATAACAATGAATGAAAACAAAACCAGTGTTGCTAGAGCAAAATAAAAGTATTTACCAGAATACACAAGAAAATGTACCAGATCTAATGTATAAATGTACCAGATTTTTAATATAATAACCCTAAACTACTTTTACAGAGAATTTCAATTTTTAAGTAAACTAGTATAAGCAATAGCTATTTGTATAACAAGGGAGGAAAGTGATACTTTTCCTCCCGAGGATGAAGTTTACTGCCCGACGCGTAGCGAAGGGCAGTAATCATTTAAGAGAGGAAAAGGCACTTTACTCCCATGTTATACATATGATTTTTCCACCTCCCTCAAATAACAAGACATTTTTAAATAATTTATTTATGAAAATATTAATAAAAAAAAATTTCCTCGCCGGAATTCGATCCGACACCTACAAGCCTATCACGAACAGTGAGCTGTGCTCTAACGCGTTGCGCTACTCGTAGGAAAGTTTTGCGGAATCATGAACATAATGTATTGCATTAAGTCAAATTATTAATGTAAAAATCGTTAAATTAAAATAACAATTTACTAATCTCTACCATTTTGCAAAATACAGGGAGTTCTTTAATTAAACGGTAAAATTTATTCTTATATAATAGAATATAGTTTAGGTTGTCAATGCCGTATAAGTTATTTCATTGATGACGTACCATGATCTCACTTTTACTTTTCCTCCCTAGGGAGGAAAAGTACGACTTTGCTCCCTACAATGAAGCCAGGAAATGTATACTTTGGATAGAGGTAGGAGGAAAAATAATTTATTATTTCCTATCTTCCTATGCAAGGATTTCATTATAATATTCAGAATAACAGGAAGTTGTACCTGCATTCTTAACCACAGTAATTTGTATCACTGTATCACATTTGGTACATTTGTAACATCTCTGGCAACACTCAATAAAATAAATAGAATGAATACAATAGATAACTTATAAAAAGCACATGAAGAAATATTCTTCTTTTTTTTTTGCAGTTCCTAGTCTGCAGCTGATAAAGCTACAATCTCTCTTTGGAATCAACAGCACTAGTTCCATCTACTGGTTGATTCCAAAACCATATGGAATATATTTCCCAATTATTGCATTGGCCTGCGCATCTTGTTTATTACTTATCTCTGGTACGCATATGGCCACTTAGTACGCATGAAAAATAATCAAAAAGCAAAAATGATATGGCAAAAAAAAACATGTGGAAGGCGACCTCGAAAAACCTGGGATGATGCAGTAGCGGAAATCCTGAAAGAACGTGGACTTAATTGGCAGGAGGCAAAGTTAAAGGCTGGAAATAAACGGGAATGGGTTGTACATAATTAAAAACACCTTAACTTAGGGTACATTGAGGTTCTGATTTTTTTTATATACATTTTAATCACGAATATTGTTCTGATGAAGTTGACGAAGTGCAACGAAAGCTGATTATATATTGTGGCTTTTTTAGAGAAAAATATCTATTTTCAAGGTACACACTTTATTTTGTTAAGCTTTCGTTGCACTTCGTCAACTTCATCAGAACAAAATTCGTGATTAAAAAATAATTTCAAAAATCTTCATTATATAAAAAATACAGAATAATTTTATGGAAAACACGTTCAAATTTTGATTATTCCACCAAACTAATGTCAGAATAACGTTAAAAATTAAAAGTGACAAATAAAAAGTTTTAAATTTGTGTTGGTTTAAAGGTGGTATCTTGTATTGAATTGTCCGGTAGCTCATTGATTGATCGGAGCTACTGTGTCAATGTTTTGACTGGTATTTCTTACGGAATTATAATTATGTTTTTTCTTTTTTAGTTTCAAGACTAAGTCTATAAGGTTTGAGTAAATTACATTTAGTCCGTCAGTGTCTGTTTTGGTATTCATGGAATGTTTTTCTTGAGATATTCTAGCCATTTCAGTAAAAAGTCGTTCTGTGTAATTTTTATATTTGTCAAGTATTATATGACTAGAGATGAACAATACAATTTATATGTATATATATAAATATATATAGGAAATAGTTCGTTGCCGATACTAGTTATGTCTAACTATTATTGTGGGGGATGCGGCAATGTGAATAAGAGAACTCTTTTTAGTTTATTCTGAGCTTTTGGTAATTTATTATCACCATTATCAAAGAACTAAAAGGTAGGTACATTTATAGATATTTCAAATAGGTATAAATAAATTATGTTTAAAAGTAAAACATTAATTACTTACAACTAGGTGAGGTTAATCACAATCAGCCGTATTCCGTAACATGTATGTTATTTTTAACGATAGTCTGTTATGTTAAAATAACGATCGTATTTTACTATATTGTTAACCCTTCTATGATTACGTATCGAGCTTCCTTAACGATATTGTTAAATTCTATGTTAAAAAGGAAGTAAGTTTTGATTGTTATGAAGCGAGATGGAGTGATACACCTTCAACGAATGTAAAAAGAGATGGATTCGGTCCCGTTAGAGTATAACCCTTATATAACACCATTAAAACGCTTGACAGATAGTACGTCACCTGTGCAATTTAACGCGAGGAAACTTTAAATTCAAGTGTTATACCTAAATATTCTAATGGAAAAACAAGTACGTCTTCCAAAAACAACAAGGGCACAGTATGAGATGCTGTTGGAATTCTTAGAAAATAATTCTATTGCGATTAGAGGGAAGAACAAACCATGTGAGGTTAAATTCATAAACAATTTGTGGGAGCAATTCGCCAATAAAGTGAATACGAAAGAAACGGGACCATTAGTATATTCTTCTTGCTTTTCTTTCTTGACAATTCTTTCAGCCTCTGTTCTAGGAAATATAATCCATTCGTCCAGTAGCTGATTAGTCATAAAATCAGTGAAGCTCCTCAGTAAATGCCAATACCTACCATCAAAAAAATTTGAGCCATTCGAAATTGATTAAAGAAGCACTGTTTCACAAATATGTTAATGATGTTGGGTTGCTAAAAATGACAAATCACCACTACCACGAATATATATCAAAATTAGATTAGATTCTCCTCATTTATTTCACTTAGCAAGATCGTTAAGACATAACAAGCTGCCAAACAGGTACAGTTATTTTAACAACAGGCTTTTCAAAAATAACGATTATAAAATAACGATTCTCGTTCAAATAACTATGCTTATGATTATACAGAATCTTTTTGGTCATATCGTTATATTACAGAAATTCACGCTTAACGATGGTCGTTAAATAACATAACCTGATACAGAATAGGGTCGAATATCTATATATAATATGTATAAAATGGAGAAAAAACATGTTATTATAATTTTCTTTTTAAAAGAAATTAAATAAAAAATAAAACTATCAAAATTGACATTCAGACATCGATGTTAATTTTTAGTAGTCATAGAAAAGTCTTTAATATGTTTAGTATATTAGCAAGTGAAATAATAGTTGGTAAGTTAATATAAAGGAACAGAATTCTCATCTTCAATATTTGAATTTTTTTGTTTTTTGTCAAAAGATAATAAATAGCTTTAAATTGTACTAAGTTTTTGAATGTCAGTTCTTTTATTTAAGCAATTATCTTCTTGAGATATGAATGCCATTTCCAGGAAAATCCTTTTAGAGTAGTTGTTTTCTTTATGTAAAATTTCAAAGTTTTTATAATCTATTATATGATTTGTAGAAAAAACATGTTCAGCTAATGCTGATCTTTCTGGATATAATCTTGCATCGCTCTTATGTAGAGCTATACGTTTAGTTATTTTTTTGTGATGTTTCACCTACATATGCAGAATTACATGTAGAGCAAGTCAATCTATATTTTACATTAGAAAGATCAGTAAGAGGATCAATTTCTTTCAACTTACTATAAACACAATTAAGTGAGAGAACATTTTTATTCGCAAGTTTTATATTAGTTACTTCTTTTAATATTTTGGAAA
Source organism: Lochmaea crataegi (assembly GCA_947563755.1). NCBI lineage: Eukaryota > Metazoa > Arthropoda > Insecta > Coleoptera > Chrysomelidae > Lochmaea > Lochmaea crataegi. The sequence goes on from OX387437.1 coordinate 15,582,474, forward strand.
TTTTAGGTGTAAGCTCTCTAAAATAAGGTAACGATGCAAAAAATATGGTAGTTGTTACATTTTCTGAGTTCGTAATAACAAAATTTGGTTCAATTGCAGTCTGTATGGGATGAGGAGTGTTAAAGAGAATGTTTTAGGATAACCATTATTAATAAATACTTTAGATAGTATATGTAAGTTTTTATCATGCATCGTACTATCTGAGATAATAAGTACCCTATTTTTCATTTGTTTTATCAAATTTATTTTTGTTGAAAATTTATGGTATGGAAAATAGTTGATATATCTACCAGAACTACAGGGTTTTCGATACCAGTCAACTGTAATAGTATCATTTTTCCTTATAAGTCTGGTATCTAAGAAAGGAACGGATTGTTCTGTATCTTCTATTTCAATGGTAAACTGAATGTGAGGGTCATAACTATTAAATGTTTCTAAAATCTCATTGATGACTATGATAGGTAGTGCTACGATAATATCGTCTACATATTTTTTTATAAAATGAAGATTGAAAGAAAGTACAGGAACAACAATGTCTAACAAGTCATCCATAACGTATGCAGCTAATATGGGAGATATATTTGCTCCCATTGGGGTACCAAAAGTTTGTTTATAATAGTATTTTATGCAACGATCATGTAATGATAGCCATTAAGACACGAGCATGTTGTAGGATACGAAACGAGCCGCAGGCGAGTTTCGTATATAATATGCGAGTGTATTAATGGCCTTTACATGAAAGTTGCATACAATATTTTTTCTACTCCGATTAATAAGAATTATTTAATTAATAATTATCATATATAGTTACTTTTGAAAATCAAAATTATTTGACAGCTGTCAAATTAAGTGTCACCTAATATATAATTAATTTCAGAAATGTCAACCAGGTATCCATGGCTATATTAAATATTGTGCGAATGTCGCATTCCTATTGGCATAAAAATCTGTATCATAATGAAAATTTGTATCATAATGAATATCATTATGATACAGATTTTAGTCTTTTAATAAGTATATTATAAAACAGGAGTAGAAAATAGTATTTTATGCAACGATCATGTAATGATAGCCATTAAGACACGAGCATGTTGTAGGATACGAAACGAGCCGCAGGCGAGTTTCGTATATAATATGCGAGTGTATTAATGGCCATTACATGAAAGTTGCATACAATATTTTTTCTACTCCGATTAATAAGAATTATTTAATTAATAATTATCATATATAGTTACTTTTGAAAATCAAAATTATTTGACAGCTGTCAAATTAAGTGTCACCTAATATAATTAATTTCAGAAATGTCAACCAGGTATCCATGGCTATATTAAATATTGTGCGAATGTCGCCTTCCTATTGGCTTAAAAATCTGTATCATAATGAAAATTTGTATCATAATGAATATCATTATGATACAGATTTTAGTCTTTTAGTAAGTATATTATAAAACAGGAGTAGAAAAAAGTTCTTATTATATGTGAAAAAAGTATTATTAAACAAATAAGTGATAATTTCTAAATAAGTATTTTTGTTTATATTACAATGTAAACGAATACAATCCCAATGTTTATCAATAGATATTAAGCAGGTTTCTAAGTATACATTACTAAATAAAGATACTACATCTAGACTTGCCAAAACATAATTTGGAGGAAGTTTCATTTTATTGAATGTAAGTGAAATTTGGAAAGAATCTTTTACAAAATATTCATTATTGCAATCATATGCATTAGTAAGTATATTAGTTATAAATGCAGATAAATGTTCTGTAGGAATTCCCATAGAAGCTACAATCGGACTTACTGATAAATTTGGTTTGTGTATTTTAGGTAAACCGTAAAATTTAGCAATAGTACCATTATATGTGGTTAATTGTTTTTTGTATTTTTATCGATCTGATGTGAATCAAATAACTTTTTAATAAGTTTATTACAAGATGTTTGTAATGATTGCAGTATGATTAGAATTGATTCTTTTATATGAATTATTATTTTCAATTAGATCTAATGTTGAAAATACAATTAATACTATTGAAAATACTAATACTCGCTCTGTCACTACAGCAAGAATAGCTAATGTAATAACTAATTATGTACATTCAACATTAGAGAAAACACAACCTTCTTTCTGTCGCTACTTATTATTCAGAACAAAAAATTTTTTAGAAGAACATCCCGAAATAGTAGTAACAAGGTCTGATAAAGGTAATACTACCGTAGTAATGTATAAAGAAGAATATACAAGATTATCATTAGATCTAATTGAAAATAATAATTGTGGAGTGTAAATTTATAACTACTGGCTGCAATCCCCGATATATAAAAATATTTAGAATTTAACTATTCAGTCGATACTATCTTTTCTATATATATTTACTAATTAGGTATAAAACCAGAAATATTGGGGAAAGGGCAAGTTTATAAAAGTGAACTCTTCTTACTAATTTTACAAGCTTTCGGAATCTTTATAGATCCCAAATAACAAATATATTAACTAATTTTTTCCATAAACCAACATCATATAATTACTTACAAAAACTATATAAACAAAGTAATATTTAAAAAAAATCATCCTTCAATAATAGTTACCAGATCAGACAAAGGCAACGTAACAGTGATAATGGATAAAACTGAATATATAACCTTATCTTATAACATATTGAATGGTGAAAAATATTATAAACAACTTAAAAATGATCCTACTTCTACTTTACAACAAAAAGCAAACAAATTAGTATCATCACTTAAAAATAAAAAAATTATTTCAGAACAACAAGCCAGAAGTTCAACAACTTACAATCAAACATCTCCTAAATTTTATGGACTTCCGAAGATACACAAACCCACCCTTTTCTTTAAGACCTATTGTTTCGTCGATTAATGCACCAAACAGTAATATTACAAAATTTTTAACTAATATCCTTAAAAATGCTTACAATTTAAATAATGTCCATTATGTTGAAGATTCTTTTAATTTTTCATACTTCATAAATGACAAAAACAATTACCTGAAAGTTATGTACTTATCAGTCTTGATGCGGTTTCCTTATTTAGTAATATTCCTATAAAACTTTTTAAAAATAGTATTGAAAAAAGATGGGATCATATAAAAAATTACACCAATATTCCAAAAGATTCCTTATTCAATATATTGGACTTTATTTTTAATTCCACTTATTGTAATTTTGAAGGAAAATATTTTAAACAAATTTTAGGTACACCAATGTGACAATTTATAAATCCAATAGCTGCACAGTATGTTATGGATGATCTAGATTTTTGCATTCCAAAGCTTAATTTCGAACTTCCTTTTTAAAAAAAATATGTTGATGACATTATCTGTGCAATACCTGATAACAAACGTGAGCATATTTTAAACATTTTTAATACATACAATAATTACATACAATTTACTATTGAACATGAGACAGAAAATAGCATTCCTTTTCTAGACACCAAATTGATAAGAAATGAATACAATGTAATACAGTTAGACTGGTATAGAAAACCAATAAGTTCTGAGAGATTCATCAATTATTTTTCAAATCACACAGAAAAAATTAAGATCAATTTAGTATTGACTATGAAAAATAGAATTCAAAAAATTTGCCATCCAACATTACAACAACAAAATTTTAAAAGATTGTATGAAATTTTCATTAATAATTCATATCCACCAAAACTACTTAAAAAATTAATTTTTAACACCAGAATACAAGAAGAAAAAATCACACATGTTAGTAATGATAATAACGAAGAAACTGAACCTAAAAAATATATATCGATTCAATATATAAAGGATGACTCAACAAAAATACTAAATGTTCTTAAACATGGAAATCAAATTAAACTTACTTATAAATTTGAGTTAACAACAATTAATAATATTTTTACAAAAACAAAATATAAAGATGAAGACTTGAAAAAATCTAATGTAGTATACAAGATCTCTTGTAACAATTGTGATCAAGTGTATTATGGTCAGACATCTAGAGAACTAAAAGACAGGGTGACCCAACATAAAAGTGATATAAAACTTGATAAACAATCAAGTGCTATAGCTGAACATAGTATAAAAACTGGTCATCATCAAAATTTCAACAACATCAAGGATATACATTGAGAATCCAATTATCATAAAAGATCCTGCCTAGAAATGTTTGAGACCGCTCTAGATGAAAACTCATTGAACAAAAAAAGAGAAAGCAACCATGTAAATCACACCTATGCATATCTTCTTTCATTAGACAATCACCATAATAATAGTAGAATTGTTGATATTTCAGATTTATAACGATGAACATCTACCTAATTAATTAATAAGTTATAACAGGCTTGTTTTGTACATACTACATTTGCTATTGTTATCTTGAGATTTTAGTGAGGTAATTAGTGTCTTTTTAACAATTGCGAATAGATAATATATATATGAATTCTTCTTTAATAGGATCATGATTAAGTGACAAGTCATGGTACTATTAATCAAGACTGTCTTCTAACTTATAAAGTTAGTCACAACAGCTTTGTTATTACTCAACCTTAAAAAACATTAAAAAATGTCACTTGAGTTTTGACATTCCGCATCAAAATAGTGCCTTCAATGTATTATATAAAATTTCTTACACACAAAAAAATATGTTTTACTTTCTAAATAAGAAGTTTAGTTTTATAAATTCTTAACACACTTTACACGTTTTTTAAAATTATTTTACAAAAGATATACCTACCAAAAAAAATAAATGTTCATATTTCAGCCTTGAAAAAGAAAATAAAATTTTTCGAAACGTTGGGTAGTAGATAAGAGTTTCATTGAGCCCTCCTTACGACGGAATCCCTAAGATATATAAAACCTATTATATATATATCTTTTAATAAATATTTTGTAATATTTGTTAATAGTCTTAGTTGTAAATATAATCAATCTTAGAGTTTACATTCCCACGAACAGTGAATGCAGTATTGGTTTTAAATAGGTACCTATAATGTAAACAATGTTAAAAAATATAGAGAAGAAATTAAGGGCCAGAAATGTGCATGCAATCTCAAAGTATATTTAATTTCTTTCGGGAAACGTTCTCAAAGAGAAATGTTTATATTGAAAGATTTGAAAGATAATACACTGACAGTGTGCTTATTTGAAAAGGACCCACCCTTAATATTTCAAAAATGGGACATATTAGAAAGAAATGCCGAAACACCTCAACTTTTAACTTGAGGGGGACACTTTTTGGCGCTAAAGTCATAAACGTTAGATTCATCCCTCCCTACTGGAGATACTTCTTACATTTTCTCAAATGGCGTTAGGTATCAAGTCATACCTCATTTAAAAGGTCTGGCAAATCTCTATTCAATCAATTTTTTTTGCCTTTGATACCTGCCTTCCATTGTTATTTAATCGTTGTTCAAAATTGTCTCTTTTTCAACTTTTATTGCCTGAATATTAACGGTGGTCACTTTGAACACATGATTAAATAGCAGTTTTTTTCTTATTAACAGTTGTTTTTTATTCTTTAAAGAGTCTTTCTATCATAACTCAATTCGGGGCATACGAAAAATTGAAAGAGCCAATTTTAAACAACGATTAAATAACAATTGAAGGCTGGTATCAAAGGCAAAACAATATGATTCAGTACAGATTTACAATACCTTTTAAATGAGGTACGACTTGATACCTAATGCCATTTGAAAAAATGTAAGGGGTGTCTCCAGTAGGGAGGGGGTGAATCTGACGTTTATGACATTAGCGCCAAAAAGTGTCCCACTCAAGTTAAAAGTTGACGTGTTTTGGCATTTCCTTCTAATATGTCCCATTTTTGAAATATTAAGGGTGGGTCCTTTTCAAACGAACACAGTGTATAAAATAAAGTCGTGTTAGTTTCACTATTTATTACTCAAGAACGGCTGAACCGATTTGGTTGAAAATTGGTGGGGAGGTAGCTCAGAACCAGGAGACCGACATAGGATACTTTTTTAGGAAAAATTGCAAGGAAAAAACATTATTTAAAAAAATTCTATACTTTGTACAAAAATGGCGGTGAATTAAAATTTAAAATTTTTGTATAGGTATCGTTACTTGGAGATTAGCTAATTGTAAGGATGGCATTTGTAGAAGTTTGAAATAAACAAAAGCTACTCTGGCACTCCACTCAACGGGCAGAGAACGACCGCTTGCATAATATCTTATTTAGTCGGGTTTGTTGGATCACTTTCAACTCGAGAACGGTTAGACCGATTCTGATGGTATTTGATTTGATCTACTTTGGACAAAAAATGGCGGTAAATTAAAATTTAAAGTTACTGTATACGTATCGTTAAGTTTGAAATAAACAAAAGCTACTCTGACACTCCACTCAGCGGGCAAAAAACGACCGCTTGCATAATATCTTATTGACAAGACAATATTAGGACAGGACATCGTCTGTCGGGTCTTCTAGATGTTAAGACAGGACAACGTCTGTCGGGTCTTCTAGTATATATATATATTATTTTAGGTTTATTTTTATTTATATTATTTTTTTGGGTTTCGAAAGATTCAATAAAAGCAAGGAAACTCGTATAGCTATTTTATTTCTGGAGTGTGACAACTCAAAAATCAGACTGACATCTTATTTTTATATCTGACGTTTAACTAAATATATTATTTTATATTCTTTAACCATTATTATAATAATCGCTTGATTTTCATTTCTTGGGTATGGTTAGGTATTTTATATTTAATAAATTAAAAATGTTTTTTCGACGTTTCGCTTTCGTTTGAAAGCTTTTTCAAAATGTCTATTTTCTAAAATGTCATAATGAAGTAAACATATATACAGTTGTTATTTGGTTATGATTACAAGTATTAACTTCGGGAATAAATTTACGATATTTGAAAAGTAGATTAAAAAAGTGCGGTTATTGATAATTAACTTGTTATTTTATTAAATTTATCATAATTATTATTATTATTATTATTATTATTATTATTATTATTATTATTATTATTATTATTATTATTATTATTATTATTATTATTATTATTATTATTATTATTATTATTATTATTATTATTATTATTATTATTATTATTATTATTATTATTATTATTATTATTATTATTATTATTATTATTATTATTATTATTATTATTATTATTATTATTACTATTATTAGATTTTTTGGATTATTTCAATAGTGAATGTCAGTTAATTTTGTGGTCAGAGAAAAGGTCAAATTTGAGTGGAATTCAGTGTTTTTAATTCTTGGAAAGTGCATCAAATCAATTTTTACCCTCCATTACTGCAGTATTAGTACTTGTAAGTAAAATAATATACATTTACTAGTGATTTGCTGCATATTTACATTGGATTCTTCCGTAAATCGTGCTATCTGGTTAAAACTGATAAGTTTTTATTAGGCCAAGTGTGTAGACCATTCCACCACGGTAAAACTTTTGAGTTAAATTTCCACGATTAGTGCCTCATATTTAATTAAATCTATTGTCATTGTGTTAATCAGTGTAGTTCATCTTAATTGATATCTAAGATGGGTAAGGAAATTAATGAAGCAGTTAGTGAATGTAAGAGGAGTAGAAAACCTGCTAAAGTGGGCTTGCGTTGTGTTGTATGTGGGAATGTATCGCATGAAAGTTGCTTGAAACAACTTAAAGGCATTCTATATTTGGAAAATCAAACAATAAATTGCTGCTCTGATATCAAGGAAAACAGCTCTCAATCTCAAGTACTGAGTAATGCGACGAATGCAATACTAGATTTAAAATTGAAGCATTCTGAAGAATTGTTAGCACAAAAGGACCTTACAATCGAAAATCAACGGATTGCCATACGTTCGCTCCAAGCGCAAGTAGATTTTTTAAATAGGGAGATAAATCTCATGAAAAAAACCAGTAATCTTCCGGAAAAAGGAAAATCACATGTGTTATATGCGTCAAATATTGGTGCAAGTACCTCTCAAGATACTTCAAATGTCACATTACAGAAAGTTTCCGCTGCTGTTCATCAAGCTACGACCTCTGGTATGTGTACAGATATTATAAATTTAGCTAGCAGCGAACAAAATCGTACTTCTAACGAAAACCTGCAGAAAAAACCAAAGAACGTACTCGTTGGTACTATGTCAGGCTCAAATCCCAATTTAAAAGCAGCTAGACAGGAACATATGCAACATTTTCATTCAACGAACTGGAGCCCAAAAGCGAATGTAGACGTTGTTAAAAAACATTTAGAAGAAATAGATTCTCGTATTGAAGTTTATCAGTTAAAAACAAGAGCACCGGATCGTTATACCTCATATAAAATATCGGTACCCATTAGTGTAGTACCAAAAATTGTGAAACCCGAAGTCTGGCCAGAGGGAGTATTTTTGAATGAGTTTTTTCGCCTCAGCGGCAGATATAAAAGTACAGATGGAAATGGAGCTTAGAACAAAAACTGATAACCTTTCTAAACATTATTTTAATTTAATTTATATAAACTGTCAAAGTATTTCCAATAAGATAGATGACCTAGAAGTATTAACAAGTGAGATTAATTTTGATGTCTTATGTATTGCTGAGCATTGGCTTTCCACTGATAAGTTAACAACCCTTAATATTAAAATGTATAAATTAATTTCATACTTTTGTAGAGACAGCATAAGCCATGGGGGTGTTGCCATATACGCAAGATCTCACATTGAAATTAAATCAGTAGATGTGAACAATTTCTGTATTCCTGTGCATGCAGAATTTTGTTGTGCAAAAATTCTGAATACAAGTATAGTCCTTTTAACTGTTTACAGATCATCCAGTAGTGGTGATCTAAATGTATTTCAAACAAAACTTATTAATCTTCTGGATCATCTATTTTTTAAATTTAAAAAAATTATTTTAGTTGGTGATTTTAATCTTGATTTGGATGGTCCTAGTAATCACTCTACTGAGATTAGGAACATGTTACATATGTATGGCCTTTCATCCCTAATCCATATTCCAACAAGGATCACGCCAACTACTAAATCACGGCTTGATAATGTAGTTACCAATGTTGATCTAAAAGACATCGATGTCGGTGTTTTGGATGTGGATATTGGGGATCATCAGGCACTTTATATTAAGTTACTAAATTTCTGTAGTCCTGATATGCCAGTTGTAAAAAAACGTATAATTAACACAAACAACATCAAATACTTTACAAACCAATTAAGTAAAATTAATTGGTTTAATTACAATTTACAATGTCTGAATTCAAATGATCTTGCTAATCATATATTGAGTACGTTACAGGAAATTGCGCAAGTAGCTTTTCCATTGAAATCAAAAATTCAGAATCGCAAAATAAAATGGTTCAATGATCATCTCAGAGAAATGAGAAAATCAGTATTCACTTTAAAAAATAAATTTAAAAAAACAAACTGCTTATCGGACTGGAATGCATACACCTCCGTTCGTCATATAAGAAATCTCTTAAGCAACATAAAAGGGAAGCTTATTCAAAAATTATAAAATAAGCCGATAACAAAAATAAAATAATTTGGAATTTAGTTAACTCAGAGAGAACTGTAAAAAATAAAAAACCAATACAAACAAATATTACGCCAGATGAATTTAATGAATTCTTTAGTACAGTTGCACAAAAAATTACTAATATTATTTTAGATTCAAGAAATGATCCGATGGAGTATTTAAATAATATGGCAAAACCATCAACTTCATTTTTCATGGGGCCAATTTTGCAATCTGATGTACGGGAAGCAGTACTAAGTTTGAAAAATAAGCCATGTCTAGATTTCTTTGATTTGAATGGGAAAATAATAATAAATTCTATTGAGTATATCATTGAACCACTTACAACTCTTTACAATCAATGTCTTCAAGAGGGCATTTGGCCTGATTTGTTTAAAATTACCAAAATTTTACCCACCTTTAAGAAGGGAGATTCTGATAACACTGACAACTATAGGCCAATTGCGATTGTACCAGTCCTAAGTAAAATTTTGGAAATATTGATCAAACAGAAATTAGTTAGCTACTGTGAACATAGTAATATTTTTTCACCTGCGCAGTTTGGATTTCGTAAGAATAGATCCACAACTAACGCATTACTGGATCTGATTGAGTTTGCTACTGAGTCACTGGATATGAAAACAAGTGTTCATATTACATTTTGTGATCTCAGCAAAGCATTCGACTGTGTAGATCCGGACTTGCTAATAAAAAAAATGGAATATTACGGGATAAGATCCAAAGAATTACTCTTGTTTCGCTCCTATCTCTCAAACAGAAGACAATATGTCTTTTGTTTGCAGATGATACAACAATTAGCTCTCGCACGAATATACCGGAGTGTAAGGAAAGTATGCAATCCGTGAAAAATTGGTTCTCAGCAAATCATCTTAAGCTTAATGAAACTAAAACTCAATCCCTATTAGTAAGTTCTAGTAGATTAGTTGAGAATTCAGATCCTGTGGTATATTTAGGTTTAATGTTAGATACTCACCTGAATTAGCAACCTCATCTGAATTCTTTATGTTCAAAATTGGCATCACAAGTTTTTGCACTACGACAACTAAGATCATCTCTATCGTCCAATATTCTAAGTACTGTGTACTTTGCAATTGTTCATTCCCACCTAAGTTATGGTATATTATTATGGGGCAATGCAGCTGGAGCTGAAGCAGCATTCCGACTGCAAAAATCTGCTTTGCGAATCATTGATGGTGCAAAGTGGGATGCGCACTGTAAACCCCTGTTTTCAAAGTACAAAGTTCTACCTTTACCTTGTATGTATATCTTTGAAGTAGCAAAATTCATTCATCAGCATCGTGAAAAATTTATGACTCACTCGAATTTACATAATTACTCTACTAGGTCTGCCAACAACTTAGTTGTTGAGATATCTAGGATTGAAACCACTAAACGTAATAAGCTTGATGTGGGTATATACAACAAAATAATATATATATTGGATGGGGAAAATATTGTAAATATGTCAATCAATTTATTTGTACGTAAAGTCAAGGAGTTTTTACTGAAACATTGTTTTTATTCTATTCAGCAATTCATGTGTTACCACTTTTAATGTTTATTATTTTATTTCATTATTTTTATAAAGATTTAATGTGTGGATCATCCAGTCAAAATTTTATATAGCATACGTGTTCTATGTTATTTTGTAATTGTATTTTAAAGTACTGTAAGTCAATTTTTCAAAAAAATTTTAAACATTTCAATATAATTTTTAGTTATTGTGTAAACGACCTATAAATACATGTTTGTATACTGTGTTTTCATATATTTAGGACCTAGACGTACTTTCGTATGTAAATATATTATATTTGGTCAATAAATGGTATGGTATGGTATGGTATTATTATTATTTTTTTATTGGGGCGTCAACAGCTGAGGTTATTGGCCCCCTTTAGAACATATGAACATATTATTATTATTATTATTATTATTATTATTATTATTATTATTATTATTATTATTATTATTATTATTATTATTATTATTATTATTATTATTATTATTATTATTATTATTATTATTATTATTATTATTATTATTATTATTATTATTATTATTATTATTATTATTATTATTATTATTATTATTATTATTATTATTATTATTATTATTATTATTATTATTATTATTATTATTATTATTATTATTATTATTATTATTATTATTATTATTATTATTATTATTATTATTATTATTATTATTATTATTATTATTATTATTATTATTATTATTATTATTATTATTATTATTATTAGTTATTATTATTGACGCAGTCTCAATCATAAAAGAGACTTTCAAAGCAGAACAAGACAAAAATCAATACTCGAAAGGTATTGTACTTCTCGCAGCCATCGACAAAAAGAACGCGTTCAATTCGGTTAGATGGAACAATATGGTGAAACTATTCAGAGAGAAATACAATGTCCCTCCATACCTACTGCGCATAGTAGAGGATTATCTCAACGATAGGCAGCTAACGTACGAAACTAAGGACGGTATTCAATCAAAGAAAGTAACAGCAGGTGCCGCTCAAGGCTCCATTCTTGGACCAGAACTATGGAACATATCCTATGACGATATCCTGAGAATTGAACTACCAGATAGATGCTATCTCGTAGGCTACGCTGACGACATAGCAATCGTCATCACAGAAAGGTACAAGGCGGCAATCGAGAGAAAACTTTGTATCGTAATGCGGATAATCAGAGCATGGCTAGATGACCACAGCTTGGAACTCGCGGCAGAAAAAACAGAACTAGTATTTCTCACCTGCAAACAAAAAACCACGTTCGACAACATCCAAGAAATGGAGGTAGATGATCTAACCATACAGACCAAGGAACATATTAAGTACCTTGGCTTCTCTCTAGATAAGAAAATGAGTTTTGGTGAACATATTAGACGAACCGCAGACAAAGCCTCAGAGGTATCAGCTTCATTGAGCCGACTCATGAGAAACGTAGGAGGACCAAAAGCCAGCAAGAGAAGACTTCTCATGTCTGTTACTAAATCCATCCTACTTTACGGAGCAGAGATATGGGGAGAAACACCGCAAAAAGTATTTCATAGGAAAATATTAGCAGGAGTACTAGTTATTTCCGGAGTAATCCCCATAGATCTACTTGCGCTCGAAAGTAAGACTACATACGAAAGGAGAAAAGAAGCAGAAAGGATAAAACAAGTCATAAGCAGAAAAAAAATAGCTGAAGAAGAAAGAAGTACAACACTAGAGAAATGGCAGCAGAGATACGAGTCTGACTGCAGAGGGAGATGGACTGCTCGTCTTTTACCGAGTGTCAAAGCTTGGACCGAGAGAGAGCATGGAGAAGTAAATTACTACCTCACACACACACACCGGATAATGAAACACCCTATATTTTTTGCTCAATTACATATTACATAGGGAATGTTATGTGTAATAGAACTCGGTATATTTGTTTATTATTATATTATTCTTCTTAAATTGTTTGTTAGTGTAAAATATATTATTTGATTTGTTTACATACACCCTTGCTGTAGACATGTTTCTGACGCAATAAATTATTATAGTTCATAAAAAACAGCCTTTTTGGTGTGCGTCATCGTTTTGTGACGTATATCCGGGTTTTGGGTATGTCGATATTTTATTTGTTATTTTGACATATAACTACCCTTTAATTTGATAAATAAAATCATCAGGTTCGTATTCAGCCAAATTCGAAAAGGGTATGAAATTAATAATACTTGGGATATCAAAACACTGCAAAATAAAACAAATTGTATATTTAATTTACATATCAAAATAATTTAATACATATTAGTAAATATAGTAAGATAGTCCTGCAAAAGAATTATACATCGTGTTCAATAAGATTAATATTCACTTTTCATAAATAATAATTGACCGTAATCAACAAAGTACAGACCTGACGAGAACTGTCAGTTGGACATTGGAAAAATACGTAAGACACATTGCCGCTACGAAAGGAACGTCTGCATCGTATTTTGGACGATGTAATTTCGCCCGTATGATAGGTCGCGTTTGCGCGTAATCAAAGTCAAAGATTAGGGTTAACGTTTGTACTAAGTTTAAACGGTTCATTATTGTGATATTTTGATTAGGATTAATCACAGACCTGCCTCTTTTTCCATTTCTTCCAACGTAATGTGTTAGAAAGATATTAACAATCAATGACGCACATCAAGAAGGCTATTATATGAACTTTATCATCTATCGATGACTTACTATAAATATTTTAACACTACTTTGTTGCTTACAGAATTGGACGTACGGGCCGCATGGGTAACCTAGGTCTCGCTACATCGTTCTTTAATGACCGCAATAGAAATCTATCTAGTGGTATGGTGGACCTCTTGGTAGAGGCAAAACAGGAATATCCCACTTGGTTGGAGAGTGTAGCAGCAGATGGAAGGGCACCAAGCGCGAATAGACGAGGTGGAAAAGGTAGATATGGTGGTAGTGGTGGAAGCAGTTTTGGTAGTAGAGATTACCGTCAGCAATCTGGAGGTGGTAGTCAAAGAGGCCAAAGATCTGGCGGTGGAGGCGGTTATGGGAACAATGGATACGGAAACGGAGGTGAGTTAAATTTCTTGATTGTTATTTTCAAAATTTTTATTTATTGCATCAATCAAAAGTAGGATTTTTTGTAATTATTTTATTTTTCAAAAACACCCTTTCGAAGTTCAATGCTGTTTAGCTACAAATGATGTCGCTGTTGAGCTCCTATCCCATTTTATTATTGTTATCGAGGAACGTCCATTTGAAGATTCTACACTAGACTATATTGATGCATTTTATATTAGTTTTATTTGCACTAATTTTTGTCACATATTTTTCTGCACCTTAATTCTTATGAACCCGAAAATAAACCAAAACCGACGAAAGTTATCCATTCTCGGGGTGTTTCTAAAAATATGGTGGCGACATTTGTCTCAAAAGCGGGTCATGTAGCAACAATTCCTCTGCAAGATCAATGAACTGTTACTGCTGATTGGTTTGGTTTGCCGGAAGTAATTGCTGAGTTTCGAAAAACCAACCCCCAATGATGAATGATTCTCCATCAAGACAATGCAAGTTTTCACACAGCTCAAAAAACAATTGATTTTTTAAAGCAAGAAAACATCGAATTGTTGGACCATCCTCCATACTGTCCCGACCTAAGCTCTAACGACTTCTTTACTTTTCCAAAAATTGAGAATGAACTGCGTGGTCAAAGGTTCTAGTACCCAGGAGATGAAGGCAACCCCTTCAAAAACTCTAATTTGAATGTACCAATAAGCGAGTGCTTCCAGAATTGGTTCCAAAGGATGCAAAAATGTATTTCCTTTCGTAGAGAACACATTGAAGAACAATCGAGACCGAACACACGTTACACTACACCAACACTATACACTTTACACTATCCGATGCGCGTTTCGATAACCAAGAAGTGTGTAGTGTTCCAGAATTTCCAACTTAAATCGATTAGTAGAATCCTATTTGTAGTAGGCTTTACAGTAGTTCACTGAATTTAATACTCCAACTGACTGGAAAATAGTATAGATATTCCATATAGTTATAATTGCCAAATTATACTTAAAATATTTGGTGACAGTTACACAGAATTAAGCAAACAAAAACTGTAATTTTCATGCAATATAGAAATATGCAGATGGTATGTTGATGGAAGTAGACGATTTTTGTGATATAAGATTGGTTGCAATGTCTCTCAGTCTTTTCAACCGTATCCAGAAGAAAAACTACCTTTTTCATTTTAGAAATATCTAGGTTATAGACCATTCCAGAACACGTGACTTTGACCGCTCGGCCATAATGTGCTGGAATAATACAAAACCATGAAGTATATTCCTAAAATTACAAACATATAGCAAATAGCAATAAAATGGATATTTATAGCAAGAAAAAATCATTGAAGGACACAGGAGTAATTATCAGGGAAGATCTTACACCACGAGTTGAGCTATTATTAAGGTAACATTGAAAGATATATGTACTTAATGGTAAAATGTATTGAATTTCTAAAACATCTCCACTCTTTCTTAAATCTACAAATGAGGAAGAACTTATAACACTTATAAATTCTCTAAAAGACAAGAAAGCTCCAGGGTTTGACTATTTCAAATCAGGTTTGTTCAAGGACACAGCCGATCTTATAGCACTGCCGTTAGTAAATAAGATTTTTGTATCAAATAAAATTCCGCAGGATTTCAAAAAAGCTATAATTACTCCTATCTACAAAAAGGAGATTCACAAGATATAAAATAATTATAGACCTAGGTATTACGAACGTGGCCAAAATATTCGAAAAAATTCCTAAACAACAATAACGTGCTCTCGGAAAACCAGTTTGGTTTCAGAGAAGGTTTATCAACGGCAGTTGCTTAGTTGAGAATACAATTCATGTATTATCTGTCCCTTTTTCTACGATTTTAATTGGTTGAAATAGAGTAGTAAGAGAGAGTTGAACGAGTGCGCAGCACGAGTTGGCCTTGGCAATAACACTAGTTATATTACCCCCGAAAATATCACTAAGTGTCTAGGAAGTAACAAACTTGTCCTTTGCGTGTTCTTGGATCTTGCCAAGGCTTTCAACACAGTAGTTCATATACAAATGTTGGGGGCATTGGAGAATGTAGGAATCAGAGGGGCACCTAATAAACTTTTTGCAGATTATTTGTCAAACCGCAAATGGTTAAGGGCCAGATTTAAATTATGTTAGTAAAGTCGACTTTATGAAAAGGAGGCTTTAGGGTAAAGTGTCCTTTCCAACTGCGGAAAAGAGAATTTAGTTTCAATTTCAATATACAAGGCCATGCTTTATTATATGTACAATTGTCTATCACTCATTTATAGTTTGGCAAGTCTATCTAAAGCTACGCGTCATCGGTAAAGGGGGAGGAAACATGGCCGATATCTGTCATAAACGTACCAATGGCATATGGAACCTATTTTATAAAAGTATTAAAAATAATAATAATTATATCTATATAGAAACTGATTTATGCTTTGCTTTAAAAGTCAGGTATTTTCAAAACACGGTACCTATTTGTTAAAAACAAATAATGTTGAAAATCGTACTTAAATTCAATATGGATACGAAATAATAAGATACCAAGTAAAACTGAAAATGCGAAGCTAAATATACTGACAATGGTCGCGTTCATCACAACGTAGCGCTACCGAAGCGATCATCAATTTCCTGCTGAACGCGTATTTTGTTAACTGATCAGATTGAGCGCTGTGGTATCAGTCGCCATTTTTTCAATAAGAATTAAAATACGCTACGTTACCGATTGATGATGCATTAACTGTCAATTTATGACATATGTTAAAAACATAATGTAAATATCTTTGTTCGGAGATATTTTAGTTTGTATTTTAGTGAAAATGAATGAACAGCTGGAGGTGACTTATGATTTTAATAATAAATTCTATAGTGTATCAGGAAGTTCAACGCTCCATAGTATGCTCCAAAGTGGTGAGTTCAATTTATTGTGATTAACTCGCATTTTTTAATGGTTTCATTTTTAGATGTGAAGTTTTGTGAGGTATACTTTGCAGGCTTAGCAAATCAAGGGCCAAAGTGCCCAGAGACTGTCTAAAGAAAAAGAAACATAAGTGAAGTACTGATAGAATGTCAGGT
Source organism: Lochmaea crataegi (assembly GCA_947563755.1). NCBI lineage: Eukaryota > Metazoa > Arthropoda > Insecta > Coleoptera > Chrysomelidae > Lochmaea > Lochmaea crataegi. The sequence continues at coordinate 15,599,621 of OX387437.1, forward strand.
AGTTATATCATTTTATAGAGTTTATACAGTGTTTATAGGTTAGGTTATCAAATAAAATTGAGTTGTAGTTGTATTAATTGACATTTGTTGACATATATGTCGATGGTTTTATTAGGACGTTCAGCAGAATTACGAACTGATGGATCACTCTAAAAATCGCTACCTGATCAACTTTGTTGGGATGAACGCGACCAATATAAACGCCACTGGATAATCAATGTCAATCAATTGTCGAAGTGAGAGGGAAGAACACACGAACGCGCTTGTCAATAGGAAGTCAGGTGGTTACTTAGCAACGGGGTTCGATAAATATTCACCAATTGAGTTAGTCGTAGGGCGTGGTAATTATTATTTTCGCACGTCGTTGCCGGCTTGAAGAAAACCCATAACATATTTGGAAAAGTGTTCATCTTTTAATATTCAGAAATTGAAAAAATAATGTTAATAGTCAAAATCCAAAGAAACACAACACAAAACAAGCACGTTAAAGAACTAACGTTTAATCATTATTGACATATTGTTAATAATAAAAAGTACATTTTCTAATTATTATCACTACAAACTTAGTACTTTAGCTTTTTCATAGTTAAACGTGGCAATATCGAATGCTTTCGACCGCATCCCTTTCACAGCTTCAGTTATGTTTGCCAAACTATACACATATGCCCTCTGCCTCCTCACTCTCCAACACATTCGCCCTCCAGTTTCGAATAAATACACAATAATATATTCATCAAATCAAAAACGAACCCATCCTAACTCACAAGATCCATTATCTATAGAACATCAGAAAATTATCAAGTTAAATAAACACCATGCCCACAACACCTGGAGGCATTATTTCTTCGTATGTGTATCAATCAAATGTTAATACAGAAAAGACAAACAAAGGATATGAATCACACAAAGAACTGACATATGCAGCGTGTCCACGGACGGTCACATAGGTGAAAAATGTTTAAATATTAGTTTTAGTGAAAAATGTCATTCTTGATAAAAAGTTTTGCTTGGTCATAAAATGAAATAAAATTCAAGTTTTTCAAAACTCGTCTCATTTTATAGCCAGTTTTATGAAAACCATATGAATTTTTGCACAAAATTCATCCATTCAAACAGAAATTTATTCATACATTACAAGTTTGTGATTATGACACAAGGTTAGACTTTTGTGCGATGATTGATGAAAAACTTATGCATGACCGATTCTTTCACAATAATATTTTGTTGTCTGATGAAGCAACGTTTACAAAAAACGGAGTCGTTTCTTCCCAAAATTGTCGATATTGGGCTAGTGAAATCCCGACCTACAGGATGAACTGTAATAGTCAATTTGCTAAAAAAGTTAGTGTTTGGTGTGCGGTTTTACCTGATCGAATAATCGGACCGTATTTTCTGGAAAATACTTCCTAATACCTAAATTAGAAAATATTTCCTTTGAGCAAAGGCGTAAAATGTACTTTCAACATAATGGTTATTCGTCACATTCGACTTTGCTAATTAGAGGATGGCTGGATGAATAATTTCCCTGGCGATGGATGGGACGTTATGGACCAATATTTTTTCCGCCCCAATCCTCCGATTTAACTATTTTATATTAACAACTTAAAACAAAAAGTTTACGCAAATAATTTAAACCATAATATGTTGAAGACTTGAAACGAGCTATCATCGATGACGTTAACGAAATTACCCCAGAAATGCTGCGAAATACAAAGAATTTAGAAAGAGAATTGAGAGATGTTTTGTAGCTGGGGGAGGATATATTGAATAGATGTTTTTTGTTTACTTAGTGTTTCTTACATTATTATTCTGTATTGTTATTTTTGATAGTGATATAATTCTTGAATAGTTAACATTGTTATCAAATATTTATTAAAGAATGACAATTAGAAAATTATTTATAAAAGTTGACAGTTACTTGGTACATCGTAAACGATTAATACATTATTTTCGAACTTAGTGCAAAAATTCATACGGTTTTCATAAAACTGGCTATAAAATGAGACGGGTTTTGAAAAACTTGAACTTTATTTCATTTTATGGGGTTTCAGAACAAGCAAAACTTTTTATCACGAACGGCATTTTTCACTAAAACTAATATTTAAACATTTTTCACCTATAGGATACCCCATCCGTAGACACGCTGTATAAGAATAAGGTAAAAAAAATACGACAAGGACATTAAGCTACCACCACTACCGGGTGTCCCAGAAGATTCTGACCCATTTTAAAAGTCGTGCTTCTTTGAAAAACATTCGGTATAATTTTTTTTGAACGTAGGTATTAGCAGGCAAATTTTGTAATTGTTTTTTATTTAAAACGTATGCGTCAGACATCTTTATCTAATAAATCATTAAAAACCAAATAATAATCTAAACTTCAACAAATTATGCATTTCCGGAACGGGGAAGAGTTCTGCTTTCAGATAGAATAAAAATATATAGGGTGTTCCATTCAAGGAATAGACGATGTTTGCATTTGAAAAATAACATTTTTTAAGAAACACCCTATATGAGATTTCACAAATTAAACATTTAAAGTGAAAAAAACTTTATATAAAAAGAAATTGTTCATCGAAAACCGCACCTCCGAGATTTTTGCAGTTGAAGTGGGTCAGAAACTTATGGAACACCCAGTATTATACCGTTTTAAAAACCATTTACTTGAAAATTCTATCCTACTCTTTAGTTGAATCGCGATTAAGATATGCGATATTAGGTTGGGTGGTGCCGTATATTCTCACTTGAGACCTCTTGATATTCTCTTGATATTCAAAAAACAATTCTAAAAATCATTTATGGCAAAAAATGCACGTACTCTTTAAATAGGTTATTCGCAGAAACTGATTTAATGGACTAAGGTATACATGTACCAGATTATAATTTATACTTATATTGATACTTAAAAATATGATTCTATTAGAGAAAGTGAAACACAACTACAGTACAAGATACAAAGAAAAAGGCACTGTTACTGTATTGGTTCTATATAAAAATATCAGTTACGGGCTTTTCTTACATTGAATTAAAAGTACTTATACAATTCCTTACCTGACATATATAAAATATATTTAGTCAAAATAAACTCTATAACTGTGATAAAATCATTATTCAAAACATACATAATTCTTCTCGGAAGGAATGACATAAAACAGCTAATTGAAAATTGAAAAAAAAATAATATATACCATCTGCTCTTGGCGTCTTTTTCCAAAATTCCTTATACAGTATACCCAAATATACAGATTGGCCGGACGAAAACGAAACAGGCCATTAACAGGACCTGCGCCAACGTTTAAAAAAAACGCAGAGACCCGTCGATTTTTATTTATGGGGGACACTTTTTCCGGTATTTTTGAAATCGCTACTTTCACCCACTAGCGGGGGTAGGCATCACCTCAAAATATTTAAATGACATTAGGGGTCGAGTAAAGTACCTATCATTATAAAGTCCTTTTAATTCTCTTTACAACAGTCTTTAAATTTTAAAATTCGGCCAAATACTTTTAAATAAATTACATTTTAAAATTGAAATTATTTACTTGTTTAGTTTTTAAAATTGGAATTTTTTTCATTTTTGTCAAAATGACACATGAGTCGTTGAGTACGTCAATGCTTTAAATTTTGATGTTCTTGCTTTGCATTGTTTTTGTCATGGAGGCTATACAAGGAGATCGAACTCATACGGGAAAATTGACAAAATCGTCGATCTAAGCAGTTTGTTTTTTCACCACGGCGTCGCGCATTGTAATACCTAAGATACCATATTAAAACTGTCACGACAATAACCTTACTTTTTATATTTTACCAATTTGACAGTAGGCAAATAGTAAACATTACTTGTGAATTATAAAAACTAGAAAATTAAAATTGTTAAAAATTGATAATGTTGTTGAAATTTATTGCAATAGTGGTTGGTAGTGCAGATTATTTAAAAGGAAGACGTGAATTGAATTTAATTTAAGAAAACCAGAGTTTTTTCAGTTACCAAAAATAATAAGAAATATTCAAAGATAAAAATAAAGTAGGAAAGGAAATATTTATTATGATAGACTTAAATTATATACCTTACTTGTGAGAAGTCTAGAAAAAGCACAATTTAATACGAAATACAACAAAACTTATCAACACATATTTTAAGATAAAAATAAACATAGCTCATAAAAAAGATAATAACAAACGACGGGACCGACGGGGGTGCTGCATTTAGTGCGAATGCGAAAAATTCCTTCCCAAAAAAGTTAGATACAATGTTTTTTGTGTATCAACGCAGTCTCCAGTCCAGGATTATGCTCTCAGAGCTTCTGGTCGAATAGCATCTACCTTGTGCTTATGAGGCGCAAAAACACCGAAACCGGTCTACAAGTGATGTTATTCCTTCTAATCGCAAACCAGAATGGTTGGTTCTATCTTAACAGATATACCAACCCCGTTTACTTTAGAAGTGTAATTCAATGTCTGTCGGGGCATATAGCCCGAGAAGTAGTTGTTGCTTCTTAGTGGACGGTCTGCTCTTTGGAAATTTATCTTTCTAATTTTGTAAAGCGTTTAATACAGTATCAGCCAAAATAAACAGAACCGAAAATAAAAATAAAAATTAATTTTTAATCTGTAATGTAAGTGTTCAAAATGTTCACCATTTCGACGCAAACAAGCTTCATATCGATTTTGTAAGTCAATAAACATATTTATAAAAAGTGGTTGATGTAACTGCCGAAAAATATTTTGTATTCTTTCCCGTAGTTCGGCAATATTCGCCGGCGGATTTTCCGAGTGAAATATTTTGTCCTTCATTATGCCCCAAATGTATGCGTCAGGTGGCGTCAGATCAGGTGAATGAGAAGGATATTCGAAGTCTGTTCCCCGAGAAATTATTCTATTTTCCGTATGAACGAAAATAATGCTCTACCAAAAACACTTTTTCTTCCGTTGTTAGAACCATTTTTAAATCAAATTTACCTGCAGCGTACTATTAATATATCAACTAATGACAATTAAGTCAAATATGACAAATCCACATTACATAAACAACTCCACAGCACTTTCTGTTTCGGTACTGTTTATTTTGGCGGATACCGTAGTATTGAACTATTATTTTTTGACGTCTAGAAATCAATGAGTTTTCTTTTCACAAATCTGATATTTACATGTGAATTTGCTCTCTCAAACGCCACATAATGCTAGATAATTTTCTATATTTACTGACTCACCTACTTTCAAGAATTCTGAGTGCACAATTGCGCAATAATCGAAAGAAATTCAACATCACTTTCACTTTTAATCGACTTTGTTTTGCTTTTGTGCATGTCAATCTCAAAAAAACATGTCTCACCACCAGTTACAATGAGTTTTATGAATGTGAGGTCGGAATTGACTCGTTCTAACATATCTTCTGCGACCCTTAAACAATTCAACCCCAAACAATCGTTTAGAATAGTACGAATTGATTCGTGAAACACATAAATTTCAGCGGATACACCTCTCAGACTTACACGAAGTTGAAGATGCTGGTAAATCTTCCACTACATCTTGGCCGCTTTCGAAAGCACTGTACCACTCAGAAGCCAGTGTTTTTGATTGAATCGATACAACATAAGCCTTCAGGGCTTCAACGCACGAAATTCCATTTGCAATGCAATATTTAGAACGGTTTGTTTGTTAGATATTTTTACTTATGTAAAAATCGCAAAACATTCTTGAGATAAACTGACAAAATGAAGCACCGGAAACAAACTAAATGACAAATGACTCCGCGCTCTGTCAACTTACAGAAAAATATAAGCTGGACAATATGTTGTAGTTTTAAACGGTACTTGAAATAATGCATGAACAAATTGTTTAGACGGTGAGCAATCCTAACGTGGAAGCAATCGTACACTTCTGGGACGAATTTCAAAAACTCATTAGCTGATGACGCTTTGCCTAACAACCTTCTGGATATACAAATCTTCCCCCGATGATCGTCAGTAATTTTAGCGCGAAGAGCAATCAATTGATATTAGCATTTATTAGTTTTTATTTTTAATTATTTTTTCTCTCAAAATAATATTCTCTATTTATTAACAGGTAATCATTATGGAGGAATGGACAGAGGCAGTAATTTTGGAGGAAACTACAACAACTCAAATAGTCGCGATGATTGGTGGGAAAACTAGGGTAATTAAACTCGACAGATTATTAGATTAAAATACTTAACATGTACCTATTACCTCCAATTTGTACTTCTAGTAATCCAGTCTGTTTTAATGTCAGTTTCTCTCTCCCCCTACCCAACTTTTCGTTCGCCACTGCTAAGTTCAGGGATATTTATTATTTTCAAGTCATAATTTTTTCGAAAAATCAACTCCTGACGCAACTAGTAACCCCACCCTACACAAAACATATAAGTCATGTGAGTGAGTGTGATCTTTTGATTTCAAACAATTTTTCCTTTTGTACCTTGTTATAGGAAACTTACTGAAAATAATAGGAAAAGTATTGTTAAGAATTCGTGTACTTTCCTTTTTTTTGTGGTCTTTTTTGAACAATTTGTGATTGGCATTGCAAACCTTGTTAGATTGTTTTGAGGAAATACAGTTTTAGCAGAAATAACTAGCAGTTTATTAATTCTGAATATACATATGAAATATAAGCAAATTTTTTGCACTAATAAGACCATCACAGTCTTTTTAAATATATAGAGATGATATCTCACGATTATGTATTTTGTTGGGCTGTCAGGTACATGTGTCGAAATATATTAACAAATTCTGTACCAGATGTGCAAATAAGAAATCTGTTATTACTAAGTGATTTTAAAAAAAACGCTAGAAAGTCTTAAGCTCAATATTTTAAAATTGAATTAACATACACAATAGAATAAGGGAGACTGTTGTACCTTGGATCATTTTTTACACTATCTGAAGAAAAATACCTCATTAAGTATTTTAAATATCCTAACATTTTTCCCTTATTGTTCATCTATTTGAGTAGATGATCGGACATTGTAAAGGTTATTTGATGAAAAATTGGGTTTTTAATCAAATTTTTTTGTGGAGTGTTACATTTGATTCAAGGTCCAAGAGCATAATGTGCCTTAGATCGCTAGGATAAATGAATTATATAGGTACCTACTATTTCTAAATAAACAACACCAATAAAAACTTATTTATTGCTATAGAACAACTAAAATAAAAAATAACAAATGTAGAAACTTATCATTTCTCATTATAATGGAAAAAGTTGACATAAAATAATAGTTGCCCTGTTATTCAAAGGAATTCAAAGGAAAATACACAGCAAGATCAAGTGGCTGAAATTTGTGTGATGTGTGGGGAGGGAAGGTTTTTGGGCATTTTGTACAGTCGTTAAATCTGTTTCATCCTGATTCCATATTATTTCTGACGGAAATGGACCTAAACGCTTATGAGCATCTTCTAGATTATCAAAAAACAAAGATACATTATTTGTATTGAAGCTGATGGCTCGCGAAAACTGTTTTATTCCGGCTTCCTAATTGTTAAATTGTTATGTCTCCGTTCCATTCCTCTCCGGCAATTTTTTCTTCATCCCATTGCTTGGGATACTTTTTTTATTTGCTGCAGCAAATTTATAAGCTAATTGACGAACTCCCTTTTTTGATAGGCCGTACTGCATTTTAGCAACAGTTTGAACGTAATTTACTCCTCTTCTTCGTCACTAAACACCTTATTTGTGTCATATTTTACTTTATATGTGTAGTGTTCATCACCAGTCGCTTTGAAAGAATTTAGATGCCGCACAAGAGTTGCAAATTTTACAAGCCTCTCGAGATACGTTTTTCTTAAGATTTCGTGACGGCTTGAATTGCTTTTTTCATTTGTTCGGCATCAACAGGAGTCCTTTTTTTCCCGACTTGCTTCTTGGCATTGTACCATAGAACTAAATGCCACGCAAATTTAGCGTCATGTACCTATAATCAGTGATCCATGGTACATGATGTAATTTTGATCCAATGAACATTGGGGTGTATAATATCAAACAAAAAAATCATAACAATTATAGGTTATGTTTCAATACAAATTTAAGCATGTCTCTGTACTGACCGATTATTATTGAAGATTTTACTTAAAAGCTGTTGCTTCTTCACTGAATCTCTTTAAAAAAATCGTTACTTTTCTGTCTAAAATTACAAATCTGTATTTTACGTAAACAACGTGCATTTTAACCAAACTTTTGTTGACGTACACTGTAATATCCAACGAACACTATGTATTAAACCGGCTTTTGGTTCCTAGATAGCAGCACTAGGACTAAAAAGAATGGGTGATCCAAGGTACCTTATGATCAAGGTACAACAGTCTCCCCTACTATTACAATAGAAAAGAAACTTTAATATTTTCACTTTATAATTAAATTTAATTTACTTTTTTCTTTTAAACCGTTCAATATCGTCCAAAGCTGCCTGATAGTTACTATATCAATATTTTTCTTTTTATCTATTGTCACAATAGCAATTGTTATAAAAGATGGTCAAGAATGGAGTTTATTTTTCTGTATATTTGCAGTAGGAGCGGAAAACAATCGAAGTTCTAGATTTTCCTCGATCATCTCCGTAACTAACAATTACGAACAAAGTACAAATGCTGTAGACCTTTTAACGTTAAAATATATCATTACTTGTTGAGTGTGATAGAGTTATTTAGAGCAGTCAACCATTTTCCCACGCTTAGAGATGAACGTGAAAAACCTAAAATATTTTTAATTATTTTAATTTTGTCATTTTTTTATTCGCTTCTATTACTATGCTCATGATTGTCACCGGATAAACTGTTCTATGTTATGCTTTTGATAAATTTCCAATGAGTTCAGGCTTATTGAGAACGCTAATAAAATTAACAGTGACCTCTGCATCATTTTGGATTTTTTAAAATAATTTGGTTGTTTTTGTCATGTGTAACTAATGGGTTACTAATAAATACTAATTTTAAATTACCTATGTCTCCTTGTATAGAATAAATATTCTCAACATTTTCTGCTTTATTCGGGTTGGGTTTTCTTTTAAATCACTTCTTTTTAGACATGAAATAATATTGGGCCACAAAATTACATTTGTTCTTTTGTATGTTTTGAGGGAGTTTTAGGATAATCTTATTATTTTCAGATTTATAAACTTAATTTTAGTTACATGGTATGCCACCAAAATTAATCAAATTAATCACCACGCACTTTTGAACAATCTGTTCGTTATTACTTGTTAGTCGTTACATACATATTAATCACTAGAATCATCATTGTCGTTTGAATATGTGCTAGAGCAGGGGCTTTCAACCTTTTTTTTCTTCCGTACCTAAGCTCAATATTTTTCTGGAATGTACCACTTATTTTAACTTTTTCACGTTTTTCAGATAAATGCTCTTGAAATAAAAAAAAAATAATATAATTATGTAAAAATGTATATATGTCCGCCATTACCCAATTTGTTTTTTTCGTGTACCCCAGGCTAGGGTACCTTGCGTACTCAGTATTCTTTAGTTAGGTTGGCTCCTACTAATAAACTTATTTTTGAATCAAGTTAAAAGTAATTTTGCTTTTTAAAAATAATATTTCTAACCGTCAAAATTAAGATAGCGGATTTTATTCACATATTCACTGCTCCAAAAATTGTATTTTCTGCGAGCTATAAAAGCTTCTCACAAACTGTTCGAAACTTTGTTTAAAAAAAATAGAGGTGTATTTAAAACAAGATAATATAAAATCACTCTTTAATAAATGTCGAAAACGATGGAAAGAGTTCTATTGACAGTTTTTAAATAAAAAAAAATTAAAGTGACATAAATTTTGATTGCAAAAAATATTTGGAACAATAATTGAGAAGTTCGTATTAAAATGCTTCCTTTAGCATGTTTATCAAAACTGTTAATAGTACACTTTCTATCTGAAGCTAATTGACTAGATAATTTCATAAACAAGAATTATTTAGTATTTATCCTTGAGGTTTGTATTGGTCTTGAGCAAACAATAGGTTATTGTATTTAACTGTAAAAATATTCACATTCAAAACTATTGTTCTACTATTTTCTTCAATATCAATTTCGTTGTAGGTGGCTGGTTATCTTAAAAAAAAAACGTTTTTGTTTGTAGTTCTTTATGAAGTATTAGGCACATAGTAATACTAATAAACAAAATTAATTTTACAGATGTTAATTTTCAACATTATCCAATTTTCATGTTTTTGTTGTATGAAGTATTACTAAATGCAGTTTGCGAATAATAATGTCTCAAATGTTAGCAAATTTATTAAAAATGTATTAATCATAATGTCTGTTCTTTCAGTTTTATAATCTTACTTATTTTGGAAGTGAAATTCGTAATTTTATCAATAAAAATTTCAAGATAGAACTGGGTAGTATAACCTATGGTGTAAATATAGTATAAGGTGTGTTACCACGCACGACCAATCAAAAAAACTTACAATTGAAAAATCAGCCAATCAGAAAATAATGCGCGAAATCAAACGCTTAATATTACGAAATAAGAATTTTGCCTTTCAAATTTCATTTTTTACCGCAGAAAATTAAGTATATCAAGTTTTTCAGTTCCATAATGAAATAAATGAATTATTCAACTACAAATTTTAATTACACTTTTGTGCAAATGTAAAATTTACGATGCGAATGTCTATGATTAATATCTAAAGTAGTTTTCACGACAAGATAAATTTTCAATTCAAGTGTTTGAGCATAATTTCATTTTGAAGAGAGTATGAAATATGTACATCTTGATATTTATTTTAGAAAATATTTTTATTCCAACAATAACAAAGAGCAATTGAAACAACGAGTGTAAATAACAAAACGAGCAAAACAAGAACCAAGAAATATGTTTTCTATTAGCAGCTGACCTTGCAGCAATACGAATGGTTGGATTTAATTCCATTCTTAATTTATCAATTTCTCTTAACCTAATATAAATTCTATAATAATATATACATATTATAGTTCTAACTAAACACATCAGAGCTCCAAAAGGAATTTTAAAATCTTCATTTATTTCTGCATCAACTTTCTTAGCAACTTTAGTGAATATCATTTCTTCATCAGATAGAAAATTTCCATGAAATTCGTTAAAAATATTTCTAAAATATGAGAAGCATTAAAATACTTTGGGAAGGGTATAGTAATTTTTCTCTTGAAATATGTGATCTTAGTAGGTTGGCCAAGGAAAGGATATTTAGTACGAAACCTATGAGCGACGTAACCAGCTACATATATGGGAACTTCTTCTATAATTTCTACAACTAATTCTTGATGATCAATCGAGGCACTATCTTCTTAATCATCATCATCTAATAAAAAAAACATCAAAAATCAAAAATATATCCAGCTATAATTTATAATTAGCAAGCATTGTATGATGAAAAGAATCACTCAATAGTTCAAATAAGTAGAACTAATCTACACCTCTCGCTTTGAATAAAAATAATTATTTTATAAAATATCTAGTTCGCTCGTAAGAATCAAATATTTACTTACAGAATAACTGTATTTTAAACAGTACTCCCTATTTAAAATTTCATTATATGTATAAATAAATTAATTCTACAATTTTATTTTCTGTTATAAAAATATAGTGATATTAACAATTATGTAGTGATGTACCTTGATCACGTCGACTTTATCCATATTTTCTCTATTTATAAAATCAGTTTCTTCATCTTCTACCTCAACGTAGTCAATAATTTCATCAATCGAAGCGATCGAGGTGTCAAAATTACGCTGCGCATGTTCGATATTTATCAATGTCCTATCTTCATCATCTTCAGAATTACTTTTTTCAATAATCATGTCTTTACTGTGTTTACCTAAAACGTACTACCTAAGGTGATATTTAAATTGTAATGCAGATGGTTTGTCATGAGCTGCACCCATGACCTTTATGTATGAAAAAAAGTTTTCCAAAACATCTTGATTTAGAGACGTCAAAAAATAATAGTTCAATACTATTAAATGCTTTACAAAATTAGAAAAATTAATTTCCAAAGAGCAGACAACTACTTCTCGGGCTATATGCCCCGACAGATCTGAATTACACTTCTAAAGTAAACGGGGTTGGTATGTCTGTTAAGATAGAACCAACCATTCTGGTTTGCGATTAGAAGGAATAACATCACTTGTGGACCGGTTTCGGCGTTTTTGCGCCTCATCAACACAAGGTAGATGCTATTCGTCCAGAATCTCTGAGAGCATAATCCTGGACTACGTTGATACCACACCAATACATTAGCATTAGTAAAGGAAATGTTGAGAGTTCGATATCAGCGACATCTCTACATCTAATCACAAACCAAAATTCTATATCGACAAAAAACCATCTCGGTTTTGTAGGTATTTACTTAATTACAGTGACCTGTAAATAATTGTCATATTAGTAAAGCGTGATCTATAGACGTCAAAAAAAAATACCTACTAAACCGAGATGGTTTTTTGTCGATATAGAATTTTGGTTTGTGATTAGATGTAGAGATGTCGCTGATATCGCACTCTTAACATTTCCTTTACTAAGGCTAATTTATTGGTATGGTATCAACGTAGTCTCTAGTCCAGGATTATGCTATCTGAGCTTCTGGACGAATAGCATCTACCTTGTGCTTAAGAGGCGCAAAAACGCCGAAACCGGTCTACAAGTGATGTTATTCCTTCTAATCGCAAACCAGAATGGTTGGTTCTATCTTAACAGATATACCAACCCCGTTTACTTTAGAAGTGCAATTCAATGTCTGTCGGGGCATATAGCCCGAGAAGTAGTTGTTGCTTCCTAGTGGACGGTCTGCTCTTTGGAAATTAATTTTTCTAGTTTTGTAAAGCGTTTAATAAAGTTCATATAATACCCTTCTTGGTGTGCGTCATTGATTGTTAATGTCTTTCTAACACATTACGTTGGAAGAAATGGAAAAAAGGCAGGTCTGTGATTAATCCTAATCAAAATATCACAATAATGAATCGTTTAAACGTAGTACAAACGTTAACCCTAATCTTTGACTTACAAAAATTTGATTGGTTGATGTTTAGATTACGCGCAAACGCGACCTATCAATCGGGCGAAATTACATCGTTCAAAGTACTATGCAGACGTTCCTTTCGTGTCTTACGTATTTTTCCAATGTCCAACTGACAGTTTTCGTCAGGTCTGTACTTTGTTGTTTACGGTAAATTATTATTTATGAAAAGTGAATATTGATCTTATTGTTAGCATTTTATTTATTCAAATGCAGGACTATATTTACCAATATTAAATTATTTTAATATGTAAATTAAATATACAATTTGTTTTATTTTGCAGTGTTTTCATATCCCAAGTATTATTAAATTCATAGCCTTTTCGAATTTGGCTGAATCCGATCCTGATGATTTTATTTATCAAATTAAAGGTTAACTATATGTCAAAATAACAAATTAAATATCGACATACCCAAAACCCGGATATACGTCACAAACGATGAACTATAGCATTGAATTATTATTTTTTGACGTCTATAGATCAAGCTTTACTAATATGACAATTATTTACAGGTAACTGTAATTAAGTAAATATCTTGATTTAGTCTTCTAGTCATAATATAAGAAATTTGAAATTCTTGTCCATATGTAGCCTTAAGGTATGGTAGTAATTGTTGCAAAGATCTGTTTGATACAATGAACCCTTTTTGAAAATAATAGTGATTTGTGAGTACCGACTCTCATACTTGTCATGAAATCCGACATTTTATTAAAAATAGCATCTTGGTTGGGTAAGTCAATACCATAACTATGAAGATTTGCATTGCTACCAAATTTTGTTTTTGTATTCATCACATCCAACCAATCATTTCCCAATTTTAATGTATCAGCACATTCTACATAATATGTACAAACGTCATCAAGTCTGTCCAAATAACCATTCATTCCACAATATCGAACAGCCTCTGCTGTTGTTTTAGAAGATACTTTTGCAGCGAGATAAACTTTCTGTCTTCTTTTCTGTCTTTCTTTAACATCTAAATGCTTTTGTTCAAATTTATAAGCTTTTTATAATCCTTTCTATTAACTGAGATTAGTCTTTCTAAGCAATCTTTTGTGACTAACTTTCCACTAATAATAAAACCGCGATCAAAAAAATTATTTCTAATCAACTTTAAAAGATGTGAAGCATCAGCGAACACTAAAATTTTCAGTGATTCGTCACATGGATGTTGAAAAAAGCAGTTCTCTTCATGATCTATATTTATTTTCGAAGATCTCCAAAATTATTTGGGCCTAAGTCAATCGTTAAAGCGCATACGATATAACCGGCTTCGTACAAAACTTCAGTCACATCTAGGACAATATATTCAGTTAATGGTTGGTCATAAGCAAAATAAATTGGTTGTTTCCTTTTTGAAAATAAGCCACGGACCATACCAACTTGAACTGATTTATGCGGTCCGATAAGTTTTTCTTTTTTCTTGTCTATTTCTACATTTTGAGATATGTAAATCTCATCACAACATAAGACGCATACTTTTTCGCGAACTGACATGTTTTTAGCTTTTTCTTCCATAGATGTTAGAATTGCCTCGACAATTCCTTTCTGAATATTATATTTAGCAGCTCTTTTTCTCAACGTAGGTACTGAAAGAAGGTAAGGGATGACCATTCTTTAGCAAATATCTGTAACCTTTGGGTGTTACGCTTCTGAGTGTTATTGCCGAAGCAATATCTTCCTTTGACCATTTCATACCCTTTTGCTTGGGGTGTAATAACTTTTTGTATTTGCCCTGGTGTGAATATATAACTCAAGATCTCATGTACTTTATCTCTGATCTGCGATTGAAGAGAATGAACATGTTGATTTAGCTGAGCATATTTTAATTTTGACTTTGCCTCTAGTTCTACATTTTTAAAATTTTAATTGCAGTTCCTGCAAATCAATATTTTTCAACTTTAATCGTTCCACCTCAGCTGAAAGATTCTGAAAAAGAATGCATTCCAGTATTAGCTTCGTATTTTCAAAACAATTCCAAAACATTACAAAGTAAATAATATTCCTAGAAGTATCAATATCTTGAAAATTGGTTTGTTGAACAGCATTATCAGTCACAGATACATTTAATGAGCTGAAAAAAGAGACATTTTCAGACTGCATTTCCCTTGATTCCTCAAGTATTGAACTCCTAAAATGTAAAATGGTCAACAATTTCATTGGAAATATTCAGTAAAATAATACTTACAAAGAAGAGGTATTTGCACTTGAATATTCTGTATTAGTTATATTTGATAAAATACTACTGCTCCTGTCAATTGAACAGCTAAAAGAATTTGTGCTGTGTCCCAATTTCTCTCTTACTTTCGCCGCATTTACGTTTTCTCCCTCCTCTTTCCTTACTGGAATTATGTTATACAATGCTTATTTTTATGAATTGAGATATCTAATTAAAAATAATAATTTTTTCAAATGAAAAACGTACCCGGAAAATGAAGAGTTGATACTCGGTATTGTATTAGAGAGTAGTTTCAAAACAGGCTTTTCCCTGGAATTCTCAAATGACTAGTATCCAAAAAACAATCTGGTGTAAAGTGCAAAGAACAAATTCGACCTAAAATTGTTTTTATTTCATTACTTCCAATAAGCAATTCGTTTACAAACTGTAGGAAAACGGGTTCATAAATTGCTGGTTCTAGCATGAACCCAAAGTTGTTTGCTTTGGGCGGGTTTCCTTACATTATTTTGAGCGGGTCAAAATTAATATTCCTCGAAGGACCACTCTAGTTAAACAGCTAGAGACTGCATACATTTGAAGAAATGCCAGATAGAGACTGCATACATTTGAAGAAATGCCAGAGGTCTGGGAAAAATCATCTGATTAGGATTGTGGAACAGGTTAGAAAGTACACACTTCCGGTTATACCTTATATCACGTTCTGCCAAGCATAGGAAAAGGTATACGAAAAGGTCTAGTATATTCACCATCCTCAGTTTTTATTTTAACAGCTCGAACTTTACCTTTACCGTCACGTCCGGTATAAGTTCTATCACTCTGGCCAGGGGCCAATTCAACGGTGGCCGATCTTCAGATCGGACTAAAACTAGTTGCCCAAGTTCCAGGTTTTTCTCGAGTTTTTGCCATTCTGGCCTATGTTGTAGTTGGTGAAGATAGTACACCGACCATCTCCGCCAGAACTCCTGCTGAATTCTGGTGCACTGTTCCCAAAAGGTTAGTCTATTCACGGGGATGTCTGACACGTTCCGTTCTGGAAAAGCAGTTAAAGGGGATCCAATTATAAAATGCCCTGGGGTCAAGGGTGACAGATCGTTAGGATCTGCTGAGAGAGATTATAACGGTCTACAGTTCAATATGGCTTCAATTTGAATTATGATAGTAGAAAGTTCTTCACAGGTGAAGATTGACATTTTCATGAGTCGAGTAAGATGAGACTTGGCGCTTTTCACCGCTGCCTCCCATAGGCCTGCCCAATGAGGACTACGGGCTGGAATAAACTTCCAGGTGATCTCAGTTTGGGATAACCATGTTCGAATATGATCAAAATTGTCATGTGATTGGAAAAAAGGAGCTAAGTCCTTTAGCTGGCTGTAAGCACCAACGAAATTGGTCCCGTTGTACTATATATAGTGCTAGGGTTACCTCTTCGTCCGATAAACCACTTGAGAGAAGCTATAAATGCCTCAGTAGTAAGATCACTCACTATTTCTAGGGTGACTGCTTTGGTCACCATGCAAATAAATATTGCTAAATAGGACTTGAGTAAAGGAGCTTTTCTCAAACGAGTGGCTTATGTCTGGATGGGACCGGCGAAGTCAACTCCTGTTTTTTAAAGGCCGAGAAACTTTCACCCGGTCCAAGGGTAAGGGGGACATGAGGTGTGATGCGAATTGTGCATTAAATCTATGGCAGAGTGTACATTTTTTTATTAGTCTCTTAACTTGGCGGATACCGCCCAATGGCCAGAATCGCCTACGAGGGATTCCCAAAAAATTCTGCGGACCACTGTGTCCAAGGCGTCTGTGTTCGTGGATAATCAAAAGGTCTACTACGAAATCATTTGCGGGTAACAATAAAGGAAATTTCTGATCGTTATTCAAATCTGCGTTCTGAAGTCTACCTCCTACTCTTAGGAGGCCTGAGCTATCTAAAAAGATATTTAGTGGTAACAAGAGTTTATTAAGGATGGGTTTATTTTTGTTTAACTAGAATATCTCCTCTGGGAAACTATACAATTGAATTTGTCGAATAACAAAGTCGTGAGCTAGTTGTAGCTGCAAAACAGACAAGGATATTTCATTATGGGTGGCGAGTTTTCGAACACTAGCCGAAAATCGAAGAACATAAGCGATTACGCGCTGTAGTTTACTGAACTTTGAATATTTGCGGAAAATTGTTTGCCAAAAATTTTCTGAGGGAAGTACTCCCACCAAATTCATTTTTCTCGTTTCTGGTAAAACTTCAAGCATTCGGAAAGTATCAACAGAATTGAAGTCTTCTCCTTCCAGCAAAAAGTCAGGGCCAGCGAACCAAAGATTGCGACTACTTTCTGCAAATGAACCTCTAGAAAGGAAATCCGTCGGATTAGAGTCTGTCCTGATGTGTCTCCAAGTAAATAGGTTACCGTTTTCTTGAATGGTTTGGACGCGATTACAAGCAAAGGGGGAAAATCGCTGGTTTTTCTTTTTACCCAGCTGAGTGAGACAAGAGAGTCACACCAAAGATTTAGCGTTTGAAATTTAGCTACATTGGAAAAAATTTGCACGAGGCGATTTGCCAATTTGGAAAGGAGTTCCATGGCACAACGTTCTAACTTCGGAACGGTTAACTTGCTTTTTAGCGGATTAACTCGAGATTTAGCGGCGAGGAGTCTCGAAGAACGGGAATTGTCTGCGTACAAAATAACAAAGTAAACGAAGCCACCATAAGCTGATTGGCTTGCATCACAGAATTAATGGAGGGATATTGAAACTACTGGTTTCGGATCAACTAAATTTCTAGGAATGGAGATGTTAATTACCTCCGATAAAAGGGACAAAAATGTAGAGTAAGAACGAATAATATTAGGTTCGGTGATGGGGGTATCCCAATCTACCTTCAATTGCCAAAGAGACTGCATGATTAATTTCTCAAAACGATTAAAGGATTCACAAGTCCTAAAGGATCAAAACTACTGGCTAATATTGACAGAACAATGCGTTTAGTGACAGTGGAAAAAAGAGTTGCAGATGTAAGGTTCAAACTATCGGAAACGGGGATCCATTTTTGACCTAGTATTTTATTAGAAGAGTCACCCAACGTCATATCGGTTCCCTTAGCAACGGATAGCGAATGTTTCTCTAGAAAATCGGAAGAGTTTGATTGCCATTAATGCAATTGAAATCCGTGCGGATTTAAAACAAGATTAGGATCGGTATATAATTTATCTAAATCCCGATAATCATTTGTTCCACTTAGAATGTCATCCATCTAGGTTTGTTGTAAGATAGCGTTTTGAGCTGCTGGAAACTGCGTTTTCCTCAGAGCTATATCTTTTAGCACACGCGTGGCTAGAAAGGGGGCACAATTTTGTCCAAAACTAAGACAAGAAAGTTCAATATTTTTCAGCTGGTCGGACGGTCTGTCGCGCCACAAAATATTCTGCAAATGGCGTTGCGCCGGATTAATATCAATCATTCGGTACATCATTCGGATGTCCGCACAGAGAACAAAACGAAATCTACAAAGTATATCGATAGATTTTCCTGGACCTGAAAACCTTTCAATGTAGGATCGTTAGGAGAAATTCCTGAATCACTTTTCGCGGAAAAATCGAAAACCCCGTGTAATTTGGTGGATGCGCTTTCCTCCCGAATCACAGCATGATGTGGGATGAAATATTTAAATTCACGACTAGAATTGTTAAAAATTGAGATAGGAACAACCTTTGCATGATTTAAGGTCAAATATTCACTAATGACATTGCGGTAGGAATTTAAAAAATTAGAATTTTGGGCAAATTTTTTCTCAAGTGTGTGAAATCTCTGCTTAGCCATGCTGAAAGGTTGGCCTTACCGTTTAGCATGCCCGTCGACAAGTGGCATATCGACTTGGTATCGGCCGGTAGGTAAAATTTTAGTGGTATTTATAAATATAGTTTCGACAATTTGATCTTCGCTACAAGATCCTGTTTGCGAAGGAATATCCTCGATGTCCCAAAATTTCTCCATCAATCGCTGAAGATTTTCAGAATTATCTTCGGGAACGTCACGTACAGTGAAAAAAGATAAAGCTGGATTAGATGTTGGGACCCTATTAAAAGCAACCCTTTTGGGAACAGGCCCCGCTACTGTAAATGCTAGATGCGTATTTACAAACGAAGGCATGCCGATGCCTGAATTGATCACTTCATTACATATTAAGTTGAAATATAGATCAGCTCCAATCAAAACATCAATTTGACCAGGCCTAAAAAAGGTAGGGTCTGCCAATTCAAGTTTTACATGTTCTGGCAATCTGAATTGTTCAGGTGATATAGACAAGTGCGGTAGTTTACTAGTAATTTTCTCAACTACGGCACATGATACCGAAAATATTTTATTTGGGTGGACTAGTGAACTGAAGGTCAGTTGGACCGAATTCACGCTGTTTGCATACGAGTTATTACCTAGGCCGGAAATACTCACTAAACTTGGACGTTTAGGCAGACCCAGACGGTCGGCAAATTCACCAGTTACGACGCTCATCTGGCTAGCAGCTAAGCTAGCTAGCTAACTAACCAGTAAGTCACGCCCAACAGTACTCCGTCCTTCGCCATCTTGAACATTAACCAAGGCGGTCGGTAAGATAACGATTTGATCCGTAGGCGAAATCGAAGAAAAGGTTGCTGCCTGATTGATAGGCATACTTAATGTTGCGTTTTCATGGTAAATCGGTTGTACAGTAACAAAACTAGAACTAGGGGGTGAATTTACACGAGGAGTATTACTATTTACAATTTTTCCTGTATTTACAGGTGTTGTTCTGCCTTGTGGGTGGGTCGCGATACTCGGATTCTGTCCAGAACCCTGACCATTTTGATTAGAATCAAAATGTGAAAATGAATGGTGGGGCTTATTGCAGCTCAAAAATCTTTTTAAAGACTTGCAATCGGCAAACTCATGCCGATTGCTTAAACAATTTATACACAAATGTTCACTTTTGCTTTTCACTGGCTTTTGCTCTACCTATGCTTTGTACAAAGTATGCAATAGAGTAACTGGATTATCATAGGTATTTTTCAAAATTGTTAAAGCGACCTCTAGATTTTGGTTAGTTACGCTTAATGAAGCAATTAATTGTAATGATTGGCCTCGCAACAGGCTTTTTAAGTTCCTAGTAAAATTTTTTCCATTAACAAACATGTCACCTCACCTTATTAGACAAGGCCCATTAACAAATCACTTTCTTATGAACCAAGTATTGGTTATAGTTATCACATCTCAGGTAACACGTGCAGGCGGTCAGGATTAGAAGGGCAGAGGGGACAGGTTAGGGGTTTTGAAAAGTGAAGTGGTCTGTTTGGAAATGGGATGATTGGAAATCAGCATATGTATAAACCGTGAGATTGAAGAGAATAAATCCAGATAGTTATATGATTATCGAGTTTTATTTAATTGAATCCTCTTTGAATCTTACATATGCTTCAAGTATAAAGCTATATTTTGTTATTTCCCATATGCACATTCTCACAACCCTTGACCAGATAAAAGTGTCAAGTCTAATCACCGTACAGCAACTAACGACAAGTAAATTCACTTCGTCGATTCAGTGGTTACCGAAAATTTCCTTACCCCGCCTATCGTCTGCTGAGTTCTGGCGAGTTTAAATCGAGAAAGTGGTAAGTACGGGGGTTGCGCGGCGATAACGGGGAGTACGGCGCCAGAGAGACGATGTATATTTCAAACGTTCCGACGCAAGTGAATCTACTTGTCGTTAGTTGGTGTATGGTGGTCTAATATATTTAGATTTAGGGTGGTACCTACTTGAAAACCTTTTTTAGGTAAAAATAGTAGAATCATATACTTCTTTCGTAAATAAGTATCACATTTTTATTGTAGCAATATAGATTTAGGACATTCTAACAATGGTTGCATGACTTTTGTTGTAGGAACCACGGGGCGCCTTTTAAAGTGTCGATATACTTTTTCCACATATATGTTGTACACGTGCCCACTTTCTCATTTTTTATTAGAATAGGATTCCTTTTGGGAGTCATTTTTAAGTACCTCTGCTCGTGTAAGATACTACTTTTGTTAACCAGTAAACCAGTTACTGTCAAAACGTTTAGCGGATCGCAACTCAATGAAGCATATTTATATTCTTATTTACAATTGCGTTTTTATTCAAAAAACACGAAACAATTTCAAGTTAGAGTTGATGTGTGCATTAACAATAACCATAGGTATACCTACAGGATTATCGAAGAGGCTCAAATATTGTGTACCGTGATGATTTTGTGTATAAAACTAGCCGTAATATGAATAATAAAAGGTATGTATATTTTTATCTCTGGTAAAATTCATTTTGTTGTTTGAAATAATTATACATCCTCAAATCCCCAGTACCTATTCCTTATTATATTCAATATCATGCCGTGTTTGTATTTGATAACTGCGTTTAAAAATTAAGAAAAAAATATTTCCTTCCCAAATTTTAATTCCGTAATTATTCTGTTCAAGAATTAAAATTATGTATCTCATAATTTTAATACACGTATTTGCATTATGAAAAACTAGTAGAAGAAATAAAATTATTAAATACATACCTATATAGAATGGAAATTGAATAATTGAGTTTCATCATTTAAATTCTTGAATCTTATTGTGTATTTCATAATTTTAATTGTCTAACTTCTGTTACGTTTTTCATAATAATCATAAAGGTATTTTATTTATCAAAAACATGGAAATTCAATTTGTATTATGTATTGAGGTTGCCTATACTGCTGTTATGCATTTGAAAGTGTTAAGCTGGATGTATAACTGGCAGCACCACTAACATTTATCTTCTTCGATGTCATTCAAATCATAGGACATGTAGCCTGTATCCATGTCATAGAACATCTCTTATATACAGTGTTACCAGTACATTTAATATCCGATTTCAAGTATATGAATTTTTATTATGTATTTTATAATTTTGATTAGGTAATTTCTATTATATTTTTTCATAATGGATATACGTATATTGAAATACATTATTTTAATTATCTAACAGAATAATGATGACGGAATTAAAATTTCGAAAGAAAAAATATTTCTCTTGTTTTTTAAACAATATATTATTAAATATCAAATTGTCACACCATATTATTTACTGTTAAAATCAGCTGTTTCTTGAAAATTGAGAGCCATAATTTTTGTGTTTCTGGCCACCAGTCGACTGAAATCATAACTTTTTTTCTACCACATTTTTTTATACAAATTTTTGTTCGCAAAGTAGGCAATTGTTCATAGTACAAGAAAAATTTCATATTTATGTGTGTGAAAAATTGACATTAGTATACGCAAAGTACTTACTTTGCACACACTTATATCAAAATATCTCAAATTCCATTATATATTCAATTGAGGTGGAGTTCTCCCTTCGTGTCAAAATTCATTTGTTTTATGTTTTACTAATGGTGAAATTGTGAGTAAATAAATAGTTAACTTTGATATTTAGTTTATTATAAATTTACATTTTTAATACATACAGTATGATACATATAAATGAAAGTAGGTAATGATCAAGCTTTTCTTTAAAATAATGTTATTGTTAAAGGTATGTGGCTCAAACAAATTTATATCTAATTAAAAATAAATCAATCAAAAACCATCATCATCAGAAACATAATACCTGATGTTTCAAAGGTAAAGTATGAAAAGCAATAGGTGCTATAAATTTATTAATTGGAGGAGAAAACAACGTTACATCATTTACTTATTATGTTGGGATATTTTATCTTTAAAAATGGTGGTTGAAGAAAAAGTATTGCGTACAGCATGTGCACAAAATTACTTTTTTCTACAACTGCTATGAAAAGTGACGTATTTCCTATACCTTACTTAATTTCAAAACCAACTATTGCTCATACTGTGAGAAATGTTATTTCTCACGGCACTTTGCCCACGCCACATACATTTATATGGAGAATCAAATAAAATGGACAAAAACTTAGTAGGCTTCTGTCATCTTTAAATACCTACTTAGTTGTCACAAAACTGTCAGATTAATTAATATAACGGAGAATTTAGTGAAAAGAAATGACGTTCCGGATTTGACCATACAAAATTGTACAAATTTCACCATCAACTATAATTTTAAATAAAATTATTTAACAGTATAGAGATGGGATACTTTAGTGATATTTTTGTTTTACTAACCATAAAAATAAATATTAAGTTACTTTACTTGTATTCTTTAAATTTGTGCAGTTGTAGAAAAAGTATAGTGTGCAACATGTGGGGAAAGTACTTTTCCCCTTGTTGCACAAAATACTATTACATTCTCTCTCTAGTGATAGAATAATATTCTCACACTGGTTAGCAATAATAGCATTAGCCTTGACGCAGTTGATTGTCATCGTAGTGACAAAACTTGAGTAAGTGTCAAAATTATTGTTGTCACTTAACCGTAACCTAACCTAACCTAACCTCGCAATTGTTGAAAATTCCTCCAATAATGCACCAGTTTTTCATTTCGAGAACTGTACAAATATAACAATTAATACAACGTTGAATGTTTCTTGAATTATTGAGTGTTTACCTAATATAATTGTGATTGAGTTCAGTAATATGAATTATTTTTTGTTCATTTCCATTTAAAAATATATATTTAAAATCTTCGATCGTGGAGAATGTATAGTCTGCTACTCGGTTAGAATGAAAATTCGTGATGCACGTGGTATAGTCTGCTACTCGGTTAGAATGAAAATTCGTGATGCACGTGGTTCCTCACGCTTGCCTTCGGCTCGCGCTCGGAACTTTCCACTCGCATCGAATTTTCATTCTAACCTTGTTACAGAATATACTATACCCTCATACATCCATGTAAAGTATATGTGTTAACTCGGATAAGTAAAGTTTGCTAATTCACTTTTTGTAAACATTAACATAAAATGAAGATATTCATTTCTTTTGTAAAAGAAGCGTGAAACGAGTTTATTCTCTTTTATCGTGTCAGGCATCGGATCGTAATTATTGAATCAAAACACCTACTGTTAGTAGAAACATTTATGCAAGCACAGGGCCTGACCGACTTTTATGTAATATTGGAGTGGAAATTATAGACGACATGAAATAAAGTATTTTATTCGATCAAACCCAAAAGTGTAGTGAAATAAAATCCACAGTACTGGATATGTGACTAATGTCAAAAATTCATAAATTTTTATGTTGAAAAATATATAAAAACACAATTGAATAGATATTAAAATAAATTGAATATAAAATTGCATTAATGAAGTCAAAATAAAATCCGCATTACTGGATGTGTTACTAAATTTCAAAAAATTTTAAATTTTTGAACAATACAAAAAGATACAATTGAATTAAAACAAATAATCAACTATACAATATACAAATAGTTCTCTTTCACAAATGGTACATTTAAACACAAGTCTGGTAAATTTGCAGCAGGTCCGGTGGAATGCTCGCTGACATGTTGGGATTCCACGTTTAAATTGAGCCCGCTGATCACATCAAAAAATCAACAGGTACCTAATCGATGATCAGTCGTGGAATAGTAGTACTGTAATACGCAGAGCGGTTTTCCAAAACTATAATTTAGCCATTTCCGACTATCTACTGTTCAATATGAAACGATTTGAAATCGATAGTGGAACCTGTATCATGTTCCTGTTCCAAAGTACAGGAACTGATAGCAGAATCCACTTCACTATCGTCATCGTCTACATCGATTATATTATCCTCTTGGTTGTCTAACAAAACCGCAAAATCGATAGACTCATTATCACTATCCATTCTTTCTTCTTTTATTGCACTACAGTTTTGGGTTTGATACGTTTTGCGGCGTTTAAACGTATTATATATAGAATTTCAGACATGCGCAAACAAGAGTAGCTAGGGCATGCGCAAAGGAAAGCACTATTCAGTGTCTCACCACAAAATCATTGATTATAATATAAGCAAGTAAAAACAAATTTATTGGTAGAGTTGAATTAAATATTTGTAGAGTATTCCAACGTCTTTTGTTATCTGTCTTGTTGTTGTTTTCTTTTTTGATTGATGTTTTCATCATCTTGGCAAACTTGCAGTCTGGGCTGAATTTTAAATGTTCTTCGGACCACTCGGACCACTCATGAATTTCCACATGACAATTAAAACAACGAGTTATGTCGCTATAACCGACATAGAAAAAAACCCGCTAACGCCAAATCTATAGGAGAAACTTTACCAGTCCAATTTTTGAATGATTGCAAGCGGTAGTCATACAATGATAATAAATCGGAGAAACATTCTCGGTATGAGCCAAATTCATTTTGCGATAACTATTTATAGATACCCCCACCACTTTCACATATCTCTTAAAAGTCATGAAGAAACCATACCGAGCATAGTTTTGTCTTGTTAGTTGTGGGAAAATGTCTTCAAATATGGTTCCAAAGGAAGAGTTTTTGGGGGAGCGTCGATTTGACTTGAATCAGTCAAAGTCAAAGTTTGTTACAGTGTGTTTATCGGCAGAGTGCACTCCTTGTGTAATAATTTCAGGGAACAGGAATAATTATATAGTTTTTCACGAAAAGGAATGGGAGGAATTATTATGTTTCAAGGATTTGATTGACAAGTTTTTCACTGCAGCGGAAACCCTAGACCCTATAGATGCGGGCTACTTTTGGCTTCAATTTCAAAAGTTTGAGCAGAATAAAGTGCTAAAAATTTTAACTGGACACGTTAGTGTTTGTTTGGGGTATGCAAGTATATCCGAGATGTGGAAGATATTACCACTAATAAAGTCCACCTTTGAAACATTAAAAAACCAGCAGTTTTTAGGAACTATGAAAATTTTACAACTGGCTGTTACTAAATCACAAGATGCTCCGAAAACAGCACTAGAAGTTCTACAACCAATAAAAAAATCAACCCAATTACATACAACCTAGGTCTTGAAGTAATTTACAGATATCCTGAATTATTACAAGATGAAAAAAGTCAGCTTTAATGAAAACTTTAACAAAATACACGTTATATATATCTGGCGATATGCGTATCATGCAGCACGAAAAAACGATTGGCAAGCTATATATCTCGACCAGTTACGCTTCAATCAACGAATTCAACAAGCCGGTAAAATTATCAATCCTATTTTAGATGTAATACATAGATTTAAATTTTATAATAAAAGATATGCTGTAATTATTATGTTTTATTTAAAAAATTAGTTTACAATATATTATTTTTATCAATCCAAGTGTTGTGTGAGATATTTAATCCCAACCATTTCACCAATGGAGGTGCTGAAGAAGATGGTGGCGTGGGTGAGAGGTGACGGAGAGGTGGCGGAGGTAACAATCTATACAGATGGGGAAGAGGAAAAGGAGGGTAGAAATGGGGCGATAACGGGGAAGTCGATCAGGAGGGGATCGAGAGGATTAAGAAGGAGTTGAGGGGAATGAGAGGGGAGTGGGTGGATAGACTCAGTCTCAAGAAATAGGGAGGTGGTAATAGAAGCAAAGAAGGGGGGTGAGGTGAGGTGAGGGGAATTCTGGGGGAGGTGGGAAGGGTGACAGGAACAATGTTACGGCTACTCAGTTTAGAGAGCACCTCAGTTGTAGATTCTGAGACCAAACTAGTACAAATTCAGAGAGTAGTCTTACCGGTTCTCGGGTAATCCTACTTGAAATTTATTTAAGGTACTGAAATTAGATAAAGGTAAATTATGAAAATTAAGAAAGGTAAGTGGGCGCCACTCTGAATAATACTAGCTTATTTGTTATTCACATCAGCATTATAACGACAAATCCTGTAAGATTGGAAGGGAAAATAAACTTCATGAACAACGTTATTAAATTTACAAGTTGTATATTGACTTAAAAAAAATGAACAGGAAAAAAATGACTAGGTGTTCATTGGTTTGTTCTATA
This sequence comes from Lochmaea crataegi, assembly GCA_947563755.1. Taxonomy (NCBI): domain Eukaryota; kingdom Metazoa; phylum Arthropoda; class Insecta; order Coleoptera; family Chrysomelidae; genus Lochmaea; species Lochmaea crataegi. Next base: position 15,626,700 of record OX387437.1, read on the forward strand.
GATACTACAGATAGATTTTTTCGTGTTTGTTTAAAACAAGAATTATCCTTAAAAGAGGTACTAGGTATGCTCAAATCTGGTTCAAGTAAATATTGACTGCTCTTATGATTAGCTGTAGACTGTTGGTCCCAAGTTAATGTTTCCTCTAGTCGTTTACATTTTTCAGTCAAAATATCAACAGTATCAATATCAATTAAAGCTAATGGTTGTGCATAATGAGGTAAAAGATTTCTACGAATAATACGAATGATGGCACTTTCACTTGGTTTGTCATCAAGACGGTTGAACAAACCACACATGGCGTTAATATACAAGGTAACTCGTTCATGTTGACCTTGTTTTCTAGCTTTGATTTCCTCTAGTAAATCATCTTGGTAGTTATACGGTAAGAAATCGGATTTTAATTTGGTCACTAATTGTTCCCAATTCTGAACTTTGCATCTGTTAATAAGATACCAATTGAAAGCCAGATCACTAAATAAATCAGCTGAGCTAGAAAACAATTCAGCATCTGTAATACCTCTCGAAACTTTGAGGCAATTTACGCGTTCTAAAAATCCAAGTACATATTCTTTGGAATCTATTCCTGAGAATCTTATTCCCCATTTATGTACAGGTACAGGTTTAGAAAAAGAAAAGCTTTGACTTGTATTTACGGGAGTGGATTGTCTGTCTGAATCGATAACAGTGATTTTGCTATCTAATTCACCTTCTAAACAAAATATTTCTGTTGTTAAATGTTTCTTTACTTGCTCTTGTTCGTCCTCCTCGCAAGTTAAACGAGAAGTACGTTGAGTGAGGTGAGTTAGACGGCAAGTCGACATCCGAAGAAGTTCCAACAAAATCTTGAACCTTCTTCTTCAAGTAGGCAAAAGACATCTTAATACCTGTAATTTCGGTAATAAAAGGAAGTTCAACATATGAGATTGAACTCCTCATAGATACTTCCTGTGTTAGAACACCGCGTAATAATTTCCTCTTCTCTGTAACCAGTGAAGGTATTTCTAAGCCATGATAAGAAATTTCGTAAACCAATTCATGAGATAAAAGATAATCAACATTTAATTTGAAAATTCGAGCCATTTTATTCCACGTTAATTGACGGTATTAAAAATATAAGATAAAAGAGAAAAAACGAGTACTGTTGATATTGACGAAAAAGAAATTTTTATAGGTACGATACGTGAAGATACACGATAAAAATATAAAAATATATAGATATGTGAGATAACGATAGTAAAAATAGATATTACCAACTCAACTGTGTACGATATGATAAGTAAAAGATAGAAAGATAAATAATACGATAAGTGAAAAAAAGATATATATAGAATATTAAAGTGATTGCTTCTTACTTCAACTACTATCCAAACTTCCAAGTTTCAAGATTTATCGATATAAAGCAGATGTGTAAAACAAGGCCCCACGTTGGGCGCCAATTTGTTACGGCTACTCAGTTTAGAGAGCACCTCAGGTGTAGATTCTGAGACCAAACTAGTACAAATTCAGAGAGTAGTCTTACCGGTTCTCGGGTAATCCTACTTGAAATTTATTTAAGGTACTGAGATTAGATAAAGGTGAAAGGTTATGAAAATTAAGAAAGGTAAGTGGGCGCCACTCTGAATATTACTAGCTTATTTGTTATTCACATCAGCATTATAACGACAAATCCTGTAAGATTGGAAGGGAAAATAAACTTTATGAACAACGTTATTAAATTTACAAGTTGTATATTGACTTAAAAAAAAACAATAAACAGGAAAAAAATGTCTAGGTGTTCATTGGGCTGTTCTATGTTGAAGAGTTGAAGAAGCGATGAAATATATGGATGTTACTTTCCTAGAGTGATAGAGTCCTGGTTCCAGATAAAGACCTTGAAAGATAGAGTCCTTGTTGAAATTCGTTAAGTTCTGGTTTCAGGTTTCTGGGTCCATGTGAAGTTTCTGGGTCCAGGTAAAGTTTCCCAGGTAAAGTACGGGTCCAGGTAAAGTACGGGTCCAGGTAAAGTGTCCCAGGTAAAGGTTTGGTCCAGGTAATAAAAAGTGCTAAGAACAATACTAGTATCAGGAACAAATTTACACAATTTAACAAAATCCAGGATGTCTGAAGTATGATCTTACATTATTGAAGAAAATTACTAATTTAATATTACAGTACAGTTAATATTTAATATTAAAGAAAATTATTTGACAACGTGGTTCATACATCCTGTATTTTTAGATAAAAGAAATACTCAAAGAAAGCAAATAAAAAACATAAAATCAAATAACCGATTCTAAACCGATTTGAAATATATTCCAGGTTAACATTAAAGAAATATGAAAGAAAACCACAAAATCATATCGATATACAGATACATTCAAATAAAAACGGAACATAGGGTTTTAGTGTATTGTCCGATATAAATAGTCCACCAACAAAACATTTCTATAAGTTCACTTCAATAAATATCAAGTATTGATCTGGACAGCTGGATTCAGAATCACTGTAAAAAAGCCCGCCCCTTCTACCAAAATTATGTGCGAGGTGTGTGCGAAGTGCGAACTGCGATTTAGTATTGAATAATTATTTGATGGGGGAATAGTAAACGCCGCTTCATATCGAAACAATATGCTTACGTTTTATATTGTTAAAATCGAAAATTAATTGTTAAATTCTCTTTAACAATTAATGTTTCGATTTAAGATAATATGTTTTGATTTCTTTTGGCCATAACGGCTTTCAAAATAAAAATAAATACGTAAATAAAACAAAATAGGATTCTTTACATTGAAACAAAGTTGTGAGCTTGAGCACTCTCACCGATCGACTGACTGACGCTAATTAAGGACCGCCCACCGTTGAGAATACGGAGTGGTGAGAATTGTACGATATGTTATAGGTGTCCAAATAAACGATTGTAATATTCGTGTTTTTAATCTGTTGAAGCTGGATGTTGGTCGACTAGTTCAAAAGCAGTTCTGATACAATGCTTAAAATCCCTATGTTCCGTTTTTGTTTGAATGTATCTGTATATTCCTGGCACTGGAACGACATTGCTGCAAAATAAAGATAGGAAAGTAGAAAACTATTAAGAAAGGAGAGTTAGTTATACATTTAAGCGAAATGACACCACTCAGATGAATGCACTTCTTAGACATAAGATACGATAATCTAGAAAGGCTTCAATAGCACATGTTCACAGGAAAGAAGAATGAAACCCTTTTGCCACACACACGAAATCATGTGAAAGATAACAGACTTACGTCTCATGTTCATGTCACGCTCTTACGCTTTGACCAGGAAAGGAATTTACATTTCAGTAGTGAATTCTTTATTCATATTCAATTTATAATTGGTAGAAGAAGAGACACGAGGTCGAAGTGGGAATCTATTTTCACTACAGACGGACCTCGATCGGCCCGCATAGAAACGTTGATTTCGACTCTCGTCCACAGCAAATATATTCAGCCTTGAAACATTTCTCGGTGTTGGGTATGAGAAAGGACTGGCTATTCGCCGCCCATACGATAATTTATTAATTCAATAGAGGGAAGTAAAGTGAACGAAATTAACGTTACAGCTAGGGGGTAGAAGCGGGGAGGGGAACAAAAACCATTAAAATGGTAGGGATAGAACCGTGGATGGAAGATGAAAAGGTGAGGGGGAAAATAGAGAATTTGATTGGGAAAGGGACAACGGTGATTAAAGTGGTAAGGGAGAGAAACGGGATGAAAATGGCGGTGGTGAGGGCGGAGTGTGGAAAAGCGGTAGCCTTATTGAAAAAAAAAGGAGATTAGATTGGGTGGAACAGGGTAAATATTATAGAGGGTAGAGAGGATGACAGATGCTTTGGATGTGGGATAAATGGCCATAAAGTAGCAGGGTGTGAGGTGAAGGTAGTCAAGGAGAGGAGTAAGTGCTGGCTTTGTAAGAGCGAGGATCACATGGAGAGAGACTGTCGGCAGGCCTTCCTTTGTAGGGTATTTGGGGAAAGGGGACACAAGCCAGGGGAGATAGAATGTAGTAGGGGAAGTAAAGAAGTAGAAGGAGAAGATGGTGAAGGTGAAGGAAAAAATGGGAGGGACCCTCTGGACCCCTCAGAGGGGACGAGTCTGGTCAAATGGGAGGAAGGGGACAGCATTGCGCGGGAAGAAGAAATGTAGGGGATGTATGGAGAGTGTTACAGATAAATTTAGTGAAATGCAGAATAGCGCATGATATATTGGATGAAGTGATTTTTAGGAGCTAAGTGGATGTGGTGTGTGGATCCGAGGTGAATGCTAGATATGTGGGGAAGCAGGGATGGATTATGGACGATTCAGGAGGAGCAGGAATAAGAGTGGTGGGTGATGGACTGAGGGCGGATGAAGTGAGGAAGGGAAACGGATGGATGGTAGTGCGAATGGGAGACATGGTGGTGTACAGTGTGTATATAAGCCCACATGTCAGCCTGGAAGAATATGAGAGGAGCATGACAGTATTAGAGGAGGATCTGAGGGTGTCAAAAGGAAAAAGGAGGATCATAAGGAGAATGGTGGCAGGGGACTTCAATGCGAAGAATACTATATGGGGAGGGGGGGAAGAAACGGGAGAAAACGGAGGGGAGATCCTTGAGGAAGTGTTAACATCTAACGGGTTGGTGGTGCTGAATGATGGACTACTGCCCACCTTCGTGAGGGGTGACGGGGGTTCATCATTCATTGATATAACAGCATGTGATGAATGGCTGTGGGAAAGAGTGTTTAGTTGGGGGGTGCTGGAGGATGAGGAAAGCTTGAGCTTACATGGGTATGTGGAGACGGATATAAGGAGAGAGAGAAATGGATTTAGTGGAAGAGTGGGAATGGAAGTGGATGAAAGCCGAGGCAGAGAGTATGAGGAAGTGCTACCTGAGCCTGGTGTCCAGTTTATTTATCGTGATTAAGACAGGTAACAAAAATATATTTATTTTCAAACAAAATGAAGCATTTATTCATCAATTCTCATTGTTTTTAGTATCTCTTCACAAAGGGGCAATATACAATAAAGGGGTAACAAAGACTCTTGAAACGACTAGTACATACTATTCGCCTTACACTATTTTGAAGATGGTTTACAGGTAAGTTAAGGGTAACAAATTTCTATACTAATAAGCTCCATGTTACATAAATAATATTAGATCAAGTGTTTCAATGATTTATTGTTTTCTATTTTTCTAGGATCCAGGGAGTGAGAGCACAGCTCCAAAGTGTGGAATTTCTTATAATATTATTGGAAAGATCTTACTTGTACAGTTCGATGGTAGTATCAGACAGCATCCAGAGCTCTGCAGTAACTTTTAATATATAGGTACAAACCTTTGGTGGAATGTGGCCTGAAATGTATGAGGTTTATTTTTATTCAAGAACCCTCACTAATCCTCTTGAAATGGAGTATATGTCTCCCAGACATAAAAATTGAAGGCTCCTTAATAAAAAATGGGATATGGATGGCCCAGATATCCGAAGATTTTCGATTGTTTCTCCCAAAACTTTTAACGACCATAAATCACCCATCAAAAAAACCCAAAAACCAGATTCCTCTGACTGTTGACCTTCTTGAGGAAAGTGTCCTTTTACATATTAGTTATTAATAAAATTAAAAGAAGGTCAAGGTCACCACCCACGGTCACCACATTTAATTTGGTGTAACGTTAATTTCGTTCACTTTACTTCCCTCGATTGAATTAATAAATTATCGTATGGGCGGCGAATAGCCAGTCCTTTCTCATGCCCAACGCCGAGAAATGTTTCAAGGCTGAATATATTTACTGTCGACGAGAGTCGAAATCAACGTTTCTATGCGCGATGATCGAGGCCCGTCTGTCGGAAAATAGTCACGCCCATCTTGAAATTCCCACTTCGATTTCGTGTCTCTTCTTCTTCTACCAATTATAAATCAAATATGAATCAAGAATTCACTACTGAAAGGTAAATTCCTTTCCTGGTCAAAGCGTATGAGCGTGACACGAACATGAGACGTAAGTCGGTTGTCGTTCACATGATTTAGTGTATTTAAACAAGTGGCAAAGGGGTTTCGTTCTTTTCTTTCCTGCATACATGTGCTATTGAAGCCTTATGGCTTATATTATCTTATCTTAGAAGTGCATTCATTTGAGTGCACTTTACCTGGGACTAAACTTTACCTGGGACACTTACCTGAGACACGTTACCTGAAACTTTACCTGGGACTAAACTTTGCCAGGACCTGAAACTTTACCAGGATCTAAAACTTTACTAGGACCCGAAACTTTACCAGGACCCGAAACTTTACCGGGACCCTTACCTGAGACACTACAACAGGAAAGTACAATAGTTCTTGCTCTCCAACACAACATACAACAACATATGTCGACTATTCATTTTTTTTTGATATTTAATTTTGTTTGAAAATATACAACTTGTAAATTTAATAACGTTGTTCATATAGTTTTTTTCCCTTCCAATCTTCCAGGATTTGTCGCTATAATGCAGAGGTGAATAACAAATAAACTAGTATTATTCAGAGTGGCGCCCACTTACCTTTCCTAATTTACATAATTTATCTTTATTTCACTTTAAATAAATTTCAAGTATAATTACCCGCGAACCGGTAAGACTACTCTCTGAATTTATACTAGTTTGGTCTCAGAATCTACACCTGAGGTGCTCTCTAACCTGAGTAGCCGTTGCAAATTGGCACCCGAACGTGTGTGGGCCTTGTTTTACACATCTGCTTTATATCAATAAATCTTGAAACTTGGAAGTTTGGACAGTAGTTTTTTTCACTTATCGTATCATTTATCTTTCTATCTTTTACTTACCATATCGTTCATATGTTGAGTTGGTAATATCTATTTTTATTATCGTTTATCTAACATATCTTTATATTTTTATCGTATATCTTCACGTATCGTACCTATAAAATTTTCTTTTTCGTCAATATCAACAGTACTCGTTTTTTCTCTTTTATCTTATATTTTTAATACCGTCAATTAACGTATAAAAACATGGCTCGAATTTTCAAATTAAATGTTGATTATCTTTTATCTCATGAATTGGATTACGAACTTTCTTATCGTGGCTTGGAAATCCCTTCACTGGTTACAGAGAAGAGGAAATTATTACGCGGTGTTCTAACACAGGAAGTATCTATGAGGAGTTCGATTTCATATGTTGAACTTCCTTTTATTACCGAAATTACAGGTATTAAGATGTCTTTTGCCGACTTGAAGAAGAAGGTTCAAGATTTTGTTGGAACTTCTTCGGATGTCGAGTACAGAAGATTGACTTGCCGTCTAACTCACCTCACTCAACGTACTTCTCGTGTAACTTGCGAGGAGGACGAACAAGAACAAGTAAAGAGACATTTAACAACAGAAATATTTTGTTTAGAAGGTGAATTAGATAGCAAAATCAATGTTATCGATTCAGACAGACAATCCACTCCAGTAAATACAAGTCAAAGTTTTTCTTTCTCTAAACCTGTACCTGTACATAAATGGGGGATAAGATTCTCAGGAATAGATTCCAAAGAATCTGTACTTGGATTTTTAGAACGCGTAAATTGCCTCAAACTTTCGAGAGGTATCACAGATGCTGAATTGTTTTCTAGCTCAGCTGATTTATTTAGTGATCAGGCTTTTAATTGGTATCTTATTAACAGATGCAAAGTTCAGAATTGGGAACAATTAGTGACCAAATTAAAATCCGATTTCTTACCGTATAACTACCAAGATGATTTACTAGAGGAAATCAAAGATAGAAAACAAGGTCAACATGAACGAGTTACCTTGTATATTAACGCCATGTGTGGTTTGTTCAACCGTCTTGATGACAAACCAAGTGAAAGTGCCATCATTCGTATTATTCGTAGAAATCTTTTACCTCATTATGCACAACCATTAGCTTTAATTGATATTGATACTGTTGATATTTTGACTGAAAAATGTAAACGACTAGAGGAAACATTAACTTGGGACCAACAGTTCACAGCTAATCATAAAAGCAGTCAATATTTACTTGAACCAGATTTGAGCATACCTAGTACCTCTTTTAAGGATAATTCTTGTTTTAAACAAACACGAAAAAATCTATCTGTAGTATCTTCTACCTGGACTTGCTGGAATTGCAAACAAGCAGGTCATATGTATTATAACTGTCAAGTTCCTAGGAAACTGTTTTGTTTTGGTTGTGGACATCCTGATACAGTAAAAACGAAATGTCCAAAGTGTTCAAAAAACGAACAAAGCGGTGGTCGAACTTCCCACTCAACCACAGTCGCTCAGAAACCGGGAACATCAGGAAAATCCAGCACCAAAGTAAAACCAAAACCTCAGGAAAAACCTACAAAAGACAAAAATTGAGGCTATCTCAAATAAATCCTGTAAATTCCAGTTCTGCAAGGAAAATTTCTCCTTCTATCTTAAAAAAGGTTCCTACTGTAAGTCGCTCCGACTGGAATTCATGGCTTTTATTTGTCAAAAATTTCTATAAATTAAATTCAAGATCAAGTTCAATAGTTTCAAATTCGAAGCATAAGTCTTTAGCAAATGTAGGGTCACTGTTGTATAACATGGAAAATGATAATCGACCTTATGTCGATATCATAATTTTTGATAAAACAATTTCTTGCCTTGTTGATACTGGTTCAAATATCTCATTGATTGGTTCTCGTGCACTAGATTTTATTCATAACTTATCGATACCTATCTTAAACGATGATAACTTAAAAATATCTACTGCAGATGGCAAGTTGCAGAACGTTCTTGGTTATATCGAAACATATGTCATCACAGACAAGATATCTAGGCTTATGAAATTTTATCTAATACCTTCTGTTAAACATGACATTATTCTCGGTATGGACTTTCTTAAGATTTTTAATGTAAAAATAAATTTCTCTAAATTATCTTTAACTGTAAATTCTCTCTCGTTGGCTGTAGTCAATACAATTCGGGATGTATCTCATTTAACTCCTAATCAAACTGGTAAATTAAATCAAACTATTGATCTCTTCAAGACTATTAGTCCTTCAGATAAAATCGGCAAAACTCATTTGATAGAGCATTTCATTGATACCGGAAATTCCCCTCCCTTTAAACAAACCCAATATCCCTTACCTCAGGCAATGCAAGCTTACCTGGAAAAGGAAGTAGATACTTTGCTTGAATTAGGTGTAATTCAGGAAAGTAAATCTTCATATTGTAGCCCTATCTGGTTAGTTCAAAAAGGAGATGGTAAATACAGAATGTGTTTTGATGGACGTAAATTAAATAGTGTAACTTTAAATAAAGATGCTTATCCCTTACCTTCAATCGAAGTTATACTGAGTCAACTTCGAGATACTCGTTATATATCTAGTATCGATCTGAAGCAAGCATTTTATCAAATTCCGTTGGAGAAATCATCTCGGGAAAAAACAGCTTTTGCAGTTAAGGGTAAAGGTTTATTCGAGTATGTCACTACCCCTTTCGGTTTAGTCTCTGCTCCTGCTAGTATGTGTCATTTGATCGATTTGGTCATTGGTCCTTCCTTAGAACCTTATTGTTTTTACTACCTGGATGACATCATCATTTGTACTCCTGATTTTGACAAACACATGGAAATTCTCCAGAGTGTTTTTGAGAGATTACGAGATGCCGGCTTGACGGTGAATTTAGATAAATGTCAGTTTTGTCGTTCTTCCCTTAGATATCTAGGTTATGTAGTGGATGAAAATGGTCTTCGTACCGATCCTGAAAAGGTTTCTGCTATTTGTGAGTATCCTGTTCCGAAAACTGCCACTCAGGTGCGTAGATTCTTGGGAATGGTTTCGTATTATCGACGGTTTCTTAAAGATTTTTCTTCCTTATCTGCTCCAATTTCTGATCTTCTAAGTGAGCGAAAGAAACACCAACCCATTACTTGGACACCCCAAGCAGATCAAGCTTTCGAAAAGGTGAAAACAGTCTTAACTACCGCTCCTATCTTAAGTAGTCCCGATTTCACCAAACCTTTCTTCCTTATGACAGATGCTAGTGATGTTGGGGTAGGAAGTGTTCTTTTTCAACTGGAAGATGGACTCGAACATCCCATAGCTTATATGAGTAAGAAACTCACAAAGGGTCAAAAGAAGTTCAGTACTACCGAAAAGGAACTGTTAGCAGTTTTGTTAGGGATCGATCATTTTAGGTATTATCTTATCGGACGTCATTTCACCGTAATTACCGATCATTCTTCTCTGGTTTGGTTGAATAACATGAAAAAACCTTCTCCTCGCTTAGCTAGATGGATATTGCAATTGTCGCAATACAACTTTTCTATCGTACACCGTAGATCTACCGGAACTGTAGTTGCTGATGCTTTATCTCGTATACCTGAAGTTAGTATTTTAGACTTATCTACCTTGCATCCTGATAAATGGTATAATGATATGATTTCTCATGTTCAGGATTTTCCGGAAAAATACCCAAGTTTTCGAGTTGAGAATAACATATTATATAAACATGTCTTTAATAAATTTGGACCAATTAGTAATATTTCCGATTGGAAAATTGTCGTTCCTACTAAAAATCGAAATGAAATTCTACATCATTTTCATGATAGTCCAACTTCTTCTCACTTCGGTGTTTTTAAAACATTAGAGAGAATTTCTGAAATTTATTATTGGCCAAATCTTAGAAAATCGGTTTATAAATATGTCACTCGTTGTAAAATATGTGCATCGTGCAAACCCTCTAACTTACCCCAAGCAGGATTAATGGGACAATATCGTAATATTAACTTCCCTTTTCAATTAATATCGTGTGATCTTTTAGGGCCATATCCCCGATCTCGCAAAGGTAATCAGTTCGCACTTGTTGTAGTTGACTGGTTCACTAAGTTCGTATTGGTTCATCCCTTACGTCAGGCTACCGCTCGTTCTATAGTGGATTTCTTAGAAAATCATGTTTTTCTCATTTTTGGAATACCTCAAATCGTTTCGTGTGATAATGGTAAACAGTTCACGAGTCATCTTTTCAAAAATCTCATGGAAAAATATTCTGTACAAAAGATATGGTATAATGCTAACTTTCATCCGCAAATTAATCATACTGAGCGTGTAAACAAATCCATTGTCACAGCTATACGATCTTATAGTTATGAAGATCATAGAACATGGGATGAAGAAATATATAAAATTGCTCAAGCAATTCGGCTGTCGAAACATGAGGTTACCGACTTCACCCCTTCCTTCCTTACCTTTGCTCGAAATGTACCTGTCTCGGGAAATTTTTATGGTAAAATTGCAGAAAATGCAAATAATCAGGTTACCATTTCTGACAAAGTTCACCGAATTCAGGATACACAAGAAATGCCTAAATTTTTCGAAGTGGTGAGAAAGAACTTGCAAACAGCATATCGACAAAGTAGTCAACGTTATAATTTGCGCAAACGTGATCATAGGTTTTATGTAGGTGATCGGGTTTGGAAAAAGAACTACCCAAAATCGGACAAAGCCTGATATATTTCCGCAAAATTCTTACCCAAATATACACAATGTACCGTATATCGTGTTATCTCTCCCTTAGTGTATGAATTAAAAGATGAAACGGGAAAAAATATTGGTCGATGGCACATGAAAGACCTTAAAGCTGGTATCTTGTCTGATGATGAGTGTTCTGATATCGATGATTCCGAAGCAGCCCTAACGTAATCAGATAAATATACCTTTCCTAATTGTTCATTCTATTTGTGTTGTATGTTGGTGTCTCGAATATTTTTTTTATCTTTTTATCATAGAGATTTTCCTTTTCTTTGACTAGAAAACGATAATGACTTTCTTTCCCTACTACTGATTAGCAAATTAACCTTCGTGTTCTGGGATAAATGAGTAGTGTAATAAATATTTTCCTAGCCGGATGGAATTCTGATCTAAGAATTATAATATAAAATCTGTTGAGAATTTTTAAAATATTCAAATTTATTATAATTTTGAAAAAGTTTTTTTTGCACCGTCAAATCAAATTGAGTAATAAACCTGTTGCGCACATGCATAGAGGTTAATGAATTGGGTCTAATTGATTTGGAGAAATATCGGATATACCTTAAATGTTTAGGGGTGATATTATATCTTCAGTACCTTATCTTATCTTAATTATCGTAGTTTACGATAAATATCTTAACTTATCTTATCTTATCTTATCTAAGTGGACAAGGGTAGTCTACTGTACTATATATTGTATAGTACTTATCTTATCTTATAGTTACAGACAAAGTGTCTTGTCTGTATTTATATACCGAAAGGGTATATTAAATTTTTTTTAGACCATTGACAATTTGACTTTGCAATTAACTTACATAGTTGCTGACATATCAGGGGATATCGAAGTTATTATCTTAGCTCTAAAGTTTTATTTCTTCAGTTATCTATAATTTCTATTATCTTAACTATCTTGAAATTTTAATATCTGAAATGTTTTAAAATTTCCTTTATCTTAATTATCTTAAAAATATTCATTACCTTCATGTTGAAAATTTTTAGTATCTCAAGTGTTTTAAATTTTTTTATTATCTATTTGTTAATATGTTCGAGATGTCAACTTACATTACAGAAATTATTTTTGCCTATCTTCAGTCAATATCTTACCTAATATCTTGTTTACTTAAAATTTTTCTATTTTGCTCATTACATACCTCTATCTAGGATCATTCCGAAGGATTGATCTAGATATTTCACTTATAGACATGGATTCAATCTGTCTATATTTTATTGCATCACATTTTCCCTTTTTGATATATTTTTTGTTGGATTTCTCAGCAGTGGGTGTTGAGGGAGCTCAGAGCGGTCTGGAATGTGTTTCAGGGTTCAGCGTCGGGGGGTTAATCAGCCTGGGAGGCAGAGGTGGCTAAGGTCTGCTGTCATTTAGTTAAATCTACTTGGGGGGTTAGCTACTGCGTTTGTGCCAACATGGCTCACATATCGCTCTGGGGATTTTCCAACAGTACTGTTGTGGGATGCCGTTGTCAATTTCTCTTTTCCCCAAATTTCAGCTTGACAGAAGCTACATTCTGTTAGGGGGTTAGATCGAGCCTCCTTGGACTTGCTGTATCAGCTTGTTCCAAAAAAATTTTTTTTGAATTTTTGTTTCTTTCGTTTTTATCGGTTGTTGTTATTCATTATTTAGTTTATCGATCTTAAAAGCTTTCCTATTTAAGGAACGTTATGTTGTATTGTCATGGTGTTTCGGGTTTGGATTTCATCTGAAGCTGAGATTGAAGACCACGACGCGATTTAACATCTCTCGCGAGGTCCTTCTCATTAGGCAGAAGTTGATTTCTTGATCGGTGATACTGTGGTGATGCACATATCCGACCAAAAATATGAGTAGTTTTTTTTGGTTTTTTGATTTTTCTTCATATATCGTTATATGGGGTATAATACATTGGAAATTTTAGCTTGACAGGAGCTACATTCTGTTAGGGAGTAATACAAACTTCCTTGGCATTGTTCCAAAACATTTTAGCTTGACAGGAGCTACATTCTGTTAGGGAGTAATACAAACTTCCTTGGCATTGTTCCAAAACATTTTAGCTTGACAGGAGCTACATTCTGTTAGGGAGTAATACAAACTTCCTTGGCATTGTTCCAAAACATTTTAGCTTGACAGGAGCTACATTCTGTTAGGGAGTAATACAAACTTCCTTGGATTTGTTCCAAAAATATATTTTTTTTCTATTCATATGATAGTAGTAATTAAATAAAGAAACATTTTATTAATAATAACTCATCCATATCTTTTTTTATCTAACTGAGGGATAATCAATGTATCTGATGGGAGTCTCATTTCTTCCCTTATCTTATCTTATCTTAAGTCATTATCTTTGGGAACCCACTGATGCAGTGATTTATCTTAATATTAAATTTCTAAATTATTGGTATGTAGATACCTGGTACTGGTTCCGCTTTCCTCAGAATTTACCGTTCAAAGTTTCAGCTGTGTTTGTGAGATGATTTTTTTTTCCTAGTGTTCTGCTTGCGCGATGACCAATGGCTACTGTGGACGCTAACTGGCAACCTCCCTGGTAAGAGCCTAGGAAGAAAGAAAATCACCTGGCGTACCGGTGAAGACTTTGGACCGTTCCCTTTCTTTCATTTTTTTTTATCTTTATTTTTCTCTAAATTAATTATTCGGAAGAATCCTCAAATTCTTTTCCTTCAGTATCGCAGTGACTCGTTCCTTTCTTCTTAGTCTTCCTATCGTTCAATATCTTCTTAATATCTTCTTTATTTCAGTCTCGTAATAGCTCAATGATTTTCACTTATAAAAAATTTTTTTTTAAAAAATTTTTTTTTTCGGGTTGTAAGGGTGTGTAACGTTAATTTCGTTCACTTTACTTCCCTCGATTGAATTAATAAATTATCGTATGGGCGGCGAATAGCCAGTCCTTTCTCATGCCCAACGCCGAGAAATGTTTCAAGGCTGAATATATTTACTGTCGACGAGAGTCGAAATCAACGTTTCTATGCGCGATGATCGAGGCCCGTCTGTCGGAAAATAGTCACGCCCATCTTGAAATTCCCACTTCGATTTCGTGTCTCTTCTTCTTCTACCAATTATAAATCAAATATGAATCAAGAATTCACTACTGAAAGGTAAATTCCTTTCCTGGTCAAAGCGTATGAGCGTGACACGAACATGAGACGTAAGTCGGTTGTCGTTCACATGATTTAGTGTATTTAAACAAGTGGCAAAGGGGTTTCGTTCTTTTCTTTCCTGCATACATGTGCTATTGAAGCCTTATGGCTTATATTATCTTATCTTAGAAGTGCATTCATTTGAGTGCACTTTACCTGGGACTAAACTTTACCTGGGACACTTACCTGAGACACGTTACCTGAAACTTTACCTGGGACTAAACTTTGCCAGGACCTGAAACTTTACCAGGATCTAAAACTTTACTAGGACCCGAAACTTTACCAGGACCCGAAACTTTACCGGGACCCTTACCTGAGACACTACAACAGGAAAGTACAATAGTTCTTGCTCTCCAACACAACATACAACAACATATGTCGACTATTCATTTTTTTTTGATATTTAATTTTGTTTGAAAATATACAACTTGTAAATTTAATAACGTTGTTCATATAGTTTTTTCCCCTTCCAATCTTCCAGGATTTGTCGCTATAATGCAGAGGTGAATAACAAATAAACTAGTATTATTCAGAGTGGCGCCCACTTACCTTTCCTAATTTACATAATTTATCTTTATTTCACTTTAAATAAATTTCAAGTAGAATTACCCGCGAACCGGTAAGACTACTCTCTGAATTTATACTAGTTTGGTCTCAGAATCTACACCTGAGGTGCTCTCTAACCTGAGTAGCCGTTGCATTGGATTGATACCAAGCTGACACACTTCTTTTCTTTGGTCTTGTCTTTATAGACTAATGAGCGGATTTTAGTGATTTTAATATTGTTATTTTATTTTATTTTTTTTGAATTTTTA
The DNA here is from genome assembly GCA_947563755.1 of Lochmaea crataegi. NCBI lineage: Eukaryota > Metazoa > Arthropoda > Insecta > Coleoptera > Chrysomelidae > Lochmaea > Lochmaea crataegi. The sequence continues at coordinate 15,642,152 of OX387437.1, forward strand.
CTGAAAGGTTAATTATGAAACGCTTTGATAAATATTAGTTGTTTTTGATATACCTAATTCTTTGAACCCGTAACAACACCACCCCTTCCTAGAAAAAGTTTTTCCAAAACTTTAATGCTATCTGTCACGATAGTACGAATTGAGGGAAAAAAATAACATTACCTATGACTTAATCTATGTATTCCCAAATGAAAAAACTATATCCTAAATAAACTAATTGCCATGTTAGTACTATGTTGGTACGGTAGAGTCGATGTCGGGAGGGTGAGACTTTAAATCCTTAGCGTTCCAGACACCTAGTGATTTACGAGCGGAGTCTTCCAGCTCATATGTCCACGGTGATACGATACGGACAATTTTATGAGGGCCGCTAAACTTGTTTGCTAACTTATTGGTGACATAATTCGTGGCATCAGACTGAACGAATTGTCGTTTCCAAACCATCTGATTTACATTAAACTTTTCTTTCCTATGACGAAGATTGTAAGTCTTTTTACCTTTCTGGTAAGAATGAAGCAAGCGCTTCTGTACATCTTTAAATAGTTGCGATAGAGCTTCGTTTTTTTCTGACAGGATATTCGGACTTTCACTTGAATGTCCACCAATATCATTAAGGTCTACTTCTCGACCAAAATTCACTAGGTTTGGGCTAACACCTGTGCTTTCGTGACTATCGGATCTTATTGCAAAACCTACTTTCGCAAGATATTGATCCCATTTTCTTTGATTATCCGCCACATATGCGGATAAGACAGTTTTCAATGTCCTATGTGGACGCTCTACAGGGTTAGCTTGGGGGTGATAGTTAGCTGTATGTTTGAGCTTTATCCGATATTTGTTTAATAGTGCGACAAACAAGGCACTTTTAAATTGTTGACCATTATCAGCGATAATATATTTAGGGGCCCCATAAAGGAGTATCACATGATCTTCGAGCCAATAGACTATATTTTTGGCCGTTGCACTTCTTAAAGGGAAGAATAAAACAAATTTTGTGAAACAATCCATTACAGAAAAAATATATACAAAACCGTTGGTAGATCTAGGTAAGGGACCAACAAGATCTATACTCACTAACTCCGAAGGCCTGGACAAGACTGCTTGAGGTGATAACATCTGACCAGCGGCTGCTTTTTGTTTGGACTTCGTGCGCAAGCAAGTGTGACACCTGCGGATGTATCTAGCCACATCACTACGCAATTTTGGCCAGTAATATGTTCGACTAATTCTCTCCACAGTTTTTGCAACCCCTAAGTGTCCACAAGTCGGTGAATCATGGTGGTTTTTTATAACATCAATTCTGCGTTCCCGTGGTACGACCAACAACCAGTCAGAGTTTGCCAAAGCTGGGTACCGATGCTTAGAATTTCGGTATAGTTTCCGATCTTTTGCCATTCATAAGGGGTACTTCTCCGGAAGTCTCTCTATTCTGCTCAGCATATAATTGTATCATTTATCGGTTGAGTTGAAAGGTAAATCTGTAGAAACTTCACGATCTAAAATATCGTCAGAGCCAGGGTTGTCCACAACATCAACACAAGGAACAGCTCTCGATAGTGCGTCAGGTACAAGATGATCCTTACCTTTACGATGAATGACTTCAAAATCATAAGCTTGTAACCGAGGACACCAACAAGCGATTCGACCAGTAGGATCTTTAATACTAAACAGCCACTTCAAAGAATAATGGTCTGTAATTACTACAAATTTTGTTACCTCTAAATATGGTCTAAGTTTTTCAACCGCAAATATTACTGCAAGACATTCTTTCTCAGTAGTAGAGAACTTTCTCTCCGAGTTTGTCTCACCACTCAGATGAATGCACTTCTTAGACATAAGATACGATAATCTAGAAAGGCTTCAATAGCACATGTTCACAGGAAAGAAGAATGAAACCCTTTTGCCACTTGTTTAAATACACGAAATCATGTGAAAGATAACAGACTTACGTCTCATGTTCATGTCACGCTCATACGCTTTGACCAGGAAAGGAATTTACATCTCAGTAGTGAATTCTTTATTCATATTCAATTTATAATTGGTAGAAGAAGAGACACGAGGTCGAAGTGGGAATCTCAAAATAGAAGTGACTATTTTCACTACAGACGGACCTCGATCGGCCCGCATAGAAACGTTGATTTCGACTCTCGTCCACAGCAAATATATTCAGCCTTGAAACATTTCTCGGTGTTGGGGAGATCCTTGAGGAAGTGTTAACATCTAACGGGTTGGTGGTGCTGAATGATGGACTACTGCCCACCTTCGTGAGGGGTGACGGGGGTTCATCATTCATTGATATAACAGCATGTGATGAATGGCTGTGGGAAAGAGTGTTTAGTTGGGGGGTGCTGGAGGATGAGGAAAGCTTGAGCTTACATGGGTATGTGGAGACGGATATAAGGAGAGAGAGAAATGGATTTAGTGGAAGAGTGGGAATGGAAGTGGATGAAAGCCGAGGCAGAGAGTATGAGGAAGTGCTACCTGAGCCTGGTGTCCAGTTTATTTATCGTGATTAAGACAGGTAACAAAAATATATTTATTTTCAAACAAAATGAAGCATTTATTCATCAATTCTCATTGTTTTTAGTATCTCTTCACAAAGGGGCAATATACAATAAAGGGGTAACAAAGACTCTTGAAACGACTAGTACATACTATTCGCCTTACACTATTTTGAAGATGGTTTACAGGTAAGTTAAGGGTAACAAATTTCTATACTAATAAGCTCCATGTTACATAAATAATATTAGATCAAGTGTTTCAATGATTTATTGTTTTCTATTTTTCTAGGATCCAGGGAGTGAGAGCACAGCTCCAAAGTGTGGAATTTCTTATAATATTATTGGAAAGATCTTACTTGTACAGTTCGATGGTAGTATCAGACAGCATCCAGAGCTCTGCAGTAACTTTTAATATATAGGTACAAACCTTTGGTGGAATGTGGCCTGAAATGTATGAGGTTTATTTTTATTCAAGAACCCTCACTAATCCTCTTGAAATGGAGTATATGTCTCCCAGACATAAAAATTGAAGGCTCCTTAATAAAAAATGGGATATGGATGGCCCAGATATCCGAAGATTTTCGATTGTTTCTCCCAAAACTTTTAACGACCATAAATCACCCATCAAAAAAACCCAAAAACCAGATTCCTCTGACTGTTGACCTTCTTGAGGAAAGTGTCCTTTTACATATTAGTTATTAATAAAATTAAAAGAAGGTCAAGGTCACCACCCACGGTCACCACATTTAATTTGGATTGATACCAAGCTGACACACTTCTTCTCTTTGGTCTTGTCTTTATAGACTAATGAGCGGATTTTAGTGATTTTAATATTGTTATTTTATTTTATTTTTTTTGAATTTTTACTGAAAGGTTAATTATTAAACGCTTTGATAAATATTAGTTGTTTTTGATATACCTAATTCTTTGAACCCGTAACAACACCACCCCTTCCTAGAAAAAGTTTTTCCAAAACTTTAATGCTATCTGTCACGATAGTACGAATTGAGGGAAAAAAATAACATTACCTATGACTTAATCTATGTATTCCCAAATGAAAAAACTATATCCTAAATAAACTAATTGCCATGTTAGTACTATGTTGGTACGGTAGAGTCGATGTCGGGAGGGTGAGACTTTAAATCCTTAGCGTTCCAGACACCTAGTGATTTACGAGCGGAGTCTTCCAGCTCATATGTCCACGGTGATACGATACGGACAATTTTATGAGGGCCGCTAAACTTGTTTGCTAACTTATTGGTGACATAATTCGTGGCATCAGACTGAACGAATTGTCGTTTCCAAACCATCTGATTTAAATTAAACTTTTCTTTCCTATGACGAAGATTGTAAGTCTTTTTACCTTTCTGGTAAGAATGAAGCAAGCGCTTCTGTACATCTTTAAATAGTTGCGATAGAGCTTCGTTTTTTTCTGACAGGATATTCGGACTTTCACTTGAATGTCCACCAATATCATTAAGGTCTACTTCTCGACCAAAATTCACTAGGTTTGGGCTAACACCTGTGCTTTCGTGACTATCGGATCTTATTGCAAAACCTACTTTCGCAAGATATTGATTCCATTTTCTTTGATTATCCGCCACATATGCGGATAAGACAGTTTTCAATGTCCTATGTGGACGCTCTACAGGGTTAGCTTGGGGGTGATAGTTAGCTGTATGTTTGAGCTTTATCCGATATTTGTTTAATAGTGCGACAAACAAGGCACTTTTAAATTGTTGACCATTATCAGCGATAATATATTTAGGGGCCCCATAAAGGAGTATCACATGATCTTCGAGCCAATAGACTATATTTTTGGCCGTTGCACTTCTTAAAGGGAAGAATAAAACAAATTTTGTGAAACAATCCATTACAGAAAAAATATATACAAAACCGTTGGTAGATCTAGGTAAGGGACCAACAAGATCTATACTCACTAACTCCGAAGGCCTGGACAAGACTGCTTGAGGTGATAACATCTGACCAGCGGCTGCTTTTTGTTTGGACTTCGTGCGCAAGCAAGTGTGACACCTGCGGATGTATCTAGCCACATCACTACGCAATTTTGGCCAGTAATATGTTCGACTAATTCTCTCCACAGTTTTTGCAACCCCTAAGTGTCCACAAGTCGGTGAATCTTGGTGGTTTTTTATAACATCAATTCTGCGTTCCCGTGGTACGACCAACAACCAGTCAGAGTTTGCCAAAGCTGGGTACCGATGCTTAGAATTTCGGTATAGTTTCCGATATTTTGCCATCCATAAGGGGTACTTCTCCGGAAGTCTCTCTATTCTGCTCAGCATATAATTGTATCATTTATCGGTTGAGTTGAAAGGTAAATCTGTAGAAACTTCACGATCTAAAATATCGTCAGAGCCAGGGTTGTCCACAACATCAACACAAGGAACAGCTCTCGATAGTGCGTCAGGTACAAGATGATCCTTACCTTTACGATGAATGACTTCAAAATCATAAGCTTGTAACCGAAGACACCAACAAGCGATTCGACCAGTAGGATCTTTAATACTAAACAGCCACTTCAAAGAATAATGGTCTGTAATTACTACAAATTTTGTTACCTCTAAATATGGTCTAAGTTTTTCAACCGCAAATATTACTGCAAGACATTCTTTCTCTCCGAGTTTGTCAAAGACCTACTCAGGTAACAAATGACGCGGTCACCCTCAGGGTAGCTCTGAGAAGGGGTAGCCCCCAATCCAAAGTCACTGGCATCTGTTTCCACAATAAATGGTAGTGAAAAATCTGGACATGCCAGGATAGGTGCCGATACGAGAGTCTGCTTAATTTTGTTAAAAGCATCCTCACAAGCCTTTTCCCATACAAACGGTCGCTTTTTCTGAGTGAGGCTGGTCAAAGGTGCAGCTAACAAAGCAAAATTAGGGATAAATCGCCTGTACCATGACGCCATTCCCACAACTCTCCTACATTTCGCGGGGTTGGTATACGTAAAACAGCTTCAACCTTGTCAGGATCAACTACTAAACCTTTACTGTTGACCACATATCCTAAGTAGCGTAGCTGTGACCTGCAGAAAATACTTTTTTCACGATTTAAAGTCAATCCAGCCTTTTTCAGACGTTCAAGCACTTTGTTCAGTACTTCTATATGTTTCTCAAAAGAGGGAGTACAAATGATGATGTCATCAAGATATACGAATGTATAACTCTCGAGATCTACGCCAAGTACTTGATCAATTAACCGTTGCTGGTGCTGAATGCAACCCAAATGGCATCTTTTTAAATTGAAATAGTCCACGATTAGGGACTGTAAAAGCTGTTAAAGGTCTAGATTTGGCTGCTATTGGTATCTGCCAATAAGCTGATTTGATATCAAGAGTGCTTAAATATCTTGCATCTCTCAATTTATCTAGGATTGCACTAACGTATGGAATGGGATAAGCAACCGGAGTACTAACGGCATTAATTCGTTTATAATTGACACAAAAGCGCCACCCTCCATCCGATTTCTTCACCATGACAATTGGTGAAGACCAAGCTGATTTAGAAGGTTCCACAATCTTCAGCATTTCATCCAATTCTTCATTTGCAACAATCTGCAAAGCAGATGAGATGGGGTAGTATCGATGCTTGATAGGTGGTGAGGTTGTATGAATCTCATGTTCTATCAAAGTAGTGCAACCGAGTTTGTCCCCCATGTCTTTGAATGCATGGTCTACTTGTTCGTTCAATAACTGTGGTTGTTCCTTCGTCAGGGAGTCAACATTGCGAATTCCACTCGTAGTTACCTCATCTAAGTGGTAGTGTTCACGAAAACTCCATTCTCCTGCATAGAGATCTGGAATTATACCCATCTTAGACCAAAAGTCTATCCCAAATAAAAGACGATGTGGCAGGGAGGGTACAACCAACACGCTATAGTGGAGCATCACGCACTATAGCAGGTGGACCCGGCTGGGACCTGCTATGTGAGTTGTGCAGCTTAGACGTAAGACACAAACAGGCATGTACAGTTGCGAATGGCCAGACTTGCGAAAGCATTGGTGAAATTTTGTTATCTATACGGTTGCGCGATCGCGTCGAACTAATTATTAGTTTCGACAACTCACATAGCAGGTCCCAGCCGGGTCCACCTACTATAGTGCGTGATGCTCCACTATCCAAGAGACCTAAAAAATCAATGCCAAATAAGCTCACTGTTAGATAGGGTCTTTTGTCTCCCGTTGCATGACTTAGCACGTAATTCAGAATGGCAACGTTCACAGATAAATTGGTCGAATTTGTAAGGGAGTCCGTACCCAGTCGACCTACTGAGGCGGAACAATTGAGTTTTTTGAGCAATTTGAGCATATATTAGCAACAGCACCCTGTTGCCCACATCTGAAGCAAAATCGTCGTTTAGGTTCGGAACACTTCCTAAATTTATGACCTTCGACTCCACAATTCCAACATACAACTTTCGTAGGAGTAGGTGTAGAAACATGACTGCATGAAGGTGAAGATTTAGTTTGTTCCCTTATATCTTCCTTTGTCCTTACGCTAGAAATGTTATTGGCTGTCCCATAATTCGAAGTAGGCTTCCTGTATGCCAGTTCGGGTTCCACGAGATTACGAGTACTCGTTGGAGGAAGACAGAAGCCATGGATTCGAGATTGCGTTTCTTCGATGGACTTCGCTAGGTGAATTAGTTGCGAAATGCCATTAGTAGGTTGAAGAGCTAAGCCAGTTTGTAACTAAGGTAAAAAGTTACGACGTATAAGATGTACTCGTTTTCCTTCTGAGGGTGGTTCTGCCAACTTCCGAAATAATCCTTCCATGACAGCGACATAGTTGATTACCCGTTCATGTGCACCTTGTGTTCGTCGTCGTATCTCATTCCAAAGCGATTCTTCATAGTCATGGGGCTGAAAGTCCATTCGCAGCATTGTCGTTAATTCATCCCACGAACTGAATTGACTCATCCGTTACCACAATAATGCATCCTTCGTAAAAATCTCAGGGGCCACTTCTAGAGATTTTCTCAATTCCTCAATTCTTTCCAAGAAATTTGTCACACTTGTGAGCCCATCATATTGTATGCGCCATCGCCATACATCAATTGGACCATGGTATTGATTCGACATCATCGATGCTCGTGGTTCATCATCTAAGTGAACAATCGGTGTGTGTTGTGATGGGTTATTAATTAATGAGCTAGATCTGATTTCACGCCCTGATAAAGTGAAACCTGAGTCTGGATTGTCCATTGGCCTGTTATGATCGATGGAGGACGATTTCCCCATATTATCGTGATGAAAACGATGTATCGGAATAGTGGAAGGTATGTTGGAAACTAGTCTTGTAGATGGGATTGCATGATTTAAATTTCTTGCCAAATTGTTCCTAATATCAGAAGATGGTTCATAGACATTTTGCAAATGTGTAGAATATTGTGTTTGGTTTCTTCTTTCCATTTCTCTAGGAAGGTAACCAGAACCAGTTGTTGGTTGAAGTTGTAAAGCCTCGAGTCCATTAATAGTATCGCTATTCTCGGGAAATACGTCTTGTGTGATAGATTTTGAAAATTGAACCGTAGTATTTGGTTGTCTATCCATTGCAACTACTTCGGGTGGTAAAACAAGAGGGTCATCCAGAATTGGTAATTGAGTACGTACTTCTCTAACTGTGATCGGGTCGTCGAGGATAGTATTAGCTTCTACAGTCTCTCCCTCCTCATCTTCTGATATCCGCTGAAGCTCTTCTTCTAATCGATCACACCACGCAAGCAGCTTTGACCACCGCTCCATCGTGGATTGGGTGAAGCTAATTCGCCCTATCCTAAGGCTTACATGATGTAAACGGGAATTTATTTTCTTGAACTCATTGAGTTTGTTCTCAGAATTACCGTACTGCTTGATATTTTCCGCTAAAGTAATTAATTTCTGTTCACAAATATCTAAGTCATGATTAGGCTCTAAACAAGAGATTGTAAGAACACTCTGACCACCCGTTCTCCCTACTCGCAACGCATCTCGTAATAAAATCCGTTTTTCTGCTACTGTATTACCTATTGGACAACCTCGAATTTGTAATACGTAGGTAAGTTCATCACCAAGTAACCTATTTATCTCCATTTCTGTACTATATCCCAAAACTAATCTATTAAATTATATTTCGAAATTAAAACTCAAACGCAAAGGCGCACCCCACCTCAGCTTACAAAAAATAAGTGAAAACGCCTACAATACAGTATACAATCCTTATTATAGTCCAATCTGGATAAGCCTAACTTCTGTGCAATTCAGACAATCCAAAAAATAACCTACTGCGCATGAATTAAGTCTCTGCGCATCCCTAATTATCCCAAATACCTACTGCGTATTTGAAGCAACGCCATTTGAATATCTCATCTATGTACTAAATGTAATTCAATGTGTTTGTAACAGGGAAAAAAATATCCCACGCTTACAGCGCATAAATTAATTCGATTTATTAAAAGTATATGAAGTACTATTAAAATCTCCTAAACATAAGAAATCAACTATACCTAATACTAAATACCTACTAAGTCCACTACACACTCTAATTTGAGCAAGTGTAAAATAAAACCATAAACTGAAAAAAGTAAAACCCAGTTGAGTATCAGTTAAATATATAACCAACTCCAAAAAGTATGTATTCACAAAAAAATTTTAGTTTTTGAAAATTAATTTAACTACTTAAAATTTCCGAAGTCTTTACGAATTGTAACGTCACAAAAAGCAAAATCGAATATTGTCTAACGATAATCGTATTACTACTAACTCGTTCCAAAGAACGTACCTTGTCATTGATTGAAGTTCTGTTCCAACTTCAAAAATGTCAAATGTCAACTAAAGTCTAATTTTATACATTGGTTGCGTTCATCCGAAAATTTTTGGGATCGCTCAGAAAGTAGCGCTACCTAATCCCCACCATATTTAACTTGATCGTTATTTGATTCCGATGAACGGCTATTTTCGGGTTTTGTGATCACCACTTGCGTGCGCATATTATTTATGTCATAAGTCATCCGTTTATTATTTTTCTGTCTGTTATTGTCAGTTGGGAAAAAATCTAGTTTAGTGAACCAACGCGGATTTTGATGAAATATTTTTTTTAAAATTAATTCGAGGTCGCTGAACACGAAAATGAAAAAAGAAATCGGCGCCCTCTTACCAAAAACGAGTTATGAATGGTCGCGTTCATCCCAACGTAGCGCTATCATCAATTTCCTGCTGAACGCGTGTTTTGTCAACGATCAGATGTGAGCGCTGTGGTATCTAGCAGTTACCATTTTTTCCGATCAATGATCCATTAACTGGCATTTATGTCAAATATCATTATTTTTATTAGAAGATATTTCTAACATTTGTATCCTGAAAATGAATGAAAACCAGTAGGAACTATTAAACTAAATTGAAATCGAAAAGGAATGAATAATTATTGAACTCATATATCGAATAAAATCAGGTTATGTTTTTATATCACGGTAAGACGTTCAGCAGGATTAAGAAACGATGGATCACTCCAAGAATCGCTACCTGATCAACTTTGTTGGGATGAACGCGACCAATGTTTGAAGATGAGTTCAGATCAGCACTGCACTGGTTTTATTTTCATATTATAACTGCTCGAAAATGATCCATTATAACTTCTACATAATGTTAAATACACTATAATTGCTTTTTACGATATTCCTCTCACACACACATTTAAAAAACACTGATATTGATATTCATTTCTTGGAAATTATTTTTTTAATTCCACCATTATGTATTTTGACATTTTCATGTAACATGACTGACAGGACTGACAGGACTGACATATAAGTTTTGGTCTGTTTCTTCTTAGTCGTACAACTTGTACCTAATAGCATATTCAGCCATTAGATATTTAGCCACTTGAATTAGTTGCTGAATAATCTCGATATCATGATCGTGGCATAGAAGATATAAAGAAGATGAACATCATGAACATACACCTATTTTTCCGATAGCTGGCGCTGTATTACAGTTGAAACATTTTTTTTTCAAATGTTGAGATATGATGATTTTAGAAAGATGGTTAGTTTTGAGATAAGTTTGGTTGATATTTATCATTTATTTGAAGGATAATGAACCACTCAATTTGATCATTGAGGATGTTGAACAATTTTTTTTCTCTGAATTGCACACATCAATTAATTATTTCAAAAAATTACCTCCTCAGTTGTTCGGCCTCTATAAGCACTGCTGACCTGACAACGAAAATAGTTGCTGCAGGTGTAATAATTCCAAATAAAATTTTGAACATACTGCTAATATTATAAGACTTTGGTTATCAAAAACTGTTTCCCCTTTTTAGAAAATGTGAAAATTCTACTAATATCGCTTCCCGACCAACTAACACAGATCAAAGTGAAATCGCAATCGCTTCTTATCAGCTTGATACATTTCCCCTTTTGCCCCTTCTTTTATATTTTCCCTATATTTTCCTAACCTAATCCAACTCTTTTTTTTTTGATGGGTGGAAACCTTCACTCAGGCCCTGGGTACTAGGTCTGCCATTCCCCTGGAGTGTGGGATTCTCTCCCGCAGGGGCCCAATCCCACTCGAAACACCCTGCATGCAGAGTCCTCGAGGAACATTGGGGGTATCCCAGCTAGAGCCGACCTCACTAAAACCACCCCATAGTCTACTAGTTCTGGGATCGTCTATAATCAACTAATTGAAATCAAAATCCCAGTCCACGTCTTCCTCCTCATTGTCCTCAGTGACTTCAATTGGCAAATAATGATCCTCATCAGAACTGTTATACATATCACTGGCTAACATCAAAAAAACAACCAATGGATCCTGATTGATCGCATTGACTTTTTTTAAAAAAAATATATCTTGCCAAATAGCCCCCCAAAAAGTCTTGTTGGCGATTGGCATATGGACCAGCAGCTTTTGCATGTCGCCTTAAACAAAAAAATATATATAGAAATCATATTAATAATTAAAATATAGAATATTACCATGAACTCTCAATTGAATTTGTATGGACACCAGTTTCCGGATCTTTAAAACTTATGGAATGGTTGACAGTGAATCTGAATAAATAGTTGTCCCATCCTCAATATATTCTTCTATTATTTTTAATAGAGTATCTGCTGTGCGATTCTCCACAACAACCATAAATATCGCCCCAGAACCTCTCTCATATCCTCCAAATACCCAAGCACCATCAACTTGATGACCTCGATGATATTTCCTTTTGCCAAATTTGGATTCATCTATCTCGACACTGCAATATTCAAATTAAAATTAGACCATACATAAAATGCAAAAAAATAGTTTATGCATTCTACTTACATCTTTCCCGGACCTCCAATTTTAGAGGATTTTAAAACAAATGCATCAAACACTAGCCCAATCAACAAGAGTTTGTTGAGCCAATCTTACCGCATTCCTCATTCTCCTTAGAGGATCTTTATTCACCCACATGTGAACAAATGCCAAAATTTTCCACAAAGGCAAGTGGGAACTTAAAAAAAAAAGGATTTGTATCGAACTGATGCCCTAAAAATATAATGTAAAAATCTGTATCCTAGGGTGGTATTTTTTACAGAAATTCAAAGTACGCGCGCGAATTACTTTTCACAGTATGTTCATAGCTGTTTATTCAATTTTTCCATAACTGATTTCAGTTAAACGAAAGTTGAGCCAAATTTTCTAATTCAGAGTTATAGATAAGATTGGATTTCCGTTTGAAATAATGAAGTAGATTGATTATCGCGAGCGCGCGAAACGTCGATCCGGCGCGCCTTTTTCAATATTTTCCTAACCTAATCCAACTCTTTTTTTTTTTTTTTGTGATGGGTGGAAACCTGCACTCAGGCCCTGGGTACTAGTTCTGCCATTTCCCTGGAGTGTGGGATTCTCTCCCGCAGGGGCCCAATCCCACTCGAAACACCCTGCATGCAGAGTCCTCGAGGAACATTGGGGGTATCCCAGCTAGAGCCGACCTCACTAAAACCACCCCATAGTCTACTAGTTCTGGGATCGTCTATAATCAACTAATTGAAATCAAAATCCCAGTCCACGTCTTCCTCCTCATTGTCCTCAGTGACTTCAATTGGCAAATAATGATCCTCATCAGAACTGTTATACATATCACTGGCTAACATCAAAAAAACAACCAATGGATCCTGATTGATCGCATTGACTTTTTTAAAAAATATATATCTTGCCAAATAGCCCCCCAAAAAGTCTTTTTGGCGATTGGCATATGGACCAGCAGCTTTTGCATGTCGCCTTAAACAAAAAAATATATATAGAAATCATATTAATAATTAAAATATAGAATATTACCATGAACTCTTAATTGAATTTGTATGGACACCAGTTTCCGGATCTTTAAAACTTATGGAATGGTTGACAGTGAATCTGAATAAATAGTTGTCCCATCCTCAATATATTCTTCTATTATTTTTAATAGAGTATCTGCTGTGCGATTCTCCACAACAACCATAAATATCGCCCCAGAACCTCTCTCATATCCTCCAAATACCCAAGCACCATCAACTTGATGACCTCGATGATATTTCCTTTTGCCAAATTTGGATTCATCTATCTCGACACTGCAATATTCAAATTAAAATTAGACCATACATAAAATGCAAAAAAATAGTTTATGCATTCTACTTACATCTTTCCCGGACCTCCAATTTTAGAGGATTTGAAAACAAATGCATCAAACACTAGCCCAATCAACAAGAGTTTGTTGAGCCAATCTTAACTCATTCCTCATTCTCCTTAGAGGATCTTTATTCACCCACATGTGAACAAATGCCAAAATTTTCCACAAAGGCAAGTGGGAACTTAAAAAAAAAGGATTTGTATCGAACTGATGCCCTAAAAATATAATGTAAAAATCTGTATCCTAGGGTGGTATTTTTTACAGAAATTCAAAATACGCGCGCGAATTACTTTTCACAGTATGTTCATAGCTGTTTATTCAATTTTTCCATAACTGATTTCAGTTAAACGAAAGTTGAGCCAAATTTTCCAATTCAGAGATCTAGATAAGATTGGATTTCCGTTTGAAATAATGAAGTATATTGATTATCGCGAGCGCGCCGGATCGACGTTTCGCAATTCGCGCGCGCGAATTGCGAAACGTCGTTCCGGCGCGCGTTTTTTACAGTATGTTGATAGCTATTCATTCAATTTTTCCACAACTGATTGCAGTTAAACGAAAGTTGAGCCAAATTTTCTAATTCAGAGATCTAGATAAGGTTGGATTCCCGTTTGAAATAATAAAAAGGATTGATTATCGCGAGCGAAGCGAGCGCGCCGGATCGACGTTTCGCAATTCGCGCGCGCGAATTGCGAAACGTCGATCCGGCGCGCCTTTTTCACAGTATGTTGATAGCTGTTCATTCAATTTTTCCATAACTGAATTGGAAAATTTGGCTCAACTTTCGTTTAGCTGAAAACCCAGCGCGCATTTTCACAGTATGCTCCATATCTGATTTCAGCTAAACGAAAGTTGAGCCAAATTTTCCAATTTAGTTATGGAAAAATTGAATGAACAGCTATCAACATATTGTGAAAAATGCGCGCCGGGTCGACGATTCGCAATTCGCGCGTGTGATTGCGAAACGTCGACCCGGCGTCGATCCAGCGAAATTTTTATTCTAAACTGCTTTATTTAAGGTAACTATCAGACAAATTAAAAATTAACATAACATTCCGAGGGTCGCGAAGTGCACTAGAACCCTACCGTCTTCTAAAGATGCATAAAATGTGACATGTCCTATATCTCCGAAATACATAAATTACAAACAATTTAATATTTACGAAAAAAATATACCTCTTTGTACATCTCACTCGCTTCCTCTTTACTTTATTGACATATCCATTACAACGCCAACGAACACCATCAATTACGTTGCAATCCAGGACTTCAACAAAATACCCATTACAATTTGAAATGGGGCACTTAATTTCCCCATCTTTTGCAATCCCCCCCAAATGACGAATTTGAGATAAAATCTCGTTATTATTTCGCCATGTAAATATTTCGTCTAGATTAATCTGATTCATTATTCGCAAACACAAAATAAAATAACAAACGTCTGACTAGTACAAACAAAATCAAATGTTTCAAATTATGTCACTCTAGACTCTACTTTCAGTCACCTTGTATGGTCTTCACAATTACAGATATTCATCAACTTTTTTCAAATAACTACCTAATGATGGCTGAATATGCTAGTAGGTACAAGTTTTACGACTAAGAGGAAACAGACGAAACTTATATGTCAGTCATGTTACATGGAAACGTCAAAAGATATAATAATTGTGGAATTAAAAAAAGAATGTACAAGAAATGAATATCAACATCAGTGTTTTTTAAATGTGTGTGTGAGAGGAATATCGTAAAAAGCAATTATAGTGTATCTAACATTGTATAGCAGTTTTAATGGATGTTTATAGACCAGTTGTAATATGACAATAAAACCAGTGCAGTGCTGATCTGAACTCATCTTCAAAAATTCATAACTCGTTTTTGGTAAGAGAGCGCCGATTTATTTTTTCATTTTCGTGTTCAGCGACCTCGAATTAATTTAAAAAAAAATATTTCATCAAAATCCGCGTTGGTTCACTAAACTAGACTTTTACCGTCAGTTGTACAGGTTATATTACTTGTGCTTGTTTATTCCGTTATTACTTTCATTTTTTCTGTGAATAAAAATAAAAACTATGGCTGAAGAAATAGATGCAAATCTGTAAGACAATTGACGTCTGCCAACAGACGCTTCCATTTTTTGCACAACGCCACGTTAAACACCCCTTTTTGTTAACGACCGCCTAAGAGGGCACATTATCTTTCGCTATCTTTCATATCTTAAGTACCTATCTTAGGAATTTTGCTGTGGTAAGTTCAAAATCATAATTCATATTTAATAAGCTTCTTCTAAAGTACTGTCTGATATAATTTTCGTATGCATTCTTTATTTTTTTACAGAGATAGACGAAATTAAATTCAACACGTGGTCATAAACTGTTCTTTTATACTAATATGGTAGTTTTAAACCAAATATTCTTTTATAATTCACTGTTTTACTTTTATACAAATATTTTCAAGCTTTTTCAGTTGCGAAATAACTCTTTTAATTATAAAATAACACTTTTATAAATTACCGTTAACCTATAAAATATTCTTTCGTAACGCCAGTGCTGGTTTCATATATTTCCTAAGCACGGTATTTTTTCATATAACTAAATAAATAACTTTTTGCTATCATTAGTTTCTTTCGGATCATTAGTATATTTTTTTATTTAGCCGATAATTGCCATTTTTACTGTTTTAACATGGGACATATAATGTTGGAAAGCTTTCAGTAAATTAAATCAATTTTTTTGGCTTTCAAATAACTGCCTTCCTTTTCTTTAACCTGAAAAGCTGACCAACATGTTGTGCCATTACATTCAAGTTCCTACATATCCCTGATCCACTTGTACTTCTAGGTAAGCACAGCCCCTAGGCTAGGATATAACCCGAGAATATAACCCTAGGCTAGGATATAACTCAAGAAAGAATATAACCCTAGGCTAGGATATAACCCAAGAATTTAACGCCGAGAATATAACCCTAGGCTAGAATATAACGCCGAGGATATAAACCGAAGAATTTAACCGGAGAATATAACCCCAAGAATATAGCCAAGGATATAACCCCCAAACTACCGCCCTAGAACAGAACTCATCAGTTCGGATCAAGACCTGACTTCTTCTCCAGGAAACCACTTCATCTAAGCTAAGTACCTATAAAAGTACAAATTCCTCTATTAAATTCCGTTATTCATTTCCTGTGGCAGAATAAATTAAAAATTTGTTTTTAATTCTTTTTTTATTAAAATCCTTAACTATAAAAGTTGAGGGAGATACCGCCCGGGGTCACTTTTCTTTATCAACTTTTATCTAAATTCTACAAGGCGTTTCTACCTTTTCCGCCTTAGTTTTTAGTACTTTTTATCGTTAAAAAGGTAGCGGCGCCCTCAATTTTTACAACCCTTCTGTTATCATTGTGCAGCATAAACTTGGGGTCGAATCACCCTTGAGAGGAGTCTCTAGCCGGAGCCCTTCGAGCTGGTGCCCTGTGAGGTACAGCATTTACCGTTACAAATTGGCACCTTTACCGTTACAAATTGGCGCCTTTACCGTTACAAACTGGCGCCCAGCTAAAAGCATACTTTTACCGTTACAAATTGGCGCTCATTGTTTTTGTTGCACAGTGTAACAGTTGGGTTGGAAGGATTTTAGTTTTTTTATTTTTGCATATTCTCTTTTTTAAAATTTTCTTTATCGTTCAATTTAGAATTTTTGCTTTCAACAATTAACTAATAAAATTTCACTTTTCCAAGTAACTATCTTGTACCGACCCTGGACGTTTTTTTAATTTTATCTTAACTACCTGCCTTATTTACAATATATATTTTGGTCTACGATAACGAATATTCTCTGGGTTTATTTTTTTAAGAGATAACTTAGTATAGCACAATCTTTTGTTGTCCCGAAAATGGAATTTTGTTATTGATTTTTTTCTTAGGAAAGGTGAATTACATCTGATTTGTTTGCAATGTTGCCACGTTTTAAGTAAATTCTTAAGGTGTTTGTTTTCTGATAAGTTGTTATATTTTATGTATCTGCATAGTAAAATTATCTTTTTCAGTTGAATTGTGTCTGGTTACACAAACTGAAATATCTTGCCGTTTGTATCTTGTTCAGTTGAATTGTGTCGAGTTACACAAACTGAAATATCCTATCTTACCTACTGTTAATCAAGTGCAGTGTTGCCAAAGTAACAATTTATCTTTAAACTCTTGCTTTTTCTTGTCTATTGTTAATATAAAGTGCAGTGTTGCCAAATTAACAATTTATCGTTAAATATAAATATTTTGCAGTTCAGCTTTTTTTGACGACAGAGAGATTGTGATGTGCTACAAAAATTTTAATGACAATTTATGATACATTTTTGATCTTGATTAGCTATACACTTATATACTGATAGTTTTTATGGAGTTATTATGCAACATTTTTATTACTACGTATGACTTGTTGAAAATATAGTACGGTTTTGTTTATTTTAATTGACATCTATCGGCAAAAAGTATTTGTTGTTTTTATATCTACAGCCATTCACGTACATACAGTTTCCATATATATATCTCGTTGCCAGGCATTTATGTTCACTCGGATTTTAGATCCTTTGCTTTCGCTAGTGCTATTTGATTAGTACTGTTGATTTAGATACCGTCTTTTATTCTTTTTTTCTCATTTTAAATATTTTCAAGATGCAGGCCAATCACTTTAAGTCACTTACTTCAGAGGCCGTTCCATTCTCATGGAGTTTCGCTATCGTTCTCCTAAAAAACGGTACAATTGAGTTTTTAGTTTATCATTATTATTTCCGTTTTCGTTTCTTCCTTACTTTAGGCAACCGCGCCATTCTCTTGGAGTTTCGCTATCGTTCTCCTAAAAAACGGTACAATTGAGTTTTAGTTGACCATTATTTTTATTATTTCCGTTTTCGCTTTCTTCCTTACTTTAGGCAACCGCACAGTCCTTATCAATAACTAAAAATCCAAACTTATCTTTCCAACAAAACGATCCCATGTCTTTAAATTGTTGAAAACTCATGTCGATATTTGCATGGTCATCAAAAATATGTTTCAGATTAGTAACATCTTGGGGGAATACAATTAACAGATTAGCATTATCCCGAATTAGTTGTTTAGGAATCGCTGAATATGTTTGACATAAATAAAAACAATCGGTCTCTTTATGTCGACCAAAACAAAAATAATTTTTGATGATATTTTGGTCACAAGACTCCACATCGTCAAATATAACTATGGAATTATGTCTAATATTTTCGGGGAGCGGAAAATCTTCACTTTTACTAAATTCTTGGTAACCGATCTCTCGTATGGGTTGTAGTAATAATCGCAGATATTGATATTTTGGTTGCTGCAGTGATTTCGAATATAAATAAACATTTTCATATTTCATACCATTAGGATGTTCCAACAAAGATAACATTACGTTGGTTTTACCACTTCCACTAGGCCCTACTATAAGTGTTCGTTTAGAATTACCTCCAAATAATACACCGTGATTATTTTCATTATTTGTAATGTCATAGTTTTTAAGTGGTAAGGAAACTTGTTGTTTTACAAGCTTCATGTTGAAGACTGTTAGTATATAAAGAGAAGCACACATATATAGGTGTTAGTATGAAAAATAAAGTGGTGCCACTTGAACGTTGTAGGACTAGAGGTAGAGGACTTGTTAATACATTAATAAATAAGCTCCCCTTTGAACTACACGCCCCTGGGGGGTATCGGTATTTGGGTCCTGGAACGAAGCTAGCAAAGAGATTAGCTCGAGGGGATAAACCAATAAATCCTTTGGACGAAGCAGCGCTACAACACGATATAGCATATTCTCAGAGCAACGATCTAAGTGAACGCCACGTGGCTGATAAAATTTTAGAGAACAGAGCTTGGGATGGTGTCAAATCCAAGGACGCCAAATTAGGTGAAAAAGTAGCTGCCTGGCTGACAACAACAGTTATGAAAGGAAAACGCAAACTTGGAATGGGTCTAAGACGAAAACGTAAAACTAAGAAGCGTGTTATTAAACCACCTAAAATTGGAGGATTTTTACCATTTTTAATCCCTCTGATTGGGGCTTTAGCTGCTGCCGGTGGCGGTGCTGCTGATATCGCAAAAGCCGTGAACGATGCTAAAGCTAATAGAGATCAATTAGCCGAGCAGCAACGACATAATCTTTGCTGCTAAAGGTGGTAAAGGGTTATATTTAAGACCATATAAAGGATATGGAATGAGGCAAAAAAAAACAAAAAATATGTAAAAAGGGGCGGGGTTTTTATTTAAAACCATATTCAAGAAACTCCCGATAAAATTACCTCAGCACATAATGACAGACTTTGAACTTGAAAAATATATAACGTTATTGCAAATTCCTTATTTTCGTGGCATTTACATGCGTAACTCCTTACCTACAAAAATTAACAAATACGAGTCTGGTATTATCAACTTGGATACACTGCAAGGTGTTGGGACGCACTGGACAGCTTATACAAAGAAGAGTAAAAATGTTACATATTTTGATAGTTATGGTAATTTACCACCACCAATAGAAGTCGTAAAGTATTTTACAAGTAATGGAAAAGTAGACATCCACTTCAATTACGAATCAGTACAAAGATTAGGTTACCAATGTGGACAGTATTGACTTAGATTTTTATATAGTCAGTATAACTGAGTAGGCAACTCATTCCATAACCAACTGTCCAAGATGTCGTATACTTTTACGTTAAGTGGGGAGTCATCAATTCTGACTTTAACCCACCCATTTACTTAGATGAAAATTCCGAGTATGAGATAGGATTAGCTAATTTTGATACATTCAATAGTATTCCAAACGTAACTCAAACCAATAACGTATTAGTGTGGGGTCAGAAAAGTCAATACAACTATATCATCCCTATAGGCTCCTATGAACTGGATGATATTATAAAATTAATTGAAAAAGAAATGTTTAATGTAGCGGGTACTACAACCCGCATTGTGCCAGATAGTCGAACAGGGTCTGTATCAATGAAAAGCACTGAAACTATAAATTTTACAATTGATAATTCAATAGGGGATCTGTTGGGTTTCTCAAAAGTCTTTCTTGAACCGAATAAGGTAAATACCTCAACAAAAATGATAAATACTTTAAAAGTTAATACTATATGTATTGACTGCAACATTGAAGTCGGATCATTTTTGAATGGAGAACCAGTCCACATTATACATCAGTTTTTCCCCCAAGTTTCCAGTGGGTATAAAATAGTGGAGCAACCTTTAACCATACTGTATTACCCTGTAAGCATTAAAACCATAAACAACATTACTGTTAGGGCTCTCGATCAAAGCGGTGATTTAATTGATTTTCAAAAAGAAACTATTTCTGTTCGTTTACATCTTCGAAAAACTAATTGAAATGGTTTGGCAGTTTAATCGTATACATCCATATAAAAGCACATTTATTCACAAAACTATGAGTAGAGGGAAAACCACAGCATTGTTAACGTCTACAAATCGGAAATTTTTGCAGTCTTTGGGTTTCAAAGTGTTGGTGTAATGGAAGTTTTACATGTTACGGGCGAACCTTTTAGCGACACTACCATTGAAGACTATCAATTCCATACATACCAACCGTATTCTTCTGCTAACCTCAACTATAATGATGAAATAAGAATTCCACTTCAAGATCTAGAAGCTCATACTCTCCCCAGTAATTCAGTTCTGTACATAGAAGGGAAATTGTTGACTGATAAAAATACTGTTCCAACAAAATTTAACTTTATTAATAATGCTATTGCGTTTTTGTTTAGAGAAATCAGATATGAGTTGAATGGTGTAATTATTGAAGCTGTCCGACAAGTTGGTATAGCTACGACAATAAAAAATTATCTATCTTTAAACGAAAATGAGAGTAAGCTGATGAATAATGGGGGGTGGTATCCAAACAATGGAAAAATTCTAACAGATTCCAAGGGTAATTTTAATATATGTATTCCTTTAAAACTACTCATGGGTTTTTTTGAGGATTACAAGAAAATTATAATTAATATGAGACAAGAGTTGATTATAATTCGAGACAAAGACGACATCGATGTTGTAGTTGCTTCTGATGAGTCTGAGAAACCAAAAATTGAGATATTGAAAGTTTATTGGAATGTACCTCTCATAACTCCAAGCATTAAAGAACAGCTGAGACTAAATAAAATTATTCATAGCAATATTAATCTACCAATTAAATTTAGGAGCTGGGAACTGATTGAATATCCTGCTCTTACAGATACCTCAAGGCACACCTGGCCTGTCAAAACGACGACTAAAATTGAAACACCCCGACATATTGTGGTAGTATTCCAAAAGGGTAGAAAGGGCAAACTTTTGAAAGATATGAGTAAATTTGATCACAGTAACTTGACTAATTTACGTGTGTTTTTGAATTCTGAGCGATAGTAATCGTTTTGCCACTTTGTATGAGATGTTTGCCAATTTTCAAGAAAGTTATTACCACATCCAAACTAATCAACCTATATTTAATCCTGAAGAATTTAAAACCAACGCACCCATCGCCCACATCGACTGTTCCCGTCAAAAGGAGGTTTTACAGAGTGGTTCTATTGTTCTTCGAATAGAATTTGAAACCAGTAAAAATGTGGGTAATGATGTATCAGCATATTGTTTGATTATACATGAAAAAGAATTTTATTACAATCCCATGACAAAAATTGTTAGACAAGTGTAATGCGCATGCGTTTATGTGTTAAAAGTCTGCAGCAGCATGAAGTTTCTTTCAGTACACTATGGGATTTCGTCAACGACTCGAGCAGTATATTATTAACTTGGCTAAACTCAAAGCTGATATTCAGTGGTTTAAAAAGAAAAAGCATCTAGTTGAAAACTTTAAAAATCTACAAATATGAGATTAGTGATGGATGTTCAGGGTTTTAGGATTGAAAACAATAAATTTATAGTGAAGGAATTTGCGGCATACAACGGAAATCAGGTTTGTCATTATGTGTTTAAACCACCATTTCCTTTACGAATGCTGTCCCCCGATTTGCACAGACAGGCTGTTTGGCTCATGAAAAAGCATCACTCTATTGACTGGAATGTTGGTTTCACACCAATACATTTGTTTGCTAATATAGTTGCCAATTTAACAAATGATGCTGACGTGGTTTACGTTAAAGGAAAAGAGAAGGCTGACTATATCAAAGAATATTCAATGGCTCCAGTTTACGAATTTGAAGAACACCCTCCAGTTATTTCATCTGAACCGAAATGTTTTTACCATAGTAATATTTATTGTATTTGTGCGCTATCGAATGTATTTTTTTTTATATGAAAACTTTATAATGAAAGAATAAAATAATATAATGACTTTCAGTTCACCTTCAGACCTATTGCGCATGCGTTTTCTTGTATATAAATGTAATTACAGAATTGATTCTGTTTAGTTTCATCATGCATTGTATCAACTGCGGTAAGCAATTTTCTAGAGCTTACCGTCTTCGTCGACATCAGTTATGTTGCGGTCAACGTTCAACTACTTGTGACAGTTGTGGAAAACAGTTTTCAAGGTTTACTAATCTTAATAATCATCAACGTAAGAGTTGCGATGGTCCATCTTTTATTCCCAAGAAAAGACTTAGACCTATGGGTATGGAAGTGTTGGAACCCAGTGTTACCAAGTTACATCACGCATTCAAAACCAGAATAGCTTCCTATCGGTTCTCCACTCCAGATAAAAAGACAAATTATATGAATTTTCTCAATGAGGTTCAACCAAAAGTATTAAATAAAATTCAAGAATACCTTCAGCAACATTATTCATTAAAAATAAATTTTGAAATATTAGGTATATAGATAATACCAGAGAAAGAGATTTCAGATATAAAGTCTATGAATACAGCCAACAAAGTTGTGACTACATCAACCGATTTGAAACATGTATATGAAGAATTTAAAGATGAAATTATGAACCAGGCTTCAGAGTTTCAAGAAAAAGATAGTGGGTGGGCACTTCAAGAAATAATGTTTTTAGATGTGAACATAAACCGGTTTAATGCAATTTCCGCTTCTTCTTATGTCAAGTTGCCAAGGGCGATAATTAGAAAACAGACTGTTTTGAATATCCGGAATAATGATAATGCATGTTTTGCTTGGTGTGTGAATGCAGCAATATTTCAACCCGATGGAGATCTCACGAAGCCAGAATCTTACCCCCATTTTGATACCTTGCTAGATTTCACAGGAGTAGAATTTCCGGTAACCCTGAAAGACATTATAAAATTCGAGAAATTGAATAATATATCTGTAAATGTTTATGGGTTGGAATCAGAATTTAAAGATGGAAAAAAAAGATATGAAGTTGTTGGCCCCCTTCATTTTACGTCAGAGCGGAAACCAACCCATATTAATCTCTTATTGATAACTGATAGAGATGGAAACACTCATTATACTCTCATCGAGGATTTATCTAAATTATTGAGAAGTCAAAAAACAACACACAAAGAGAGAACTTTCTTTTGTGATGGATGACTACAAAGTTTTTCAACAGAATCCAAATTACAACACCACCAAGAAAATGATTGTACTCACATATACACTAAGCTACCAACTTCTGAAATTAAAATAAACAAGTGTGGGGAGTGGTTACCAGAAAATACATTAAAATTCATCAACTTTGAAAAACAGCTGCAAGTTCCATTCGTTATATACGCGGACTTTGAAAGTTTATTAAAACCGATAGATCATACTGAACCCCATGCTGGTAAATCCTTCACAGTTAAAGTGTGTGAACATGAGCCTTACTCGTTTGCTTTTTATGTAAAGTGTACATATGACGATAGTTTATCCAAATTTGAAATTTATGAAGGTGCCGATGCAGCCCAAGTCTTCATACAAAAATTGGATTCAATAGTTCAAGATTTGTACAATAACCATCTTAAACATGTTATACCGATGCGATCATCAACACCTGAGGAACAAGATAGATATGACACTGCTACCGTTTGTCATATTTGTGAAAGACCATTTGATGTTTTTGATAAAAAAGTTATGGATCATTTCCATGTTACCGGAAAATTTAATAATGCAGCCCATAACTCTTGCAATTTGAATTATAAACTTCCGAAATATATTCCAGTCTTTCTAAATAATTTAAAAAATTATGATTGTCATTTATTTATCAAAGAACTGACTACCAAAGGTGAAAACATCAGTGCCTTACCCCAAACAAAGGAGAAGTATACATGCTTCTCAAAATCTATTTTGGTGGAAAAGTTTAGTGATCCCAAGATACGAGATGTGTATATGACATTAAAATTTGTTGATTCCTTTAGTTTTCTAGCTAGTTCATTAGAAAAACTGGCTTCTACGTTGAATCCTGAACAGTGTAATGAGGTACGAAAGTTTTTCCCAAAACATTTTAATTTAATGAGACAAAAAGGCGTGTTTCCGTATTCATATGTGACATCTTTTGATAAACTACGCGAGCGGCAGCTACCATCTAAGGAACATTTTTTTGATACCTTAAAAGGTGTTGATATCTCTGATGAGGAATATGCACGAGCTCAAGTAGTATGGAATACTTTCAATTGCACAACTATTAGTGATTATGCAAAGTTATATTTAAAAACTGATGTGTTGCTTCTTGCCGACGTCTTTGAGAATTTTCGCAAAGTTTGTCTTAAGGAATATAAGTTGGATCCAGCTCACTACCTTACCGCTCCTTCCCTGAGTTGGGATGACATGTTGAGATGTACTCAGATTGAACTACAACTTTTAACCGATGTGGATATGCTTCACTTCTTCAAAAAAGGAATTCGAGGCGGAGTAGCTCAATGCAGCAAGAGGAAAGCTGTAGCAAACAATAGATACTTGGAAACCTTTGATGTGAACAAACCAGAGAGTTACATAATGTTTTTAGATGCTACAAACCTTTATGGGGCTGCAATGAAGGAATATCTACCATTTGGTGACTTTAGGTGGTTAACTGAATCTAAAATTGAATTATTCGATGTCGATACTATTGAAGATGATTCGCCTAAAGAATATGTTTTGGAAGTGGACTTGGAGTATCCTACCAACCTGCATGATGCACATAACGATCTTCCTTTCTGCCCGGAAAGTATCATCCCTCCAAAATCCAAATATTCAAAGCTGATACCGAACTTGAACGATAAAACCAAATACATAATACACTATCGTAACCTTAAACAGTGTTTGAAAAATGGTTTAAAATTGAAAAAGATTCACAGAGTTATCGAGTTTTCACAGCCTGCGTGGCTAAAGACATACATTGAACTTAACACCAGTCTACGCAACAAAGCTACAAATGCCTTTGAAAAAGATTTGTTTAAACTTTTAATCAATGCAATCTTTGGAAAAACGATGGAAAATGTTGAAAAAAGAAAACGTATAATTATATCAAGTCATTGGGAAAACACCAGAGGATCCCTGGGAGCGAAAACTTTAATTGCGAAACCAGAATTCAAATCTTGTTCTGTGTTTAACGATAATTTGGTGGCGGTTCAACTGAATAAAATTAAAGTAGTGTATGATAAACCGTTATATGTAGGATTTTCAGTTTTAGATATTTCAAAGACTATAATATATGAGTTTTATTATGATTATGTTAAACAACAGTATGGCGATTCTGTTAAGTTGTGTTATACGGATACTGATTCATTAGTGTTGGAAGTATTTACTGAAGATTTCTACAAAGACATGAAGGAAAATATTGAATATTTCGATACATCCAATTATCAGACAAATAATATCCATGACATTCCTAAAACAATATCTATTGTCGGTAAAATGAAAGACGAGATGGCTGGTGTAGTTGTTGAGTCTTTCTATGGAACTGGTGCTAAAGCATCTTGTGTTAAATTATCGGAACGATTCAACAAGTCTGATATTTTAAAGAAGGCTAAAGGTATTTCTAAACATATAATTGAAACTCAACTCCATCTTAATGACTATGAACAAATCGTTGAAACTGGTGGTATTGTATATAGAAAAATGTATGTTTTTCTTTCCAATATGCATATTATCCACACAGAATTAAAAAACAAGGTGGCTCTTTCTTTAAAGGATGATAAGAGGTATGTAATACCACATGACACAAATACTCTAGCATGGGGGCATTTTCTCCTAAATCCATCCTCCAATTCAGGCACATTAGATGATCTTCTCCAAGCATTAGAAGAAGAAGAAGCAGTGGAGAATTTTTTCAGTGATGTGAATATAGAAGAATACTTAGATTCTACAGATTTTAATTTTTTAGATGTTTAACAAAAAATAAATGTTATTTATATACTTATTTCTTTTATTTCAACAAACGAAGGACAATTTTATAAAATATTGTACCAGTCACAATAGTAGAGCATGTAGCTATATAATATAATATATAAGTATGCGTATTTATTTGTGTGCTTGCGACCTGGTGAACTGCATACAACTGCAACCATTCAGATTCTTGGTAGTTTCCATTACCTTTGAAAAGACGCACTTTACATGTAGTACTATTGGTAGGTATTTCAGCTTTTAGGGTTACTGCATTATTTGGTGTATACGATTCCATTCGTATCCATTTTTCAGGCCAACTATCATTTTTTGTACCATTACTATCAAAACATACAAACACTTCTCTAATATTATACGGGTGCTGTATTAAAAGGTAGTTACCAATAATAGCTTGCAATATTATAAACGTTGGGGCCTGCATATCGACTAATACTAAATAAATGTTAATATATCCAATCTTTTATATATGATTTTTTGACGTTTCACATTTTTGTGTATTTCATTTCTATTATTATTGGTGGCACCCTTGTTTCTAGTCGGGCAGTGTTGGATAATAGCATGGATTAAATATTGTTGTATCAATCAACCCCTCTCCTACCAATTCACCAGAGTCATCCTCCTGTACATCACTATTTTTTACGATTTGTACTTTTAATTCGTGGATACAGTTCACATTTAACAGGCTATACAAATCACATGGAATTACAAATTCGTAGATAGTATCATGTTTGAAATATCTATAGCCGATTCCAATGTTCTTATTATTTACATCTTTGATACACCAATATACAGCATTTGCAGCGATACTTGCTAATCTTGGAGCACTGTAGTATAAACAGTCTGAATTAAAAATAAGCTCTGGTGTAACACACCTACTAGCTTCCATTTCTACTCAAATTAATAATAATTCACTCACTACTCTTCACTACATATAGTGTAATTGACTACTGCTCTGTATACCCCCTCCTATTAAATGTAGTTACTTTCGGTGCACCCTGTATATACCCCACTCTTATTATATGTCGGAGCATATTGAATTTTAACGTACCATTCGTATACTGATGTTTCCAATGAGCACATACATACTTTCGCAACCCTCTGTATATATCCCACTCCTATTATATGTCATTACCCTGTATAATTTTTATTTTCCGTCACTGCATATTAGAGAGGTCAGTTGCGGTCATTCGTACCTTACTTCTTTGGTTCCCCATTACATAGATTGCGAAAGTAGGTCAGTTACTTGACTTCCGTGAATCCCCATTATAGATTGCGGAAGTAGGTCAGTACTTGCTTCAATTCTACCCCATTTTATATCTACTAAGAAACTTCAATATATTTTAACCCAGGTAACACAGATCTCTGAGACGTTATAATTAGGATCTTATGCGAACTCCTATTGCGAGGTCCTGGTGATCGCTATGTGCTATAGCTAAACGAAATTCTCACTGGTGTCTCCAGGAGAAATCTCGGAGAGCTCACATTCAATTTTCCAGGTTTCATCTCATTGCGAGTTCCTAAAGTTATCTCGAACGTAACTTGAATAAGAAATTCTTATTGCGAGTTCCTAAAGTTATCTCGAATGTAACTTGAATGAGAAATTCTTATTGCGAGCTTCTAAAGTTATCCCGAATGTAACCAGAACAAGAAATTCTCAATGCGAGTTTCTAAAGTTATCACGAATGTAACTGGAATAAGAAATTCTCGCTGCGAGTTCCTGAAGTTATCCCGAATGTAACCAGAACAAGAAATTCTCACTGCGAGCTCCTAAAGTTATCCCAAACGTAACCTGAACAAGATATTGTTATTGCGAGTTATAGGTATCGAACGACCCGAACGTAAAACTTAAACCATAAACACACACATAGAGAACTGAAATAACCAGAGAACACAATAATATAAATTTGTACTATAGTTCCTATTTAATTCTTTCAATTAGTCCATTAATCGATCACATATGCATTATATTGCTTTCATATAAGTCATAACATACGAATAAACTGAACTATCATCTTATATTAATCTTCTTTATTCACTACCTATTTTCAGTTCGACCAGAAATTAGTTACGCCAAGTTTTAATTTTCAAATATATCCTCTGTATATATTATTCAACAATGGTTACAAAAATTGAACAATACCGCGCGTTGGTTTGATGGAGTTATTTCGCAAAGAGTAAGAAAACATCACACATTTTACTTTTATCATTATTGTAAAAAAAACATTTTCACTTTCGTAATAATTCTCATCAGTTGATATATTATAATATGAGTGTGTCTGAATGATCGAAGGTTCAGTATTAATGATGCCATATTCGAATCACCCGCGGAAACAAAGAACGAAGCTTACTGGCTCTGGCCTAAGTTATTTTACGCCGTCGCCGCTTGGACTATAATTCAGGAGTTTCTATGCAATGACAGATTAATAATATGAATATATATTTTAATAATTTTTGACAAAACAATTGTAAGGGTTCATGGGACAAACGACAAATTCATCACAGAATATGCATCATTTTTTAGTTGAATACGCCATCAGAAAAAATTTCGAATGAATTCTAGTATGTGTAAAACGGCTCTAAGCTATATTAGGGCAATTTTCTAGTTGATAGCAAGACGGTCATTTTGACTATTTATGATATCAATTAGATATATTTCATTAAAAAAGCGTTCCAGATATAAAATCTCTCGTTTCGATCCTTTTACATCGATTGTCATCGTGAACTATTAAAATTGGATTTCGAATAAATTCCATCAATTAAAAGCAAATTTGGATAAGTTATCATTTTGGTCAGAGAAAATAGTAAATAGGTAATATTTCAAATGTAAATGAATGTAAATATTTTTCACTTTTCATTTTATTTTGTTTATATTATCTCATTTTTGTGGTGACAACTTTTGAGGTGTTAGAGATGAGGCAACACTGTCCATCCCTTGACAGTTATGTTTACACCCGGCCACGCGCCTTAGTTTTAGTCCGGGTATGGAAACTTGAATGGCCCATGCTGAGACTCTCATAAGTGAGAAGGGGATATTTTTCTTTGTCTGTTTTTAGTTCGAGAACAGGTCGATTCGTCGTTAGTGTAGCAGGTGAAAGACGTTTGAAATATCGCCATCGCAGATTACATTGCCCTGCGATCTCTTATTACCACTATTGGACTGCATTTTTAACGCCATCTATCCGCCTGGAAGGTCACTAATAAACTTTATTTTACAGATTGTTGTAATACCGTCATCTGTGGATTAATCAAACCATGCTGTTTGGATGTTTATGCTAAAAATAGTTTTTATATTCCATAGCATCTTATTCATGCCGGAATTCGCCATTGTTCAGTGAATGTTAGTGAGTTGTTTTGTGCTTTGTGTTTTTGATAATTTTAAATATAAAGACTATTTCCTAGTTTTATATTTGCATTTTTTGGGGTAAGTATTAACATGAATAATAAGGCAGAGCAATCCAACATGAGGGTACTTATAAAAATTTATTTCAAGAGAGATATTTAAAAGTGATCAGGTTTAAACTATGTTTATTCTTATAATTATTTGTGTGGTTCCTTACAAGTCTTCATAAATATAAAAAGGATCAAAATAAGTGGATTTAAGTAAACTTGCCGAAAATTGAAAGTAATGAAGCTACATAAACATTTTTGCTTATATCTTCCAAAGTTTACTTAAATTTATTTTGAACCATTTTATATCTGGTGGAGCATTGACAAGGCATCTTAGAAACACTGTATAACCTAAATAATTTTTGTTCTAGAGTATATCCAGCTAGCATATTTGAGTCATGCCTTCACTCTCATGCTGTGTTAGTGGTTGCTATAAAAGCATCGTTTTTCCAATCCTGCCAAGAACAGTAAAACATTTTTTGACAAATGGGTAAATTTATGTGGAAATAGAAGGTTGAAGGAGAAAATGACATCCAAAAACATTTATGACAATTGTAGAGTGTGTGCCTTACACTTTTTACCCGAAGATTTTGGTCCAAATAAAGTTCTGAAAAGAGGGGTTTGCCCATCGG
This sequence comes from Lochmaea crataegi, assembly GCA_947563755.1. Taxonomy (NCBI): domain Eukaryota; kingdom Metazoa; phylum Arthropoda; class Insecta; order Coleoptera; family Chrysomelidae; genus Lochmaea; species Lochmaea crataegi. The sequence goes on from OX387437.1 coordinate 15,672,585, forward strand.
TCAATTTACCAGGTAAATCCATAATAATAAAAAAAACAACTGACTAGCATACATTTATTCAATTTTTTATATTTTCTAGAATTTTTAGAACCAGTAACTGATGGTGTTCCTTCCTCAATAATTGAAGCACAACCATCAACCTCTTTGGCTGTACCACAAATTGGTGCTGAATCTGAAACTGAGAGTCCTAGGACTTTGAAGTTACAGGAAGCTTTAAATGATGAGTTTGCAAAACTGAAAGCTAAAAAAGCACAAGAATTCTGTGCTGTTAATGAGGCTAGTTGTAGCTATTTCGGTTGAACCCGAGCTGAATTTAACAACATATGCTGCTCAAGATTTTACTGATACTGCACTAGGAGCCTTGACTACTGCTGTTACTCCAAAAAGAAGTGAGTGATTAATTAATTGATTTATTAATATAGAAATTTTCACAAATGGTAGATATTATAGGAAAATATTTTGATTTATTAAAAAACATGGAAAATTATTGCTTAAAAATCCATTTATAAATTTTTATATTATTTACTTATGTCAAGTTTTGACTGTGTACTTCTATTAGAATATTATCTAAAATAGGGTTGAAAATTTAACATTGAAAAATGCTATATCTATATGCAATGTATATTGCATATTGATATTATTAATTGCTAATGATATTATTTCTTACTTTAGAAAGATCTGATTTACTTGCTGAGGTGAATGTCTCAAGGGTTAAAGACAACACCAAAAGCCAGAAGTCTCTATCGAAGAGCCACCCAATTTAAAAAAAAAGGCCACCGAGTTTAGAAGAAGTCATCTGATGCTGAAAAAAAGGTTGTATGCTGCTGAAACCTTTAAAAAATCTGAACTTTTTGAAAACTGTGTATCCAGTATCGCAAACGATTTTTTGAAAGTCAAATTGAAAATGTTGATAAAAAACCAAAAGGAAGAAGGTACACACTCGAAGACAAGGTATTGGCATTAGCTTTATACAAATAAATTGGATCTGGGTACAAAAAGATTCTTGTCTAAGCTATTTGCATTGCCATCAAGGAAAACAGTCATGATACTCCTTAACATAATTCCGATTCAACCTGGTATACATGACGAAGTTTTTGCAGTTCTCAAAGCTGAAACAAAAAACTTTAAAAAGCAACTAGATAAACATTGTATTATAATATTTGATAAAATAAGCATGCAACCAAATCTGCACCCAAATTGGTATGAGGGAAATGTTATTGGCTTTGAAAACCTAGGATTTAAGCAAACACCAGAGATAGCGAATCATGCTCAGGTAATACTGTTTTGACACCTCACATGTTTTGGATAAGATTATTTCAAACCAAGCACTGATTAACTAAGAAGAAACAACTACTTTCCGTGCAATTTGATGTTTGTCAGGGCATATAGCTCGGAAAGTAGTTGCTGCTTCTTAGTTAAGCGGACATTGGTTTGAAATAAACTTTTTTAAAGTTTGAGGTGGGTTTGGTTAGTAGGCATCCCAGTGGGGATGAGTCCAACACTGTTTGGGTCCTGGACCCATTCGAACATGAGTTTCCCATCTCGACCCGAAAAAAAAAATTTATGAAGATTCTTAAGAAGGCTTATAAAAGAAGATATTCCTGACAGCTGATTGATTGCTAACACTTTTTGGTTCTGTTTACATTTTGTAAGTTTTTAATAAAGCTGTTTATGTAAAAATTATATAATAAGGTTTTGTTCAATTAAGAATTCTATTTTTATTAATGATGAAATAAAACAATTTAATTTGTTTGAATCTTCATTTTTATTTTGAACTATCGTTCAAATTAAAATTAGTGACGCGTTTCGCTACACTAGCTTTTTCAAACATAAAAATGAAGATTTAAACAAATTAAATTGTTTTATTTCATAGTATGGATCTTCATCAAGTAAAAGCCTCATCTATTCAATTCTATTTTTATTTTCAGGTGGTGAAGCTTGGGGTAAGCAAGATCTGTAGGGGTCCTTGAAAAAATAACAAATAATGACAAAAGTTATCGAAAGTTGTTGATAATAAACGTATTTGCTTTTTCTTGTCGAGGTAAGCTGTAAAATAAACCCATAATATAAGCAATTTATTTCATAGTTTTTATTTTTTAGATCTAATGTGTAACTTTTAAGTTTTATTAGAAAATAAGGAAAATCACCTGTATTATTTTATAAAAAAAATGTATAATAAATTTTTTCAAAATATTTGTTGAAATAAGTCTTTTAATAAAATGTCCTGGTTAATAAAAACAGTCGCACAAAGTTTAAACGGCTTTTTGAAGCAACCTATTCTACTTTTGAGCCAAAATAAAATAACGGATTGCTTCAAAAAGTGTTTAAACTTTGTGCGACTGTTTTTATTGGTTTATTTAAGAAATAACAATATAGGCATAATTTAAAAAACCCGCCAATATTTGCTTGATTTGCCATCTAGTAGTAACTAGTAAACAGTGCCTGATCATGCAGGTCTCCTCCTTTATTTTTTCCCCGTAAGTGAATACTAACCTTCCACCATAATAGATGGCTCAACACTCGACAAAACTTTGTGGGTTCGGACTTGAGTACAGGAGAGTCCATTCTTCCCCGTATATAGTATCATTGTCTAAAAAAGAAATAGTCTGTCAACCTAATGAGTATAACAGAGACCCTAAAAAGAGAGATGCATATATACTGAGAGGTGGCGGTTTAAGTTAAATTGCGGTGAAATTTGGGACTTTCAAATACTTGCGTAGCCGAAATACTACTGACCGATAGGTGGCACCATGATAACCTTAAAATAAACAAACTACATTTCAACTCATCAAGGTTAAATACAAAATGTATCTACCTACCTAATCAACCAAACAAAATTTTACCTTTTTTGTGTAAAACAGTGAGAGCATTATATCCATTGTCTTCATGTAATGTAACTTATTGGAATAGGCGAGAATATAAGAAAGCTGTCTTAATGAAAATTCAAATACAATAATTATTTCTACATATTTACCAAAACTTTCATTAAAATAAATTAGGTATCTATCACTTAATTTAAAAGAAGTGGGTATTCGAAATTCAGATGAATTCTCTTTTAATATTTCTTTTGTTTGTTAGGTATTATATTATTATGGTTTTCATTTTTGAAATGAATATTCGATGTTTATACACCGATTTAAATAAGCCTTACTAAAGTATATTTCACAATATTTCGTTGACCGGCATCTGGTCGGATTAATAATAAAAGTTCATCAATCACTTATTGTAAAGTAGGTACCTAACATTAACAGATCCGTAGTCGGTAAAATTTAGATACTAAAACATAAATTAAATTTATTTTGTGAAAAAAATCACTGAATTTCTTAAAAACATATTTAACTTTTATTTATTAATTGGAATTGAATAAATTAAATTGTTGAAACATACAGGGTGGCCCACCGTATACGCTTTAGTTTATTTCATCTATAATCCGGTAGATATGTTACCAAAAAATGTTTCAAATAAAAAATATGTACGATATTGTGTGTTATTGTTATCGGATTAACGTCTACCTGCTGTGGGTTTTTCTCTTGAATCAATCATATTGGTGTTAAGTTAAACCTCTTAAACCGAAATATCTTGTAATGGAGTTTATATAGTGTGAACGTAATTTCGAATATTAAATGAGAAAAGAATTAAATTTATTTCTTTTAGTTAATCGTATTTTACATTCCGTTCGATACCTCTATATCTACGGAAATCATTTTCCACAAATGATGTTAATGAGCAAGTTTTTCATAAAAAAAAATATTTAAAAGAAACTTTCTTTTGTTGTACAAATAGATGAACACATTTATATATAGGTAGGTAATCTTTATCACAGAGATGAATTCCTAATAGAATCCGTAAGAACTTCTTGTATAACAATCGGGTTTTGGGTGAAAGCATTGTTATGGATTTTGTAAAAAAAAATTATCAACAATAACAATTTTTTATTAATTTTCCTTTTATTCTACTATATATAAACTGAACATAAAATAACAATAAAAACAAAAAAATTCAAAAATAGGTACATTAAACTTTGATTTAACTCAAAAGTGAGCTAACCTAGAAATATTTAAAAATGAAACGTAACATAAAAATCTAAAATATAGATGTACAACTGTCACTTATTTTGCAAAATTGTCAGTTTGTCATATTAGTTTGTCAGATTTTTTTTCTGTTTTTTTTTGCAGCAGCAGCTTTCAACGATCTATATTTGAGATCCTTAAAAACTTCTTATCAATAATTCTAATAAAAAAGATCTATGTACTTTACATTCATTTTCGACAAACCAATTAGACAAGTGCTTTCACAATTTATTGGTAATTTGATTTTTCATCTTCTTAGATAATTTCGACTTTCCCATCAATCCCACAAAATATTTTGAAAAATAATGCATACTTATTTTTGTAAATGATTTTAAAATAGGTGAAGGCACGTTCAAGTGGCAAATTGAAAAGTATCCTATATTAGAATTCTTTAAAAATATAAGACATTCATTTTTATCCTGAGCTTGATTCAGATCATCTTCTAAAAATTCTTTGCATAAATTACACTTGTATTTATCTAATACCTCTTTACACAAATATCCTGCAAAAAAAACTTTAACCTTTTTTAAGAGTAAATTCACAATCGCTTTCATATGAAGAACTTCAGAGATTTTGGGCTCAAATTCGACAGTCCAGAGTTACCTAAAAATATAATTGTTTCTTGTTAAAATGTGCGGTTTATTGCATTAATAAAAAACAATGATTATTCTAATCAATCTTAAGATACATATTTAAAGAACAGAAAACAGTTTGCTGTCATCTTCAGTACAAATAATTTTACCAATACTTTTAAATCTATATAATGCATAATTGGTGAAACACTATGTTTGCTTAAGATTAGCTCAAAGCTCAATGAAATAGTTTATGGTTACTTTCTTAAACAATGGTACTACATACAATCTTGCAAAGTGTTTAAAAAAAGCTACAATTTTATAAACATTCAAAATGACAAATTCTTAGCACAATGTAAGTGCCTACCTAAGTAATAAGTCTAATAAATATGACCACTATTTTACAGGTTGTCCCATTTACAAGAAATAAACAGATTTACAAAACCTAATTGCTTTATGTAAAGCTACACTTTTGCGATTAAAGAACAGGGAAAATAAAATGTGATTGTTGTAATGTGAACTACTATCAGGATTATTCTCATTTGATTAGTTAGGTATAGAAGTTAGCATTATGCAAATGATTCGAAGATTCTTAAATAATTATATTCTTGTTTTACTTCCTTTTCAATTAATAAAATACAAAGAAACAATAATAACATTCATCATATTTGAAGACACAAAACCTGCCAATTACGGCCACCTTTATATAACGGCCAAAATTCCCTATTTTTTTAGTGGCGCGTTTGGCGTTGGCAACTTAAAAGTAATCTGTTTATTCTCTGTACATACTTAATATAACCTGTAGTAATGTTTATTGTTCTTGTAATTTTTATAAATTCAGAAACACTAAATAAATGTAATAGTTTTCCCTTCGAATTGATGAATTGTAGAGCTCATTAAATCATGAATATTTCAATTTTCAAGAAAAGATTTTTCTATTTTTGATTAAGTAAATTACCTGAATTGTGAATCCACTCAATGCATCTTTTTTCATCATGAACAGGAAATGTAAATTTTCTCAATCCTGGGTTATTTCTACTGGATTTTCCACAATGATAATAGGCACATTTGTAACCTGACATCTGTAACACAAAACGATAATTATTAATTAGGAATATGTTATACAATAACTAAATATATTACTAAAAAGTAGTGCTAACATTGTTATTAGGATCATAATATGCACATAATTGTATTCAACAAGTTCCTTATTCATCTATTTGGTGTTCACATTTTTTTTATATACATATGTATTACCTATTTTTGGAGTTTTCTATTCATGTCTTTTATTTTTACTAGTTTTTTGGGAATTTGTTATTTTATTTGATAATTGACTTTTCATATAATATATTGTAGTACTTTGGTTTGGGTTTTCATTTTTATATTTATGTACAATATCGTTCCTGAACATTTCATTTAATCTTATTGCCTATATGGACTGAAGATACGGATGCCGTTAATTATTCACACATAATCTTAAACATAGTGATGAAAAATTGTTAGCGACCTTTATACCTTTGAAAGCTTTGTTTGAATACAAAGATATGTAATAAGACCTCAACTTGGAGGATATGGAAGAATAGAACATCTAACTTGTAAGCGGAATTACCAACTTCAACAGATTTTTTAGTGGTTAATATTAGAAGACGCAGAAACGAAGAAAAAACGTGAATTTTATTTTTTTGAAAGTAACATTTTTTTTTATATTTGAGCATTTCATATGTCGCAATTATGCTACAGCTATGTTTAAGATTATATGTGAGTGATGAACGGCATCTGTATATTCAGTCCATAGGCAGAAAGATTAAATGAAATCTAAAAGTTATATGAAAAGTAATTTTGACAAAAACAAATACTATGTACATATATGGCGTTGCTAACCAAAGTCAACGCATGTGATTATTTTAGTTAGATAAACAAGTCTATAAGGAACGATGAAATAAAACAATTTAATTTGCTTAAATCTCCATTTTATTTTGAACTGCTGTTCAATTTAAAATTAGTGACGCGTTTCGCTACACAGTAGCTTTATCAAACTAGTGAAGATATATGAATAATTTTAAATTTATACAGTGCATTAATATGAAATTCTAAGGATATTGACAAAAGAATTATAATATGTTTAAATGGAAATAAAGTACAAAAGGTGCCAAAATACGGATGAATATTAAAGATTAAATTTAAAGGATTTTACAACCCAAATCCTTTAAATTTAATCTTTTAGAATCGCCTGAGATTAATAAAAATAAATATTCAGGTAATCTACTTAAAGACCAAATAGCAATCATTCTCATTTATTAAACCTATTTACCTAGAAAAAAATTCAAGTGTGATGGTTGTGAATAAATTTCTAGGTAAACTTTCTCAATATCTTTGTTAATATTTGTAGAATTCCGTATTGAGGCACTTTTTGTACTGGGTCGCCGGTGTCGGCGACCGGCGAGTTGCATCCCAAAAAGTAAAATTTTACCTGAACGAAAAAAGGCGACCGTCGAATAGCATCCGTAATCCAAAAAGGTCTGTTCATTAATAATCGCCTATCATGGTCAAAGGCGCAGGTCAAATTTTACAGCAATATTGTCGATATATTATTTGAGATTTGAAAAATGTCATCATATTTTCTTACGCTATATTTTAATTAAAAAAAAACGGCATTTTGAGTGGTTACAGAAGTTACAGAGGGTTGGTCTTATTGATCATAAGCCATATATTTACTGGAAATGTTAATCCGTCATCAACGAGGTAGATAATTATTTTCTTCGAATCATAGAAATAATAGTTAATAGTTTAAATCTCTTAAGCTTTTGATTGTGGCTAAGCTAATGTAATCTTAACGATAGTAGAAAGTATGACGTGTTGAGACCTAACCTCCACATAATGGAATAATGTTTAAATAAAATTAATATATTATTCACTAGATATATTGCTATAAAACTGTAATTGCAAAGGCAAAACGAATAAAAAAAATTAACTTTTTTAAAGAAAACGTGCTAAAATGAGACATTTTAGTGAAAACCGCATGTTTCTATCTCAAACCGTTTAGAAGTTATGGGCAGTTAAGATGAGGGAAAATAAATATGGTCACCCGGTACTTTATTTCCATTTAAACATATTATAATACTTTTGTCAATATCCTTAGAATTCCTTATTAATGCACTGTATTAAAAAAATTTCATTATATCCTCACTAGTTTGATAAAGCTACTGTGTTAGCGAAACGCGTCACTATTTTTTTATTGAACATCAGTTCAAATTATATTGGAGATTTAAGCAAATTAAATTGTTTTATCTCATCGTTTAGTAAGGATCTTCATCAAGTAAAAGTCTATAAAGGTATAAATATTATTCATGCTACGACAAACCATTTCTTAGCATTAGCACAAAGCACAGGAACATTTGTACCCTGTTGAAGATTTTGTTATCATGAAATTTCAACAATAATTATGGAAAAAATTCACTTAGTAAGGATTGAAACAATTAATTTCATAATTAATATGTTGCTTAATTCCTTTAGAATTCATCACCAGGGTTAATGTTCTGTATTTATCAAATTAAATAATTTATGCAAAATGTGTGGCATCTATTATAATTATAAATATATAATATTATTATTTGTGTATGTATACTTACATTGAATAAACTTAAAACACTGGTTAATGGCACTTAGTGTCCTTGAACAAGAATAAAAACAATAATTTCAACACGGTGTTCGTTTTAAAACAATCACTATTTATAATAAGTAGGTAGAATAACAGCAAAATTATCCAAAATTCAAAAAAATTATGAAAACGATCCACGCAACTACGACAAGAAGAACTTTATAAATGCAAGCAAAATGCAATGCTAAAACCTTTTCACCCTTCACCTATTATTTAAGTTATTACGAATGACCTTCAAAAACATTCTTGTGCTTTGCAGGTAGATTTATTTGGAAAATAGAATAAGGATACGAAGTGTCGTCACATCTAGCGTTTAGTAACATAATCACTCAAAACATACAGAAATCTTTTCTAATTCGAAGTGAAATATTCCATTCAGCGCCCTCTGAACGTTTTGTCCAGCTTTCACAATACGCCATCTATACGTTTAGTCCAAAATTACGAAAAACTGTTAAATTATTAGTCCGTATGGTTGTTAGACTATTTCTTTTTTAGACAATGATAGTATTTATCTATGCAGATTACTCATCCCATCGCCATTTTAGATTGTGATGTTTGTTGATTTGGACGTGCTTCTAGATTTTTTATTATTTGCTGTTTTTGTTTCGTGTGTTTGTTGCAAAAAACTTTTTGAAATTAGTTCAGTGTTCTGTTTAAGACTTGGTAAGTTTTTTTGGTTATTCGGTATTAAGATACAAATCAATTTAATAATTTTATAGATTCTCTACTTTTATCATAAACATGGTGACATGATTTTTTATTTATCTGCTGTTAACAGGAAAGCGCTAACAAAAAAGATATTTTTTGCAGAATAAAATGGGTAAGATGAATAAATGGTCCCGAACGTGTGCAGTCCAAGGATGTGTTGATTTGGATTCACCCCGTCAACGGTTTCCAATTCCAACAAACAACAAGGATCTGTTCATTAAATGGCTTGAAGTTACGGGCAATTCATATTTAAAAACATTGCCATGTGAATTGATTTATAGGTCACATAGAATTTGTGATGTACACTTTCGAACCGAAGACAAAACTACAAACAATCGTCTTTTACGTAATGCTGTTCCAACTCTGCTTTGTGGGGCCAATAAAGATAAAGGCAATGTTTGTGAATGAATACTTAATACCTAAATGGAGTTAGGCAGCCACACCCAATTAGGTTTTTTTATACTATAAATATTTCTTGTTACAGTTTATGAAGAAATTGAGAATACTTCTCAAGGAATGTCACAAAATGTCCAGAATTTACCATCAACATCTAACAGTACTGCTCCACAAGTGACACAGTGTAAGTTATTTGTATAATGTTGATTTAGTAGGTAATCAACAAGGTTGACGCCTTGGGTGCCATTCATATATGCATATAAGTTTTTTGGGCAATCAATTTTTATAAAAATATGTAATAAGTGAAGTGTATAGTTATATTAACAATTTATGGATTGTCAATATAATTCAAACGAAATGATTGTTTAAAAATACACATGTCTTTGTTGTAGATGTATGTGACCATGATTATTTACAACATAGAGACAATGATATGCCTGAAATGTGGAAATCCACTGATAATTCATCAGTTTCCACAGAAATGGGAGAGTCATCTGTAGAAGTAAATGTACTTGAAAATTTACCTTCCACTTCAAGAATTTCATCCCAGTTCAAAGCTACTAAAAGAATAGTTGTAAGAAAGAGGAAATGTAAGCATATAGTTACTGTTTAGTTTGTTATTACAATTTGAAAAAGTTTAATTTCAAAATGGATTATTTTTTGGTAGAGCTGGGGCATTAAAAAATATTGTTTTTACTTTAGAGCAATTGCATTTTCAGTTGTAGTAGTGTGTTACATGTCATGTATTCAAATAAAAGTAATGTGATATTGACCACCACAAAATAACTGACCTCAACATTCAAATTTGTAACTTCTTTTCTTGGAATTGATCCATTCTAACAAGTAATTTTAAAATTTCAGATTCATTTAATATTTTGGAGAATACAGGTGTTCGAAGAGTGAAAGATTTAAATTCCAGAGAAAAACTATTGTACCAAAAGGCACTACAACTAAAAAAACGCTTAGCAAATAAATGTAGATCACGAGTATCTACTAAACACCTAACGGATGAAGAGATGCTAGATCAAGTAACGGAAGGTTTAGAAAGGCATGTTGCTACTTTAGTAAAACTCCAAGTGAAGTCATCCAAAATCAAATCTTCCAAAGGTCGTCGTTACACTCTGGACGAGAAAGTCTTGGGCTTAGTTTTACAAAAACAGAGTGGAAAGAGCTATAAACTCTTTTCCAGGCTTTTTGCAATGCCTAATAAAAAACTTTGCAACAATTGTTGAATAGGATTCCTATAGATGCTGGAATAAATGAGGTCCTATTTAGGAACCTTAAAATAAATGTGGCTAACATGAAAGAGGAAGACAGAGTATGTGCCTTGCTTTTTGATGAAATATCTTTACAGGCACATGTTGATGTTAGTAAAAAAAAAACAGAATTTGATGGCTTCGTATATTATGGTGATGTGCGAAATGCTGATTTTGCAGATTATGCCCAAGTTTATATGATTAGAGGTTTGTTCCTTTTATTAAACAGGGTGTTTCCAAAGTAATCTGAAATATTCTTGTGGGCGATTCGTCATTCAATTTTGAGACGAAAAGTTCCCTTAAACATATGTGATTTGTACTGAAATGTAGGTACTACTTTTATGTTTATCACAAGGTTATTTGAAATAATAAAAACATTTAATGACGAATCATGCACAAGAATATTTCAAATTACTTTGGAAACGCCCTGTATATAGGCTATATCTAATATAGAATGCAATGAAAAATCTGTTGTTGCATTCTTGTATTGACAAATTTTGAATACATCTAATGGGTCAATTATTTTCTGATGGTCCTATAAAAAAATCCTAATCATTTAACTCTTTTTGTTTCAGGAATTAGAACGGGCTGGAAACAACCCATTGCATATTCTTTCGTTAGTGCTAACCACGTTTGATTAAGGGAATTCGCAACAATTTCTTGAAGAAACAATTCTATTGGAAGGTCAATAAAAATAGGATTTTTGGTGATTGGCAAGATAGATGTCGAAGAATAAAAATATATTATTCTAACGCTTTGACAAAGTTATGAAAAATAATTTTTCAAAAACAGTGACCGTTCAACGAAGAAGAAACAATTACTTCCCGGGCTACATGCCCCGACAGACATTGAATTACACTTCTAAGTCAAACGGGGTTGGTAAATCTACAAGATTTAAACCAACCATTCTGGTTTGCAACTAGAAGGGATAACATAACTTGTAGACCGGTTTCAGCGTATTGCGCCTCATCAGTACAAGGTATATGTTATCGTCCGAGAGTTAATCCCGGACTGAAATGTGACTATAATCAACAACGGTACATATTGTCCAGTTACGGAAATATTTTGGTTGCGAAAATAGCGACATCTCACCTCTAAGCCACAAACCAAAATTCGAATGAGACAACAAACCACGTGGGTTTGAAATTAAAAAAAAAAGAATAATATATTTTTATTCTTCGACATCTATTGTTAAAACGCTTTACTAAATACGACAATTTTACAAGATTGGCAAGATGTTGTAGCTACATATGAAATTGACAATGAAGCAGGAAGACTTCGAGCTTTAAACAAAATTAAAAAAGGGCATGTCTATGAAAAATATATGACAAAAATGAAAGTTTCAGTAGCTGCCCAGGTGTTGTCACAAGTTTGCATCAGTAATGCATTTAATGTATAGAAAAGGTAATTTTTGGAAATCTTCTATAAGAATTTTTATATTTGGTCCTTTTCCAATATAGAATAACTTCCAATTTAGTTACACATTAATATTTTGTTATTTTTAGGAATCAAGTCTAAGGATGGAGTTCATGTTCTGAAAAATTCAGCCAGGTGTACAGTTAAAATTTTGGAATTTTTTGATAATTTGTTTGACAGTGTCAATGGACATACACGTTATAACAGTACATATGGAAAACCCTTAAAGTGTGCGGTCTCGCAAGAAAGTGGTCATGTACAATATTGGCAGAATGCTAAAAATGAATTGTCTACCATGCATTTTAAGAAACCCACTGATGGTACACTTGTGAGACCACCTACATTAGTTAATTGGGCAGTTATTTTAAACGGTTTGGCATTCTTGGCCAAAGAACTAAAAAAATATAAAATTTCATATTTTAAACCAAGAATGTTAAACCAGGATCCACTAGAAAACTTCTTTGGTCAATTACTCCAACATGGGCTAAGGGATACAAATCCAAGCCCATATACTTTTAAAAAATTTTTCAAGACATTACTCATAAATAACATGGTTGATCGACATTCAATAGCAGCAAATTGTAAGGAAGACAAAATAAATCCACAGAAACTGCTGGACTCTGTGAAATATTTTGTATCACAGGGGGTGGAGGATGACATTCTATATGAAAATATAAATACAGAAAATATTGATAATATTGTTGTTGATTCTCACCCCTTGTCATATATAGATAAAGCTGCGATTGGCCATGTTAGTGGTTATGTCTTGAGTAAAATAAAATATTTTCAAAATTGCGTTGTATGCACCAATAATTTTATAGCCGATGAGCACACAATCATGGACAATTGGCATGATATCAGCTAAGCTAAATAATATGATGCAAATATTAAGAGATTAAAGTATGCATCACATAAATTTATTTATGGTTTGGCTGATATCTACCAATGGATCATGAAGGTACTGCCATTAAAATGCAACGAGAAAAACATAATTTGTGAGCTAAATGCATCGGTTATAAATAAGCAGTATTTTCAGTTCGATATATGTGACCATACTGTGGTGTTCAATTGGAAAGAGAGGCTCAATCATAATTTATTGGGCCAAAGTAGTTCTCAGATAGACTGCATGCACCAGAAGGCTTTAACCTATCACCAAAATAAATTTAAAAAAAAGTAAAGCCATTCGAAATGTATTGTTTATTTTTAAGTTTAGTATAGTTAGTTTTTTTAATAATAAATTTTATTTAAAAGTATACTTTAAAAGTCTTCTTATTTCTATTCCGATATATGATCTAGTTTAAGTGAGTAATACATTATAGATATTTATTTTTGTGTGTGACAATGTTTTTCATTTTATATACAAAAAAAAGTCCACACGAAGTCAATATTAAATCTTGAAACAAAGTAATAACTGCAGGCTGAGTGAAAAATATGTTATAAAGTAAGTATAAAGAAAAAAACGAGCAGCTTGGAGTACGCCATTTATGAAGAGTTGAATTAAATGTATGTTACCATTCTCATAAACAACATGGCTTTTCTTCAATTTTCATATACATGCTAACGATTTCACATTTTTAAGCAAATAGTTATCTCTTAAGCATCGGCTCAACAAAATTTGATTGAAAATGTGTAATTGGTAGAGTGTATATGAAAATAACAGAAATTAATTTGTTGTGATAGTTACTCAAATATTTAAATTCCCCGCTATTCCTGTCAAATTTGTAGAAATCAGCCGGTAGGTGGCGTCAATAGGAATATTTGAATTTCCCCCTACTCTGTAATGTCAGTTTTAGTTCGAGAATAGCTGGTTTGATGGCGAAAATTTGACATTTCAGAGTCTCAAATTTTAACATTGCAGTTTCCTATCTATCCCTCCCTTATCTATGGTTTTAGTTATAGTGGCGTCTGGCGATTACTGTTCCGTTTATTATAAAGATAAAGAAATTATTATTTGTTTGCATAAATGTATTTGTTTAGTGTGAATTTGACTTTTCACAATATTCTCATTTTAGGAAGGGTGTATTTGTTGTGTAGGAGTGTAGGCCTACTAATTGTACTGTTAATTTGGCCGTCATTTTAGATTCGTGCTGATATCCAGCAACCGCCAAAAAGGAATTTATTCGTTCAAATTATATAATAGTTTATCCATAGTTCATAGGGGATTTAATTGGAGTATGGCGAAGACGTACTGTATATTCAGTCCTAGAGGGAAGAGAAAATTCTACAGACTTACATTTTACATAAATTAATTAAACGCCGCATGTTCTTCATTGCTAATGAGAATCCTATTTTGATATTTTATATTTTTATAGAAGTCGTATTTCAATGGAATTGGGGATTCTGGTCCCAAGGATCATCATGGTCGCACTTCAAGAACATTTTTACAAATGAACTAGGAATGAAATGCTCTTGGAAGGGGCAAAGAGGCAACATACGATTGGAAAATATGAACTTCATTGGGACCTGTATATGTAAGTAAAGTTTCAGACTGGTTTATTTGCTTATTGGTACAGTATAATTTATAATACTCTTATCCCATTCATTTTACCTATTATGATGACCATTTGTGTTGATTTGTTTATTTACAAAGTATGATGTTCACACAGGAAAGTTAATTATTTAAAATTGGAGATAGATTTGCACGTTGTAAATGAATATTTTTTCGGAAATGATTATAAATTATTTCCATATGAATTGTAGCGGTTTCACAGATTATAGAGAGCTATAATCTGTGGCGGTTTCGAAATTGAACATATGATTTTTCTCAAAATATCTCATTTCACTTCATTTTAAATATTCTCAAGAATCTTACAATTTTTTGCTCTTCACAATTTCCATTTGTTTAATTTGTATTCTATAGAAAATAACGTAACACGTAATTAATTGTGTTGTTTTGGTGTATGCAGTAAAGTATTTGCTTACTAATCACTAGTCATTTGTTTTTTTCTAGATCTTCTGAAACAGACATGGAAAACCACTGACAGAGAATTTGAAATATTTTCCCAAGATTGGTTGAGACACTGTTTGCAAAGAAAAAAAAGGTAGGATTTAAGAAATAATTAAAGTTATTCAATATGGAGAATGCTAAGTCAATGTTTCCTTTGAAAAGCTCATATTCAATAGATTCAAGCGCGATACCTGATATGAGCACAGTTTTACCACACACAAACATGTTTTAATACCTTGACACTGTGTTTTACTAGCAATGTTTTTGGGAAAGATTAAAACTATGCTGTTTTATGGTATTATCCTACTTGAATACTAGTTGCGTTAGGATTAATTACTAGAACCAACATTAAGCATGGCTACACATGTAGGATTGTACGTAGGACAATTAAGTATTGGTCTTCTCCTAAAGATATATAATGACATAGTTAACAAAACTCGTGTCGTGGTAATGGAAAATTTGTTTTGGTGTTTGTTAAAACTGTGCTTACAATGATTATCGTGCCAAAGGTTCCAGTATTATATCCGAGATATCCAGAATGCCAAATCAAATTGTTTTTTTTTTATATTAAAATCATAGCTATAGAGAGTTGTGATGTTATTATTATAAATATGTGTTGGTGTGTAAACTGTTCTATTGGAACAGAGATAATAGTATTACTTAAGTAAATACAAGTGACGAAAAACATTTCTTATTTTCAACCAACACTCTGAGGGGTATCCAAAGAGCAATGAAATATATATTTTTTGTATTAATATCCCGAATATTATGCTTTACCATTTGCTTTCAGGTCTACACCGAAGGTGATAGCTAGCAGCTTATTTCTTTTTTTTCTTTCTTTTCTTTTTTATGTATATTATATTTTTATAAAATAAACTTAAATTAGTTCATTGGTTGTTTCAATATTCATCCTCTCTTGTGGTCATAATAATATAGTATTCTGATCTTGATATTCAGTTTCTCCCACGAGCTCTCAAAGAATATGCGGGATGTATATGATAATTTTTATGCTTTTAAAAGATAAACTTTAGTCACCATCGTATATCGTACCTCCTGGTAAGTTTTACATGTTGAAAAAGAAA
The DNA here is from genome assembly GCA_947563755.1 of Lochmaea crataegi. NCBI lineage: Eukaryota > Metazoa > Arthropoda > Insecta > Coleoptera > Chrysomelidae > Lochmaea > Lochmaea crataegi. The sequence goes on from OX387437.1 coordinate 15,688,690, forward strand.
ACATTCTCAATAAAATGGAAGCATATTTTTTTTGGCAATTACAAAACAATCTACGGCGAAACATTAAAGTTATTTTTTATAATGTCTAATAGAAAACAACTAATTCCTCGCCACAATGGCCACTGGGCATTGAGGATATTGAGAAATCTTGCTTTTAACCTGAACAAATCCGATGGTGTGAATTTGCATTCTCATTCAACTTTTTATTCAGTCTTGATTGAGAAAGTTTTTCAATCGAATATCTGAGGTAAAATGCAGATTTTTTCAGGTGAAAAGTTAGGGATTTACTATATCGGATGTCGCTGTCCAGCATATGCTATAGTAACGGGGAAGTAGTTATTTTCCATTAGCTTTTACAAATAGTAACGTTTTTTCTAGTTCTGAAATTATTTTTTCCAATTTAATAGTTTCCTTTTTCAATATAGAATATCTTGCACTACTCTCAATGCGAACTCTTGGAGACCACGCCAGAAGCATTGCATGCGAATATCGCAAAGTGACCTCTCATGGATCTCACAAAAGGCTATATATGTGAATTTCTTACAGAACTCGCGAGAGGCACTGCCTGCGATGATCACACAACGAGCTCACAGAGACGTCGATATGAGCAATAAATGAGAATTTCCCAAAGTAGTAGTAACAAGATGTCACAGAGAACTCGCCAGGGTGTATTGTTCGGGAATGTCCACGTGAGATATATCTAAGACTTCGCTCAGAATATCCCGGCGGCGGACATTTGGAGGAGATATAGAACTCTCAACAACCTCTCAGAGAGGTAACAAAAGTTGTCACAATTTTTCAAAAAGAGATCGCGGGGATATCTTTAGGACATCTTTGTGTTGCCTGGGTAGTGATTCCGAGGCGGGGTAACGGCGAGTTTGAGGTGTGTTTGGTTGGTAGGCATCTCCTTGGGGATGAGTCCAACACTGTTTGGGTCCTGGACCCATTCGAACATGAGTTTCCCATCTCGGCCAGAAAAAAAAACCATTTCACCAAAACCTTGTTTCCTTTTTTTCTCAATACTTTTTCAACGAGATAAACGTCTGGGTGTTTCACTTTTAAAAGTTCTTCAGTATAAAAAGCTCCTTGAATAGGTTGATTACTCTCATCTTGTAAAAGATATGTGGTGGGATTGGTCAACTTGACTTTATAGATTGTGAAAATTTCGGTTGACCAGTTGGGTGTATAACCTTATGCGTACAAAATCACCTTTTTCAAATCTAGGTTTGTGGGGGTCGATTGTTTTCATGCGGTTGAAAACAATAATATATTTGGCGTTTGTCTCATGAACCATGGGAATAGCACCCGTTGTTGAATGTTAGGTATTATTGTATTTCTTAACAATTGTTGGTAGCAACCATTTATATGACCCTTGCACACTAAGTTCTTTCCACAATAAAGTCTTTAGTGTTCGAATAACTCTTTCTACGATGCTAGCTTTAAGGTTTGAAAACGTGCTGTAATGATTTATTCCATACTGTTGCATCAGCTGTTGGAACTCTTTGTTATAAAATTCTTTACCCATATCGGTCTGTAAATTTTTAGACGGGCTCATTTGGGAGAGAACTTTTTGAATAGCCTCTGTAATGTCAGCATTTTTTCGCTTTACAGGTTGAGCCCAAACGAATTTACTAAAAGTATTGATTATTACAAGTATATATCCAAAACCTTTGTTAACGCTTTTATAATTATTCAGAATCGCCAAGTCAGCCTGAAGAAGATCGTGCAAACCTTTGACAATCACATGTCGTCACGTGTAATTTTTACGAGCCAATTCATTAACTACATCTCGGCTACTCAGGTTACTCATATTTTTTTAGAGCACACTGAATTACAAATTCAACGTAAAATTGTTTATAACGAGGGCTTAACGCAAACTGTAAAGTATCACCTTTTTCAATAACTTTATCAACCATACCGGACTGGTCAGATATTTTATTGTTATAGCGAATATACAGTCCATCAAAAGTGCATTTAATGTTCAACTTTTTCCTGATACTAATCTTTAATGACCCATTTTTATATAGGGGGTCCTATTTATTAAACTGTTTGCAACAGGAGTTGCAGAGCCTCAGAGACGTACTAGAAATTCGTAAAAAAAATGGCGAAAAGAACCTAACCATTAAGTACGTCAATAAACAGCCTATGATTGTTGATACGTCTGATTTGCATACTCCTTCAACAAGTCCTTTTAAAAGAAATTTTGATCAATCTGAACTTTCCCCGAATGGAAGTATCCCCAAAACTAATAAAGTGAACGGATCTGGCAGCTCAAAAAACTGAAAGATTTCAACCACACATTTTGGAATTCTCATGGTGTGTCGAACTTACATAATTTTCTAGCTGATAACAAGTATACTTTTGACATTTTATGTGTTTGTGAAACATGGTTGACACACAAATTTCAACTCGAAGAAGATAAAGATAGTGAGTTTAATGTGATAAGTGTTTGTGCCATTAAAGAAAAGTCACTGGGGAGGGCTAGTGGAGGATTGTGTTTGTTATATAAAAAACACATAAATGCATTATTGCTAGACCACTCTCCCTGGTGGATAGTGTGTAAGATTTCTCATAAAAATTGTAACTTTATTATGTGCTTTTTGTACCTGAGACCAAATATTGATATTAGACATATCTTAGAATCTTTTGAATCTGTACTTTTAGAATTAGTAAGCAGTATGTATCTATCCAATGTTAGTAATTTGTTTGTCGCTAATGATGATTTTCTGTCTGACCACTTTCCTGTTACATTCTTACTATTATGTAATCTCTTTGAATATTTGGATGAAGTACCCCAGATTGATAACGTTAGTGAGCGGCGTCTAGTTTGGAAGGAAGATATGTCTTCACAGTATAAACTTGCTATGCGTTACTCAAACAAAGTATCCTTCATCGATGATGTACAATCTGCTTATGATAATCTTTTGTCTGCTATTAATGAAACTGCTAATTTTCTAGGCCTTATCAGTAACAAGTTTTATTCAAAAGTCAAGTCAAGTAGAAAAACTAATTCAAAACCGTGGTTCGACGTAATCTGTAAGCAAGCAAAACAACAATTACAAATATGCCTTGAAACATGTAAGAATGATAACTTTGCAACTTAAAGTAAAAATATTTACCTGGAACAGAAAAGAAATTTCAGGATCCTATTAAAAACTAAGAGAAGAGACTATGAAAGAAAACTCGTAGCCAGCTTGTGTAACACTAGAAACCCTAAGGAATTTTGGACTACAGTAAAACACTATAAAGGCAATTATGTACGAAAATCCCTGCCTGTAGCAGTATGGGAGGATTTCTATACAAATAAAAACTCTAATCGAAGCCTTGATCATGTTCAGTTTACTGACGTACAACACCCATTTTTGGATTGCGAGATTACTTTAGCAGAGATTTACACGATTTTAAATTCATTAAAATATAATAAAGCTCCGGGCATTGACTCCATCACTTACGAGTTTTTTAAAAATCTACCCAATAATTAATTCATTATATAACAGTATCTTTGATTCTTCTGATATTCCAATTAGTTGGCCATCAATTAAGCTTAATATGCTTCATAAGGGTGGCCCAGGTGAGGATACCAATAATTATAGAGGTTTGGCACTACTCAACTGCTCTCTTAAGATATTTGCACAAAAAATCCTTACAGATTGATAACTTATTGTGATCAAAATTTTTTACTCCCGGAAAGTCAGTCAGGCCTTAGATCTGGAAGGGGCTGCATTGATAATGTTTATACACTTAACTCAATTATCCATCTACACATAAGACATAAGAAATCTAGAGTTTTTGCAATATTTGTGGATTTTAAGCGAGCGTTTGACTCGGTTAATCACTCCTTATTATGGTCAAAATTGTTCGCATTAGGGGTCTCTGCAAAGATATTGCGCGTGGTAAAAAAAATTTATGAGCATGCTCATTTCAAAATCAATGGTTCTGATGGTTTTACCAAATCTTTCGATGTTACTGCTGGAGTTTTACAAGGTGAACCTTCGAGTCCTCTTCTTTTTACTTTATTTATTGCTGATCTAGAAACATTCTTTTTGTCAAAAAATGCCAAAGGCCTCAATATCGATGATAAAAATGATCTCCTATGACTTTTGTATGCAGATGATTTGGTGGATTTGGTACTCTGAGGTAGAGGTTAGAAGAAAACTTAGAATTCTAGAAGAATATGTAACTGAAAATCAGCTGACCGTCAATGTACAAAAAACAAAAATAATGTCCTCTGCTAGAGGTGGTTTCAGACCTTCTAAACTCAAGTTTTTTTTAATGGTGTGCCTGTTTCTTGTACAAATAAATATGCTTACCTGGGAATAACGTTTACCCCTACTTGTCTTTATTATGATATGTCTTGTACTGCTACTGATAAGGGGAAACAAGCAGCCGGTCCAATTTGGTCTATTATGTCAAAATCGAAAATAGATATGTGGCATCCCAGGATACAACTTTTCGAATCCTTAGCGCTTAGCACCTTAAATAATTCTCTCCCAATCTCGGGAGCACGGTACTTTGACATAGTTGAAAGGGTTCAAATATACTTTCTGAAACGTTTACTATGCGCCCCAATAAGCACACCGGATTATATTATTCGACCAGAAACGGGAAGAGTTAAATTTCTTTATAACATCTTTGAGACGGCTTTGAATTGGTTACAAAATCTACTTGAAATGTCACAAAATAGATTGCCAAAAAAGTGTTTCATTCGGCAGTTACAACTAAGAAACGTTTAATGCCTAATCAACGATATAATCAAATACCACTATTTCTTCTTGACTGCAGTTCCTCATTGTTAAGGGAATTGTCCTTCTTCTATATAGTGACCATAGCATCTTAGCTGAAATGGAATATCGATTAGTGGAGTAAGAAACCAATCTCTAATAAATCGTATTAATTATCAGACTCTTATTTTGTTAGACTGATTCTTGGTTATGTTTACGGCCTGTCAGTTATGGATGACAGCTTGTCAATAATTGATTGCCATGGAACCTTGAACTTGACCCTTCACCTAGCAGGTTCACCAACCTCTCCACTGAGGTCAAGGTTAAAATAACAACAATATTTGCTTAAAATTGTCTGATAATTAATAGAAATATCAGGTGTCTTACCTGATTCGCACAGGAAATGCCTGTCTGTCAATGGTCTCGATATTGTCACTTTTTCTTGCCTGATTAGCTTGACACTGGAAGCATGTGCTTTTAAAAATCTCAATTTGAGGATTTGTGCTAATAGGATTGTGAGATCCATAATTTCCATATGGGCCAGTAGTTGGTCTTTTCTTGAAAAAGGATTCGATTGTGGATCTTGCCAATAGTGAATACTACGAGGCCGAACCATCATCAACAGGTAGGTGCTCAAATAACATATCGAAACCATTTACATACTATTTTACATAGCGGTTTATAGTTGTAGACGTAGTTCACTACTAGGTATTTCTATTTTAGGCCTCTAATCTACCGTTCTCTGCTGTACTCTACTCTTCTCTTTTTGTTTCCTTGGACAACTGAGCTGGTGCTTTGACTTTGCTTGTCCTCTGCATGCTACTCAGTTATCTGTTTAGAGATATTTATTAAGTACCACTTACTTGCCTGGAACGTTGGTCGACTACCCTGCACTGAGATACTACACCCCTGGACTGTTTTCCGGCTTTGGAGCCTCATTTGTTTGTCCCAGTAACAGCGTAAACAAGGTAGGATCCATCTATTTATGTATACTCATCGTTACAGACTTTATATGACGGAGTTAAGGTTAACACATCAGAATTAAACCACAGTACGTTATACATAGGATTTGGAACATTTAGTATAACATTGATACGATTTACCTACAATACACATCTTGTGAACTAAAAGTATATACTCTTGTGGCTATAACTTACTGTAATAATTATTATTTATAATAGGAGTAGGTAATCTTAATTTTCTCATTTGATTTTCTCTCTCAATCATTTATAAATAACATAAGTTTATAATTTGTTTTAATGTATGACACTTGACTTGACACTATCAATCCAGGATCACAGAACTATTGTCGCTAACGGAGTAAACTTTTACTATTCTCTTGTTTTCTTCACCAACTCCATCTGTGACGGATACGTTAATAAACTGAACAGTAATAGTTACTAACAAACCTGGTATTTATTTTATCGTTAATAATTACCGCCCATGACCCCTCCCGATTGGAGCTTAGAGTGGACGTGAAGCTCAACATTTAAAAAAACACAGAGTCCCGCTTCCAGGAGGAAGAGAGGGAACAAAAAGTGGCGCCCAACGTGTCAGGGTGTTAGTTGGTAACTGCATGTTTTTTTTTTCTCAGTAATTACATAATTCCGTTGGTATTTTCAATTTGTCCTGTTTTGAATCGGGTAGTTTTGGTTGAGAAAAACATCTATTAGATATTTCAATTTTACTATTGTATATACTAAAATATTACAACACTGCAGTGTTAATAGCACATCCTTGGTAATTTACAAGTATTCTTGATCCGGTTAGGTATAGGCAAAATAAAAATAGTTTCTATTGTTTTCTGTTTATTGAAATAAAAATAATTGGTGCTTTTATGTTATTGGTTTATTTGTTTCATTCAAATATTTATGGGACTGCATAGTAGATAATCCCTTCAGGTGTGATTCTTGTTGGAAAAAAAATTAAAAGTGGTTTAATATTAGTTGGTTTGAATATTTTAAATAGTGGGTTCTTGTTATATTCGGAACGGTTAATTATGATACGAAATTGGTTATTTTCAAGGTCTTTCTCGGTGTTACAGTGGTGCCTTATCCTTAGGTTTAGTTTTTCGTTTCTGTCTTTTTTTTTCTTTTGGAAGAGGCGGGTTTGGACTTTTCCTGTTAACGGGACTGTTGAATCGGTCTAGGTTGAGGTACATTTTCATTGACAATGGTGGTAAATAGGTTATTGGGTGATGAAATTATTTACGAAATGATGGTCAGAAATCTACCAGTTCAACGTAAAGTAGTAGATAATCGAGCCATTTTAAGAGGTGCACTTAGGAGTGAACGGGATGGTCTACTACCAACGTTTGCGGAAAACTTGCAGGTAGATCCTCAAGAAGAATTACAGATTTGTGCGAGGAAACTTACGGATTTAAATGATGACATAGAGAAATTTGATAGGGCAAATAAGGAAAACGAATATAGACGGATTAGGTCCCGTCTCTACCACATTAACATGAGGCTAAGGAGGATGAAGAGAGATATCTACTTAATAAGTGTTTGCAGCTCATAGATGCTGTTAGTTCACTGTACGGCAATACAGATACTGAAGAACTTGCCAATCACCGAGAGGAAGCTAGCTTATTATTGGATGCCGACAATGAGATTGAGGGATCCATCCTTGATGATCAAAATCCTTTAATCCCAGAAGTTGTTATTGATACGCTTCAAGATACACCGGCCCTTACTCTAGCGGAAGCCAACCGAAACGTGAGGCAGACTATCTCTTCCTTCTCAAACTTCACCCAATGTGTTACAGCGACCACTATACACGATAATAATGGTCTAGCATCGTTATCACGACCTAGCGCGACTAGCAGCACATACAGACAGAACGAACCGCGTCGTGAGTCGATTGTAAGGTTCCAGCAACCGACAGATAGGAGTCAGATGGACATTGTAGTTCGAGATAGGGCAGCTGAGTCTAGACGGTATGAACCTTGGCATGGCACCACCAATGTCGGTGGAAGGGTCCCTTCTTCAATCATAAACTCAACGTTGTATCCTTCCAGACTGGAGAGTCGTCTGCACGACTTGGACCTGTCTACCACTCGGGGTGAGTCTTCGCATAGGACTGATGGACAAGGAGTTTCTTAGGCTACGGAATTTGAACCATGGTTCCAAGATGTTTCCAGATGGAAAGTACAATTTGACGGAGAGGCGAGTGTCACTGCTTTCCTGGAAAGGGTAGAAGAGTTGCGATTGTCCCGAGGTGTCCCGAAGGAAAGGTTACTTCACTCAGCTCCCGAACTCTTTACAAAGGATGCGCTGATGTGGTTCAGGACGCAACACTTTGAGTCGTGGGATCATTTGGTTAGCCGTTTAAGAGAAGATTTTCTCCCGTACGAATACGAATTGGATCTCCTTGAAGAAATTAAGAAGCGTACCCAGGGAGAAAGAGATAAAGTCATCACTTTCGTCTCCAACATGGAAATCCTTTTCCGCAAATCAGGATGAAGTATACCGTCGGAGAAAACTAGGGTTAGTACCGTCCGACGTAACTTACTACCGTACCTCCAAGCACAACTATCTTTGCAGTGTATCACGACGATTGCCGACTTAGTGAAGTTAAGCCGAGCTATCGAAGAAACTGCGTTTCGAACTGAGAGGTTTTGTCCTCCGCCAATGAATCGACGTCAACTATTAGAACCGGAACTGGGAACCGGGAAAACCTACAAGTATGCCGTCTCTCAGTCAGAACCGTGTCTCATCTATAACGCCATCTGTAAGTAATCCCATCACTAGTTCTCCGAGTCTGGATCTCATACCTTCCACTTCGGTTCCTTCAACGTCTTCTATTTGTTTCAATTGCAAGAAGCAGGGACATAGATTTAAAAATTGTGCTGAACCAAAACGCGGCACTTTCAGCTATAAGTGTGGTAGAGATAACGTCCTTTGTTACCAGTGTCCCAACTGTTCGCAAAAAAACGCGAAGAGAAGTCAGCGGTAGGCCGATCGCGGACTTCTCCATCTGAAGAAATGGCCAATGACGATCGTTTTTTTTTTTTTTTTTTTTTTTCGGGCCGAGATGGGAAACTCATGTTCGAATGGGTCCAGGACCCAAACAGTGTTGGACTCATCCCCAAGGAGATGCCTACCAACCAAACCCACCTCAAACTCGCCGTTACCCCCGCCTCGGAATCACTACCCTAGCATACTTCGAGACAGGCGGCGGTCCCTCGCACACTCTCCGCTCACACTGTCATCTTCTCCCTCCTATCACTCCTGCCTCTCATGCCATATCGAGTCCTTCTCTCCCCCTTACCATGCTCTCTACTACTCCACTCACCTCCATCCATTCCTCCTCCCCCCTCAACATTATCTCCACCAGGTTTTCCCAGTACACCGCCTCCCCTAGTTTCCTCTCCAACTTCTTCAGCACTTCCTCGTTCCTCCAGCATCTAAACACATGCCCCACATCATCCTCCACTTCACACCTCTCGCACACACCAGTCTCTCGTTTCCCAATCTTGTGGAGGTACCCTACTCTCGACCCATGTCCAGTGAGCACTTGTGTCAAGAAGTAGTTCACCTCCCCGAATTTCCGGTCCATCCAATCTCTCCTATTCCCAATCGCTTCTTTTAGCGCGCCCTCATACTCCTCCCACCTTCTCTCCATTTCCTCCTCCATCCATTCCCGTACCTCTTCTTTGGTCGCACCCCTCCAGCGTTTGCTCCTAGCTCTAGCCAACACGTCCAATGGGTAGGACCTTGCCAGCACCGCTGCTGCCAGTCCACCCACTGTCCTGTACCCCTGCACCACCCTCAGCAGTATCCCTCTCTGCACCCGCAGAAGTGGCCTAACCCTCGCATTCACCCCCGCTCTTTCACCCCACACCTCCGCACCGTACAGCATACTCTGCTCTACCGTCCTACCAATTACCCTCCTCTTCCACTCTCCCGGCCCTTTCACATTACACATCAATCTCCCCAGCCATGCTGCCCTCACTTTACCCTTCTCTGCCACCTTTACCATATGGGTTTTGAAGGATAATTGGCTATCCAACCACACCCCTAGGTATTTCACAGACTCCTCCGCCACTTCCAGTCCGCACCGCTCTATCTTCTCCACAATCTTCCTGCACATTCTCTCCGCCTTTCTTTCTATCTCCGCCTCTCCCTTTGCCGTACATACCAGACACACATCATCCGCATACACCTTAATCTCACATCCCTCTTCACATACTATCCCACAAACCTCATCAAACACACACTTCCAGAGCGTCGGTCCAAGAACCGAGCCCTGAGGCACTCCAGCCTCCATCTCATATCTCCTCCCTCTGGAGTCTATAATCACACGCCCCGTCAGGTAGTCCTCCACCAGGTTAACCAACCCCTGCTCCACTCCAAGCCTCAGCAACGCGCTCAACACTGCCCGTTTGCTGACACCGTTGAACGCGTTCCCGACGTCGAAGAACACGAGTAGGACCAATTTCTTCTTCCTCAAGCTGCCCTCCCTAGCTCTTTCAACCCATCACCTTGCTCAGTGCCGAGATGCAAGGTTTTCCCTTCGTGAACCCGTGCTGGTTCTCCCCGAAACCCTCATTCCTACCAACTTCCTCCTCAATCCTATCCTTTATTATCCCCTCCATCAATTTAGCCATACTACACAGCAGGCTGATAGGCCTATAGTCCCCCGCCCGCAACCCCTCTTTACCCGCATTCTTCATTAGTATCACCCTGGCCACCTTCCATCCTTCCGAGAACTCCTCCTCTCTCAGCACCCTGTTGAATAGTTCCCAGAAGTACTCCCTATTGTCATTCAACAGCCTCTTCACCATATCACCCCTCAGGCCATCTATCCCTGGGGCTTTTCTCACTTTAATATTTCTCCCCCAATCTTCTACCTCCCACTTCTCTACCGGCCTTATCCCCCTCATTTTCACTACCCCCCTTGTATCTTGGATTTCCTGAATTCTCCCACCCACTCCTCCTTCTCCCCCTTTGAACAATTTCTCTATAATCTCCTTCTCCCAATCCTCCTCTAGAACCTCGTTTCTATTTCCACCCATCCTCTTCACCGCTATCTCATACGCCTTTCCCCATGGATTGTTTTCCAATTCCCCCAGTAACTCTTCCCACTTCCCTCTTTTTTCCCTCTCCACTCTACGCTCCAGTTCCTTCTTCTTCTCTTTATATCTCCCTCTTCCCTCTATCCTTCCTCTTCCTCTCAGCATCCGTCTTCGTTCTTTCTTACACTCCCTCCACAGCTCCTCTATTTCCTCATTCCACCAGTAATTGGCCCTCCGCTCACGCCTATTACCCCTCTTTCCCTCTCTTTTGCAGCCCTGTATCACATTGTACAATTCATCTGCATCATGTCCAAGTCCCCTTCCTATCTCTTCTCTTACTTTCTTCCCCATTCTCTCTGCCTCGGCTTTCGTCCACTTCCATTCCCACTCTTCCACTAAATCCTTTCTCTCTTTCCTTATATCCGTCTCCACATATCTATGTAAGCTCAAGCTTTCCTCATCCTCCAGCACCCCCCAACTAAACACTCTTTCCCACAGCCATTCATCACATGCTGTTATATCAATGAATGATGAACCCCCGTCACCCCTCACGAAGGTGGGCAGTAGTCCATCATTCAGCACCACCAACCCGTTGGATGTTAACACTTCCTCAAGGATCTCCCCTCTCCTGTCCGTTTTCTTCCCCCCCATATAGTATTCTTCGCATTGAAGTCCCCTGCCACCATTCTCCTTATGATCCTCCTTTTTCCTTTTAACACCCTCAGATCGTCCTCTAATCCTGTCATGCTCCTCTCATATTCTTCCAGGCTGACATTTGGGCTTATATACACACTATACACCACCATGTCTCCCATTCGCACTACCACCCATCCATTTCCCTTCCTCACTTCATCCGCCCTCAATCCATCCCCCACCACTCTTATTCCTGCTTCTCCTGTATCGTCCATAATCCATCCCTGCTTCCCCACATATCTAGCATTCACCTCGGATCCACACACTACATCCACTTCCCTCCTAAAAATCACCAATATATCATGCGCTATCCTGCATTTCCCTAAATTTATCTGTAACACTCTCCATGCATCCCCTACATTCCTCCTTTCCGCGCAATGCTGCCCCCTTCCTCCTATTTGACCAGACTCGTCCCCTCTGAGGGGTCCAGAGGGTCCCTCCCATTTTTTACTTCACCTTTTCCATCGTCTCCTTCTACTTCTTCCCTTCCCCTACTACATTCTATCTCCCCTGGCCTGTGTCCCCTTTCCCCAAATACCCTACAAAGGAAAGCCTGCCGACAGTCTCTCGCCATGTGATCCTCGCTCTTACAAAGCCAACCCTTACTCCTCTCCTTGACTACCTTCACCTTACACCCTGTTACTTTATGGCCCTTTATCCCACATCCAAAGCATCTGTCATCCTCTCTACCCTCTATAATATTTACTAAGTTCGTGATCGCCTTTGTTCTCTCTCATGCAAAAGATGACACCAGACCATATTTGAAAGTTCAAATTTATGGCAAAACATTTCATGCTTTGTTAGATTCAGGCTGTTCTAAAACGGTTTTAGGTTGTTTAGGCTGGCAAGTATTGCAAAAATATTGTCAATTAAATAAAATGGAAGGTTCAAGTTCGTGTACTATAGCTGATGGAAGTTCGTGTTAGGTCTTAGGGGGTCTTGACTATTCCTATCAGTCTCCGTGATTTCACCAAAGTTTTCGAAATCTTGGTGGACCCAGACCTTCCGCGTTCCCTTATCTTAGGGGTAGATTTTTGGAAGAAAATGGCTATCATTCCGGATTTATATTCAGGGGAATGGGTATTTAGGTCAGATCCAGAAATTTCTTCTGAAATATGTTCTATTCAGGATGTCGATCATCTTTCATTGGATCAGAAGGGAATTCTTGATATTAAGTTAGTAGAGTCTAGTTTTCAGAAAATGGGTAAAGTATTAGGGTGCACAAATCGGGTCGAACACGTTATTCGAACGGATTCACCCCCGATTAAACAGAGACACTACCCTCTTTCTCCAATCGTTCAGAAACAGGTCAATGAGGAGTTGGATAAGATGCTAGCTGACGGAATCATCGAGCCATCGAATTCTGGTTGGGCCTCTCCTATTGTTTTGGTTCGTAAGTCCGATGGAACCTATGGGTTCTGCGTCAATTATAAACGGCTCAATGCGGTGAGTCTACCGGATGCTTACCCAATCCCTTTTGTAAGTTCGACGCTGGACAAATTACGAGATGCCAGATATTTGACCACCTTAGATATTCAATCTGCATATTGGCAAATACCTATGGCCAAGGAATCTCGTCCTCTCACGGCATTCGTCGTCCCGTGGTTTATACCAATTCACGCGCATGCCCTTTGGTTTACATGGAGCCCCTGCGACGTGGCAGAGATTTCTAGATGGAGTAGTGGGAGTAGACTTAGAACAATATGTATTTGACTACCTCGATGATATTGTCATCTGTACCTCTACCTACGACTTGCACATGGAAGTCTTGACCAAAGTATTGGATCGGATAATGGCTGCTGGGTTAACCTTGAGACGTGAGAAGTGCTATTTCTGCAAATCCGAACTCAAGTACTTAGGGTACATAATCAATTCCCAAGGTCTGTTAGTTGACCCCTCCTAGGTGGAGGCAATTGTCAACATACCGGCCCTAAGGAAAACCGGGGAGGTTAGACGGTTAATAGGGCTATCGTCGTGGTACCGAAGGTTTGTGCCCAATTTTTCCACTCTTACCGCTCTGTTGACATCATTACTTCGGAAGCAAGCTCGTTTTGTTTGGGACGAGACATGTCAAGAGGTATTCGAGAAAATTAAAAATAATCTTATATTGGCACCTATTCTCTCTTGCCCGGATTTCAGTCGTCCTTTTGTGGTGCAAACAGATGCGTCCCAAGAGTTTGATGATGGCGAAAGAGTTATATGCTATCTTAGTCGATCGTTGACGAAGGCAGAGCGCAATTACACCTCGACCGAGAAGGAGTGTTTGGCCGTGATCTTTGCCAGAGAAAAACTGCGTCCGTATTTAGAAGGCTCCAAATTCACTGTCGTAACGGATCACTACAGCTTGAAGTGGATGTTCAATATTTCTGACCCGATAGGTCGTATCGCTAGATGGGCCGTACGACTACAACAATATCAATTTGAGATTGTCCACAGAAGAGGGCGAGATCATACCGTGTCGGATACTTTATCTCGTGCGGTTCCTGCTGTCGACGTTCTAAATGGAAGGGTTACTGTTGCTTTGACAACAGATAAATGGTACCAGCGAATGAGTGAAGCTGTAGAACAACGGCCCTCACAATATCCCTTATGGAGAATGGACAACGGTCGTCTATACAAAAGAGCGAATATTCGGTACCCCACTCTCGAGACTGTTAATTCCGATGGTTGGTTGGAGGTGGTGACTAAAGAAAATCGAGAGGAAATTATTAAATCAAATCATGATCCTCCGACCTGTGGACATTTAGGACTTTTCAAAACCTTCAACAGAATTTCCGCTAATTATTACTGGCCAAAGATGAAGTTTGATATTGCCAAGTATATCAACCGTTGCCACTCTTGTTTACAGAACAAGTCCGAGACTAAGAAACCGGCTGGTCAGCTGCTGAGTAAAACCCCGTCTGTGTCTGCTCCCTTCCAACTTTTGAGTGTTGACATCGTAGGTCCACTACCGAAAAGTAGTTTAGGACATTGTTTCATTCTTTCAGTATTAGACTGCTTCAGTAAGTTTTGCCTGTTTTTCCCTCTTCGTACGATGACTGCTCCCTCCTTGATTAAGGTCTTAGAGAATCAGGTCTTCCTGCTGTTCGGTGCTTCCAATCGGCTCATCACAGATAACGGATCACAATTTAAAAGTGCGCAATTCGCAAAGTTAGTCAAGGAGTACCAGATTAAACATTGCTTCACTGCTAACTATCATCCACAAGCAAATCCCGTCGAACGCACTCATCGAGTCATCAAGGATATGTTAAGGAGATAATCAACGCCAATGGGATAAGGTCTTACCGAAAATTTCTTGGGCGATCCGCTCCGCACGACATGAAGCAACTTCGCTGACTCCCAACTTTGTCATGTCAAGCGAAATGAAAGGGGATGGAATATGACAACCCAGAGCGAAGTCAAGAACTAGAACGGGTGTATAAGGATGTCACGAAAAGATTGCTGAAGGCACATGAAAGAAGTATGAGGACGTATAATCTTCGACACCGTAAAGAGTGTTTTTCTTTAGGGCAAAGTGTTTGGAAACGAAATTTTGTCATCTCCGATGCTTCAAAACTAGCTCATGAATACATGGGGCCTTATAGAATCCACCAGATTCTGTCGCCATGGACTTACGAACTACAAGACGAGTCAGGGAAAATCGTGGGAGTTTGGCATGCCAAAGATCTAAAATCGCATCCTCCGGATGAGCAAGACGAATAGTTTAGTTATAGGTCCAGCTTGGTTTAAGGTAACCTAACCTAACCTAACTTAACCTAACCTAACCTAACATAACTTAAATAAGGGGTATGTAGTGAGCAGGTAGAAAATCAGCACAAGTAAGGTGACATGTATAATTAACATTACGACACACTGTCGAAGTTCTCAGGGCAGATCGAGATATCAGTACTACGAGTTGGAGCAGGCGAGAGTGCAGTGCAATAATAGATCATTGTATCCTGTGTATATTCTGAGTGTTTCAAGCTAATTTAGTTAGGTGCAGAGACGGACTTGCAGCGGCGAAGAAAAATAATTGAACTTGAGAATTTTTTCTTCACTTAGATGCAACTGTGTTTTATTTTAATGTGATTTTGTTTGATAAGCAGATTTATTCCTTATTTAGATCATTGCGCATCAATGTTTATTTCTATCTCTTTTAAATGTTTTATTTTTAGAACAAGTGACCAGGTTAATGAACCTATCAATCCTGATTACGCAATATAAATTAAATTAAAAATCTCATTTCAATATTTCTTTTAGAAAAGTAAAATAATAAAAAGAAAATAAATTGAATTTTTCTCTATACTTTTGCAGAAAAAATGAACAAAATGGACCAACAACAATCCGATTGGGTTAATGCAATAAAAAATAGGAAAAGTGACAAGGGTGTAATTACTAGAATTTTAAATTGGTTACATTCAAATGCAAATATAGATAATATAGAGCAATATAAAGGCTGCTTGAGTTCATTAAATGAAAATTACACAAAATACGATCGTGCTCAGGATTGCATAGAGGATTTGATGGAAAGTGATGGTGAATTATTTCATGATGAGCAGGATCGATTAGTAATCGATACAAATTATTACAATGCTAGATCTATCTTGTCTTCTAACCTAAGTAGACTTTCTCCATCTGGTGCAAATTCCGGTCATAGAATAAGCAATTGTAACTCAAATGTAACTTTACCAAAAATTCACATTCCTACTTTTTCCGGTGAGAATCCCGAATAATTTCAAACTTTTCATGAACTATTCATTTCGCTTATTGTTATTAATAATAGTTTAAAATCGAACACTACTTAAAGAATCTTCTCGAAGGACAAGCACTCAAAACAATCGACGCGCTCAAAGCATCAAATGATAATTTTCCAGTTGCTCTTAAATTGTTGGAGAAAAGGTATAAAAATAGCATCAAACTCATCAACGCTCATTTTCATGAAATAATTCATTCTCCACAAATGATTAAAGGAAATGCCTAACATTTGAGAGAATTCGTGACCAACGCGCGTCAAAATTTAGAATCGTTAAAAAATTTAAACAACAATGACACAGAGTTGTTAGAAGCCATCTTTGTATATTTATTGGAAGAAAAAATTGAATTCCAATCAAGGAAGGAATTTGAGAACACCCGTAATTCGAACACTCTCCCCACAACTTCCGAATTCTTTGATTTTATAGAAGACCGGTGTGTAGTGTTAGAAAATCTTGATAGTTTCAATGAAAGCTCTTGTCAGAATAATAAGAAACCCTCCAGAGTAGGCCTCCAATCCACCTCCCACAACATCACAACAGTGAGACACCCCTGTAGTCTTCAGCCCATTGAAAAATGCATATACTGTAGTTCTAATCACACAATTTATAAATGTGATAAATTCTCTACTCTTTCTCTCCCGGATCGTATCAGCTTTGCTCAGTCAAAACAGCTCTGTCACAATTGTTTGGGAACGAGACATGTCTCAAAGGACTGCAAAAGCAAACACACGTGCAGTATATGTCACAAACGTCACCATAGCCTGCTGCATCTTCCTAATAGTTCAAGGAACTACTCACGCTCAGATAGGCAATTTCAACCTTTCAATTCAAACACTCAAAATTCACAAGCAAATCGTATCTTAACCAATTCCTCACAAATTATCTCAAAATGGTCCTGTATCAAGCTTCACTCAATCTAGAGCAAGCACATCATCTGCCACTAATAGTCGCATTCCGCAAAGTAGCCAATTGCAACCTGAAACTCCCTCGGTTGTTAATTTATCATCCCTCTCTTCGACCAACTCATTAGTTCTGTTGGCTACCGTAAAAGTGATCGCGTATTCCAAATCTGGTGAACCCATAACTTTTAAAGCGGTCCTCGATAGCGAAAGTCAGAGTTCATTCATCACTTCCGCTCTAGTAAACTCTCTCGGGTACAAACCATATTATCAGCCGTTATTCTCAGCTGGAATCGGTAAACAAAGCTCACAAATTTCTAATTCCATGCTGGTGGAGATATTCTCTATCACAACGTACAAACCCTTCACTATTTCTTGCTCAGTGGTAGACAAGATAACCACCCTCTTACCTCAAACTAAATTCCAACTTGATAAATTCAAAATTCCTAGCAGTATCTCTCAATTGCTGACTGACGATGAATTTAACCAGCCTTTTAAAATTGACTTGCTTATAGGTGCCGATTTGTATTACTCTTTACTCATTGTCAACTAAATTCCAACTTGATAAATTCAAAATTCCTAGCAGTATCTCTCAATTGCTGACAGACGATGAATTTAATCAGCCTTTTAAAATTGACTTGCTTATAGGTGCCGATTTGTATTACTCTTTACTCACCCACGGGATTGAACAGGTGGCTCCCTCTCTCCCCATATTTGTAAACACTCATCTTGGATGGATTGTAGCTGGAAATGTACCAGGCCAAATAGTGTCAAGGGATTCCAATGGTATTCAACTTAACAGAAATCATCTCTTGGTGTCTTCTGAATTCCCCATAGTTCAGCAAGAAGCTGTAATACAGCCTCCTCTCTCTCTGTTCTTATCCTCTGAATCTAAAAAAGATGAGAATGAAGCAATTCTCGCAGTAGCGACTTAACAGGAGTCGAACTCGCAATCTTTCTCGTCTCTATCATTACAATCTTCAAATTTGGAAGATGTAAATGCTGATTTATACACTGGATCACAAGACAAGTCTCTGAATGACCTCTTATGCTCTTTTTTTGAACAAGAAAACTGCTTAATAGACAACAATCTCTCTTCAGAAGACGCTCTTGCAGAAGCTCATTTTAAAGAAACTGTGAAGATATTACCCACCGGAAGATTTCAAGTTGACCTTCCTCTCCTCTCTCCCAAGGAGAGCTTGAAATTAGGTGATTCATTCTCAGTCGCTCGCAAAAGGCTTTTCACTCTTGAAAGTAGATGTCAAAGAAACCCCTCCCTCTTTTTGGAATACCAAAAGTTTGTTCATGAATACGTTCGACTAGGACATGGTAAGATTGTCCCCCTCACGTTAACAAATCATCTATCTGACCATAAGTACTTTATTCCGCATCTGTGCGTACTCAGAGAAAACAGTATTACTACTAAAGTCAGAGTGGTTTTTGATTGCTCGTGCAAAACCACATCTGGATTGTTATTAAACGATATAACTCTTAAAGGCTACACAGTTCAGTATGATCTGTTTGATATACTTTGTAGGTTTAGAACTTATCAGTTCGCTCTCACCGGAGACATAGAAAAAATGTACTGACAAATATTGTTAAATACAATCCAGAATTTCCTACAGAATATTCTGTGGAGGAATTCAGTAAATGACAATATTCAATGCATTGAGCTTAAAACAGCATCTTTTTGACAAAAAGCAGCCCCCTTCTTAGCTACTCGTGTTCTTAACGAAATAGCCTATAGAAACTCTCATTTTCCCCTAGCCTCAGAAGCACTACTTCAACAAACGTACGTTGATGACGTATTGTCAGGTACATACTCACCCGAAGAGCTTTTTCAATTACACTCCCAACTTATTTCAATTTTGTCTTCACACGGATTTCACTTGCACAAGTGGTGCTCCAACTCTCAAGATTTTTTACACAAAATATGTCAACCCACAACCCAAGAAGTTGACCTAAATCTAAACCAATCGCCTTGTAAAATTTTAGGCTTAAAATGGAACCCTGTCATAGACTCAATGCAAATAACGGTACCAAACATTCTTCAAATAATTTCTCCCACCAAACGAAAAATTTTGTCAGCAATAAGTTCCTGTTACGATACCAATGGGCTGGTAAATCCTATAATTGTACTGGGAAAAGCCCTCATGCAAAAACTCTGGCTATCCAGACTAGACTGGGATACTCCCATATCAGATCCTTCGGTCTTTCAGGATTGGAATCATTTTATTAATAGTTTCTCTTTCATTAAAAGTTATCAAATTCCGAGATTTCCATTAACTCCTAATAACACGGTGATAAAATTAGACCTACATGGTTTTAGTGACGCTTCTAATATAGCTTATTCAACATTTATATTAGATCCTTATATCAAGATGATACAATTTCTTGCACTCTTGTTGCTAGCAAATCTCGAATTGCGCCAATAAGGAAAAAACACACTAGACCTCGACTAGAGTTATGTGGAATGGTATTGCTGGCTCAACTAGCTTCTCGCATATCTCAAATGTTCGCAAATCGTCTATCAATCTCTTCTGTTCATCTATGGTCTGATTCCAAGATAGCACTTTGTTGGATAACACACTCCCCATCTAAGTGGAGTAATTATGTTTCACACCGGGTCTCCACAATACAAAAACATACTGAAAACTTTGAAAGGCATCATGTATCTAGTGGAAACAACCCAGCAGATATTTTATCAAGGGGAACGTTGTCTCACAAAACCTCTGATTTATGGTTTAATGGTCCTGGTTTCTTACGCTCACCAGAGGATCAACTCTTCTCCACAGATTCGTTCAAAATTGTAGTTTAATTGCCAGAAGAAAGAAAAGTTGTTCTAACAACAATCCCCAATGAAGAGTCCGTATATTGGACGCACGTATTTTCTAGGTTCTCCAACTTCGATAGGTTGCATCGTACTATAGTATATTTACTTCGATTTATTCACAACACCAGAAATCCTAATCTAAAAATTAAAGAACCGTTATCATCTGCTGAGTTACGTGAAGCTCTTGAATTCATAGTTAGGCAAGTACAAGTGACACACTTTCAAAAAGAAATAGAGGAACTTAAGAACCAACAACCCCCTACTGAAAAACACATTTTAGCATTAAAACCTTTTCTTAACACACAAGGTTTGATAAGAGTAGGAGGAAGACTTTCTAATGCATTGATTCCTTTTGAGTAGAAACACCCTCTCTTACTCCCTTCACGAAATCACACTGTACATCTTATGATGCTCCTTGAACACAAGAGTTCAGGACATAGCGGCCCGCAGAATGTCTTATCAAATTTTCGCCTTAGATTTTGGCCGAAAAACGGACTGAATGAAATTAAAAAAATAACACGCACCTGCATTACGTGCTTTAGATTTAATGTTCAAACAGCACAGCAAATAATGGCAGACCTTCCTAAAGAGAGAGTACGATTTGATCGTATCTTTCAAAAAACTGGAGTAGACTTCGCAGGCCCTTTTCTTATCAAAAGCTCTCACCTGAGAAAAGTCCCTATCGCCAAGTGCTATATAGCTTTGTTTGTTTGCATGGCCACTAAAGCCATCCACGTGGAACTAGTTTCCAGCCTTTCAGCTGAGGCCTTCATTGCAACATTGAAACGTTTTATTGCAAGAAGAGGTAACCCTCAGGTTATATTCAGTGACAACGCTACAAACTTTCTCGGGGCTAAGAATCAACTCAAATAGCTTCATGAGTTTCTCCCATTAAAGTCTACTTCTGATTCTATTAAAAACTTCTTGTCCCTCACCTTCATTGAATGGAAAAATATTCCGCCACATTCTCCACATTGGGGTGGAATATGGGAATCCCCAATCAAGAGTGCCAAATATCACTTATACCGCATTGTAAGTACTTATACTCTCACTTTTGGAGTGCTTGCACAAATAGAGGCAATCCTAAATTCTAGACCTCTTTATCCCTTATCTAACGACGCAAACGACTTGCATCCGTTGATCCCAGGTCATTTTCTCATTGGCGCCGCTCTCACCTCTTTCCCTGAGAAATATCGTTCTGGCAGCTCTGTAGCAGAATTCAACAATCTTTTTGGAAAAGGTGGACTGCAGATTATCTAAATTTACTTCAAAATCGCCCCAAATGGTTACTCCCTGTTTCTAATATAAGGAAAAATCAAATGGTACTAGTGAAAGATGAAGATAACCCCCTTCTTAAATGGCCATTGGCTAGAATTCTCGAGCCTCTCTCAGGCAGATATGGTAAAGTCAGAGCCGCTAAAATACTTAGAGCTGATGGAGAGTTTGTTCGTCCGATAGTCAAACTCTGTCATTTGCCTATATCAGATAATCAAGAATGATAATGGGTCATTTCCTATTGTGAAACTATTCCTATTGTGAAAGTGACTTCCTCCAGTGACTAATATCGAAGAACTAGTGAAAATCATATGGTTTCTATCTAGTAATGTCGGTTGAAATGATTTAAAGGCATGTTAACGACTAAACAATTTATGAAGTAATGAAAGTATTTATGCAATTATACCACCCCCTCGTAATTCTTCAATAATAGATATAATTTCATTGTGATGACCGGTATTCCCCGCTGCTTGAGAAGCTACAAGTAATCTTTACCTATCAACTATTTCATTAAAATCATCAAAATATTTATAATCAATGGGTTTGTTATTGTAATCCATCATAGTCAACTTCCCCCCAAGTTTTGACATTTTACGTGTCAGTACACCAGTTAATAGAGACCGAGGGGCCGTACCAGCCCTCGGTCTAATCGGATTTGGTTTTAGTTCAGGCTTAATGATGAATGTATATTTATCTTTAATATCATTGGGGAATGTTCTGATGAGTAAATCGGGGTTATGTTCTCGACGAATAGCATTTGTTCGTTTAATAATATCTACATAATTATCCACATCTCGTTTAGTATATACAATAGGTTTTTTTTTAAAAAGCAACTCGTACAACCCAGCTGAACCCAAATATGTTATATGCTTTACGACAATATCTTTGCCTTTAAAGACTAGTTCAGAGTCATCAATGTAAAACTTTATTTCGTTGGGATTATAAAAAACACTCAAAATATGATCATACACCCCTTCCGTATCTCGTATCATTCCCTCGATAAACTCTCTAGGAAGAGGTGTGTCAAACTGTTCAAAATACTCCCTCAAAACTTTAGGGTCGGTGATTGTACGATAAAAATCACTTATGCTGTCATCGATAAATTGGTCTTGTCTGGTTCTATCTGGAATCTCCCCCATAAGTTGTTTCATTTGTTAAAAATTGGGTTGGTTCAAGAAGGGTGCTATTGAATTGGGGTTCTAAAAATGCTAGTTGATCGTAACGAGTTGTGGGTGATCCTTTAATGGTAATGTTACTTTTTGTCGGTGATATTTCTTGTTTAATAGGTTTCCCCAAAGTTGAAACAAATTCTTTAAGAGGTTGGTATGCTTTTTCCAATTTACTTTGAGACTCATGCCTCTGCTGTTTGAGAAGTTTATATTTCTTTTTAATATCTTGACGTGATTTTATGTGCTGTTTCCCTAATCGTTCATTCATTGTGACTAATAGATTTTACATTTTAAGGCCTTCAAACCCTTTTCGATATTTTCCAGAGGATAATGCACAGTCCTTATCAATAACTAAAAATCCGAACTTATCTTCCCAACAAAATGATCCATGTCTTCAAATTGTTGAAAACTCATGTCGATATTTGCATGGTCGTCAAAAATATGTTTCAGATTAGTAACATCTTGGGGGAACACAATTAGCAGATTAGCATTATCCCGAATTAGTTGTTTTGGAATCGCTGAATACGTCTGACATAAATAAAAACAATCGGCCTCTTTATGTCGACCAAAACAAAAATAATTTTTAATAATGTTTTGGTCACAAGACGCCACATCATCAAATATAACTATGTATGTTCATTATTTGGGGGGGGCGGAAAATCTTAACTTTTACTAAATTCGTGGTAACCGATCTCAAGTAGTGATAATCGCAGAAATTGATATTTTGGTTGCTGCAGTGATTTCGAATATAAATGAACATTTTCATATTTCATCCCATTAGGATGTTCCAACAAAGATAGCATTACGTTGGTTTTACCACTTCCGCTAGGTCCTACTGTAAGATTTCGTTTGGATGTACCTCCAAATAAGACACCGTGATTAATTTCATTATTTGTAATGTCATAGTTTTTAACTGGTAAGGAAACTTGTTGTTTTACAAGCTTCATGTTGAAGACTGCTAGTATATAAAGAGAAGCACACATATATAGGTGTTAGTATGAAAAATAAAGCAGAACCACTTGTACGTCGTACGACTAGAGGTAGAGGACTTGTTAATACAATAATAAATAAGCCCCCTTTGAACTACATGCCCCTGGGGGGTATCGGAATTTAGGTCCTGGAACGAGGCTAGCTCGAGGAGATTAACCAATGAATCCTTTAGACGAAGCACCACTACAACACGAAATAGCATATTCTCAGAGCAACTATCTAAGTGAACGCCACGTGGCTGATAACATTTTAGAGAACAGAGCTTGGGATCGCGTCAAATCCAAGGACGCCAAATTAGGAGAAAAAGTAGCTGCATGGTTGACAACAACAGTTATGAAAGGAAAACGTAAACTTGGAATGGGCCTCCGACGAAAACGTAAAACTAAGAAGCGTGTTATTAAACCACTTAAAATTGGAGGATTTTTACCATTTTTAATCCCTCTGATTGGGACTTTAGCTGCTGCCGGTGGCAGTGCTGCTGGTATCGCAAAAGCCGTGAACGATGCTAAAGCTAATAGAGATCAATTAGCCGAGCAGCAACGACATAATCTTGAAATGGAGCAATGAGGCAAAGAAAACAAAAAATATGTAAAAGGGGCAGGGTTCAAGGAACTCCCGATAAAACTACCTCAGCACATAATGACTGACTTTGAACTTGAAAAATATATAACGTTATTGCAAATTCCTCATTTTCGTGGCATTTACATGCGTAATTCCTTACCTACAAAAATTAAACAAATACGAGTCTGGTATTATCAGCTTGGATACACAGCAAGGTGTTGGAACGCACTGAACAGCTTATACAAAGAAGAGTAAAAATGTTACATATTTTGATAGTTATGGTAATTTACCACCACCAATAGAAGTCGTAAAGTATTTTACAAGTAATGGAAAAGTAGACATCCACTTCAATTACGAAACAGAACAAAGATTAGGTTACCAATGTGGACAGTATTGTCTTAGATTTTTATATAGTCAGTATAACTGAGTAGGCAACTCATTTCACAACCAACTGTCCAAGATGTCGTATACTTTTACGTTGAGTGGAGTCATCAATTCTAAGTGGTGACTTAGATAGGATTAGCTAATTTTGATACATTCAATAGTATTCCAAACGTAACTCAAACCAATAACGTATTAGTGTGGGGTCAGAAAAGTCAATTCAACTATATCATCCCTATAGGCTCCTATGAACTGGATGATATTATAAAATTAATTGAAAAAGAAATAGCGGATACTACAACCCGCATTGTGCGAGATAGTCGAACAGGGTCTGTATCAATGAAAAGCACTGAAACTATAAATTTTACAGTTCATAATTCAATAGGGGATCTGTTGGGTTTCTCAAAAGTCTTTCTTGAACCGAATAAGGTAAATACCTCAACAAAAATGATAAATATTTTAAAAGTTAATACTATATGTATTGACTGCAACATTGCAGTCGGATCATTTTTGAATGGAGAACCAGTACACATTATACATCAGTTTTTCCCCCAAGTTCCCAGTGGGTATAAAATAGTGGAGCAACCTTTAACCATACTGTATTACCCTGTAAGCATTAAACCATAAACAACATTACTGTTAGGGTTCTTGATCAAATCGGTGATTCAATTGATTCTCAAAAAGAAACTATTACTGTTCGCTTACATCTTCGAAAAACTAATTGAAATGGTTTGGCAGTTTAATCGGATACATCCATATAAAAGCACATTTATTCACAAAACTATCAGTAGAGTGAAAACCACAGCATTGTTAACGTCTACAAATCGGAAATTTTTACAGTCTTTGGGTTTCAAAGTATTGGTACATTATACCAGTTTTACATGTTACGGGTGAACCTTTTAGCGACACTACCATTGAAGACTATTAATTCCATACATACCAGCCATATTCTTCTGCTAATCTCTACTAGAATGATGAAATACGAATTTCAATTCAAGATCTAGAAGCTCATACTCTCCCCAGTAATTCAGTTCTGTACATAGAAGGGAAATTGCTGACTGATAAAAATACTGTTCCAACAAAATTTAACTTTATTAATAACGCTATTGCGTTTTTATTTAGAGAAATCAGATACGAGTTGAATTATTGACGCTGTTAGAAATGCCGGTATAGCCACAACACTCAAAAATTATATATCTTTAAACGAAAATGATAGTAAGCTGACGAATAAAGGGGAGTGGTATCCAAATAATGGAAAAATTCTAACAGATTCCAAGGGTAATTTTAATTAATGTATTCCTTTAAAACTACTTATGGGTTTTATTGAGGATTTCAAGAAAATTATAATTAATATGAGACAGGAGTTGATTATGATTCGAGACAAAGACGACATTGATGTTGTAGTTGCTTCTGACGAGTCCGCGAAACCAAAAATTGAGCTATTGAAAGTTCATTGGAACATGCCTCACATAGCTACAAGCCTTAAAGAGCAATTAAAACTAAATAAAATTATTCGTAGCAATATTGATCTACCAATTAAATTTCGGAGCTGGGAACTGATTGAATATTCTGCTCTTACTGATGCTACTAGACATACATGGCCTGTCCAGAATACAACTAAAGTAGAAACACCCCGACATATTGTGGTAGCATTCCAAAAGGGTAGAAAAGGCAAACTTTTGAAAGATATGAGTAAATTTGAACACTGTAACTTGACTAATTTACGTGTGTTTTTAAATTCTGATCGATATCCTTATCATGATTCACATCTAGATTTTGATAGTAATCGTTTTGCCACTTTGTATGAGATGTTTGCCAATTTTCAAGAAAGTTATTACCACATCCAAACTAATCAACCTATATTTAATCCAGAAGAGTTTAAAACCAAAGCTCCAATCGTCCATATCGACTGTTCTCGTCAAAAAGAGGTTTTACAGAGTTGTTAAATTGTTCTTCAAATAGAATTTGAAACCAGTAAAAATGTGGGTAATGATGTTTCAGCATACTGTTTGATTATACATGAAAAATAATTTTATTACAACTCCTTGACAAAAATTTATAGACAAGTTTAATGCGCATGCGTTTATGTGTTAAAAGTCTGCCACCACATGAAGTTTCTTTCAGTACACTGGGATTTCGTCAACGACTCGAGCAGTATATTATTAACTTGGCTAAACTCAAAGTTGATATTGAGTGGTATAAAAAGAAAAAGCATCTAGTTGAACACTTAACAAATATGAGATTAGTGATGGATGTTCAAGGCTTTAGGATTGAAAACAATAAATTTATAGTGAAGGGATTTGCTGCATACAATGTAAATCAGTTTTGTCATTATGTGTTCAAACCACCATTCCCTTTACGAATGCTGTCCCCCGATTTGCACAGACAGGTTGTTTGGCTCATGAAAAAGCATCACTCTATTGATTGGAACGTTGGTTTTACACCAAT
Organism: Lochmaea crataegi; assembly: GCA_947563755.1. NCBI lineage: Eukaryota > Metazoa > Arthropoda > Insecta > Coleoptera > Chrysomelidae > Lochmaea > Lochmaea crataegi. The sequence continues at coordinate 15,715,412 of OX387437.1, forward strand.
ACATTTGTTTGGTAATATAGTTGCTAAATTAACAAATGATGTAGATTGACATGGTTTTTGTTAAAGAAAAGGAAAAAGCTGACTATATTAAAAAATATTCAATGACCCCAGCTTACGAATTTGAAGAACACCCTCCAGTTACTTCATCTGAACCGAAATGTTTTTATCATAATAATATTAATTGTATTTGCGCGTTATCAAATGAATTTCTTTATATGAAAACTTTATAATGAAAGAATAAATAATAACAAAATAATATGTCGACTTTCAATTCACCTTCAGACTTATTGCGCATGCGTTTTCTTGTCTATAAACGTTTTTGGTTAGTTTCATCAAGCATTGTATCAAGTGTGGTAAGCAATTTCCTAGAGCAATCTTCGTCGACATCAATTATGTTGTGGTCAACGTTCAACTACTTGTGACAGTCGTGGAAAACAGTTTTCAAGGTTTACTAATCTTAAAAATCATCAACGTAAGAGTTGCGATGATCAATCTTTTATTCCTAAGAAAAGACTTGAACCTATTGGTATGGAAGTATGGGAAACCGTTGTTACCAAGTTACATCACGCATTCAAAGCCAGAATAGCTTCCTATCGGTTCTCCATTCCAGATAAAAAGACAAATTATATGGATTTTCTCAATAAGGTTCAACCGAAAGTTTTAAATAAAATTCAAGAATAACTTTAACATTATTCGTTAAAAATAAATTTTGAAATATTCAGTATATACATAATACCAGAAAAGGAGATTTCAGATATAAAGTCCATGAATACAGCCAACGAAGTTGTGACTACATCGATCGATTTGAAACATGAATATGAAGAATTTAAAGATGAAATTATGAACCAGGCTTCAGAGTTTCAAGAAAAAGGTAGTGGGTGGGCACTTCAAGAAATAATGTTTTTAGATGTGAACATAAACCGTTTTAATGCAATTTCCGCTTCTTCTTATGTCAAGTTGCCATGGGCGATAATTAGAAAACAGACTGTTTTAAATATCCGGAATAATGATAACGCGTGTTTCGCTTGGTGTGTGAATGCAGCAATATTTCAACCCGAAGGAGATCCCACGAAGCTAGCATCTTACCCCCATTTTGATACCTTGCTAGATTTTGCAGGAGTAGAGTTTCCGGTTACCCTGAAAGACATTATAAAATTCGAGAAATTGAATAACATATCTGTAAATGTTTATGGTTTGGAAGCAGAATTTAAAGATGGAAAAAAAAGATATGAAGTTGTTGGCCCCTCTCATTTTACCTCAGAGCGGAAACCACCCCATGTTAATCTCTTATTGATAACTGATAGAGATGAAAACACTCATTATACTCTCATCAAGGATTTATCTAAATTATTGAGAAGTCAAAAAACATCGCACAAAGGGAGAACTTTTTTTTGCGATGGATGTCTACAAAGTTTTTCAAAAGAATTCAAATTACAACACCACCAAGAAAATGGTTGTACTCACATATACACTAAGCTACCAACTTCTGAAATTAAAATAAACAAGTGTGGAGAGTGGTTACCAGAAAATACATTAAAATTTATCAACTTTGAAAAACAGCTACATGTGCCATTCGTTATATATGCGGACTTTGAAAGTTTATTAAAACCGATAGATCACGCTGAACGCCATGCTGGTAAATCCTTCACAGTTAAAGTGTGTGAACATGTGCCTTACTCGTTTGCTTTTTATGTAAAGTGTACATATGACGATAGTTTGAACAATAGCCATCCTTAACATGTTAAACTGATGCGATCATTAACACCTGAGGAACAAAATAGATATGACTCTGCTGCCGTTTGTCATATTTGTGAGAAACCATTTGATGTTTTTGATGAAAATGGATATGGATCATTGTCATGTTACCGGAAAATTTACTAATGCAATTTAAATTATGAACTTCCGAAATATATTCCTGTCTTTCTATATAATTTGAAAAATTATGATTGTCATTTATTTATCAAAGAACTGGCCACCAAAGGTGAAAACATCAGTGTCTTACCCCAAACAAAGGAGAAGTATATGTGCTTCTCAAAATCTATTTTGGTGGAAAAGTTTAGTGATCCCAAGATACGAGATGTGTATATGACATTAAAATTTGTTGACGCCTTTAGTTTTCTAGCTAGTTCATCAGAAAAACTGGCTTTCACGTTGAATCCTGAACAGCGTAATGAGGTACGAAAGCTTTTCCCAAAACATTTTAATTTAATGAGACAAAAAGATGTGTTTCCGTATTCGTATGTGACATCTTTTGATAAACTACGCGAGCAGCAATTACCTTCTAAGGAACATTTTTTGATGCCTTGAAACGTGTTGATATCTCTGATGAGCCTTATGCTCGAGCTCAACTAGTGAATAATACTTTCAACTGCACAACTATTAGTGATTATGCAAAGTTATATTTAAAAACTGATGTGTTGCTTCTTGCCGACGTCTTTGAAAATTTTGGCAAAGTTTGTCTCAATGAATATAAGTTGGATCCAGCTCACTAACTTACCGCTCCTTCCCTGAGTTGGGATGCTATGTTGAGATGTACTCAGATTGAACTACAACTTTTAACCGATGTGGATATGCTTCACTTCTTCAAAAAAGGAATTCGAGGCGGAGTAGCTCAATGCAGGAAACCTTTGATGTGAACAAACCAGAGAGCTACATATTGTTTTTAGATGCTACAAACCTTTATGGGGCTGCAATGAAGGGATATCTACCATTTGGTGACTTTAGGTGGTTAACAGAATCTGAAATTGAATTATTCAATGTCAATACTATTGAAGATGATTCACCTAAAGGATATGTTTTGGAAGTGGACTTGGAGTATCCTACCAATCTGCAAGATGCACATAACGATCTTCCTTTCTGCCCGGAAAGTATCATCCCTCCAAAATCCAAACATTCAAAGCTAATACCGAACTTGTACGATAAAACCGAATACATAATACACTCTCGTAATCTTGAAAAATGATAAAAAATGGTTTATTGACAGAGTTATCGAGTTTTCACGGTCTGCGTGGTTAAAGGCTATATTGAACTCAACACCAGTCTACGCAACAAAGCTAAAAATGCCTTTGAAAAAGATTTGTATAAACTTTTAATCAATGCGATCTTTGGAAAAACAATGGAGAATGTTGAAAAAAGAAAACGTATAATTCTATCAAGTCATTGGGAAAACACCAGAGGATCCCTGGGAGCGAAAACTTCAATTGCGAAACCAGAATTCAAATCTTGTTCTGTGTTTAACGATAATTTGGTGGCGCTTCAACTGAATAAAATTAAAGTAGTGAATGATAAACCCTTGTATGTAGGATTTTCAGTTTTGGATATTTCAAAGACTATAATATATGAGTTTTATTATGATTATGTTAAACAACAGTATGGTGATTCTGTTCGGACAGATTCATCGGTGTTGGAGGTTTTTACTGAAGATTTCTACAAAGACATGAAGGAAAATATTGAATATTTCGATACATCCAATTATCAGACAAATAATATCCATGACATTCCTTAAACAATATCTATTGTCGGTAAAATGAAAGATGAGTTTGCTGGTGTAGTTGTTGAGTCTTTCTATGGAACTGGTGCTGAAGCATATTGTGTTAAATTATCAGAACGATTCAACAAGTCGGATATTTTAAAAAAAGCTAAAGGTATTTCTAAACATATAATTCAAACTTAACTCCATCTCAATGATTATAAACAAATCGTTGAAACTGGCGGTATTGTATATAAAAAAATGTATGTTTTTCTTTCCAATATGCATACAATCCATACAGAATTAAAAAACAGAGGTATGTAATGCATTTTCTCCTAAATCCATCCTCCAATTCAGGCACATTAGATGATCTTATCCAAGCATTAGAAGAAGAAGAAGCAGTGGAGAATTTTTTCAGTGATGTGAATATAGAAAAATACTTAGATTCTACAGATTTTGATTTTTTAGATGTTTAACAAAAAATAAATGTTATTTATATACCTATTTCTTTTATTTAAACAAACGAAGGATACTTCTATAAAATATTGAACCAACAACCAACATGTAGCTATATAATACAATATATATGTATGCGTATTTATGTGTGTGCTTGCGACCTGGTGAGCTCCATACAACTGCAACCATTCGGACTCTTGGTAGTTTCCATTACCTTTGAAAAGACGCACTTTATATGTTGTACCTACTTTTGGTAGGTATTTCAGCTTTTAGGGTTACTGCATTATTTGGTGTATACGAATCCATTCGTATCCATTTTTCAGGCCAACTATCATTTTTTGTACCATTACTATCAAAACATACAAACACTTCTCTAATATTATACGGATGTTGTATTGTAAGGTAGTTAACAATAATAGCTTGTAATAATATAAACGTTGGAGTCAGCATATCGTTTAATACTAAATAAATGATAACTTGTTTAATCTTTTAAATTTTAATTCACACATTTATGTTATAACTTTTCTACACTCTTCTTCCAGCCCATCATTACTACTAATTTATTCATAATTAGTATTATAGGACGCGTATTTGAACGAGTTTTAACACATTTGCTTTCAAAGTGTAGAATCCTTCCCAATAATTCTTCAAGCGAAGTAACGGAAGTAAGTGATTATATTTATACATGCGTACATGATTTTGCATGATTTTCAACACATAACATGCAATTTCTCCCAGATGGATACCTACTTATTTGGTTATTTAAAATCTTTTTGAATACATGAAAGACGACAGGAAATGAATTTGTGTGTTTTCAAACCATATGCTGTTCTACTTGAAGAAACTTTAATAATAAACTACTTATTTATCTCCGTTCTGCTCGCGCTAAAACATCCTGGGGTTGTACCATTATATTTATCGCGTGCTATGGAATTACTTCCAGTTGAATATTTAATAAAGAATATGAAACCTTCAGTTGTTTTGTACTATAAATAGAACAAATGAATTTCACTGCTTTTTTATTTCAAGATAACATAATTTTTCTTCCTCGTATTCTTCATTCTTCAAGCGAAGTTTCTCAGGAAGTAAGTGATTGTATTCATACATTGATCTTTCCAAATCTAAGTGTTTTATTAACTTCATTAAACATACAATGCAAATTAATCCTTTTACAAAATTTTTGCAAGCGTCAGCTCCTTTTCTATACATCTCATATATCTGCTCCCAATCAAACATTTGTTGACGTTTGTTAAAATCATATACTAACGTTTGCACCGCTTCTTTCAATTCTTTCATTTTTTCTTTCCAAATTAATAATAATTTTTAATTCACTACTCTTCACTACCTAATAATTGAATTTTCATTCTGCTATATACTACCTTGCCCCCTCCTATTAAATGTAGTTACTTTCGGTGCACCCTATATATACTCCACCCCTATAATATGTCGTTACTTTCACTGCACCCTCTATAATTTTTATTTTCCGTGTACTACATGCATCACTGGTCTCTACATGCATCACTGCATATTAGAGAGGTCAGTTGACGTCATTACCGCTGCTCAAATTTTGCAACTATGCCATCTCATTACCTGTGCTCAAAAATCGCATGTATGCGGTCTCCTTTTATATCTACTATCGTTTTAATGTATTTTTTCCAATAGTATTCAAAGTGTAAATAAGTGTTACATTTCTTACAAAATTTGATCGCGACGGGAGTGTTTGTGAAAGGTCGTAAGTCAACACCTTTTATTAACCACATTATATAAACTTTATTTGCCGGCATCCGCAATGTTGCCAAATTGCTCTACCAAGCTCACTTGATTTTGTTCTCAAATCGACTCAATTTATTTGTTGAACTGTTACGAAGTTCATATTGTATATTATCTTTCTGGACCAGCACAAAGCAAACAACTTTGGATTCATGCTAGAACCAGCAATTTATGAACCCGATTTCCTACATTGTGACTGATTTTGAGGTTGCTCTTGTAGAGTCATTAAGAAGTTCTTTTCCACAAGCATCGCTACATGGTTGTTTTTTTCATGACTGACAGGTATTCCATCAAAATTTATTATTGATACACATGCATACCGGGTTTAAATGAGTTATGGGGCCGCCTCTCTGTAACTTTTGAGTCGATAGATAGCTAAATTCAAATTTTGGTGGGTTATATTGGGGTCAATTTTGAATTATTCCACTTGTAAAATCAATATGACCGACTTCTTATTCAATCCTGCCAGCCCGTTGAGAAGAACAGGATTGGTCCATGACTGAATTTCACCCGGTATTTCTAACAAATGGATTATATACAGCACACAGTATGTCCTTGGCGGATGAACTAGGTACTTATACTTGTTTTTTCGGAGAAATGTTATTATTCTTCATTGTTTATTTTGTTTGTTATAAAAATAAAATTCACACTGAAATATTCCAATTTTTATGCAAAGGTTGCACAAAGCATAAGAATGTTAATTTTCAAATTAAATTTATTTTCATATTGATGCTTTAAAAAATAGCTGCACCCGTAACATTGTAACTAACTTTATAACTTCTATGTCACGATCATGAAATCGAAAATATTCAGCATTTAATTCAAGTGGCTAAATATCTAATGGCTGAATATGCTATTAGGTACAAGTTGTACGACTAAGAGGAAACAGACCAAAACTTATGTCAGTCATATTATTACATGGAAACGTCAAAAGATATAATAATTGTGGAATTAGAAAAATAATGTACAAGAAATGAATATCAATATCAGTGTTTTTTAAATGTGTGTGTGTGAGAGGAATATCGTAAAAAGCAATTATAGTCTATTTAACATTATGTAGAAGTTATAATGCATCATTTTAATGCAGTTATAATATGACAATAAAACCAGTGCAGTGCTGATCTGAACTCATCTTCAAAAATTCATAATTCGTTTTTGGTGAGAGAGCGCCGATTTATTTTTTCATTTTCGTGTTCAGCGACCTCGAATTAATTTAAAAAAAATATTTCATCAAAATCCGCGTTGGTTCACTAAACTAGACTTTTACCTTTAATTTAAGCAAGTCTTGTATTTTTTTATAAAACAAAAATAAATTATTTTGAATTGTAGTTTGAAAAAATCTTGTAAATTAATTAAAACACTATCACCTATGGTGTGACGGTTGAATTTGTCACTACGTTTATTGTATATATTATGTATTTGTATATATAGTAATTACCTGACGGATTTTGTCTCTATATTTCTAACACCATTTGTTCACTACGAAAAGACTTCAGTAGTTATATTAATTTCTGTCAGCCCAGAGTTTTAGGGACTACTCTGCCATCATCCTTCCGGTGGAGTGGTGCAGGCTGTAACCACACCTGTCTTCACAGCATGACAACAATTGTATATTTTGTCGTTAGGTAATGTAAATAATAAAACGAGCGCCTACCTGGTGAATGTCCGTATAGATAGATTCATGTTAGTTATTTCTTTTTGTTTCTTATAATTCATAATTAAGGGTAGTAAGGGGTTTTCTCTCTTATGAATTTTACTTTAGTTTTTAGTTACCGTGGGACTACTGATTTTGTTTCTGGCTTTGATTATATCACCTTTGGGGTGTAGCCACAGTAGTCCAAATACTTTGTTCGCTTCAGCTTGATAAACGCTAAAGTTTATTAGGGTTCAGTTATAAATTACTGACTCCTTGACTTGAAGTCTAAAACATTTAAAGTAGTAATTAAGTTTGATAAAACTTACTGCAGCTATGGGTTGTACTATGTTTACTCAAATTTATTTGAATAATCTATAATACACACTTTATCATTTCTGTTCATTGTTATTGTTTAAAAAGCCGAATTATTTATTGGATGACACTGACAATTGGCCGTGACAGTCATGTCTTGGATGAAAGCGTTCAGGGAATTGTAGCTCTTTATGACTTGATCGGTGCGGAACACGCTCGGTGTAGTGAGCAGTGTAGTTCGGATGTATGTTTCGGGTAGGTTTCTCTATGGTTGTATGCTGTATTGAAGTTGAGGAAGTGTCAGTCACCCTTGTACGAATTTAAGTATCAATCTTAAATTCTTCCTGCGAATTATACATTAATCACATTTATCCTCACCCCTGTATAATAATTATCACGAATTCCGAACACATTACAAATGAATATATTATTCTTTATTTCTTTTCAGTATTCCATTCTCTACCAAAATTACAATTTTAATCTTTCTTTCATAAAAAAAAACTATTAAAACTTATCTCTTGGTCTCCCCTAAAATAACAAATAGAGTGCTTCTGCAAGTGTACATTTTCGAAAAACCACCCCTCCATGTCCTTCTCCTACCGATACTCTCGAATGTTCCACCAGTCTAAAAATATACTTCCAGCCCTCACGAACCTATCTTCATCATTAGACAGTGGTGCGAGCAAGTGTTATGAAATTCACTCCTGTACCGATAAATAAAAACCGGCATTTCAACGATGAATTAGGTCATATAATAATATTACTCGTTAACATTAAAAGTTGAACTACAACAGCATATCATCAAAGTAACAGTGGTAAAGTCTTAATTGCCTTGCAAAGATCATAAAAGCTTTATAATGAAACCAAGTAATAGAAACTAGTGAAAAGTGCTACCATATTTGATTTATCATACCCTTATGAAATGACTCAAATCTCGTCACATAAAATACAGTGACTGGTCCTTCGACAAAAAGAAACAATTTTATTTAACCCCTTATTTTAACAAATCAAACTGAAAAAAGTGAGATTCAGTTAAAAACATGGTCCTGGTCGAGCCGGATGAACCCGAATAAGAAGCCCTTACAGTCCAGAACGAGATAACCACGTGGAAAGAAAATTATCGCCGAGCCCACAACACAACTGATAACGACCCAGATGTCTGCATCCGGTGAAAAAGACAAGGTATTTATAATTTCAACCAAGTGATTTATAAAAATTTTCGCATACTTGTTTATTGAACTTTGTAAAACTCTATAAATACAGTGTGAGACAAAATTCAATCCTTAAATAATTCAAACAATTATTACATTTCGTAATTTAAAATTTAGACTTGGGCACGTATATCAAGTTTGTAAAACAATCGTATCTCTATTACGCATATTATTCAAATACGTATAAATATTTCTTATTATAAACTGTTTGTTCGACATTATAATATATTGAAAACATTAGTAAAAACTATTCAAGACACTTCTGTTTGCACAAATTATAAATATTTTAGTTAAGTTGATGTGTGACATGGCTGTTGCCTTTCATAATTCAATTATGATGAAACATGTGATTTGTCTCTAACATTACAAAAAAAAAACAAGTTCCTATTTTATGTTAAATAAATCGCTTGAATAATCAATTTATCGTTTAAAAATGGATTCTTTAAAAACACAACGTGCCAGTGGTAAGGCAGCAATTACTCGCATTTATAACTGGCTTCATAGCAACCTGGAGGAGTCAGACAAGTATGCTTTCAAATCCCGAATAGACAATTTAGATAAATATTATTCCAAATACTCTGAGATTCAAGATCAGATTGAAATTATAGCAGAAGATCCCGAACACGAATTCGATGACAGAAGTCAAATCGATGAAAAATATTATTCATTACATTGCAAATTACAAAATGCTCATGAAAACTTAAACTCCAAATCCATTCCAACTGCTCAATCAAATTTACAAGCTCAGAGTGAAACTTATATTCGTTTACCTTCAATAGAGATACCAATTTTTGCTGGAGACAGTACAAAATATACTGCTTTCATAGATGTGTTCAATGCATTAATATTAAACAATACCAGACTTACCTCTAAAACTGAAAAATTCTATTATTTAAAATCATACTTGCGAGGTGACCCGCTGAATTCCATTTCTCAATTACCAGTTAATGAAAATAATTTCCATGTAGCTTTATACTTGTTAAATTCTAAATATAATAACACGAGGCAAATTGTTACTGCCCATTTCAACCGTTTAACAGCTTGTAATAATGTGTCAAAATGTACTGCGATCAAACCTCACCACGTAACCATGACCAACGCAACCAACCTTCTTTTAGTGCATCTCATAATTCCAATTACTCTCCAACATGCTCGTTCTGTAAGGAAACAGGACACAAAATTTACATTTGCTCTCAATTTGGAAAGCTTTCCATACAGGATCGGAACAAATACATTAGAGAAAATAAAATGTGCTCCTGGTGTCTAGGTTATAAACAGACGATCCTTGACCTTCTATCTGTTAAATCATGTTCCATATGCCAAAAAAGGCATCACACTTTACTTCACTTAAACAATTCTCCCCCGAGACAAAACTCTGATACGAGATCTTTCAACAGAAATTCTACTCATTCACATCATGCATCTTCTCTTTAGAACAGCATATCCAATCTAATCTTCATCCAGAAAATCAAATAGAAATAGTTCATAGCATTCCCTCAACATCTAGAACCGATTCTTCCAATCCGCAAGAAGAGCAGAATTCACATCCTCTCCCAAACTTAACAATGCTCAATTCAGATGGAAGCCATGTGCTTCCTGCCACAGCTAATATTCTCATTTACCCTCAATCAGGCCCTGCAATTAAAACTCGAGCCCTTCTAGACCCAGGCAGTCAAAACTCCTCCATTTGCTCCAATTTAGTTAATCAACTAAACGGAACTACTTTCAAACAACCCTTATGGGTATCAGGCATCTGTAACAATAATCAGAGTATTGACTCAATGTTTGACTTCATATTCCATTCTACCACTGATGAATCTTCAAGTTCCGAAACCACTTGTGCTGTAGTTGAGCAAATAACAAGATCCCTTCCTCAAGAAATGATTGATATGAACTCATCATCATCTTTTATCCTCTTTAGCTGACCAATCTTTCGGAACCCCTTCCCAAATAGATGTTTTACTGGGAGCTGACATTTATTATTCTTCACTTAAACCAGGCATTCATAAATTAGGAAAAAATCTACCTACCCTTATATCCACCTATCTTGGCTGGGTAATATCGGGCATTGTTCCCCCTGCTTGTATCAGAAATGACACTCCGATTGCCGCTATGACCCATTCCTTTCATTCCATAGTGAATGAACCGCCACAACTACCCACTGTAGATATTTGGTTAGAAAAATTTTGGAACCAAGAGGAACTCATAATATCCGATTAATAGTCTGAAGATGACATCAAAGCCGAAACAATATTCAAGTCATCTTTACGAATCAGGGGGAAGCTGTCCCTCTTACATTACAAACACCATTATTAGATCACAAATATTTTGTCCCTCACCTTTGTGTTTTTAAGGAAAGTAGTTCAACTACCAAAGTCAGAATAGTTTTTGATTACTCAGCCAAATCTTCTTCTCAAATATCTCTAAATGACATCTCTTTGAAAGGACCCAGGGTTCAGCCAGAATTACTTGATATTTTAATAAGATTCCGGAATTATAAATATGCTCCCACAGCTGACATCTCCAAAATGTATCGTCAGATAGAACTAAATGAGCGCTTCCGCTTTTTACAGAATGCTTTATGGAGAGACTCTCCATCAGACCCTTTCATTTGCATCCAACTCAATACAGTGTCTTTTGGGCAAACCAGTGCTCCTTTTTTAGCTTGTCGCACGTTAAAAGAAATAGCTTTAAGAAATCCCCAGCACCCTGATGTTCAACTTGCACTTTTATCACAAACATATGTTGACGATATCCTGACAGGAGCAAATTCCATAGATGACTTTCTTCAATTTCATAATAATCTCAAAAATATCCTATCACAATCCGGTTTTGAAATTCATAAAGTGTGTTCCAACTCTCTTGACTTCTCTAGCGCTCGTTTATCCGACACTCCTTCGGAGAAAAATCTAGATTTAGACGATAACCCTAGTAAAGTTTTAGGAATCACCTGGAATCCAAAAACAGACATTTTACAAATATCATCCCCTACCTCATTTGATCAAAAATTAACGAAAAGACTAATGTTATCCATAATATCTCAATGCTTTTACCTTTTAGGCCTTGATAACCCTTGTAATTGTTCAAGGAAAGTTATTAATGCAACATCTTTGGTTACTCAAAATTTCATGGGACGATCCCATCACAGACAACTCCCTCATAAAGAAATGGCGTGATTTCGTGGAAAGTATGACATACTTACCTTTTCTACATATACTCAGACACATTTTCAAAAATAAACAGATATCACATTTAGAACTCCACGGCTTCTGTGACGCCAGTTCATTGGCCTATGGAGGCTGCTTTTACTTACGAGCAGTTTACACTGATTTTTCTGCTTCGTCCCAACTTATCATTTCCAAACCTCGCGTATCACTAATCAACAAACCACTTACAGTTCCCAAATTAGAATTGTGTGCCATGAGTAAATGTGCTAAGAGAGTTCCGCCTATTGGCGGAGGCGCTAACATGGGAATCTCCATAAGAAAATCGCGAAAAAAGCTAAGGTTCGTTCTGGCAAATTTGGATTCTAAGGTGGGCTCACACCGGCAGCCGGACTGAAGGAGTGGTTAGATGGTAATATTGCGCAAGCGTCATGGAACAGGCTATGTCATAAGATCAACGATAAAAATAATGAAAAAATTGTAGCTACCCCCTTTCATCCCCCACGCAGCACCCCTCGTACTAAAAGTTAACCAATCATAGCAAACGACGTCAGTAGATATAAAATGGGTTAGCATCGAAGCAAGTACTGACCTACTTCCGCAATCTATAATGGGGAAGCAACGAAGTCAAGTAACTGACCTACTTTCGCAATCTATGTAATGGGGAACCAAAGAAGTAAGGTACGAATGACCGCAACTGACCTCTCTAATATGCAGTGACGGAAAATAAAAATTATACAGGGTAATGACATATAATAGGAGTGGGATATATACAGAGGGAAAGTATGTATGTGTTCATTGGAAACATCAGTATACGAATGGTACGTTAAATTTCAATATGCTCCGACATATAATAAGAAAGGGGTATATACAGGGTGCACCGAAAGTAACTACATTTAATAGGAGGGGGTATAGAGAGCAGTAAGCAATTACACTATATGTAGTGAAGAGTAAATTATTATTAATTTGGAAAGAAAAAAATGGAAGAATGGAAAGAAGCAGTGCAAACTTTAGTATATGCGTTTAACAAACAACAACAAATGTTTGCGGGTAAACGGGATACCTCCGCCGTTTGCCGTCGTGTATTGTGGTTCTAGCCATTCCTAGCGGTCACACGTTAGGTTGAAAGCTTTCAAGCCATGGTACACTAATCGGAGGTAGTTCATCTTGATGAACGGGCCTGGCCAGGATAGGCATTAAGTGGGTCGTTCCTTGTGAACGATCCTCAACCTGGTCTACCGCCGATCGTCCCACCAGGTGGATCGGTGGATGGCGTCCTTGGGTGGACTACCAATTCCAGTGCTTTATTGCTCTGGTCGAACGGGAAGAAGCCCTTGGTACGGCATCACCTGGTAGTGGGTTGCCTACACAACTCACGCGCTGTGACCAGTCTAGTGGGCCTTCGACAAGCCTGAAACTGGTACTGAGGGGACGGGACTGCCCACATGCTTCGGCTATGCATGGGTCTCGTCAAAGGGTGATGGACTCTCAGGTGGTATTGGTTTCGCTACCTTGTGTGCGCGGGACAGTTGGACGTCATGCTAATCGATTCGCGCGGCATTATGTCTTAACGGGTAAGGGAGTAGCCTTGGTCGCAAGTGCTTGAGGTGTCGGGTGTTAGTACGGGCAGCGATGTCCGGAAAGCAACTAGTATCCGAACTTAGCGACCTTAGTACTGCCAGCAAGCGTTTGAGGTGTCGGACCCCAGCTACTCGTCGGGCTGGGGCACTAGTATCCGAGCTTAGCTGGCGTACGGACGAGGGAAACCGAATCCCACTTCCATACCCCGGTGATTGTAATCCGAGGGAGAGCAATGGGTATGGGGGCCCCCACTGCGCGGGGATAAACGTGCATAATGAGGAGAATACTAGTTTCCGGGAAGAATCGGGAGACCTTGAAAGCCACCACTGCCACTTCGGTGGTGTCCGGGGGCACGGCTACGCCTATCACGATAGGGGTCCTGTAAAAATCTTGCGACATTAAATACTCAAACTTAGCGAGAGAAGCCCTGTAATCAGGAATCTGACGGTGTGAGCTGGTGAGTAGAGCTATCTTTCAGTACTGGATAAAGCGACCGTACCATACCACGGGGTGGCGTTGGTCGGCTGTCCGATGTTCGCAGCAAGCGTTTGAGGTGTCGGACCTCCCTTGGAGACACTAGTATCCGAGCTTAGCCTGTGGACGGGTTTATCCCTATCAGGCAAGCGTTTGAGGTGTCGGATCTCCATTGGAGGCACTAGTATCCGAGCTTAGTTGTGTTCAGAGGATAGCTGGTGGGGGCTGACCGCCCCCCCCAGACCCCCCCGGTGCGGTCGTAACTATGACTCTGTTAAGATAGTGAAGAGTAAATTATTATTAATTTGGAAAGAAAAAAATGGAAGAATGGAAAGAAGCAGTGCAAACTTTAGTATATGCGTTTAACAAACAACAACAAATGTTTGATCGGGAGCAAATATATGGTAGGGGCAGAATATACACAGAGGAAGATTGTATGCAGCAGGTGAAGATGTATAGAAAAGGAGCTGACGCTTGCAAAAAGTTTCTAAAAGGATTAATTTGCATTGTATGTTATTAAAACACTTAGATTTGGAAAGATGGGTATATGAATACAATCACTTACTTCCTGAGGAACTTCGCTTCAAGAATGAGGATGAAGAATATGAAAAATAATATCATGAAATAAAAAAACAGTAAAATATTGTGTTTTATTTTAGTTACGAAAGATGAATCGGCTATAGATATTTCAAATATCCATGTATATGTGAATTACAAGTCATAAAAAATGATTGTGAATTATTTTTAGGCCTTATCTGGATGCGAAATAATAATAGGAATGTAACTGTGTAGATAAAATCATATAAAAGATTAAACAAGTTATTGTTTTAACCAATTTAAAAAGTTGCTGGAGCAATTGAAATGTTTTAATTCGCGGTGAATATAAAATTCTGATGCGAGACTAGTCTGCAAAGAAAGCAGGATACCATTTTTGGAATAACACGGAAGATTCGATGAGATTTAAATTTATGTATGTCGTTTCAGAAGAAATGGATTGTTTAAGGATGAATAAGTAGTACCCGTATGTACTTGAAAAAACACACTGGGAACATATAATCATTGAAATTAATTGAAATAAAATTCTGATGTAAGACTATTCTGCAATGAAAGCAAGTTACCATTTTTGGAATAACTCGGAAGATTCGATGAGATTTAAATTTATGTATGTCATTTCAGAAGAAATGGATTGTTTAAGGATGAATAAGTAGTACCCGCATGTATTTGGAAGAACACACTGGGAAAATGTAATCATTGAAATTAATTGAAATAAAATTCTGATGTTAGACTAGTCTGCAAAGAAAGCAGGATACCATTTTCGGAATAACACAGAAGATGTCGATGAGATTTAAATTTATGTATGTCATTTCAGAAGAAATGGATTGTTTCAAGGATGAATAAGTACCTAGTACCAGCATGTATTTGGAAGAACACACTGGGAACATGTTCTCATTAAAATAAATTGAAATGGTAATGCGGGGGTGACAGAACCCATCTTGAAAATAACTTGTTTACATTGCAGTATTGTAGATATATAAGAGCTAAAATTCAACTTGAAAGTATAGTTTATTTTATCTCGTGAAATGAGAAGTCGTATTAAAGTAAATATATTGAGTGATTACAGAAAAACAAGTGAACAAACAGAATTTGAAAAGATGAATACAATTAAAAAAAGTATACCTATGATTATTAGAAGAGGACCTTCTGAGACAAAGTACCACATTAAAACAATAGATGATGACTGTTCATCACCAAATTCGATGATAATAATATCAGGAGAGAGTGAGGAATCTGAAGAAATCCAAAATCGGCCAGTGGAGGATATAAAAAACCAGCCATTGCAAAATTCTGAATATGATAATATTTCTATGGACGGAATTTTTGAAAATGAAATAGATCAACTCTTCCATCCAGAAGACTGGAATAGTGATTTAACAACTGCAGAAGAAGCGTTGGATGAAACTCAATCGAATGTGAAAACAATGATAACGAACCATAGTGATAACGTGACCAAGTTCTTCGAATCTAATAAAATCTTTTTGAGTGAAAGTCAAGAACAGAAAATAAGTTTGAAATTGAAGATTGAAAAATATAAAAGAAAATATATAACAAAGCACCTCTTGGAAAAGTTAAATCATAATTCATTTCACGAGATAAAATAAACTATCATATTATAACTAATTGTGGTTGATTTACCCTGTACATGCCTTTATTAAAGTTGCTCTTCTTAAAATTGAAGATTTCACAAAAAAATGACCACCAAAGTCAACTCCGACCTTTGTAAAGGGCCTGGATGGAGTTACTCGATCTCTAGGAAGATCCGACATGATCTGTTGACTTGATCGGCCTTTAAAACGATAACAAGTTGCACAATTGCGAATAATCCGTTTTATCTCTAACAGACCTCCAAGAGGCCAAAACCTTAATCGAAAATTTGACATTACTAACTGTGCCCCACCATGACCCAATCTAAGGTGCTCTGCTTTTAGCATCAATGATACGACCAAATTTTTCGAAGGAAGTAGAACTGGATGTTTTTGTGCATAGGGCAGATTTGCGTAGGCCAGACGACCTCCAACTCTCATCAATTCATTGTCATCGAGAAACGGTGATAATCGAAGAATGGCCTCGTTTGAAATGGTCTTATTGGATTTCAATGCTTGAATCTCAGTCGAAAAATTCGATTTTTGTAACACCTTAATAATAAACTGTTGGGATTTATCAAGCTCCTCAACCTTAAGAGGGCCTACGAATCCCTTGAATTTGTCCTTTGAATTATTAACAAAGCGAAAAACGAAGGCAATTACTCGTTGTAATTTTGAGTAAGAAGAGCTTCTTTCAAAAACAGAATTCCAAAAGGAAGATGTATCCTCCACTTTATGACCAAGTAAAACAGTTTTAGTTTTTCGTTCCTCCGGAATATCATGTAATGTTATTTTTGCCAGATCAAATTCCTCTAGTTCTAAATTGGGGCCACTCAAAAACGCCGGACCGTGAAACCACAATTTTGAAACCAAAATTTCATTGGGTGTCATTCCTCTAGATATCAAATCTGCGGGATTGTCAGACGATTTTACATATTGCCAGTGATAATTTGAAGTAATTTTTTGTATTTCCGATACTCTATTGGAGACAAATATAGACCATCTAGAAGGGTGAGATTGCAACCAACACAAAGTAATTTGGGAGTCTGTGTACAAGTGGATACCTTCAAAATGAAACTTATTTTCGAAGACGTTAATTATTTTTTTTATAAGCTTGGATAGAAGAACGGCTCCACAGAGTTCAAGACGAGGTATTGAAATAGTTTTTGTTGGTGCGACACGGCTTTTTGCACATACCAAATTGCAAGAAACAGTTTTGGTTAAATAAATTACTCTAATATAGATGCAAGCGCCATATGCCTTAAGGCTAGCATCGCAAAATCCATGAAGTTCAATTCTGAAAATGCTATGATTAAGAAATAAGTTTCTCGAAATTTTTAAAAGTCCCAGTTTGGGAATATTGGAAACAAATTCTGTCCATTCAGACATAAGATCTTCTTTAAGATTCTCATCCCAGTCGATTTCAGATAACCAAATTTTTTGCATTATAATCTTTGCTACAATTATAATAGGAGCAACAAAACCTATCGGATCAAATAGTTGCGCTATTTGGGAAAGAACTTCCCTTTTAGTAGCGACGACCTTATCAACAACCTTTGGTAGTGTAATGGAGAACTTATCAGAATTCGAATTCCATGAGATTCCTAGAACCTTATTAATGTCATTTTCGCATTTGATTTCATACATTTGAAAACTAGGAGAAATATTAGTTTTCAAAATTTCCTTAACAAATTCCTTAGAATTCGAACACCACTTATGAAGTTGAATATTTGCTGATTGAAGCAATGATACAAGCTGTTTGTGGGTTTCCTGTAGCTCCTCCAAGGAATCACAGGTGGCAAGTATATCATCAACGTATGTCTAATGTAAAATAGCGTAAGCAGCTAGAGGATATTTGTCTTTGTTTCGAATGGCAAGTTCTTGAAGAACACGGGTTGCTAGATAAGGCGCACTATTAGTGCCGTAAGTAACAGTAAGCAGCTCAATGCATTGTAAGGGTTGTTCTAAGTTATCACGCCATAAAATGTTTTGAAGAAATGTTTGTTTGGGGGAAACTCGAATGCAACGGAACATCTTGATTATGTCACTAATGAGAACAAATTTAGAAGTTCTAAAACGGGTAAGTATATCAAAAAGTTCAGGCTGTACACGAAAGCCCTTTAGCATAATATCGTTTAATGAAAACCCACTTGAACTTCTCATCGAGGCATCAAACACTACCCTGAGCTTAGTGGTAGGGCTGTTGTCTCGAAGTACACAATGGTGCGGCAAAAAATACTTGTTTTCTCCATTGGCATTAAAAAGGTCGAGAGGAACATATCTAGCATGATTCAAGGAGATGTATTCATCAATAAATTTCTTGTATTTAAGAAAAAGATCAGTAGATTTTACAAAGCGTCTTTCGAGATTTAGAAATCGTTTTCGAGCCATATTAAAGGAATCACCTAGTTTTAAATGTTCATTTGGTCCTTTTAAAGGAAGTGTCACTTCAAAGGACCCGTTAGGAAGAATTCGAACTGTTTGACGAAATATTGTTTCTGCAAGTTCATCATCAGGATTAATTATTCTTTCCTGGGGAGTAATTTCTTCCTGAGACCAAAATTGTTCAAGTAAAGTGTCAGCTGGGATTTGTGTAAATATACAAGTTTCGAATCGATGTGCGTTGTCAAGTTTTTCCTCATATGAGATAAATTGATTGGGGACAGGACCACCAATCACGAAGCCTAGATGTGTGTCAACGAGTGTCAAAAACCTTTCATGTAATCGAATTATACCTCCTTTTAATAACTGATAATAGACGTCTGCACCAAGCAGTAAATCAATGTGCGAGGGAATAAAAAACAAAGGGTCAGCCAAGCTGATATTTTTAGGAATTGAAACAGAGTCCAAATTAAGCAAAAATGATGGTAAATGATTAGTTATTTTGTCTAGAACTGTACAAATCACATCAAAGAAGTAATTTCTCTCAATGTTCGAGTGAATCGTCAACTTTACAATCCTATTTGAGTTTGTGACAGTGTTACCAACACAGTCAATTCGAATTTGTCTCATTTCAGGTGTATATCCAAGTTTTTGAAGTAAACATTCTGTCATTAAAGAGGTGGTAGCGCCAGAATCAAGAATTGCCCTAACATTTAGTGGGCAGCCATTTTTGTCAAACACAGTTACCATTGCTGTAGCCAAAAGAGTCTCTCCACTTAAGGCTGAAGTTGACAAGACTGTTTGTTGTATAGTAGATTGTGTGGGTGTTAGTCATAAATAATTATTATTCGAACTATTTGGTGCAAGTTGAGGTGTGAGTGGTTCTACTGCAGTTGAATTTTGATGGTTGGTTCGATGCTGTTCTGTTTGTTCAGAGTTTAAGTTTGAATTATTTTCAGACTGCGAAAATCGACTAACCGGATGCAACAAAGTATGATGCTTATAATTGCAAACTGTACAACCACGCGATGTGCAATTGTCAGTTACATGGTTGGGCATTAGGCAATTGTAACAAAGTTTCTTATCTTTAACAAAATTATACTTTTCAGAGCGAATTAATTTAATAAATTTTTGACTTTTATAAATTTTGTGTCCTATAAAATTGCAGTATGTACATTTTGAATTATTAACTTGAGAAGAAAATACCTTTTGTTCTTCTTTATTGCTACCTTTATTTTGAACAAAATGAACCTTGTGATGTACTTTAATTTTATTAGCATTTAAATCCGGAATAGCAGACCGTTCGAAAATGATACAGCGTTTTTCAAGGAAATCAAAAAGTAATTTTAAAGTTGGGCGTGCGTTTGTACCCATTTCATAATCAAAGGCTTTACGGGTAGTTACATCAAGTTTCTGAGAAAACATATACACAAGAATTAGATCCCATTGATCTAAATTGACATTTAAGTTTTTCAAACCGTCCATGTTTTGTTTTAAAAGAGTAACAAAATCTCTAAGTGACATGGAATTATTTTTACCTAAAACAGGAGCATCTATTAAATGTTTTATGTATGCGTAAATTATGTTCAATTCATTGTCATATCTATCCTTTAGAGTCTTAAGGGCTACATCGAAGTTATCACTGATCAATTGTAAATTACAAATTAAGTTTAAGGGTTCGCCTTTAAGATAAGTTTTAAGGTAGATTAGTTTTTCAATATTGGTTAAACTAGCATCATCTTCAATAAAGTTCTTAAAAAGCTCATAAAAACCGCGCCAAGTAGTAATATCACCAAAAAACATAGGAATATTCAACTGAGGCTTAGTTAAACGAGAAACACTAGAAGTAATATTAGGAGATCGTGAAGGGGAAGAAACATTTCCCAGTATTTTTAATTGATCAATCTTAGCTTGTAATTTAGACCTCAGGCCATAATATTTATTTTCTGATGTATCTCGCTCTTCATTATCATCAGTTTGTGTTAAACATTCAATTTCATCTTGATATTCACAAATTTTTGCAAATGCTTTTTCAAGTCCATCTAACCTAATTTCTAGCTCCTGTATAATAGTACTATCTGCATATTGAGTAAACCAGTTTTCAATTCTAGTCATACAGCCCTTTGCTGTGGCCCGTTTTCTAATAAAATCATCCATGATGAAATATTATTATAGGTAAAAGTCTAGTTTAGTGAACCAGAGCGGATTTTGACGAAATATTTTTTTTTAAATTAATTCGAGGTCGCTGAACACGAAAATGAAAAAAGAAATCGGCGCTCTCTTACCAAAAACGAGTTATGAATTTTTGAAGATGAGTTCAGATCAGCACTGCACTGGTTTTATTGTCATATAACAACTGATTTAAATGATGCATTATAAAGTCTACACAATGTTAATTACACTATAATTACTTTTTACGATATTCCTCTCACACACACATTTAAAAAACACTGATATTGATATTCATTTCTTGCAAATTCGTTTTTTAATTCCACAATTATTATATCTTTTGACATTTTCATGTAACATGACTGACATATAAGTTTTGGTCTGTTTCCGCTCAGTCGCACAACTTGTAAAAATATGAGGTGAAACAAGTTTTTTGTTGTTACTTATTATACAATTGGTAACAAGACAAAAATTGACTGACCTTTAATCATTGGTACTTTTTCGCTACCAATTAAATAAGTGGTAACGATTTAATCTGTAACTCTGAATAACAAGTAATCAAGTTAAAGTGAAGGGCAACAATCTCTGTAGACATAAAAAAACAAGTATATACTTTCAAAAGATACTCAGGAAAAAATATGAGGTGAAACAAGTTTTTTGTTGTTACTAATTGCACGGTAACGAGACAAAAATTAACTGACCTTTATGGTCATTGGTGCTTTTCGCTGCCACATAAGTGGTAGCAATGTTTAAGTCTGTTGATATTGAAAACAAGTAATCAAGTGAAGGTTAAGGATAACAAGTTGAAACTGCAGTTTTCAAGATCACGTGATTAGATTGGAGTTATATAAAAACCCGGTTGAAATAACAGAAGGTATCAGTAGTATTCACAGTGCTTACAAGTAGTATCAAAGTAAGAGAGTGACTACAAATCAAAAGGTAAATATACTGTTATTTCAATGATATCAATTCCGTAAACAATATGTATTTCCAGTGAAAAATGGATATGCAAGCTATAAATAAACATCTTCTTTTAGAAGTAGAAGATAAATCGATTGTGAAACTGAATACATTAGCTAAGGATACTCCTTATAAAATTACCACCGCTAGAATAGTGAACTCAAAATATGGAGAAATAGTTTTAGTAGAGTTGAATGACAACACAGTTTTTTTACCGGCACGATCAACGAAATTTTTGAAAGATTTTTTGGTAGAGTTGGGAAACGGGAAATATTCCCTAGTGTACATTGGACAAAAGGATACCGGTAAAGGAAATCCAGCGGAATTGTTTAAATTTGTAAATAGTAACCTATAATTATGTCAGATAAATTATTTAGTGATGTAAGTAAATTAATTGAAAAATTTTCTGGAAAATATCCTGATTTTACAGTACAGGAAAGTAAAGTATGGTTGCATCATGTAAAGATTGCTATTAACTTATGCTCTGAAAAAATCCGTTCTAGTATATCTATTGGTAAAAAAAAGAAATGGTTAACCAAATTAGGTCATTTGAAATCTATATATATAAAATTAGAGATAATAGGTAAGGAAAGCACAGATACAGTCAAGTGGGAAGATTTAATTTCAATATATAATAATAGAGTAACAACTGGAGTAATAATAAACCTAAAACATTTAGATGCGGACGAATTTTTGATAGATTCTTTTAAAATATTTTATAGAAAAATAGTTGATGCTTTACAAAACTATAACTTAATTAAAGTAAATACAACATTCTGTGCAGAGTTTATGAAGCAAAATTTGAATAAAAACATAACAGATATAAAATACTTCCATACTGAGAATAGTGTGATAGATAATTCAACTAATATATATGAATGGTTCATGGATCGTGTAGTAGTCTTTATCGGAATTAAATTGTCAGAATTTCAAGAAAAAGATTCAGGATGGGCTTTAAAAAGAGTTTTATCACTATCAGTCAATATTAATAAATTAGAAATAGGAAACGGTTCATCTTTCATTTCATTACCACATTTTATAGCAAATAAAAAGGCTTGTATAAACGTACATAATTATAATGACGAAGCTTGTTTTTATTGGAGTATTGTAAGTGCTCTGTATCCTGTTGGAAATAAAAATTCAAATCGTTTAACATCATATCCGCATTATAGTCAAGTATTGAAATTAGAAGGACTTGAAATTCCAATGCAATTTAATAAAATTCATCTTTTTGAAAAGATTAATAAACTATCTGTTAATGTTTACGGTTTGGAATTGATCGGGAAAAATTATAACGTAATTCCATTACGTTTAACAAAAGACAAAAAAACAAATCATATTAATTTATTATTAATTCAAAATATATACTTTCCTAAACTAAACGATTATGATGCTCCTGATCCATTAGACGATGAACGTATTGAAATAAAATACCATTATTGCTGGATTAAAAATTTATCTAGGTTATTAAATGTACAATTAAATAAAGATGGTCATAAGAAGTTTATACGTGAAAGATGTTTAAATTATTTTTCTAATCAGGAAGTGTTAACTAATCATTCAAATTTATGTGAAAAAATCAATGATTCCAAAATAAACATTCCAAAAGAGAAAATTGTAAAGTTCAAAAATTTTTCAAATAAACAACGAACACCTTTTGTTATTTATGCTGATTTTGAATGTATGTTACAACCTCTTGAACATAATTTCCAGAAAACAACTAAATATCAAAAACATATTGCGTATAGCTGCGGATATTACGTTAAATGTGAATATGATAATTCTCTTTCATACTTTAACAGTTATCGTGGAATAGATTGTATGCAATGGTTTGCGCATGAAATGGAAATATGTGCTGAAATAAATTACTCTAAATTTAAAAATATAATTCCCATGGATGAAAATAGGACAACAGTAAATGCTAAAATATGTCATATTTGTGAAACTGAATTTACAAATGTTGATATTATTGTTCGCGATCATAATCATTTCACAGGCGAGTTTAGAGGTTTTGCACATAAAATGTGCAACGTAAATTTTAGAAAAAATTTTTGTGTCCCCACTATTTTTCATAATTTGAGTGGCTATGATTCACATTTCCTTATAAGAGATCTTGCTAAACTAGGTAGAATTTCATTGTTACCAATCAATAAAGAAAAATATATTTCGTTTACTAATCATATGTCGAATAATATTAAATTCAGGTTTATAGATTCAATTCGCTTTCTGAATTCCTCACTTGATAGTTTGGTGAAAAATTTAGATGAGAAAAACTTGAACAATACAAAACATGAATTCAGAGACTGCAGTGATGAACAGTTCAAACTTTTAACAAAAAAAGGAGTATTTTGCTATGACTATATAGATAAATTGGAAAAACTTGAAGAAACTGAATTACCCGAGCCAAATGAATTTTATAATAAACTCTGCGATGAAGAAATCACTGAGGAGCGATATAAGCATGCTCAGAATGTTTGGCAATTGTTTAATATTCAAAATTTAGGTCAATACTCTGATTTGTACCTGAAAACTGATATAATGCTTTTATCAGATGTATTTGAGAATTTTCGAAATATTGGGTATTCCACTAGCGGCTTAGATCCAGCTTGGTACTATACCATTCCTGGATATTCATGGGACTGTATGTTAAAATATACTAAGTGCGAATTAGAACTATTACAGGATGTTGATATGATACTGTTTGTTGAAAATGCAATCCGGGGAGGAATAAGTCAATGCTGCTGTCGATATTCCGAAGCTAACAATAAATATATGAGGAAATATGATAATTCGAAGCCGGACAAGTTTATACTTTATCTGGATATCAATGCACTGTACGGATGGGCAATGTGTCAACCACTGCCATATGGAAATTTTGAGTGGGTTGACACAAACATTAATGTTAGTGACATACCTGACGACAGTCCCGAAGGATACATTTTGGAAGTGGATTTGGATTATCCGGAGGATCTGCATGATATTCATAGAGATTTTCCTTTTTGTTCTGAACATCGAGTACCCAAAGGCTCCAAATTACCGAAACTGTTGACCACTCTGTATAACAAAAACAAATATATCATTCATTTTCGGGCTTTAAAACAAGCTCTAGCACATGGGTTGGTGTTGACAAAAATTCATAGGGTACTTAAATTCTCACAATCAACGTGGTTGAAACCTTATGTAGATTTAAATACAAGCTTTAGGAAAAAAGCTAAAAATGAATTCGAAAAAGGTTACTTTAAACTCAACTCATATATGGAAAAACAATGGAAAATATTAGAAAACATCGGATTGTTAAATTGGTTATTCAATGGGAGGGAAGGTATGGAGCAAAAAACTTGATAGCTAGTTCAAAGTTTACTGGAAGAACTGTATTCGATGAAGAAAGTCAGTTAATGGCAATCGAATTGAAGAAAGCAGAACTTTATTTCAACAAACCCTTGTACATAGGAATGTCTATTTTAGATATTTCAAAAACTTGTATGTATGAGTTTCACTATGATTTCATGTTACCTCAATTAAAGGATTATTGTAAAATTTTATATACTGATACCGACAGTTTTATTTATGAAATTCAATGTAATGATATTTTCGAGGAAGTGATAAAACCTAACATTAACAGATTTGATACTAGCGAATATGGTGTTAATAATCCGTACAATATGCTACTTTGTAATAAAAAAGTCCCTGGTTTAATGAAAGATGAGGCAAATGGTAGAATTATTACTCATTTTGTAGGATTAAGATCGAAAATGTATAGTTATAAGGTACAGGATTCAAAGTTGGTTAAAAAATCAAAGGGTGTTAAATCGAGCATCATTGAAAATAAGATTAAATTCGATGACTACATCAACTGTTTGAGGGAAAACAAAGATAAAATTATTTCGCAACGTACAATTCGTTCATATGCTCATAATGTTTACAGCATAGAGCAAACAAAAGTGGGTTTGAATGGATTAGACGATAAGCGTTGTATATTACATGATTCAATCAATACTTTACCTTGGGGTCATTATAGTTTAAAGTAGTTATATGTATTTGTATGTATCAATAAACTTTATAAATATATTTCAGTGTTTTTTTTTCTCGTTAGTATTCAAAACACATTCAGTATGGTTACATGTCCACAGAAAATGTATTTAGGTGGGAAAATAATTCATTTGACTAATAACATCTTCATAGTGGTTAGCATATCTCATGAATTGAACTTTGAACCATGTGTTAGAATATTCGGAAAGGATAATACTATTGAATTGACTGAAGTGGAATGGTATGAACTTCTATCTTCAATTCAAGCTGTAACAAATGACTATACCATATATGGAACAAATTTTGAATGGAAAATAGTGACAGATCATTCCAGTATTTATTTGGAATCTGATTGTATAATGGAATTATGGAAATTACATCCATTAATAACGTATAATTTGGAGCTACTGAAGAATCAACAATTTTATAGTTGTTTTAAAATTTTAAAACTTGGTGTGGATAGTGAGAACATTGTAAACTCAGCTCTCAACATAATGGACTCTGTGAAATATATAAATTGTGTAACATACAGCTTGGCTCTGGAAGTGATTTATAAATATCCTCATATGTTGAAGAATGAAGAAAGTAAGATTCAATGAAAATGTTCACATTCACTTATTGATCACCTGGGCTTTCGCTTACAAAAGCACCCGAAAATGCGAATTGAGATATCACGATGACTTGAGATTTCAACGTCGAATACAGGAAGCTGCTATTATTATTAATCCTATATTAGATGTAAGTCACAGAAATAAAGTATGTCAACGAATAAATAATTTAAATTAACTCTTTGTGTTTTTTTTTTCAATGAAACAAAAGTATAACGTATACGTTTTTTATTCAAAATTATTACAATTTATACAATACTATTTTTATTTATCCATGATTGAGAGTTCATTCCAAGCCACTTAACTAATAACCGATCACCTTTTTTTCTCAACACTTTTTCAATTAGAAAAACATCCGGATATTTCACTTTTTGTAGCTGTTCTGAATAGAATGCCCCTCGAATTTCTTCTTTTTTCTCATCTTCCAAAATGTAAGTAGTGGGATTGGTGAGTTTAACAGATTTAATCTTGAAAACCTCAGTAGTCCAGTTGGGAGTGTATCCTTTTTTAAACACGTGTCGATATTTGCTGATACGAACATAATCACCTTTTCTAAATTTTGCTGGTTTAGGATCAATGGT
This sequence comes from Lochmaea crataegi, assembly GCA_947563755.1. Classification (NCBI taxonomy): domain Eukaryota; kingdom Metazoa; phylum Arthropoda; class Insecta; order Coleoptera; family Chrysomelidae; genus Lochmaea; species Lochmaea crataegi. The sequence continues at coordinate 15,742,355 of OX387437.1, forward strand.
TTTGATGTTGTTGAATACAACAATATATTTGGCATTTTTATCATTAATTTTACTGGGTATTTCACCCGTTGTAGAGTGTCTGGTATTGTTATATTTTGCAGCAATTTCTGGAAGAATATTTAACCATTTATAAGAACCTTCCATACTAAATCGCTTCCATAATAGTGTTTTCAACGTTCGAATTACTCTTTCTGCAATACTAGCCTTGAGATTTGAAAATGTACTGTAGTGATTGATATTGTATGTTTGCATTAATCGTTGAAATTCTTTGTTGTAAAATTCAGTTCCAATATCGGTTTGTAGATTAGCAGGTGTGGTCTTCATTTTACTCAGTATAATTCTCATAGCATTTGTAATTTCTTTTCCTGTTTTCCTCTTGACAGGTTCCACCCAAACATATTTACTAAATGCATTGATTACAACTAAAATATAATTATATCCCTTGTTTTCTTTGGCATGTGGTGACATAATGGCCAAGTCTGCCTGGATCAAATCGTGTAGACCCTTCACAATAACATGTCGTCTTCTATAATTTATTCGAGCTGGAGCATGTAATTCTTGTATTACTTGTGCTTTAGACATTTTTTACTAACGGACACTGTAACAATAGTTCAATGCAGATAGCAGCTGGCGTTCCTAATTTAAACTTAATTATATCTCCTTTTATAATATTTTTGGTAGCTAGTTGATTGAATTTAGATTCAATATCATTTATTAGCACCACTCCGTCTGCTGTATAATGTGATACACTTTCAATTATGCAAGCAAACTTAAATTTGAAAGCAATACCCCCATTATCTAGTACATAGTACTCTTTATTCAAACTTTGTTTCTTCTCACCTCGCAAACGAACTAGACATTTAACATGATAATCAAATGAGTCGCAAATATAAAATGGAGCAGTTAGTTCAGCCGGACTCAAATAATGTTCATTGAACTTGTTGAGAGGCATGTTTGAAATAAAACTGATAACACTGAATAAATGTGTATTTATACACTTTTTTCTAGAGGAACTTGAATAACAAATTGAACATAACAATCACTTCTCATCGACCCTTGGGAATGAAGTTCAAACTCTATTCTATCTCCTTTAGTTACAATTTGATTTTCTAGTAACTGATTAATGGGGTTGTTATGATTTTTATATGAAACAAATAAAGGTGATGGATAGCATTGAATACTTTCAACCTTTCCGGTTATCGGAAAAGTGTACACAGTGGTTAAATCATCTAATACATAATTAGTTTTACTTAAATTTGGGTTGTTTTTTCCAAGAATGTAAAGTATACATTTACTATGATACTTAGATGGTTGACATATGTAAAATGGAACATCTTGAGGTTTACTTTCGTCGATAGTAAGAAAATGTTGATTAAACTTGTTGATAGGCATGATGTAAACTGAGCAGTTGCGGAGTAAATGCTCCATTTATAGGATTATTTTTCCTTCACGTAATTTTTCTATAATCGAAACTATTTCGTTATTATGAGCAGAACTACCTGCATTCTTTGAACTCAAAAGTAATTTCAATCTTTCAACTATTTCATTGTAGTCATCAAAATATTTGTAGTCTACGGGCTTTGACGAATATTTCATCATTGTCATTCCCTTTCCCCTCCTTGCCATATTTCTAGTAATTACATTTCTCAGCATAGCGGAAGTTTGCGTACCAGATCTTGCTCTTACAGGTGGCTTAAGTTTCGGTTTTATAATGAAAAGATATTTATCTTTGATATCATTGGCAAATTTCTTAATAGGCAAGTCAGGATCATAATTTCGATGGATAGCGTTTGTTCGTTTTATAATATCCACGTAATTGTCAATATCTTTCTGATTCTGTAATTTAGGATTTTTCAAAAACAGTAAATCGTACAGACCTACAGTACCAGGGTATTTAATATTTTTAACTGAAATATTTGCACCTTCAAAATCTACTTCAGAATCTCCGATATAAAACTTTTCTTTGATAGGATCGTGAAATAAACCCAAATCATGATCATATTTACCATTTACGTCACGTACCATTCCTTCAATATACTCTCGAGGCAGAGGACTTTTGAATTGATCAAAATATTCGCGATACACCTCAGGATTGGATAAAGTTTGATAAAATTGAGAAAGGGTATCATCAATGAATTGGTCGTCGCGACTCTTATCAATCTCATCATCATTATGATCGATTTGAGATTGAAACACTTCTTCGGGTGCAGGTATCATATTCTCTAGCTGAGTGCTATTGAATAGTGGTCGAGCAGGGGGAGTAGTTAGATACGCTAATTTATTATATTTGGTGATTTGCGATTTAGGTGTTATAGGTGGCATTGATTTTCTTTCTTCTTTAATCGATTGTTGAATTGGTTCCTTTAAAGCGGACACCAATTCCTCAAGTGGTCGCGTAATTGGTTGGTATGATTGTTCTAACTGAGATTGAGATTGAACTATATCACTTTTCAAACTCTTATATTTTTTCTTTAAAGCCTGGCGTGCCTTTACGAGTTGTTTCGCTAATTGTGTCTCCATGGTTACTACTAGGTGTATGTTCCCATCAATACTATTTATATACTAACAAAAATGTCAAACCCTTTTCTATATCGACCAGACGTCATTGTACAATCTTTATCAATTGTGAGAAATCCAAATTTATCTTGCCAACAAAACGAACACAAATTTTTCAAATCTTGAAATGACATATCAACGTTAACGTGATCATCATAAATGTGTTTCAAATTGGTCATATCTTGTTGAAAGACTATTAAGAGATTTGCATTATCTCTAATTAGCTGTTTGGGTATTGCCGAATATGTTTGACATAAATAGAAGCAGTCTGTGTATTTGTGTCGACCAAAACAAAAATAACTTTGCATTATGTTCTGATTACATGTAGCAACATCGTCAAAAATTATTATAGAATTATCTTTAATTAAGTCTGGAGAAATAACATCTTCTGCATTATCATATTCTTCATAGCCAATCTCTTTTATGGGTTGAATTAGATTTCTTAGATAAGTATATTTTGGTTGCTGTAGACTTTTCGAGTAAACATACACATTTTCTAATCTCAATCCATTAGGATGATCAATTAAGGATAACATAACATTTGTTTTTCCACATCCACTAGGACCAATAATTAGCCCTCTTTTCGAATCTCCTCCAAACATTGCACCATGTTTTCCAATTTGTTCCACCACTCCATCATCATAATTTTTAATGGGTAGTGAAAGTTGTTGTTTATGAATCTTCATGTTGACTGAGGGTATATAAGCACATGTCACTATATATAAGAACTTAGAATGAAACGAACCAGCAAAGTAGGAAGAGGTTTCATTAATACTCTCATCAACAAGCTTCCTGTTGAACTGCATCTACCTGGGTACGAATTTTGTGGTCCTGGTACTCGGTTAGAGGAGAGACTACGACAAGGAGACTTGGGAATTAATCCTTTGGATCAAGCGTGCAAAGAGCACGACATTGCTTATTCTCAAAATAAAGATTTGAGTAAGCGACATCTGGCAGATAAGATTTCAGAAAACAAAGCTTGGGAAAGAGTAAAGGCGAAAGACGCTAAAACAGGTGAAAAAGCGGCTGCTTGGTTTGTTACTACAGCTATGAAAGCTAAGCGTAAAATTGGAATGGGAATGAAAAAAAAGAGAGTTGGGAAAAAACGTACCATTCGAACTCCAAAAAAGGGTGGTTTCTTACCATTACTGTTACCATTACTAGGAGCATTAGGAGCTATTGGGGGCGGTGCAGCTGGAATTGCAAAAGCAGTGAATGATGCTAAAGCCAATCGTGAACAACTAACTGAACAACAAAGACATAACGCAGCAATGGAGCAAGCGGTAAAAGTAGGTCAAGGTTTCTATCTACGACCCTATAAAGGATATGGTTTGAAAAAAAAAAAAAGTTTGGAATCCAAAAAAATTTCGCTGAGCTTACCACGTCATGCGATGACAAATATTGAGCTAGAAGAGTATGCAAAATATATCCCTAATTTTCGTGGTGTTTTCATGCGGGATACGTTACCTAGTAAAATTAAAAAATATGAGTCAGGTATAGTCAATCTTGATGGTACAAGTGGAAGTGGAACTCACTGGACTGCTTACACTAAACATGACAAGCATGTGATTTATTTTGATAGTTACGGTAATTTACCCCCTCCATTAGAATTAGTTAGATATTTTAAGAGTGATGGGCTGGTTGATATAAACTATAATTATGATGTGCTACAATCATTTAATTCACATCAGTGCGGTCAATATTGTCTACGGTTTTTATTTAGTCACTCAGTTGGATCATTATGTCATACACATTTACTTTGAGTGGAGAATCATCAGTTTTAAGTGATGATTTTAATCCCCCTATTTATTTAGACGAAAATGCTGACTATGAAATAGGTTTAGCAAATTTTGATAGTTTTAATAGTATTAGTAACGTACATGAGCAAAATAATGTGTTGGTGTGGGGTGATCATGATGAATATAAATTTGAAATTCCCGTTGGAGCATACGAAATTAATGATATAATAAAAATTATTGAACGGGAACTGTTTCAGACTGGAGTTAGTATTCGTATTAGAGCAGATCCACGAACATCAACACTTACAATTAAAAGTAGTGTTTGGATTAATTTTGACATTGATAATTCTATAGGTCATCTTTTGGGATTTCCCAGACGAAAACTAAGTCCAAATGTAATTCATACTTCTAAAAGTGTCAACATTTTACAAGTGAATACCATTTGTATTGACTGTAACATTGCGGTTGGTTCTTTCCTCAATGGAAAACCAGTTCACATTATTCATCAATTTTTCCCACAAGTTCCAAATGGGTATAAAATAGTGGAACAACCACTAACAATACTCTATTATCCAGTAAACATCAAAACTATCAACAACATTACTGTGAGAATTCTCAATCAGGTTGGAACTTTGATCAATTTTCGCAAAGAAACTATAACGGTTCGACTACATCTGCGAAGAATAGAATAATGGTTTGGCGGTTTTCGGAACATCCATATCAACCATATAAAAGGCAATTCGAACGTCGAAAAAACAGTGCAGCACTGGTGACTGATCGGTTAACATCAGAAAATCGTAAATTTTTACAGTCTGTTGGATTTCAAGTTTTAGTATAATGGAAATGTTACACGTTTCGGGTGAACCATTTATTGATAATACCATTGAAGATTATCAGTTCCATACCTACCAACCTTATACTTCTAGTAATTTAAATTATAATGATGAAATCAGAATTCCTATTCAAGATTTGGATGCATACACACTACCATGTAATAGTTATCTTTATTTAGAAGGTAAAATCTTGACTGATCAAGACAAAGTACCCACAAAATTTCAACTTATCAACAACGGTATTGCTTATTTGTTTCGAGAACTACGATATGAATTGAATGGTGTTGTAATAGATTCTGTTAGAAATGTAGGTTTGGTTTCCACAATAAAAAATTATTTGTCGCTCACTGACAATGAGAGTAAATTACTGCAAAACGGAGGATGGTTTCCCAAAGATGGTAAGATTCTTCTTGATGGCAATGGAAACTTTAATGTTTGCATACCGTTGAAAGTATGGTGTGGATTATTCGAGGATTTTCGCAAAATTGTACTTAATATGAGACAGGAGTTGGTGTTAATTCGCGATAAAGATGATATAGATGCGGTTATCGCGAACGATATTAGCGAAAAGCCGAAAATTCGAATTAATAAATTATCTTGGAGTGTTCCTCATATAACACCTAACTTACGAGAACAACTTCGTTTAAATAAAATTATTCAAAGCAATGTCGATCTCCCTATCAAGTTTCGAAGTTGGGAAATAATCGAATATCCCACTTTAAATGATTCGACACGTCATACTTGGCCTGTCAAAACTTCAACTAAATTAGAAAGTCCTCGACATATCATAGTAGCACTGCAGGCTGGTCGTAAGGGAGAATTATTGAAAGATATGAGTCAATTTGATCATTGTACATTAACGAATATGCGCGTCTTTCTTAATTCAGAACGTTATCCTTATCATGATTTAAATTTGGACTTTGATACTAACCGTTTCGCAACGTTGTATGAAATGTTTGCTAATTTTCAAGAATCCTATTATCACATTCAAACAAATCAACCAATATTCACACCTGAGGAATTCAAACAAAAAGCTCCCATTGTTCATATCGATTGTTCTCGGCAAAAGGAAATCATTCAAAGTGGATCTGTTGTTCTTCGTATTGAATTTGAAACGAAAAAGTCAGTAGGTAATAATGTAACGGCGTATTGCTTAATTTTACATGAAAACGAGTTTATGTATAATCCTCTAACAAAAATTGTAAGACAAATATAGTGCGCATGCTTTATATTTTGTATATATATATATATTTTCACATTCGGTTCAAGTTTACAGTTTATAATGGTCAACGAATATCGAAAGAGATTACATAATTATCTCATAAAATTGAAACAACTTCAATCTGATTTAAACTATTATGAGAAACATCAGCAAGTTATAAAAGAACTAATCAAGTTAAAAATATGAAATTGGTTGTGGATATTCAAGGATTCAAAATCGGAAATAACAAACTTATAGTAAAGGAGTTTGCAGCTTTTGATGGTTCAAAATTCTGTCATTACGTTTTCAAACCTCCATTTCCGATGAAGATGTTACCTCCAGATTTACACAAACAGGCTACTTGGTTAATGACAAATCATCATTATATAAATTGGGACGCCGGATTTACACCTGTTCATACTTTTGGTGTCTTGTTTCAAGATTTGCTTACCAACGTTGAAGCGGTTTATGTCAAAGGTAAAGAAAAGGCAAATTATTTAAGAACATTTTCGACAGTTCCCGTTTATGAATTTGATGAACAACCGAAATTGGAACATATGGATCCATCATGTTTTTACCATATGAATGATAAATGTATATGTGCAGTAACAAATGTATATTTTTTGTATAATAACTATTTAATGCATAAATAAAACAATAATTAAATTTCATTAATTTTTTATTTCATAATTACATTTTTATTTTTCCTGTTCTTCCTCCCCATCATTCTTCAAGCGAAGTAACTCCGGCAGTAAGTGATTGTATTCGTACATCCATCTATCCAAATTTAAGTGTTTTAATAATTGTATTAAACATACAATACAAATCACACCTTTCGCGAAATATTTGCAAGCGTCAGCTCCTTGTCTATACCTATCCGCGTGCTGCATACACTCTTCGTGTGTGTATTTTCTTCCCATTCCATATACTGCTTCCCGCTCATACACTTTTTCTCGTTCATTCAAGTCAAATACTAACGTTTGCACTGCTGCTTTCAATTCTTCCATTTTGTAAACAGTTTTAACTTTCAGAGTCTTATTTGCTCGAAATTTATACAGCTCTTCCCCACCACTTTTTGATGATGGTGTTGGGTATATAAGTAGGAGGAGTTGGGTATAAAAATTAAACATTTCACAACATGACTAAGTTTTTGTGTAAGAAATCGTTTCATGATTTCACTACCGAAGAATTTAAAGAGCTTCCAATTGAATACCTAATAGAGAATGTGAGACCTTTCGTTCTGCTGGATATTTGGCATAAACTTCCATATGCCTTTCAATCCAACTTTCAATTGCAAATACGATTACCTTGTTTTGTTCACTATAATCGTCCTGATTGGATAACTCATTGGGATGGACCTGCCAGTGCACAAGAAAATTGTCATTTTTGTAAATATGCACTGAAATTATAAATTGTACTATTTGATGAATAAATAAAACACTTAAAATATTTTACTGATTTTTTATTTTATGATAACATATTATTTTCTTCCTCGTATTGTTCATAGACACCATCCTCCTCCTCCTCCTCCTCCTCATTCTTCAAGCGAAGTTCCTCCGGAAGTAAGTGATTGTATTCATACATCCATCTTTCCAAATCTAAGTGTTTCAATAACTGCATTAAACATACAATGCAAATTAATCCTTTTACAAAATTTTTGCAAGCGTCAGCTCCTTTTCTGTACTTCTTCGCCTGCTGCATACACTCTTCTACTGTGTATATCCTTCCCCTACCATATATCTGCTCCCGATCAAACATTCTTTCATGTTTGTTAAAGTCATATATTAAACTTTGCGCTGCTTCTTTCACTTCTTCCATTTTGTAAACAAACACTTTTTAACGTTCAGAAATCTTATTGCATCGAAATTTATACAGCTTTTCCCCACCACTTGCATTTCAGCTTTTTCCCACTACTTAATTGAAAAACAAAATGAGATCTAAAAATCCCAAGCGTCACCTCAAAAAAGGTCACCGATTCTAAGGTCACACAAAAACCTGTTTCAAGGTTCCACAAAGCTAGTGATCAAGGTGAACATGGTCAAACTGGATCTACAAACAGGTTCAAATTACTCGGTATCCAGTGGTGTCTAGAGGTCAATCCGTTCATTTGACGTATATAAATAAACTGAAGGTTAACAACTAAAAAAGCGGCTCTACAAACAGGTTCTCAAAACCGGCTAAACAGGTCCTGAAAACCGGTTTGTGTCACAGTATTGGTGTAGTTACTCTACTGTTAGTTGGTCGGGAAGCGATATTAGTAGAATTTTCAAATTTTCTAAAAAGGGGAAACAGCTTCTGATAACCAAAGTCTTATAATATTAGCAGTATGTTAAAAATTTGATTTGGAATTACACCTGCAGCAACTATTTTCGTTGTCAGCAGTGTTTATAGAGGCCGAACAACTGAGGAGGTGATTTTTTTAAAGAATTAATTGATGAGTGCAATTCAGAGAAAAAAAAATTGTTCAGCATCCTCAATGATCAAATTGAATGGTTCATTATCCTTCAAATAAATGATAAATATCAACCAAACTTATCTCAAAACTAACCATCTTCCTAAAATCAACATCTCTCAAAATTTGAAAAAAAATGTTTCAGCTGTAATACGGCGCTAGCTATCGGAAAAATAGGTGTATGTTCATGATGTTCATCTTGTTTATATCTTCTATGTCACGATATGGTCACGATCATGAAAACGAATATACTCAGCAACTAATTCAAGTGGCTAAATATCTTTTATGGCTGAATATGCTATTAGGTACAAGTTGTACGACTAAGAAGAAACAGACCAAAACTTATATGTCAGCCATGTTACATGAAAATGTCAAAATATATAATAATTGAGGAATTAAAAAAAGAATTTACAAGAAATGAATATCAATATCAGTGTTTTTTAAATGTGTGTGTGAGAGGAATATCGTAAAAAGTAATTATAGTGTAATTAACATTGTGTAGACTTTATAATGCATCATTTAAATCAGTTATTATATGACAATAAAACCAGTGCAGTGCTGATCTGAACTCATCTTCAAAAATTCATAACTCGTTTTTGGTAAGAGAGCGCCGATTTCTTTTTTCATTTTCGTGTTCAGCGACCTCGAATTAATAAAAAAAAAATATTTCATCAAAATCCGCGTTGGTTCACTAAACTAGATTTTTTCCTTATTATATACAAAGAAAGTCAATACAATATTGTAACTTAAGCTTGCAATAATAAAATATAAGATTTTTTATTACAATATTAAATTTTGAATTGTTATTGTGCACCAATTTTTCCAAAAGGTACCGTGTAAATGATGAATTCGCAAAAATATGTGAGCGTATTGTTAGAAACAGAGTTTGAACAAGCACTTACAACCTGTACAAAGTTAGGTAAGTACTACAAAGCGAGTACTGAATGAAAACTCAAATTCTAAATCAATGTTCAATGGTCAACTTCAAATTATCTCTACTTTGTACTTTAACAAATGGAAAGAAATTGTTTATTTTCTTTTAATAATGTCACTACCACGGAGAAGGGCTCGGGATCAATTTACGAGTCATTCGAATTCCAACAGATCTGGATGAAACTTCTAAATGACAGACGCCCTGTTAGTAGTAGTTAATAAGACCTGCATAAGTTACCTTTAATAATCTTGATATTATGAAATATTTGAATATTTCCTCGAAGATTTTAAAGCAGAAAACGTTGCGACATGCGACAAAATCGGTTAGCTCCTACCTGGTTTTAAGTATTTTCTCTTCACCTTTTCCTTGCACTCTTTGTCTCAATTTCCAATAAGTAGCTAGTACATCCAAAAGTCTCAAGATTCAAAATCCGGGTCGATGTGACCAATTCGTGTTTGGACACGAAGGGTACGTGAATTCAATGTGGACTGTATAGTTTGATACGTTACTTTATTAATTATATTTCATTTAACAACTTGCAAAATAAAAATGGCGGAAAAACTCATCTGACATATATGTATTGTCAAAAAAAAACTCACTACACACTATGTTTTTTCTTTATCTCAAAAATAAGGGCACGTTCCGGTCTTGGGAGACACAAGGGTGCGTTCACATTGTTCTGGTTATCAGAACAACTTGTTTGTAACTGTATAATTAGTAGACACATTGCAATAACAGGGTCGGACTGACTTTTATGTAATATTGGAGAGGAAATTAAAGGCGACTTGAATGAAAATATTTTATTCGATCAAAACCAAAAGTGTAGTGAAATAAAATCCACAGTACTGGATATGTGACTAATGTCATACATTTTTATATTGAAAAATATAAAAAGGCACAATTGAATATATATTAAAATAAATTGAATATAAAGTTGCATTAATATTAAAATTGTAGTGAAATAAAATCCGCAGTACTGGATGTGTTACCAAATTTCAAAAATTTCAAATTTTTGAACAATACAAAAAGATACAATTGATTTAAAACAAAGTTATGGCGCAATAATGTTAAAATGTTTGTTGATGCACAAAAAACAATAATCAACTATACAATATACAAATAGTTCTTTTTCACAAATAGAACATCTAAAACATGATTCTGGTAGAGTTCCTGCGCTACCGGTGAAATGCTCGCTGACATGTTGGGATTCGATGCTTTCACCATGTCCATTATTCAAATCGAAAAAACAACAGGTACATAATCGATATTCTCTTGTCGAATAATAGTATTGTAGGATACATATTGGTTTACCAAAACTGGCATTCATCCATTTCTGACTATCCACTGTTTCAATATGAACCGATTTGAAATCAATAGTGGAACCTGTATCATGTTCCTGTTTCGAAGTACAGGAACTGATAACAGAATCCACTTCACTTCCACTATCGTCATCGATTCTATTAACCACTTGGTTTTCTAACAAAACCCCAAAATCTAAAGACTCGTTATCACTATCCATACTTTCTTCTTTTATTGCACTACAGTTTTGGGTTTGATACGTTTTGCAGCGTTTAAACGTATTATATATAAAATTTCAGACATGCGCAAACAAGAGTAGCTAGGGCATGCGCAAATGAAAGCACTATTCACTGTCTCACCACAAAATCATTTATTATAATATAAGCAAGTAAAAACAAATTTATTGGTAGAGTTGTATTAAATATTTGTAGAGTATTCCAACGTCTTGTGTTATCCATCTTGTTGTTTTCTTTTTTGATTGAGGTTTTCATCATCTTGGCAAACTTACAGTCTGGGCTAAATATTAAATGTTCTTCATGAACACAATCTTCGGATAACCACTCATGAATTTCCACATGACAATGAAAACAACAAGTTATGTCACTATAACCAACAAAAAAATCCCGCTAACGCCAAATCTATAGGAGAAACTTTACCAGTCCAATTTTTGAATGATTGCAAGCGGTAGTCATACAATGATAATAAATCGGAGAAATCTTCTAAACACATATTGATGGTGTGAGTCAAATTCATTTTGCTATAACTATTTATAGATTTCCCCATCCATTCCAATACTAGCATAATTTCTCCCACCACTTTCACATTTCTATAAAAAGTCATGAAGAAACCATACCGAGCATAGTTTTGTCTTGTTAGTTGTGGGGAAATGTCTTCAAATATGGTTCCAAAGGAAGTGTTTTTGGGGGAGCGTCGATTTGACTTGAATCAGTCAAAGTCAAAGTTTGTTACAGTGTGTTTATCAGCAGAGTGCACTCCTTGTGTAATAATTTCAGGAGACAGGAATAATTATATAGTTTTTTACGAAAAGGAATTGGAGGAATTAATATGTTTCAAGGATTTGATTGACAATTTTTTCACTGCAGCGGAAACCCTGGACCCTATAGATGCGGGCTATTTTTGGCTTCAATTTCAAAAGTTTGAGCAGAATAAAGTGCTAAAAATTTTAACTGGACACGCTAGTGTTTGTTTTTTGGTATGCAAGTATATCCGAGCTGTGGAATATATTACCACTAATAAAGACCACCTTTGAAACATTAAAAAACCAGCAGTTTTTAGGAACTATGAAAATTTTACAACTGGCTGTTACTAAATCACAAGATGCTCCGAAAACAGCACTAGAAGTTCTACAACCAATCAAAAAAATCAATCCAATTACATACAACCTAGGTCTTGAAGTAATTTACAGATTTCTTGAATTACTACAAGATGAAAAAAGCTAGCTTTAATGAAAACTTTAACAAAAAACATGTTCTATATGTCAGGCGATATGCATATCATGCGGCAAGAAAAAACGATTGGCAAGCTAGATATCTCGATCAGTTACGCTTCAAGCAACGAATTCAACAAGCCGCCAAATTTATCAATCCTATTTTACAAGTAATACATAGATGTAAAGTTTATAATAAAAGATATTCAGTAATTATTATGTTTTATTTAAAAAATTAGTTTACAATACATTATTTTTATTAATCCAAGAGTTGTGCGAGTTATCTAATCCCAGCCATTTCACCAAAACCTTATTTCCTTTTTTTCTCAATACTTTTTCAACGAGATAAACGTCGGGGTGTTTCACTATCAAAAGTTCCTCAGTGTAAAAAGCTCCTTGAATCGGTTGATTACTCTCGTCTTGTAAAAGATATGTGGTGGGATTGGTCAGCTTGACTTTATAGATTGTGAAAATTTCGGTTGACCAGTTGGGTGTATAACCTTTGGAAAATGATTCACGATATTTACTTATGCGTACAAAATCACCTTTTTTAAATCTAGGTTTGCGGGGGTCGACTGTTTTCATGTGGTTGAAAGCAATAATATATTTGGCGTTTGTCTCATTCACCTTACTGGGAATAGCACCCGTTGTTGAATGCCTGGTATTATTGAATTTCTTAACAATTTTTGGTAGCAATTCCAACCATTTATATGACCCTTGCACACTAAATTATTTCCACAATAAAGTTTTGAGTGTTCGAATAACTCTTTCTACGATGCTAGCTTTAAGGTTTGAAAATGTGCTGTAATGATTTATTCCATACTGTTGCATCAGTTGTTGGAACTCTTTGTTATAAAATTCTTTACCCATATCGGTCTGTAAGTTTTTAGGCGGGCTCATTTGGGAGAGTACTTTTTGCATAGCCTCTGTAATGGCATTTTTTCGCTTTACAGGTTCAGCCCAAACGAATTTACTAAAAGTATTGTTTATTACAAGAATATATCCAAAACCTTTGTTAACGCTTTTATAATTATTCAGAATCGCCAAATCAGCCTGAAGAAGATCATGCAAACCTTTGACAATCACATGTCGTCTCTTGTAATTTTTACGAGCCGGACTATGCAATTCATTAACTACATCTCGCTTCACATTACTCATATTTTTGTAAAGCACACTGAATTACAAATTCAACGTAAAATTGTTTATAACTAGGGTTTAACGCAAACTGTAAAGTATCGCCTATATCGTCCATCAAAAATGCATTTAAAATGTTCAACTTTTCCTGATACTGGTATCGTAAAAGTGCTTGTATTACAGTCTAAGACGTAAAAAAACCTGTCAGTTCCTTGACTACCATTGATTTTGAAAAAAATTTTGGTATGGAATTTATAGGGATCCCCAACATAAAAATTATCACTGAGCAGTGGTGCTGCTACAATTTCGTCAGAGGGTTTTAACGCTTGACTGCGAAGAAAGTGTTGATTGCACCTGTTAATCGGCATATTAAGATTGAATGGGCCATTTTTATCAAGGGGGTGCTATTTATTAAACTGTTTGCAACGGGCAAAGTAGGGTAAAATCAGCACACATATTATTTACAGAACCTACTTTAAATTCAATTTTATCGCCCTTTTTTATTTTCATGGTGGATAACTCATGATATTTATAAACCTTGCCATTTATCAAAACATCACCGTCACTCGAGTAGTGCTTACAGCTTTCGATAGAACCTTCAACAGGAAAAACGAAAGCAGTCCCTCCATTCTCTAAAACATACAAGGGATTTTTTGTCTTTTTTACCCCTATTAATCGAATGATGCATGTACTAAAATATTCTTTTGGTGTGCAAATGTAAAAGGGTGTTTTAAGTATCGGTTCAGCGGTAGAAGGAACGTCTACACATTCTGAGGTGGAGAGGTAATGTTGGTTGAAAAGATTTAACGGCATGTTCACGACTAAACAATTTATAAAGTAATCAAAGTATTTATTCGATTATACCACCCTCTCGTAATTCTTCAATAATGGATATAATTTCATTGCGATGACCTGTATTCCCTGCTGCTTGAGAAGCTACAAGTAATCGTAACCTATCAACTATTTCATTAAAATCATCAAAATATTTATAATCAATGGGTTTGTTATTGTAATCCATCATAGTCAACTTCCCCCCAAGTTTTGACATTTTACGTGTCAGTACACCAGTTAATAGAGACCGAGGGGCCGTACCAGCCCTCGGTCTAATCGGATTTGGTTTTAGTTCAGGCTTAATGATGAATGTATATTTATCTTTAATATCATTGGGGAATGTTCTGATGGGTAAATCGGGGTTATGTTCTCGACGAATAGCATTTGTTCGTTTAATAATATCTACATAATTATCCACATCTCGTTTAGTATATACAATAGGGTTTTTTTTAAAAAGCAACTCGTACAACCCAGGTGTACCCAAATATGTTATATGCTTTACGACAATATCTTTATTTTTAAAGTCTAGTTCAGAGTCACCAATGTAAAACTTTTCTTCGTTGGGATTATGAAAAACGCCCAAAATATGATCATATACCCCTTCCGTATCTCGTATCATCCCCTCGATAAATTCTCTAGGAAGAGGTGTGTCAAAATGTTCAAAATACTCTCTCAAAACGTTTGGGTCGGTGATTGTACGATAAAAATCACTTATGCTGTCATCGATAAATTGGTCTTGTCTGGTTCTATCTGGAATATCTCCCGAATCATTTCGAGATTCATAAGTTGTTTCATCTGTTAAAAATCTCGTGTTGTCCTGGAAAGTACTGTGAAAATCTGGATCGTTATCGGACTCAAAAAATGCTAGTTAATCGTAACGAGTTGTGGGTGATTTTTTAATGGTAATGTTCCCTTTTGTCGGTGATATTTCTTGTTTAATAGGTTTCCCCAAAGTTGAAACAAATTCTTTAAGAGGCTGGTATGATTTTTCCAATTTACTTTGAGACTCATGCCTCTGCTGTTTGAGAAGTTTATATATATTTTTTTAATATCTTGGCGTGATTTTATGAGCTGTTTCCCTAATCGTTCATTCATTGTGACTAATAGATTTCACATTTTTTAAGGTCTTATATATACATCAAACCCTTTTCGATATTTTCCAGAGGATAATGCACAGTCCTTATCAATAACTAAAAATCCAAACTTATCTTTCCAACAAAACGATCCCATGTCTATAAATTGTTAAAAACTCATGTCGATATTTGCATGGTCATCAAAAATATGTTATTAGTAACATCTTGGGGGAATACAATTAACAGATTAGCATTATCCCGAATTAGTTGTTTAGGAATCGCTGAATATGTTTGACATAAATAAAAACAATCGGTCTCTTTATGTCGACCAAAACAAAAATAATTTTTGATGATATTTTGGTCACAAGACGCCACATCGTCAAATATAACTATGGAATTATGTTTAATATTTTCGGGGAGCGGAAAATCTTCACTTTTACTAAATTCTTGGTAACCGATCTCTCGTATGGGTTGTAGTAATAATCGCAGATATTGATATTTTGGTTGCTGCAGTGATTTCCAATATAAATAAACATTTTCATATTTCATACCATTAGGATGTTCCAACAAAGATAACATTACGTTGGTTTTACCACTTCCACTAGGCCCTACTATAAGTGTTCGTTTAGAATTACCTCCAAATAATACACCGTGATTATTTTCATTATTTGTAATGTCATAGTTTTTAACTGGTAAGGAAACTTGTTGTTTTACAAGCTTCATGTTGAAGACTGTTAGTATATAAAGAGAAGCACACATATATAGGTGTTAGTATGAAAAATAAAGTGGTGCCACTTGAACGTTGTAGGACTAGAGGTAGAGGACTTGTTAATACATTAATAAATAAGCTCCCCTTTGAACTACACGCCCCTGGGGGGTATCGGTATTTAGGTCCTGGAACGAAGCTAGCAAAGAGATTAGCTCGAGGGGATAAACCAATAAATCCTTTGGACGAAGCAGCGCTAAACACGATATAGCATATTCTCAGAGCAACGATCTAAGTGAACGCCACGTGGCTGATAAAATTTTAGAGAACAGAGCTTGGGATGGTGTCAAATCCAAGGACGCCAAATTAGGTGAAAAAGTAGCTGCCTGGCTGACAACAACAGTTATGAAAGGAAAACGCAAACTTGGAATGGGTCTAAGACGAAAACGTAAAACTAAGAAGCGTGTTATTAAACCACCTAAAATTGGAGGATTTTTACCATTTTTAATCCCTCTGATTGGGGCTTTAGCTGCTGCCGGTGGCGGTGCTGCTGGTATCGCAAAAGCCGTGAACGATGCTAAAGCTAATAGAGATCAATTAGCCGAGCAGCAACGACATAATCTTGAAATGGAGCAAGCTGCTAAAGGTGGTAAAGGGTTATATTTAAGACCATATAAAGGATATGGAATGAGGCAAAAAAAACAAAAAATATGTAAAAAGGGGCGGGGTTTTTATTTAAAACCATATTCAAGAAACTCCCGATAAAATTACCTCAGCACATAATGACAGACTTTGAACTTGAAAAATATATAACGTTATTGCAAATTCCTTATTTTCGTGGCATTTACATGCGTAACTCCTTACCTACAAAAATTAACAAATACGAGTCTGGTATTATCAACTTGGATACACTGCAAGGTGTTGGAACGCACTGGACAGCTTATACAAAGAAGAGTAAAAATGTTACATATTTTGATAGTTATGGTAATTTACCACCACCAATAGAAGTCGTAAAGTATTTTACAAGTAATGGAAAAGTAGACATCCACTTCAATTACGAAACTACAAAGATTAGGTTACCAATGTGGACAGTATTGTCTTAGATTTTTATATAGTCAGTATAACTGAGTAGGCAACTCATTCCATAACCAACTGTCCAAGATGTCGTATACTTTTACGTTAAGTGGGGAGTCATCAATTCTGACTTTAACCCACCCATTTACTTAGATGAAAATTCCGAGTATGAGATAGGATTAGCTAATTTTGATACATTCAATAGTATTCCAAACGTAACTCAAACCAATAACGTATTAGTGTGGGGTCAGAAAAGTCAATACAACTATATCATCCCTATAGGCTCCTATGAACTGGATGATATTATAAAATTAATTGAAAAAGAAATGTTTAATGTAGCGGGTACTACAACCCGCATTGTGCCAGATAGTCGAACAGGGTCTGTATCAATGAAAAGCACTGAAACTATAAATTTTACAATTGATAATTCAATAGGGGATCTGTTGGGTTTCTCAAAAGTCTTTCTTGAACCGAATAAGGTAAATACCTCAACAAAAATGATAAATACTTTAAAAGTTAATACTATATGTATTGACTGCAACATTGCAGTCGGATCATTTTTGAATGGAGAACCAGTCCACATTATACATCAGTTTTTTCCCCAAGTTCCCAGTGGGTATAAAATAGTGGAGCAACCTTTAACCATACTCTATTACCCTGTAAGCATTAAAGCCATAAACAACATTACTGTTAGGGCTCTCGATCAAAGCGGTGATTTAATTGATTTTCAAAAAGAAACTATTACTGTTCGTTTACATCTTCAAAAAACTAATTGAAATGGTTTGGCAGTTTAATCGTATACATCCTTAGAAAAGCACATTTATTCACAAAACTATCAGTAAAGGGAAAACCACAGCATTGTTAACGTCTACAAATCGGAAATTTTTGCAGTCTTTGGGTTTCAAAGTGTTGGTGTAATGGAAGTTTTACATGTTACGGGCGAACCTTTTAGCGACACTACCATTGAAGACTATCAATTCCATACATACCAACCGTATTCTTCTGCTAACCTCAACTATAATGATGAAATAAGAATTCCAATTCAAGATCTAGAATCTCATTCTCTCCCCAGTAATTCAGTTCTGTACATAGAAGGGAAATTGTTGACTGATAAAAATACTGTTCCAACAAAATTCAACTTTATTAATAACGCTATTGCGTTTTTATTTAGAGAAATCAGATATGAGTTGAATGGTGTAATTATTGACGCTGTCCGACAAGTTGGTATAGCTACGACAATAAAAAATTATCTATCTTTAAACGAACATGAGAGTAAGCTGATGAATAATGGGGGTGGTATCCAAACAATGGAAAAATTCTAACAGATTCCAAGGGTAATTTTAATATATGTATTCCTTTAAAACCACTCATGGGTTTTTTTGAGGATTTCAAGAAAATTATAATTAATATGAGACAAGAGTTGATTATAATTCGAGACAAAGACGACATCGATGTTGTAGTTGCTTCTGATCAGTCTGAGAAACCAAAAATTGAGATTTTGAAAGTTTATTGGAATGTACCTCACATAACTCCAAGCATTAAAGAACAGCTGAGACTAAATAAAATTATTCATAGCAATATTGATCTACCAATTAAATTTAGGAGCTGGGAACTGATTGAATATCCTGCTCTTACAGATACCTCAAGGCATTCCTGGCCTGTTAAAACGACGACTAAAATTGAAACGCCCCGACATATTGTGGTAGCATTCCAAAAGGGTAGAAAGGGCAAACTTTTGGAAAATATGAGTAAATTTGATCACTGTAACTTGACTAATTTACGTGTGTTTTTGAATTCTGAGCGTTATCCTCATCATGATTTACATCTAGATTTTGATAGTAATCGTTTTGCCACTTTTTATGAGATGTTTGCCAATTTTCAAGAAAGTTATTACCACATCCAAACTAATCAACCTATATTTAATCCAGAAGAATTTAAAACCAAAGCACCCATCGCCCACATCGACTGTTCTCGTCAAAAAGAGGTTTTACAGAGTGGTTCTATTGTTATTCGAATAGAATTTGAAACCAGTAAAAATGTGGGTAATGATGTATCAGCATATTGTTTGATTATACATGAAAAAGAATTTTATTACAATCCCATGACAAAAATTGTTAGACAAGTGTAATGCGCATGCGTTTATGTGTTAAAAGTCTGCAGCAGCATGAAGTTTCTTTCAGTTCACTATGGGATTTCGTCAACGACTCGAGCAGTATATTATTAACTTGGCTAAGCTCAAAGCTGATATTGAGTGGTATAAAAAGAAAAAGCAACTAGTTGAACACTTTAAAAATCTACAAATATGAGATTAGTGATGGATGTTCAGGGTTTTAGGATTGAAAACAATAAATTTATAGTGAAGGAATTTGCGGCATACAACGGAAATCAGGTTTGTCATTATGTGTTTAAACCACCATTTCCTTTACGAATGCTGTCCCCCGATTTGCACAGACAGGCTGTTTGGCTCATGAAAAAGCATCACTCTATTGACTGGAATGTTGGTTTCACACCAATACATTTGTTTGGTAATATAGTTGCCAATTTAACAAATGATGCTGACGTGGTTTACGTTAAAGGAAAAGAGAAGGCTGACTATATCAAAAAATATTCAATGGCTCCAGTTTACGAATTTGACACCCTCCAGTTATTTCATCTGAACCGAAATGTTTTTACCATAGTAATATTAATTGTATTTGTGCGCTATCGAATGTATTTTCTTTATATAAAAACTTTATAATGAAAGAATAAAATAATATAATGACTTTCAATTCACCTTCAGACCTATTGCGCATCCGTTTTCTTGTATATAAATGTAATTACAGAATTGATTCTGTTTAGTTTCATCAGGCATTGTATCAACTGCGGTAAGCAATTATCTAGAGCTTACCATCTTCGTCGACATCAGTTATGTTGCGGTCAACGTTCAACTACTTGTGACAGTTGTGGAAAACAGTTTTCAAGGTTTACTAATCTTAAAAATCATCAACGTAAGAGTTGCGATGGTCCATCTTTTATTGCCAAGAAAAGACTTAGACCTATGGGTATGGAAGTGTTGGAACCCGGTGTTACCAAGTTACATCACGCATTCAAAACCAGAATAGCTTCCTATCGGTTCTCCATTCCAGATAAAAAGACAAATTATATGGATGTTCTCAATGAGGTTCAACCAAAAGTATAAAATAAAATTCAAGAATACCTTCAGCAACATTATTCATTAAAAATAAATTTTGAAATATTCAGTATATACATAATACCAGAGAAGGAGATTTCAGATATAAAGTCTATGAATACAGCCAACAAAGTTGTGACTACATCAACCGATTTGAAACATGTATATTGTTACGCGAGCTACTGCAATAATATTCTCACTTAGTGCCCCCAGTGAAATCCCCGTATGAGACGACTATGGCTCCTCCGCCCAAACTTCGAGAAACATCCAGAACACCCGGGTGCATCCTCCAGAATATCGAGAATATCCAATGCACCCGCGAGAACGCCGAGACACTTCTAGAATTACGGCGCACGAGTATAAATAGGCCACAAGCATCGCTGCAGGCAATTAGTCAATCAATCAGTGTTGATACCGAAAGAAAGTAATCGCGCCTCGATAAAGTGTTTATTAAGTGACTCTCATATAAATTATAATTAGTGTGCTAAGTGTATTAGATAAATTATTAAATAAGGACTGAATTACATATAAATCTGTAAATATAAATTAATTGTAAATATAAATTAGAATAAACGTTACATTGGTGTCAGAAGTGGGGTCAAAATAAATAAATATACAGGAAGATGGCGAAGAAACTTTGTGAATTAAAAGTTTCAGAGCTTCGAAGAGAGTTGAAGGATTACGAACTGGACACAAGTGGGGTCAAGTCAGTGTTAGTGTAACGACTAAAAGAAGCTATGATTAACAATGGATTGGACCCGGAAACGTTTGAATTCACCGACGAAGCGTCCGCCTCTATAACCTCTTCCATAAAAAACTTTCGGCGGACATGGAAAACAAAATGTCGGACATGGAAAACAAAATGTCGGACATGGGAAACAAAATGTCGGACATGGAAAATAAAATTTCGACGGGTATAAAAAACGAAATTTCATCCATGGAAAACAAATTGTCGGACGTGGAAAATAAAATTTCATCCATGGAAAGTAAACTTTCGGCGGACATAGAAAATAAAATGACGGACATGAAAAATGAAATGACATCCATGAAGACTGATATTTCTGCCGTGGAAGAAAAGATTAAAAGTATGGAGCAAGAAATGAAACAAAAAATCAAAGAAATCGAAAGGAAGACTAGTAATAAACCGGATTTCACAACTAGGCAAGCCCCGAATAACGACGAACTGGCAGAGAAAGTAGAGTTGAAACCGAAAATGGAAAACGATATTAACAGCCGAGTGAAACTGCCAACATTCGATGGTAAAACGTCATGGCCAAACTATCTTAAGCAATTCGAGGCGGCATCAAAGGCAAACAACTGGAGGGAGAAGGAAAAAGCGTTAAATTTAACTCTTGCCCTTAGAGGAGACGCGATGGATATCCTCCAGACCATTCCAGTGGAAGAGGCCGAAGATTTTGAACAACTCAAAAAGCGATTGAATATGAGATATGGCCTGGAACTCCTGGAGCATCTGTACCAGTCGCAGCTGAAATACCGCAAACAAAAACGCGACGAAACTCTGCAAGAATTCGAAGCAGACATTACGAGGTTGGTGCGGTTTGCCTATCCATCGGCACCGGAGAATGTCATGGAATGTTTAGGGGTACAGACATTCATCGACGGAGTTCGTGACCATGAAATGCAGAGAACTCTACGCTTGGCTCGGCATAAGGCACTGGTTGTTGGAGAACGAGTAGCTCCAACATTGTAAAAATTATATTTTTCTGTTATAAAGTATAAATAGTATCACTCCATCCTATAGCTAACTGTCATCATGAAAAGTCACTCAGAAAAAAGTCACTCTAAAAGAAGGAAAAAAAGTAGTGAAATTTTCATTTGGAGAAATTGTGTGATAAAATAATTCCCACCCCATAAAGCTAACGTTGAATGAATAAATAACATTCACAAAAATGTTTAACCTGCACACCTAGAGAGGAGAGTTTATTGGCAATGGTATGTTGGTCATCTAGAAAATTGTTACAGCTGTGCTAACCATTCCCAGATAAGTAATTTTCTAATTTTATTACTCGTCGTCAACACCAAGAACACAGAAGTGTCTATTTTCCACAAATTCATAGTTTTTACTGTTTTAATTTGATTGTATATTTTTAGTATGTAAAATAATTTGTTTTGTTGCAATTTTCAATTGAGGGTGAATGACAGGCCTGGGTATTATGCATGAGTGTTTTATACTATAGGAGTAAGGTCACAGTTATTGTTTTACTTTTTTTTGGAATTTATAATCTCAATGATTTCAGTTAGATTTTGTAATTAAATATATTAAAATCAGGTTAATGTGTTTAATTAAAATCATTTAGGTTTTTGTTTACAAAAGGATAAAAACAATAAACATTTTTTAACCGGCATCCATGAGATTATGGTCTATTGTATTTCGACTAAGTAAAAGGTCGACCCTACTTTAGTGTTGGAATCAAAGAGTGACTGCAACATTAAAAATGGTCCTTCGAGCCGGATATTGTTTTTAAAATTTTGTACGCTGAAAAAAGAGTTCTCTAAAAAAGTAATCTCATCTCTCACCATTAATTCTCACCGCTGTGACTTTCACTCAAATTTTTTGATATTATTTTGATATACTGTGATTTTATTGTATATTGTATTTTATGTGTGTATGGCTAGAATTTAGTCTACCCTGCTCCAGTGTTTCACGCCATATTATTTGGTTTGTTAATAGTTAAAAGTTGAAGAATTTGTTATTGTAAATGTTATACGACTCGCACATTGTAAATTTGAAATTTGTGATTTTTACTCGCTACAGGCACATTTTGTCATAAAACTTTAAACCCTTGTGGCAGTTCAGTGTTTTGAAACAATGAATGTCAATGAAGTTAAAGGGAACAGGACAATAGCAAAAGCTGCTATTACGCGAATAGAAAACTGGGTTGATGTTAACATTGATACCACAGACAATGTGTTCAGTTTAAAAGGTCGCGAAGAACATTTAAGAAGTGCATTTGAAAAATATTGTCGGGCACAAGATTTTTTAGATATATATTTAACTTTAGAGAAAAATACTGAAAATAGAGATTTAATTGAAGATAGATATTATGATGTTTTGTCTAAAATTCAGCAAAAGATTAAAGACTTAGAAGAAGTAAAAACTCTCACCCCACCAGGTTCATCCCCACTTTTCTCTCCTGTCGCTCTCCCCCCATTAGTAAAATTACCGGAAATTAGAATTCAACAGTTTTCAGGTACTGGAACAGAATGGGTTCCATTTTTTCAAATTTTTTCTGCTCTAATAATTGAAAATAAATATCTGACGGATATTCAACGTTTCATTTATTTAAAGACCTATTTGGCAGGTGAACCTTTAAAGTTGATTGAGAATTTACAAGTCACTAATGAAAACTTTCACACTGCTATTGAAATTTTGCAAAGTAGATATGAAAACAAAACTCTGGTAATAAATAGTCTTTTGACTGCAATTTTAGACATAAAACCTGTGCAGAAAGGTACATCTACTACGCTACGAGAATTTTACACCGAAATAAGTAAAAACTATGAAGCACTAAAAAATTGTAAATTAACGGACACTCAGCTTTTGGATTTGATTTTAGTTTATTCATTGGAACGCAAGTTAGATTTTAATAGTAAGAAAAGTTTTGAGTTTGATAGAAATTCAGATGAATTGCCCACACTCAATGAATTTTTAACATTTTTAGATGACAGATCAAAGTGTTTAGAAAATTTGAGATCAGTAGATAATAATGAAGGTTTTTTAAAAAGGCAAACGAAAACAACACTTTTCAGTAGTGTCAATAATAAGAATTCTCACATCGGCCAACACAGCCAAAATGGTTGCCAATTTTGTAATGATAAATCTCATAAAATTTACTCTTGTTTAAAATTTAAAAATTTGACTTACACCGAGAAACAAAATTTTGTTAAGGCTAAGGGATTTTGCTTTAATTGTTTTGGAACTGCTCACACTGTTATAAATTGCCAAAGTAGAGGTTGCAATGTTTGTGGTAAGAAACACCACACTCTCCTTCACTATACCCCTACCATTCAAACAAAAAATAGATTTTCTTCACATCCAAACTCTCAAAGTGCAGATTATGGGTCCCAAAGAAATGCTCACCCCTCACAGTCAATTTCTCACCAACCCTCCACTAGTTCGTTGTCACACAGGACAAACACCCCACCAAGAAATAATTTTTACAACCCACCTCCCAATAGAGAATTTCAAAGTAACCCAAATAGTTTGCGTGCTCTCAACTCACCAGTGGCTGCTGAAAATCAGCAAAACTATTCCAATGTGACTCACTCTCTCTCAGCTATAAGTACGAAAGACTCCTCTGTGCTTTTAGGTACTGCTCAAGTTTACGTATATAATTCACAAGGTTTACGTGTTAAAGCTAGAGCAATTCTTGACCCCGGGTCACAAAATTCCTTCATGAGTAAAAGTTTTGTAGAAAAGTTAAATTACACCCCTTACAATAAAAAGTTGAACGTGTCAGGCATTGGTTTAAGTGCCACCCTCTCTCACCAAACAGTTGATATTGTTTTTTACTCCACTATTAATCGCACCAAGTTTGAGGTTTCTTGTTCAATTCTTGAGACAATTACATGTAAACTCCCCCAAGCCATAGTGGACAGATCAAAAATAAAGATACCCCCCAACACTCAGCTTGCGGACCCGGCCTATTTTCAGCCTGCAGAGGTCCATTTTCTCATCGGAGATTTTCTCATTATGATTTAATAGGTGATGGTTTTTTAAGATTAGGAAAAAACTTACCCGTGTTACAAAACACCCTTATCGGATGGGTGATAGCTGGCAACGCTCCTCTTTTACGCCCTCAAAGATATTCCAATTCTCATGTGTTTACCTGCTCATCAGGTCCCTCCTCTCCCACCTCTAGTGTAGCAATGCTCACACAAGTAAGTGATCACTCCAAACTTGAAAATTTAGTTGAAAGGTTCTGGAAATCGGAGGAAATTCCAGAAATAGCTCATTTATCTATTGATGAAAAATTATGTGAAGAAATTTTTGTGTCCACTACTGAACAACTCAATGATGGTTCTTATCAAGTAAATTTGCCCCTAAAAACCTCTTGTGAACACCTCAAATTAGGTCAATCCCTCTACACTGCAAAAAATAGATTCTTGAACTTAGAAAAGAGATTTCAAAAAGATCGCACCTATTTTTTAAAGTATAAACAATTTATTGATGAATATGTTGATCTTGGTCATGGTCCCACTTTCTGAAACTAATCAAAATTCAGAACCCACATATTTTTTGCCACACCATGCTGTCATTCGTGAGGACAGCATTACAACAAAACTCAGGGTTGTGTTCGACGCATCCTGTAGAACTAATACAGGCCTCTCTCTCAACGACATAATGCTTAAAGGATATCAAGTTCAGCCTAACCTTTTTGACATTTTGTTACGCTTTCGGTCGTTTAAATATGTGCTCACCTCTGACATCGAGAAGATGTACAGACAGATAAAGATAAACCCCACCCAAACATTTTTGACAAATATACTTTGGAGAGATAATCCCTCACTTCCCTTAAAATGCATCGAGTTATTAACTGTTTCCTATGGAACAAATTCAGCTCCATACCTCGCCACTCGTGTATTGCAAGAAGTTGCTGCTCTGAAACATAAAGTTGAATTCCCTTTAGCTTCCAATATTCTTTTAACCCAAACCTATGTTGATGATTTGTTAGGTGGTTGCGATGACTTAAATGACTTAGAAAAATTGTACTCTGAACTCACCACTGTCCTTAAGTCATCCGGTTTCACACTCCATAAGTGGTGCTCAAACTGTTCTCAATTTCTCCCCAGCATCACTAATGAAAAACCAAGTGAATATTGTTTGAATCTAGATGATTCACCCAACAAAGTTTTAGGAATAAAGTGGAACCCTAAAACTGATGTCTTAGGTATTTCAATTCCCCAAATAGCACCTCAAGGCACACTCACCAAAAAAAAAATGTTCGCTATTATTTCACAGTGTTGGGACCCTCTTGGTCTTCTCTCACCTGTAATTGTTTTTGGCAAACTTCTTATTCAGAAGTTATGGTTACTGAAATTAGATTGGGATGCAGAAATCACAGACACCTCTCTCCTCCAAGAATGGAAAAATTTATTTGATAATTTACCCTATCTTTCTCAATTAAAAATCCCTAGATATTTGTTTTTGAACAAACCCATTATTAATGTAGAATTTCATGGTTATGCTGATTCTAGTTCTCTTGCCATGGCATCCTGTATTTATGTTCGCACACTTTACTTAGATGGATCAGTTTCTTGTCACTTGATTGCCTCAAAATCAAGGGTAGCCCCACTAAAAGTTTTGTCGATTCCCCGTTTGGAATTATCAGCTATGCTCCTGTTAGCAAAATTAGTGAAAGCTCTTTTAAGCATTTTTGAAAACAGATTCACTGTTACAAAAGTTCATTTATATTCAGACTCAGAAGTTGCACTCCACTGGATTCACTCCCACCCTTCCCGTTGGTCAACATTTGTTGCTAATAGGGTTTCTCAGATTCAAGAGTTAACTTCAGATTGTGTTTGGCATCATGTTGGGACTAAAGATAATCCTGCTAACCTCCCTTCTCGTGGAATAACTTCACGAGAAATTATTGATAACTCACTTTGGTGGGAAGGTCCCACCTGTTTAAAGGACCCATATGTTGATCTCCCAGTTTTTAAACCCTTAAGTCAACAACTAGAATTACCTGAAGAAAAAAAGGCAATCCTTATATCTTTAGTGGAAACCCCAATTAATGATTTTTGGGACGACTTATTCAAAAAGTATTCTAGATTTTCTAAACTGCAAAGGGTGGTAGCATATTGTCAGAGATTTATACATAATACATTTCTGTTGAAAAAGCCCTCAGAAAAATTCATTGGCCCTCTGACAGTTGATGAAATGACTCATTCCCTTCATTGCATTGTTAAGTCACTTCAAAATAAGCACTTCTCAGAAGAGATTATTGCAATAAAGAAAAATGGTTGCTTACAAAATAAAAATTTAATTTCACTCACACCCAAATATGATGTGGAAGATGGCTTTCTTCGTGTAGGAGGTAGATTAGAAAATGCTGATGTCCCTTACAATCAAAAGCACCCTATTTTGTTGCCTTCCCATAATATTGTTGTCTCTCTCATGCTCAAAGATGAACACTTACGTCTGGGACATGCAGGTGCCCAAACAGTACTCTCCAATTTTAGATTGAAATTTTGGCCTTTAAATGGCTTAAAAGAAATCAAAAAAGTTATTAAAAATTGTCACACCTGTGTGCTCAACCCCAGGAACAGTTAATGTCCCACATTCCTCGTGACAGGATAACTGTCTCTAGACCCTTTGAGAAAGTGGCAGTCGATTATGGAGGCCCTTTCTATTTAAAATCATCTCATCTACGTAAAGCTCCTGTGATAAAAGCATATATTTGTGTTTTTGTGTGTATGGTCACCAAAGCTGTACATATAGAATTGGTGACTGCCCTCTCCTCAGAAGCTTTTATAATGACTCTGAAAAGATTTATTTTCCGTAGAGGAAACCCCTCCCTAATCTTTAGTGATAATGGTACCAATTTCTGGGGGGCCAGAAATCAGTTAAAAGAACTTCACGAATTTTTTATGCACTCTCACCTCTCTAACCCCATTAAAGAATATTGTGTAGAAAATGAAATTGTATTTAAGTTCATTCCACCTCTTTCCCCGCACTGGGGAGGTCTTCATGAAGCTGCCATTCGCAGTTGTAAATTTCACATTGTTAGAATCATTGGTCAAACCTCTTTCACTTTCGAAGTTTTCTACACCATTTTGAACCAATTAGAAGCTATCATGAACTCGAGGCCTATTTGTAGTCTTTCAAATGACCCCAATGATTTAAAGTGCCTAACCCAGGCCACTTTCTAATTGGCAGAAGCCTTACTGCTCACCCTGAAAAAGATATTACGGAAATCCCAGAAAATAGACTGTCCATGTGGAAACGAATTTCTCAATTGCAGCAATCGTTTTGGAAACGATGGTCTGTTGATTACCTCAATCAATTGCAAAATAGACCCAAATGGACTAAACTCAACAAAAATCTCTCAGTAGATGAACTTGTCTTATTAAAGGAAGACAATTCCCCTCCTCTTAAGTGGGCCCTCGATCGCATTGTGAAAATTTTTCCTGGAAAGGATGGAAATGTTAGATCCATTCAGCTGAAAACTTCTTCTGGGATATATACCAGACCCATAACGAAGGTATGTCGTCTTCCCCATGAACAAGATTAATTGTTTTCTCAATTTTGTGCGTTGTTTTTTTTTGTGTTGTTGGTAAATTATACTATTGTGTGATATTTGTTCGTTGTTTTTAAATATATCCTAGATTCATCCCCTCCTACTCAGTTCTCAGTTTCTTTGTTATTTTTTGTTTTGAAAGATGGGAATCTTTCAACGCGGGGAGTATGTTGGAGAACGAGTAGCTCCAACATTGTAAAAATTATATTTTTCTGTTATAAAGTATAAATAGTATCACTCCATCCTATAGCTAACTGTCATCATGAAAAGTCACTCAGAAAAAAGTCACTCTAAAAGTAGGAAAAAAAGTAGTGAAATTTTCATTTGGAGAAATTGTGTGATAAAATAATTCCCACCCCCATAAAGCTAACGTTGAATGAATAAATAACATTCACAAAAATGTTTAGCCTGCACACCTAGAGAGGAGAGTTTATTGGCAATGGTATGTTGGACATCTAGAAAATTGTTACAGCTGTGCTAACCATTCCCAGATAAGTAATTTTCTAATTTTATTACTCGTCGTCAACACCAAGAACACAGAAGTGTCTATTTTCCACAAATTCATAGTTTTTACTGTTTTAATTTGATTGTATATTTTTAGTATGTAAAATAATTTGTTTTGTTGCAATTTTCAATTAAGGGTGAATGACAGGCCTGGGTATTATGCATGAGTGTTTTACACTATAGGAGTAAGGTCACAGTTATTGTTTGTTTTACTTTTTTTTGGAATTTATAATCTTAATGATTTCAGTTAGATTTTGTAATTAAATATATTAAAATCAGGTTAATGTGTTTAATTAAAATCATTTAGGTTTTTGTTTACAAAAGGATAAAAACAATAAACATTTTTTAACCGGCACCCATGAGATTATGGTCTATTGTATTTCTACTAAGTAAAAGGTCGACCCTACTTTAGTGTTGGAATCAAAGAGTGACTGCAACACTGGTCGACGTACTCTCTGCAGCCTTGGAGTACGAAGCAGCTACACAGGCTTCCGGAGTATACGGCAAGGTGAGGGCTGTAGCAGACGAAGAAGTTGAGAACAAGCTCGACCAGATTGTCAACATGATGAAAAGCATCTCAAATGGAAAACTGAAAGCTGTGAGATGCTGGAATTGTGGAGATATGGGACATGTACGCAGTTCGTGCAAGCGACCGAGAACTGCTACAAACAAAGATGCCCAGCAGGAAAAACTAGGAAGGGTCGACCTTCAGAGGGCAGCTTCGACCCGAAGACCTTCCAAAGACTCCCTCTCTAGAAGACCATGCCCTACAGAGTGCTCTCACTGCAGCAAAACAGAAGCTAAGGAAGCTGCGATTCGAAGAACCACGGTGACCACCGACGAATGGACACCAGAAAAGCTGGAAGAGGAACAAGAGAACGATCCCGACTTGAAGAAAATCCGACATTGGAAAAAGGAGAACTGCCGACCTACTTGGCAGGAGATTTCAAGGTACTCGCCAACGATGAAATCATATTGGGCCCAGTGGGACTCGCTGGTTTTGGAAAACGGTTTGCTACAGCGAGTAATCGAGAACGATGAGGGTTCCGAAAGTAGAAGACAGTTGGTGATTCCAAGAACAAGGATAGCAGCAGTACTGCGGAAATTACACGACAGTCCGTCAGGAGGACATCTAGGTGTGAAGAAGACCCTCCAGAAAGTGCGAGAACGGTTTTATTGGATGCACAGTTCCGAAGATGTGAAGGACTGGTGTAAGAAGTGCACTACCTGTGCTACGACCAATGGACCGCACGGGAGAAGAAAGGCTCCTATGAAGCAGTACAATGTCGGAAGCCCTTTTGAACGCATTGCCCTGGACATTGCCGGACTGTTTCCACCGACAGCAAATGGCAGCAGGTACATTTTGGTGGTGATGGACTACTCACAAAATGGGTAGAAGCGTATGCCATTCCAAACCAAGAAGCCGCAACGGTTGCCAACGTGCTTGTGAATGAGTTCATTTGCCGATATGGAGTGCCCCTGGAAATACACAGCGACCAGGGCAGAAACTTCGAAAGCCAGCTGTTCCAGGAAGTTTGTGAAAAGCTCGGCATGAAGAAAACGAGAACTACGGCTTTGCACCCACAGTCGGACGGGATGGTAGAGCGAATGAACAGAACTCTCGGCAAATACCTGTCTAAAGTAGTATCTAACCATCAGCGAGATTGGGACCAATATCTCTCGCTATTCGCGATGGCCTACAGATCCGCCATCAATGAGTCCACCGGCCAAACACCAGCAAGAGTTCTGTTCGGACGCGAAATGAGATTACCCTGCGACCTTGAATTTGGATGCCGACCCGGAGAAGACATAGCTGGTGAAGATTACGTGACCCAGCTGAGAAAAAGAATGGACGACGTACACGAGCTGGTTCGATCGAACCTCCAGATCGCTAGCGATAGGATGAAGAAAAGGTACGATACGCAAGCTACGGAAGGAGGTTTCCACGAAGGAGACAAAGTCTGGCTGCATAACCCAAGAAGACAAAAGGGTTTTTCTCCAAAGTTGCAGAAAGCTTGGGACGGTCCGTACCTCGTAAAGAAAAGAATCAACGATGTCATCTATCGTATCAGCAAGATCCCAAATGGAAAGCCAAAGGTGGTACACCGTAACCGATTAGCGCCATTCGAGGGTGACCACGATGAGGAAGTAAACCAGCTTCAGGAAGTAGCCGATCCTGCTTTTGTAGAGTTCATGGGTGCTTATAGTGGTACCGGAAAAGCAAGATTCGGCGTCACCACTGAGAGACGACAAGACCTGCTTACCGTTCCGGAGGAATACTCACTGGCAATAAACATCCCTGCCAGCGTAACCGATGCGCGCGGACTGGCATCTCTATTTATAAAGAAGAGTGGCGCACGACCTTTGGTAAACCAGTTACCAGTACCAGGTAAAGCTCTGAAGCTGCAAAATGGCTCCCTCTACAATTTCCACCTAGTGACGAGGAACACCTTCGACGAAAGACCAACGTACGAGGATGTCTGGGAAGCATTACGAAGCCTGAGAGAGCATGTGCTTGAATTGAACGTGTACAGGCTAGCCATGCCCAAGATTGAATGTAGGCATTTAGATTGGCGAATAATCCGTAACATGGTAGAAGTAATCTTCCGAGACACCGAAGTGCAGGTACTGGTTTGCGGCCATGCTCGGGAGACACAGCCAACAGAGAAGACGGTCGCATGTTACTTCCATACAACTGGAAAATGCAACAAGGGGACCAGTTGCCGATACAGTCATCTCGTTCCAGTTTCCTAGCTAGTTCCAGGAGGAACTGTCTCTTAAGGAGGGGGCAATGTTACGCGAGCTACTGCAATAATATTCTCACTTAGTGCCCCCAGTGAAATCCCCGTATGAGACGACTATGGCTCCTCCGCCCAAACTTCGAGAAACATCCAGAACACCCGGGTGCATCCGCCAGAATATCGAGAATATCCAATGCACCCGCGAGAACGCCGAGACACTTCTAGAATTACGGCGCACGAGTATAAATAGGCCACAAGCATCGCTGCAGGCAATTAGTCAATCAATCAGTGTTGATACCGAAAGAAAGTAATCGCGCCTCGATAAAGTGTTTATTAAGTGACTCTCATATAAATTATAATTAGTGTGCTAAGTGTATTAGATAAATTATTAAATAAGGACTGAATTACATATAAATCTGTAAATATAAATTAATTGTAAATATAAATTAGAATAAACGTTACAGTATGAAGAATTTAAAGATGAAATTATGAACCAGGCTTCAGAGTTTCAAGAAAAAGATAGTGGGTGGGCACTTCAAGAAATAATGTTTTTGATGTGAACATAAACCGGCTTAATGCAATTTCCGCTTCTTCTTATATCAATTTGCCAAGGGTGATAAGTAGGCAACAGACTGTTTTGAATATCCGGAATAATGATAATGCATGTTTTGCTTGGTGTGTGAATGCAGCAATATTTCAACCCGAAGGAGATCCCACGAAGCCAGAATCTTACCCCCATTTTGATACCTTGCTAGATTTCACAGGAGTAGAGTTTCCGGTAACCCTGAAAGACATTATAAAATTCGAGAAATTGAATAATATATCTGTAAATGTTTATGGGTTGGAATCAGAATTTAAAGATGGAAAAAAAAGATATGAAGTTGTTGGCCCCCTTCATTTTACGTCAGAGCGGAAACCGACCCATATTAATCTCTTATTGATAACTGATAGAGATGGAAACACTCATTATACTCTCATCGAGGATTTATCTAAATTATTGAGAAGTCAAAAGACAACGCACAAAGAGAGAACTTTCTTTTGTGATGGATGTCTACAAAGTTTTTCAACAGAATCCAAATTACAACACCACCAAGAAAATGATTGTACTCACATATACACTAAGCTACCAACTTCTGAAATTAAAATAAACAAGTGTGGGGAGTGGTTACCAGAAAAAACATTAAAATTCATCAACTTTGAAAGCAAGTTCCATTCGTTATATACGCGGACTTTGAAAGTTTATTAAAACCGATAGATCATACTGAACCCCATGCTGGTAAATCCTTCACAGTTAAAGTCTGTGAACATGAGCCTTACTCGTTTGCTTTTTATGTAAAGTGTACATATGACGATAGTTTATCCAAATTTGAAATTTATGAAGGTGCCGATGCAGCCCAAGTCTTCATACAAAAATTGGATTCAATAGTTCAAGATTTGTACAATAACCATCTTAAACATGTTATACCGATGCGATCATTAACACCTGAGGAACAAGATAGATATGACACTGCTACCGTTTGTCATATTTGTGAAAGACCATTTGATGTTTTTGATAAAAAAGTTATGGATCATTGCCATGTTACCGGAAAATTTAATAATGCAGCCCATAACTCTTGCAATTTGAATTATAAACTTCCGAAATATATTCCAGTCTTTCTACATAATTTAAAAAATCATGATTGTCATTTATTTATTAAAGAACTGACTACCAAAGGTGAAAACATCAGTGCCTTACCCCAAACAAAGGAGAAGTATATATGCTTCTCAAAATCTATTTTGGTGGAAAAGTTTAGTGATCCCAAGATACGAGATGTGTATATGACATTAAAATTTGTTGATTCCTTTAGTTTTCTAGCTAGTTCATTAGAAAAACTGGCTTCTACGTTGAATCCTGAACAGTGTAATGAGGTACGAAAGTTTTTCCCAAAACATTTTAATTTAATGAGACAAAAAGGCGTGTTTCCGTATTCATATGTGACATCTTTTGATAAACTACGCGAGCGGCAATTACCATCTAAGGAACATTTTTTTGATACCTTAAAAGGTGTTGATATCTCTGATGAGGAATATGCACGAGCTCAACTAGTATGGAATACTTTCAACTGCACAACTATTAGTGATTATGCAAAGTTATATTTAAAAACTGATGTGTTGCTTCTTGCCGACGTCTTTGAGAATTTTCGCAAAGTTTGTCTTGAGGAATATAAGTTGGATCCAGCTCACTACCTTACCGCTCCTTCCCTGAGTTGGGATGCCATGTTGAGATGTACTCAGATTGAACTACAACTTTTAACCGATGTGGATATGCTTCACTTCTTCAAAAAAGGAATTCGAGTCGGAGTAGCTCAATGCTGCAAGAGGAAAGCTGTAGCAAACAATAGATACTTGGAAACCTTTGATGTGAACAAACAAGAGAGCTACATAATGTTTTTAGATGCTACAAACCTTTATGGGGCTGCAATGAGGGAATATCTACCATTTGGTGACTTTAGGTGGTTAACTGAATCTGAAATTGAATTATTCGATGTCGATACTATTGAAGATGATTCGCCTAAAGGATATGTTTTGGAAGTGGACTTGGACTACCAACCTGCATGATGCACATAACGATCTTCCTTTCTGCCCGGAAAGTATCATCCTTCCAAAATCCAAATATTCAAAGCTGATACCGAACTTGAACGATAAAACCAAATACATAATACACTATCGTAACCTTAAACAGTGTTTGAAAAATGGTTTAAAATTGAAAAAGATTCACAGAGTTATCGAGTTTTCACAGTCTGCGTGGCTAAAGACATACATTGAACTTAACACCAGTCTACGCAACAAAGCTACAAATGCCTTTGAAAAAGATTTGTTTAAACTTTTAATCAATGCAATCTTTGGAAAAACGATGGAAAATGTTGAAAAAAGAAAACGTATAATTATATCAAGTCATTGGGAAAACACCAGAGGATCCCTGGGAGCGAAAACTTTAATTGCGAAACCAGAATTCAAATCTTGTTCTGTGTTTAACGATAATTTGGTGGCGCTTCAACTGAATAAAATTAAAGTAGTGTATGATAAACCGTTATATGTAGGATTTTCAGTTTTGGATATTTCAAAGACTATAATATATGAGTGTTACGTAACGATAAGGTAATGCCACTTTGCAACGCCTCCAACAAGGTTGGGCGACAATTTGCAACGGCTACTCAGTCTAGAAAGCACCTCAGGTGCAGATTCTGGGACCAAACTAGTACAAATTCAGAGAGTAGTCTTACCGGTTCTCGGGTAATTCTACTTTATTTATTTAAGGTGAAATAAAGATAAATTATGAAAATTAGGTAAGGTAAGTGGGCGCCACTCTGAATAATACTAGTTTATTTGTTATTCACATCTGCATTATAGCGACAAATCCTGGAAGATTGGAAGGGAAAAAAACTATATGAACAACGTTATTAAATTTACAAGTTGTATATTGATTAAACAAAAGATGAAATTAAAAAAACATTGACTAGTTAATTTTAGTAGTAGTATGACGACATATGTTGTGTTGGAGAGCAGAACTATTGTACTTTCCTGCTCCTGTTGCAGTTGTAGATACACTTGCAGAGAAGCTTGTAGATGTTGCAGAAAAAAACTTGTAGTTAAAGTTGGAGGCCGCTTTCTGGCACCAGATAAAGCATCCCAGGTAAAGTGTTCCGGACAAAGAATTCCAGGCAAGGTATCCCGGATAAAGTATCCCAGGTAAAGTGCTCCAGGTAAAGTATCCCAGGTAAAGTATCCCAGGTAAAGTATCCCAGGTAAAGTGCTCCAGGTAAAGTGCTCCAGGTAAAGTGCTCCAGGTAAAGTGCTGGGGAACAAATATAGTATCAGGAACAATTTTCCAATTTAACTAAAATCCAGGATGTCTGAAGTATGATATTACAATACAGATAATATTTGATATTAAAGAAATTATTTGACAACGTGGTTCATACATCCTGTATTTTTTTAGATAAAAGACATACTCAAAGAAAGCATAAATGAAATAAATAAATGAAAACGATAAAATCGAATAACCGATTCTGCACCGGTAAATACATACATATTTTAAATATGTCTATATTTTTAAATAGATATTTTTAAATAGATAATATAAAAAAACCTGAAAGAAAAAAACAAATTCATATCGATATATATTATTCCTAGCACTGGAATGACATTGCTACATAATAAAGATAGGAAGGTAGAAGCTATTAAGAAAGGAGAGATAGTTATACATTTAAGCGAAATGACTTACCACTCAAATGAATGCACTTCTAAGATAAGATAAGATAAGCCAGAAAGGCTTCAATAGCACATGTTCGCCGGAAAGAAGAACGAAACCCCTTTGCCACTTGTTCAAATACACGAAATCATGTGAACGACAACCGACTTACGTCTCATGTTCGTGTCACGCTCATACGCTTCGACCAGGAAAGGAATTTACCTTGATTCATATTTGATTTATAATTGGTAGAAGAAGAGACACGAGATCGAAGTGGGAATTTCAAAATGGACGTGACTATTTTCCCGACAGACGGACCTCGATCAGCGCGCATAGAAACGTTGATTTCGACTCTCGTCGACAGTAAATATATTCAGCCTTGAAACATTTCTCGGTGTTGGGTATGAGAAAGGACTGGCTATTCGCCGCCCATACGATAATTTATTAATTCAATAGAGGGAAGTAAAGTGAACGAAATTAACGTTACATGAGTTTTATTATGATTATGTTAAACAACAGTATGGTGATTCTGTTAAGTTGTGTTATACGGAAACTGATTCATTAGTGTTGGAAGTATTTACTGAAGATTTCTACAAAGACATGAAGGAAAATATTGAATATTTCGATACATCCAATTATCAGACAAATAATATCCATGACATTCCTAAAACAATATCTATTGTCGGTAAAATGAAAGACGAGTTTGCTGGTGTAGTTGTTGAGTCTTTCTATGGAACTAGTGCTAAAGCATATTGTGTTAAATTATCGGAACGATTCAACAAGTCTGATATTTTAAAGAAGGCTAAAGGTATTTCTAAACATATAATTGAAACTCAACTCCATCTTAATGACTATAAACAAATCGTTGAAACTGGTGGTATTGTATATAGAAAAATGTATGTTTTTCTTTCCAATATGCATATTATCCACAAAGAATTAAAAAACAAGGTGGCTCTTTCTTCAAAGGATGATAAGAGGTATGTAATACCACGTGACACAAATACTTTAGCATGGGGGCATTTTCTCCTAAATCCATCCTCCAATTCAGACACATTAGATGATCTTCTCCAAGCATTAGAAGAAGAAGAAGCAGTGGAGAATTTTTTTAGTGATGTGAATATAGAAGAATACTTAGGTTCTACAGATTTTGATTTTTTAGATGTTTAACAAAAAATAAATGTTATTTATATACTTATTTCTTTTATTTCAACAAACGAAGGACAATTTTATAAAATATTGTACCAGTCACAATAGTAGAACATGTAGCTATATAATATAATATATAAGTATGCGTATTTATGTGTGTGCTTGCGACCTGGTGAACTGCATACAACTTCAACCATTCAGATTCTTGGTAGTTTCCATTACCTTTGAAAAGACGCACTTTATATGTAGTACTATTGGTAGGTATTTCAGCTTTTAGGGTTACTGCATTATTTGGTGTATACGATTCCATTCGTATCCATTTTTCAGGCCAACTATCATTTTTTGTACCATTACTATCAAAACATACAAACACTTCTCTAATATTATACGGGTGCTGCATTAAAAGGTATAGTAAATTTTATACCCATTTAGAATAAGACCATCCTTATTTATTATTAATAAATCGGTTGAAACAAAAAATTACCAACAAAAATGAACGTCGTAACTAATTTATTAGATGTCACGTTTTTGAAGTTACGTAAAATTTTGAGTTCATGTTAATGTCAGATGGTTCAAGAAGCCGCATACGTTAAGTTACTAAAACGGCTGGTACCTCTAAATAGGTATTAATTTTACTATAGTTACCAATAATAGTGTTAATGATTATATTATTTTTTATATCATAGAGGGCAAACTTAAAAAATGTGAACAGTCTGTCAGAATAATTTAATAAATCACAATCTGTCAAAAGTTACTTTCTAATAAGATATTAATAAAATACACGGGGTATTATTCATAAGCTAACAGAGGAGTGAATGATAGTGCCCAGCAACATTGGTCCTTCAACCGCCGAATCAGCATACGGAAAAATAGCAGTCCAAGTAGAAAAAGGTCAGATTTTCTAGCTATTTATTCTAATCGTCTCGATTACATCTTTTCAATATTTTATAACTCGTTTAGTACTCGTTTAATGATAATATACTGGTGATTGCACGTTTTAAAAAGGCATACATTTTAATATATTGTTTAAAACTAATATTAATCATTCACGTACATTATACCACACCATCACATCTCTTCCATCGATCATTTATTAACCACATCATATCAAATAAAACTTGAAAAATAGTAATTGTGAACAATGGAGGAGGCTCGAATAATTGATCAGAATTTAAAACGTTTAAAATACGAAAGAGGCCATTTCAAGGCTGAGTTAACACGTTTAGAAACATTTTTAAATAAAATAGATATAGCAGATATACCCTTTGAAAACATAAGAATCCGTTATGACACAATTAAACCTCTTTTAACCAAATTTCAAAATGTGCAATTTGAAATAGAACAAATTTACATTGATGATTTTCCCGATCAATTTGATGAACAGGAAGCAAATGTAGAATGGACAAATTTTGAAATCAAATATTATGAAACCGTCGCGATGTGTCAACGTTTATTATCGCAGTTACAAGACTCCAGCGCTAACGAAAATCGCAATTTGCGTCATAGTTCGAATGGATCAGCGGACTCACTTGCTGAATTGATACCCTCAGCTATGCCAAAAACCATGGCAAAATTACCATCTCTAAAATTACCAGAATTCACCGGTGCATATGGGGATTGGCAGGGAATTTTTGACACATTCCATTCACTTATTCATGAAAACAAAAATTTATCGAATGTTGAAAAGTTCTATTACCTACAAGCCTCACTGAAGGGGGAAGCAGCTAATGTTATTGCTTCGTTACCTATATCTTCTACAAATTACAGTACCGCATGGGGCCTACTCAAAAAAAGATATGAAAATAAAAAGGTTATAGTAACTTCTCATTTGCGCGAAATAATGAATCTACAATGTGCGGCAAAACAATCGCATTAATCGTTAAGACAGTTTTCTAATACCTTTCTCAAAAATTATCGGTCTCTGGAAGCTTTGGGAGAAAATGTTATTGAATGGGATACAATTATTTTATTCATATTGACCGAAAAATTGGACTCATTGTCCAGAAAAGAATGGGAAATACATAGTACGGTTGTAGAAAATCCGAATGTCAATGACCTTATGGAATTTATCACACAACGTTGCCAAATTCTTGAAGCAATAGATGATAAGGCAGTTACCAACTTGCGCAAACCACACAGTAGTAATTCATTCTTAAACACGGATACTCGTGAAAACAAACAGCTTTGTCCATTTTGCAAGGCATCTCACTTTATATATTTATGCGATAAATTCAAGGCTTTATCAGTAAATTCACGTCATACTGAAGTAAAGCGTCTTCGCCTTTGCACGAATTGCCTCCGACCGGGTCACAAGTATCCAGAATGCCGATCTGGATCATGTAAAATATGTCGTCAACGTCACGCCACCATGCTACACTTCCCATCAAATCAAAACCGACCCTGTCATATTGATCAGAAACCCGGAAATAATTCACAGGATAATTTGACAGCAAATACAAGCGGTCATTCTTCCAACGATGATATTGCCCATCAAAATCCTCAGACACAGCACACTGTTTTATCGAATTATTGTAAAAAATCCTCGACTTCAATTATATTACTTTTCACGGCTATTGTTAACGCATACGACAAAAACGGAAGTCCCATACCCTGTAGACTAATCCTTGACAATGGATCTCAATCAAATTTTGTGACTAAATCGTTTCTGAACGTATTACAAATAAACACGAATACGGTAAACATTCCGGTAGCAGGAATCAATCAAACTAATACGAATATAACAGAACGTGCACGAATATCTATATCCTCACAACATACAAACTTTAGAACTCAACTGAATTTTCTTGTGTTGCCCGCAATTACTAGTCGTATTCCTCAAGATACATTTGATATCTCTAATTTAGAAATACCTTCTGAATTACATTTAGCAGATAACTTTTTCAATGTTTCATCTAATGTGGATATGCTACTTGGTTGTGAAATATTCTTTGAACTTTTGTGTATTGGGCAAATTAAATTAGGCAAGCATCTACCAATTCTACAAAAAACATTGCTTGGCTGGATCATAGCTGGCAATTTATCAGTTAATCCAAAGCTAAGATTTCAAACCGCGATGATAACAAATTGTTTATTTTCGGATGTAAATTTAGGAAGATTCTGGTCAACAGAAGAAATAATTCCAACTCCACAAACATTTATGACTAAAGAGGAACTAGAATGTGAAAATCTCTTTAATCAAACAACACGTAGAAATGAATCAGGTCGTTTTATAGTACAACTTCCGTTAAAGGAAAATTATATCAACTTAGGCGTGTCTGAGCAAACGGCCCTAAACAGATTTTATTCACTAGAACGTCGCTTGAGAAATAATCCCGAATTAAAAATCTCGTATACATCTTTTATGAAAGAATATCAAGATCTTGGACATATGTCTGAAATTTCACGTGACTCCGTATCAAAGACTCCAGTATATTATATACCACACCATAGTGTGGAAAAACCA
This sequence comes from Lochmaea crataegi, assembly GCA_947563755.1. Taxonomy (NCBI): domain Eukaryota; kingdom Metazoa; phylum Arthropoda; class Insecta; order Coleoptera; family Chrysomelidae; genus Lochmaea; species Lochmaea crataegi. The sequence continues at coordinate 15,783,152 of OX387437.1, forward strand.
GACAGCACAACTATCAAGGTTAGAGTTGTTTTTGACGCATCTTGCAAAAGCTCATCCAATCTATCGTTAAATGACATTTTAAAGGTGGGTCCAACAGTGCAAACTGATTTATTTTCGATCTTGACTCGATTCCGGTAACATGACGTAGTAATGATTGCCGATTTAAGCAAATTTTATCGCCAAATTGATGAAAACCAACGAAATTTACAACGGATTGTTTGAAGATCATCTCCAGACGAACAAATAAAACATTTTCAGTTAAACACAGTAACTTATGGAACAGCCTCAGCTTCATTTCTCGCCACACGTTGTTTAAAACAGATAGCGATAGAAAACTATGATGTATTTTTTGAAGAAAGCAGAATAATAACATCCGATTTCTACGTGGATGACCTTTTAACAGGTGCCACAGACCCAGCTCAGCTTATAATTATAAGAAAAAATATATGCGATATATTAAACCGATATGGATTGGAACTTAGAAAATTCCAATCAAACGATTCACGCATACTTCAGGACTTAACACTAAATGTAAATAACAGTTCACCTTTCATAATATCTGACGACTCAACCACCAAAACACTTGGTATTTGTTGGATACCATCATTAGATATTTTTGAATATAATGCTCAACTCACGTCTCACAATTTCAAGCCTACTAAGCGCACGATTCTATCATTCATTGCCAAAATTTTTGATCCGTTGGGTTTACTCGGGCCTATATTGATCAGAGCAAAAATCATTATTCAACAGCTTTGGCAACTTCAAATCGATTGGGACGAAACGCTACCTAGTCATCTACATTCCGATTGGTTAAAACTGTATTATGAAATTTCTCTCGTAGGTTCAATTCACATCCCTCGGCAAGCTGTGGTTAAATCCGCCGTAAATATTCAAATTCATGGATTTGCAGACGCCAGTGAAGTAGCATATGCATGTTGCATTTACTTGCGTTCCATAGATGGCAATAATCATATTAAAACTCATTTATTATGTGCTAAATCACGTGTCGCTCCATTAAAGGCTCTTTAAATTCCTCGATTGGAACTTTGTGGTGCTCTTCTACTCGTTAAGTTACTATCTAAATGTCTAGATGCTCTCACTATAAAGATTGATCAGATATTTTTATGGTCAGATTCTACAATCGTACTATCTTGGATAAATGGGGAACCTCGGAATTGGAAAGTTTTCGTTGCTAATCGAGTCTCAGAAATTCAGCGTTTGTCAAAAACAAAGAATTGGAACCACATTGCTTCGGAAATCAATCCGGCTGATATTATATCACGCGGCGCTAAGTTGGCAGACTTGTCTCATTGCGAAATTTGGTGGCATGGTCCTCCATTTCTTAATATTCATTATGATCAATGGCCTCTGCATAATCATTGTTGGAAATCAACGACAGATATTCCCGAGTCAAAACCGATATCACTTGCAACCACTGTAAATATAAAATTCGACATACTTAAAAAATTCTCTTCATTGATTAGACTCATTAATGTATTTACTTATTGCTTGAGATTCATGAACAATACAAGGGCTAATCATTCAAATCAAAAATTTACAGGAAATCTGCATCTCGAGGAGACACAAATCGCTACTATAAAATTAATCAAATTAGTACAGCTAGAATCTTTCGAGGATGAGCTGCAAAATTAAAAATAAAAAGCGTTTCTTTAAGGAGTAAATTGAAATCGCTAGACCCATTTCTCGACGACAAAGGCGTAATAAGAGTAGGAGGTAGGCTAACTAATTCCGATCTCCCGTATGATGCAAAACATCCTATTGTTCTCCCTAAGAAACACGCATTTACTCAACTTGTCATCGATCATGAACACATACGAACGCTACATGCTGGCATTCAAACTACACTCTCTCATGTGAGGCAAAAATACTGGCCAATAGACGGACGCCAATGCGTGAAGTCTTACGTACAAAAATGCGTCACGTGCTTTAAAGCAAATCCAAACATTATCGAACCCAAAATGGGCAATTTACCAAAATTACGAGTTACTCCTGCTAGGCCATTTTTATCGGTGGCGCTTGATTACGCTGGTCCATTTGACTTAAAGGATGGCAAAACTCGAACTACGAAAATAATCAAAGGTTATATTTGCATAATTGTGTGTCTTGCCACGAAGGCGGTTCATATCGAACTTATATGCGATCTTACTAGTGACGGCTTTTTAAGTTCAACTAAAAGATTTTTCTCTCGAAGGGGTGTTTGTACAGATAATATATCCGATAATGCCACAAATTTTGTTGGTGCAAATAATACACTTAAATCCCTTCAAAATCTCCTCGATTGTTCAAAAATGAAAAATTACTTTTTACAATCAAATATTAAATGGCATTTTATACCCTCAAGGTCTCCGCATTTTGGAGGCTTACATGAATCAGCAGTTAAATCATGCAAAAACCATCTTAAACGAATTTTAAACAACATTCATTTAAATTATGAATAATTTTATACTTTAATTACTCAAATCGAGGCGATTATGAATTCCCGACCTTTATTCCCGCTGTCTTCGGATCCCAACGACCTAGAAGCTATCACGCCAGCTCATTTCTTGATAGGACATCCACTCACGGCACTACCGGAACGAGATCTAACGAATACACCAATCAATCGTATCAAGCGGTACCAACATCTTCAAAAAATGGGCCAGCACTTTTGGTCTCGCTGGATCAAAGAGTATTTGCATCACATGCAGCAGCGCACAAAATGGCAATTCGATCAGCAACACGAGATTAAGTTAGGAGCCTTAGTACTTCTTCACGAAGATAACGTACCGTCTATGCAATGGTCGTTAGGGCGTATATTGGAAGTTCATCCCGGCAAGGACGGAATTATACGAGCAGTCAGTGTAAAAACAAGGACTGGAATAGTGAAACGGGCTATCGTGAAGGTGTCGTTTCTACCTATAGATTAACTCAACAGACATTAAAAATATTGAAATCTTAATATTTCAAAGGGGGGAACATGTTAATGATTATGTTATTTTTTATATCATAGAGGGCAAACATAAAAAATGTGAACAGTCTGTCAGAATAATTTAATAAATCACAATCTGTCAAAAGTTACTTTCTAATAAAATATTAATAAAATGCACGGGGTATTATTCATAAGCTAACAGAAGAGTGAATGATAGTGCCCAGCAACAAATAAACGTTGGGGCCTGCATATCGACTAATACTAAATAAATGTTAATATATCCAATCTTTTATATATGATTTTTTGACGTTTCACATTTTTGTGTATTTCATTTCTATTATTATTGGTGGCACCCTTGTTTCTAGTCGGGCATTGTTGGATAATAGCATGGATTAAATATTGTTGTATCAATCAACCCCTCTCCTACCAATTCACCAGAGTCATCCTCTTGTACATCACTATTTTTTACGATTTGCACTTTTAATTCGTGGATACAGTTCACATTTAACAGGCTATACAAATCACATGGAATTACAAATTCGTAGATAGTATCATGTTTGAAATATCTATAGCCGATTCCAATGTTCTTATTATTTACATCTTTGATACACCAATATACAGCATTTGCAGCGATACTTGCTAATCTTGGAGCACTGTAGTATAAACAGTCTGAATTAAAAATAAGCTCTGGTGTAACACACCTACTAGCTTCCATTTCTACTCAAATTATTAATAATTCACTCACTACTCTTCACTACATATAGTGTAATTGACTACTGCTCTGTATACCCCCTCCTATTAAATGTAGTTACTTTCGGTGCACCCTGTATATACCCCACTCTTATTATATGTCGGAGCATATTGAATTTTAACGTACCATTCGTATACTGATGTTTCCAATGAACACATATAGTAAAATTAATACCTATTTAGAGGTACCAGCCGTTTTAGTAACTTAACGTATGCGGCTTCTTGAACCATCTGAACCCGCATGAAAAAAATTAGGTTATGACATTTGTCATGTCAAATGCTTGACATATTTCTTATTGCATTGGCGTAGTGACTTGAAATTTCATATTATCAGTGGCGGTTTGTATTAATACAAATTAATTTTATGAAATTCATAAAATTCTAAAGATGTTGACATAATAAAAGAATATAAAAGAAGCGCACTAATTTTAAAAACATTGTTTTATTAACTAGATACATAGTTTTCTTAAAAAAATATGGCAATTCAGAGTTCGATTAAGTACAAATTCTAGATTTTAAAAAAATGACAACGTGATCTTCAAGGCAAAGTTTAATTAGTTTCTAAATCAGAATAACTTTCGGAAAGTGATAGTTCATCATCGGATTCATTGGATACAGAGATCACCATAGGTTCGATGTTTAGTAGGTCCAGTTTGTTTTCTACTTCCCATGCTTCAGAAATAATTTTCTCTGTATGATTTATGTAATTCTGCCAGTGTTGCTCCGGTACATTTTTCACAACGTCATTCCATACTTTTAAGACTTCAGTAGGTGACCTTGCAGTTTTCGTAATAGCTTGGTCATAATGCCTTTTAGTTTCTGACCATACCATTTCGATGGCATTGAAATGGCAATGATAGGGTGGTAGCCTGAGAACACAATGACCATGCTCGGCAGCGTATTTGTCTAAATGATAATTTTTTTCTGGCAAAACTTGCTTTTCAATTATATTCCAAACAGCATCCTTTAAAATGTGATCTGGAAAAGGAATATTCTTTTTTTTGAGCCATTCTAACATGCGTGTTTTACTCCAACTTTTTCTTGGGATTTCTTCATCCAGGCGACTGTGATACGTTGCGTTATCCATTATAATTAATGTAAATAACAGTTCACCTTTCATAATATCTGACGACTCAACCACCAAAACACTTGGTATTTGTTGGATACCATCATTAGATATTTTTGAATATAATGCTCAACTCACGTCTCACAATTTCAAGCCTACTAAGCGCACGATTCTATCGTTCATTGCCAAAATTTTTGATCCGTTGGGTTTACTCGGGCCTATATTGATCAGAGCAAAAATCATTATTCAACAGCTTTGGCAACTTCAAATCGATTGGGACGAAACGCTACCTAGTCATCTACATTCCGATTGGTTAAAACTGTATTATGAAATTTCTCTCGTAGGTTCAATTCACATCCCTCGGCAAGCTGTGGTTAAATCCGCCGTAAATATTCAAATTCATGGATTTGCAGACGCCAGTGAAGTAGCATATGCATGTTGCATTTACTTGCGTTCCATAGATGGCAATAATCATATTAAAACTCATTTATTATGTGCTAAATCACGTGTCGCTCCATTAAAGGCTCTTTAAATTCCTCGATTGGAACTTTGTGGTGCTCTTCTACTCGTTAAGTTACTATCTAAATGTCTAGATGCTCTCACTATAAAGATTGATCAGATATTTTTATGGTCAGATTCTACAATCGTACTATCTTGGATAAATGGGGAACCTCGGAATTGGAAAGTTTTCGTTGCTAATCGAGTCTCAGAAATTCAGCGTTTGTCAAAAACAAAGAATTGGAACCACATTGCTTCGGAAATCAATCCGGCTGATATTATATCACGCGGCGCTAAGTTGGCAGACTTGTCTCATTGCGAAATTTGGTGGCATGGTCCTCCATTTCTTAATATTCATTATGATCAATGGCCTCTGCATAATCATTGTTGGAAATCAACGACAGATATTCCCGAGTCAAAACCGATATCACTTGCAACCACTGTAAATATAAAATTCGACATACTTAAAAAATTCTCTTCATTGATTAGACTCATTAATGTATTTACTTATTGCTTGAGATTCATGAACAATACAAGGGCTAATCATTCAAATCAAAAATTTACAGGAAATCTGCATCTCGAGGAGACACAAATCGCTACTATAAAATTAATCAAATTAGTACAGCTAGAATCTTTCGAGGATGAGCTGCAAAATTAAAAAAAAAATGCGTTTCTTTAAGGAGTAAATTGAAATCGCTAGACCCATTTCTCGACGACAAAGGCGTAATAAGAGTAGGAGGTAGGCTAACTAATTCCGATCTCCCGTATGATGCAAAACATCCTATTGTTCTCCCTAAGAACCACGCATTTACTCAACTTGTCATCGATCATGAACACATACGAACGCTACATGCTGGCATTCAAACTACACTCTCTCATGTGAGGCAAAAATACTGGCCAATAGACGGACGCCAATGCGTGAAGTCTTACGTACAAAAATGCGTCACGTGCTTTAAAGCAAATCCAAACATTATCGAACCCAAAATGGGCAATTTACCAAAATTACGAGTTACTCCTGCTAGGCCATTTTTATCGGTGGCGCTTGATTACGCTGGTCCATTTGACTTAAAGGATGGCAAAACTCGAACTACGAAAATAATCAAAGGTTATATTTGCATAATTGTGTGTCTTGCCACGAAGGCGGTTCATATCGAACTTATATGCGATCTTACTAGTGACGGCTTTTTAAGTTCAACTAAAAGATTTTTCTCTCGAAGGGGTGTTTGTACAGATAATATATCCGATAATGCCACAAATTTTGTTGGTGCAAATAATACACTTAAATCCCTTCAAAATCTCCTCGATTGTTCAAAAATGAAAAATTACTTTTTACAATCAAATATTAAATGGCATTTTATACCCTCAAGGTCTCCGCATTTTGGAGGCTTACATGAATCAGCAGTTAAATCATGCAAAAACCATCTTAAACGAATTTTAAACAACATTCATTTAAATTATGAATAATTTTATACTTTAATTACTCAAATCGAGGCGATTATGAATTCCCGACCTTTATTCCCGCTGTCTTCGGATCCCAACGACCTAGAAGCTATCACGCCAGCTCATTTCTTGATAGGACATCCACTCACGGCACTACCGGAACGAGATCTAACGAATACACCAATCAATCGTATCAAGCGGTACCAACATCTTCAAAAAATGGGCCAGCACTTTTGGTCTCGCTGGATCAAAGAGTATTTGCATCACATGCAGCAGCGCACAAAATGGCAATTCGATCAGCAACACGAGATTAAGTTAGGAGCCTTAGTACTTCTTCACGAAGATAACGTACCGTCTATGCAATGGTCGTTAGGGCGTATATTGGAAGTTCATCCCGGCAAGGACGGAATTATACGAGCAGTCAGTGTAAAAACAAGGACTGGAATAGTGAAACGGGCTATCGTGAAGGTGTCGTTTCTACCTATAGATTAACTCAACAGACATTAAAAATATTGAAATCTTAATATTTCAAAGGGGGGAACATGTTAATGATTATGTTATTTTTTATATCATAGAGGGCAAACATAAAAAATGTGAACAGTCTGTCAGAATAATTTAATAAATCACAATCTGTCAAAAGTTACTTTCTAATAAAATATTAATAAAATGCACGGGGTATTATTCATAAGCTAACAGAAGAGTGAATGATAGTGCCCAGCAACAAATAAACGTTGGGGCCTGCATATCGACTAATACTAAATAAATGTTAATATATCCAATCTTTTATATATGATTTTTTGACGTTTCACATTTTTGTGTATTTCATTTCTATTATTATTGGTGGCACCCTTGTTTCTAGTCGGGCATTGTTGGATAATAGCATGGATTAAATATTGTTGTATCAATCAACCCCTCTCCTACCAATTCACCAGAGTCATCCTCTTGTACATCACTATTTTTTACGATTTGCACTTTTAATTCGTGGATACAGTTCACATTTAACAGGCTATACAAATCACATGGAATTACAAATTCGTAGATAGTATCATGTTTGAAATATCTATAGCCGATTCCAATGTTCTTATTATTTACATCTTTGATACACCAATATACAGCATTTGCAGCGATACTTGCTAATCTTGGAGCACTGTAGTATAAACAGTCTGAATTAAAAATAAGCTCTGGTGTAACACACCTACTAGCTTCCATTTCTACTCAAATTATTAATAATTCACTCACTACTCTTCACTACATATAGTGTAATTGACTACTGCTCTGTATACCCCCTCCTATTAAATGTAGTTACTTTCGGTGCACCCTGTATATACCCCACTCTTATTATATGTCGGAGCATATTGAATTTTAACGTACCATTCGTATACTGATGTTTCCAATGAACACATATAGTAAAATTAATACCTATTTAGAGGTACAGGCCGTTTTAGTAACTTAACGTATGCGGCTTCTTGAACCATCTGAACCCGCATGAAAAAAATTAGGTTATGACATTTGTCATGTCAAATGCTTGACATATTTCTTATTGCATTGGCGTAGTGACTTGAAATTTCATATTATCAGTGGCGGTTTGTAATAATACAAATTAATTTTATGAAATTCATAAAATTCTAAAGATGTTGACATAATAAAAGAATATAAAAGAAGCGCACTAATTTTAAAAACATTGTTTTATTAACTAGATACATAGTTTTCTTAAAAAAATATGGCAATTCAGAGTTCGATTAAGTACAAATTCTAGATTTAAAAAAAATGACAACGTGATCTTCAAGGCAAAGTTTAATTAGTTTCTAAATCAAAATAACTTTCGGAAAGTGATAGTTCATCATCGGATTCATTGGATACAGAGATCACCATAGGTTCGATGTTTAGTAGGTCCAGTTTGTTTTCTACTTCCCATGCTTCAGAAATAATTTTCTCTGTATGATTTATGTAATTCTGCCAGTGTTGCTCCGGTACATTTTTTACAACGTCATTCCATACTTTTAAGACTTCAGTAGGTGACCTTGCAGTTTTCGTAATAGCTTGGTCATAATGCCTTTTAGTTTCTGACCATTCCATTTCGATGGCATTGAAATGGCAATGATAGGGTGGTAGCCTGAGAACACAATGACCATGCTCGGAAGCGTATTTGTCTAAATGATAATTTTTTTCTGGCAAAACTTGCTTTTCAATTATATTCCAAACAGCATCCTTTGAAATGTGATCTGGAAAAGGAATATTCTTTTTTTTGAGCCATTCTAACATGCGTGTTTTACTCCAACTTTTTCTTGGGATTTCTTCATCCAGGCGACTGTGATACGTTGCGTTATCCATTATAATTAACGATGGTTGTTCCAAGTTTACAATTAGTTGCTGTTTACACCAATTTTCAAAATTTTCGGTGTTCATGTTATCATGGTAATCGCCTGTTTTTTTTATTGCATTTGAAAATAAGCGATGCATTTGCCACAAAACCTTTTTTATTACCGGCATGAACAATTACATATCGTGTCCCACTTCCAGTTATTTTTAAATCACTGTGTTTAGTACCATCTTGCCACATTCTTCTGTCCCCGCTTTTACTAAAAACCCATGTCTCATCCAGAAAAACAGGTGTAAAGAGCTTTTCGCTTTTAGCAGCATGGTATTTGTTCAAAAATAATATTCTTTTTAATCTGACTGCAGGCATTTCCAATAAATGTTTTCTTCCATCCTATTTTTTGAAATGAAAACCCATTTTTTTAATTCCCAAATATAACGAACCTTTGGAAATCTTAGTTTCTGGAGACTCTTCGATAAATTGCCGTAAAATAGTTTCTACTGTGATTTTATCCTTTCGCGCATACATTTTATAAATTACTTCCCTCAAACAATGCAGAGTATTTTTTGTAATTCGGGTTTTGCTCCGGGAAACGCTTGCAGACATATTTCTTTTAAATTCGAAATCTGTAGCTCTGTTTGGTTTTTCAAGATTATATAATGTGCTTTCTGGAACTTTTAGTGCTTCGGACCCTTTTTGAATTGTCTTAAATCGAGATCCTAAATCGTTTTGAAAATAGTTTACTACATTAAGCATAAGTTTTTTGGATTCATCAGAATATCGCATTTTTATATCTTATTTTGCGTTATGACATTAACATGAAATCAAAATTTGACGTAACTTCAAAAACGTGACATCTAATAAATTAGTTACGACGTTCATTTTTGTTGGTAATTTTTTGTTTCAACCGGTTTATTAATAATAAATAAGGATGGTCTTATTCTAAATGGGTATAAAATTTACTATACATACTTTCCCTCTGTATATATCCCACTCCTATTATATGTCATTACCCTGTATAATTTTTATTTTCCGTCACTGCATATTAGAGTGGTCAGTTGCGGTCATTCGTACCTTACTTCTTTGGTTCCCCATTACATAGATTGCGAAAGTAGGTCAGTTACTTGACTTCGTTGGTTTCCCATTATAGATTGCGGAAGTAGGTCAGTACTTGCTTCGATGCTACCCCATTTTATATCTACTGACGTCTCGTTTGAAAGACCTTAATGGCTAGTGTATACGTAAAATAATGAAAAAAATCTCCCCATTCATCCCCCACGCATCACCCCTCGTACTAAAAGTTAACTAATCAAAGCAAACGACATCTCGTTTAAAATGCCTTAACGTCTAGTATATACTTTAAATGATTTTAAAATTTTAGCTCCATTCCCCAAATTCCAATACCCACCAGTACCTCAGAGTCTAGGTCCATCCCCAAATGTTCAGCACCCCCAAATTCAACCACCCATCCACTCCCCAAATTCCAATACCCACCTGTTCAGGACCCCCAAATTCAACCACCCACCCCAATCTTCAACCCACTCTCCAAATTTACACTCAGCCACCTTTGAAAAATCCTTGTCGATTTATTTTAAGTTAAAAAATCGTTTGCCGGAGTCTGGGCGCGAACCATCAACCTTCGCGTCTGAAACAATGCGTCTAACGAACATGGCTATTCGCACTCATATGTGAAAGATGCAAGGAGAGGTATAAAAAAAACTGAGTGCATTCATGTGTTCAGCTTGGTTTGAAGTAAAATAGACTTCAGGATAAGTCTAGTATGCACAGGTACATTCAAAATTTAAACAAAGTATATCAAAAAACACATCATGACAAGTGGTATATCGTTGACCTTATTCTCTAGTATACGAAACATTCTTTTAACATATACAGAGTGTTGCAAAATTATAGTTCGCGAAGTTAATCAACTGACGTATCGCTGAAAAGACATTAACGTCCAGTACCGTTGTGACAAGTGACATCGTTGAAAAACACCCCATGAAACATTCTTTCAACATATATAGGGTGTATCATTAGAGTACAAAGACAAGTGACATATCGTTGAAAAGGGTATCTAGATACGTCTCACATATACAGGGTGTATCATTAGAGTACAAAGAAAGAATCGGGTGGCATTAACCTTCTAGATTCGTCTTACGTACCTATACAGGGTGTATTATTAGGGTACACAGAACAAATCAGGTGACATTGTCCGTCTAGTTTTGTCATGACATGTTATATTAGTATCTGTCTTTGCTTCAATTTTAAAAATTGTTAAACGAAAATTTGAATCTTCATGTTATATAAAAGTTGATGAGAATGTTCAAAACGACGTATCGTTTGAAAGGTCTTAACGTCTAGTATATACTTAAGATAATGAAAAAATTCTACCTGCTCCCGCTTATCCCCCAAGCAGCACCCCTAATACTAGAAGTCAACCAATCATAGCAAACAACGTATCGTTTGAAAAGCCTTAACGTTCAGTATGCGAAACATTCTTTTAACATATACAGTAACTAAAAAAAATAATAACGAAAAACGTGATACGTCAAACGTCATGTGATACAAGAGAAAATTCTAAACCAATTACCCCGAAATAAATTTTTATTAAATCTACATAGGTAATATCGTATTAATACGAGCATCCAGATGTTAAATAGAACGTACTATCAATTATGGTTGCTGAATTTCCTTGACTGTGAAAAGATTTTGTCTATTTCCACACCACCTTGAAGACTTATTCAAAAGACTTATGAGGTAAGACATGGGCGCGCAGCATTTTTTTAAATTTATGTTTGTGGAAAGGCAACCCCATTAGGCCTACGAAAAAGCACTTTACTGAGTTTTACTGAGTTCATCTAATAGGATATTATCAGCAAATTGTTGTGAAGTTAGCTGCATCACCGATTAAAGAAGACAAGATAAGTAGTAATAATGTTTCTTTTTAAAATAGCTCATATGCGCGAATATATTGAGGAGTGAATACATACACACTCCCAAGTTTAGTTAGGAGGTATCCTTCAAACCTTGCAGAGTTGTAAATAACATTTTTTTTTAAATATCAAGGAGTGAATACACAGAATCCCAAGTTTAGTTAGGAGGTATCCTTCAAACCTTGCAGATTTGTAAATAACATTATTTTTTAATATCAAGGAGTGAATACACACACTCTAAAGTTTAGTTCATATATACGTTTGCATTGCATTCATTTATGTGAGACTACCCCCACAACAATCAACAGTAATATCCATAACTAGATTATTATTGAAGCAATATTTTAAATTATGAGGTAAAACAAGATGAAAAAGATACACTACGGAGTGCTATCGATATCTATCACCTCTTTTGGTGGTATTGAATAGTGCCCCCCACGGCAGTGTTTCATCAGTCCTGGGAATGAGATATCTTTTATCGTCCCCCGGGCTGAGTGCAATCTCTTGTTGGACAGTAGAATGTACCTGATGCTTTTCTGAGCGGATGAGATTTTGACAAACTGTTTTCTGCTGCCAGCTATCTAAACATTCAATGTAATCATCAAAATGAATTTTCGTCTTTACAACGCTCGATTTAACACCCTTAGCCTTTTTCGCGATACCCATATTGATAATCATATCCTGTATTTCATCATCATCATACCCAACCTCAATCATTCTTTTACGTTTCTTTTCAAGGTCTGCTTTGGTTGTTTGAACTTTTGTCGTGTACAATTTCGATCTTAAACCCACATAATCTGTCATAGGTACGCCATTGTTCTCATCCTTCATTTTACCGAGAACTTTTTTATTGACTAGAGGGATGCCATACATATTTTTCGGAGGATAGTTGGAGGTGTCGAAATAGGTATGACAATCTGTTCTAATGCGCTCATAGGGATCTTGATCTCTTATCTCATATATTAAACTATCCGTATCTGTGTATAATACGGTACAATTTTCATTAAAAACATTACACATATAACCATAGTGGAAATCGTAAATAGTTGTCTTTGCTAGATCCAAAATGGCCTGTCCAACATATATCGGCTTGTTGAGGAAGATTTCTAGTTTCCTGAGCTCCACCGCCACCAAGTTATCATTAAATATTGTACAACTCTTGAACTCAGGTTTTGTGATGTAAGCCTCAGCGCCGTACCTTCCAGCTCACTCCGTAAGAAGACGAATGTTAACTCTTTTGCGGATGTTCTCCTTGGTCTTTCCAAATACCGCATTATTCATTAACTTAAATATATTTTTTTCAAACTCATTCTGAGCATTTTTTCTCTACCCTCTGTTGAGATCTATGTATGACCTGAGCCAGGGAGATTGTCGGAATTTCAAAACCCGATGAACCTTCTTTAGGATCAAACCATGGGTTAGCGCCTGTTTTAGTGTGCGGTAATGTATAATATACTTCGTCGTATTGGTGAGGGTTGACATTAATTTCGTTAATTCTGATGCAGTTTTAGGAGGCATGCTTGTCTTGGGGTTTATATGTTCAGGACAAAACGGAATATCCTTATGTAAATCATGTAGTTGTCGTGGGTATTCTAGGTCAACCTCAAGCATATATCCTACATCAGCATCATCAGGCACTGTTGTGACATCTATGTTGGGGTCGACCCATTCGAAACCTCCATTGGGGAGAAACTGCGACATACTCCAACCATATTGGTTATTTATATCGAAGAACATCATGAAAGTTTTGGGCTTTGAAGGATCATAATTATTTACATAGGCATTGTTTGCTTTAGCTCGTCTTTTCGAGCAAACTTGGCTGAGGCCCCCTCTAATACCTCGCTCAACAAACAGAAACATATCGAGGTCTGTCAAAAGCTCAAGCTCAATATTGGTATACTTTAACAATGCATCCCAAGAATATCCGGGTAATGTAAAATAGTGGACAGGGTCCAAACCATAAGTTTTGCGACAGCTTGCACGGAATCGCACAAACACGTCAACGAGGAGGAGAATGTCTGTCTTCATGTAAAGATCAACATAATCACCCAAGGTCTGACAGTTGAACGTGTTCCACACCAGCTGTGCACGTTGATGAAGACGGTGGGGGCAGGGCTTATCATCCAATTTGTCATAAAATTTATCGATAGCTGGCAGTTCAGTTTCATGAAATCGATCGAATGAGTCAATGTAATCGTATGGCATCACCCCCTTTTTAGTTAACAAATTAAATTTTTCTTCATCTAACTCGGTGAACTGAGACTTCAGATTGGTGAACTCTGGCATAAAAGATGCTAGTTTATCTAGAGAGGATGCCATAAAACGGAAACTATCTATAAAACGGAATTGAATTGGGGTCTCGTCAACATGTTTAGTAAAACTGATATACTTTTCCATTGTGATTGGTAGTAAATATATCGTTCCCTTAATTCTAGAAGCAATGTCTTCTATAATGAAATGTGTATCATAGCCGCTCAAGTTGTGAAACACAATCGGAACTACGTGGGTGTCCTTGTAGTTAACGTTGCACGACTGATGTGCTGCACCGCGATAGTTATTCTCAGCTATCAAGTGGTTATGATCACGCACTTTTGGTTCTTCACTTGTGAATGGGTGCTCACAGATATGACATCAGATTGCACGATGAAATGAAATTTCATCCATAGGAGTCATATCAATATCATATGAACACCAAAACACACTTACCAAATCTTCAGCTAAACTCGACATTTCATCAGCGAACCACGCCATACAGTCCTGCCCTCGGTGTGCTCGATAAAATGATAGGGAATCATTGTAAGAGCACTTAACATAGTATCCAACGGCAGCTGGAACGTGGCGCTGTGGCTTCTTAGGGTTATCTGTCCGTTCTAGCACGCTCTCTAGGTCTGCGTAAACTATGAATGATGCCGTCTCTTTATTCCTGTAATTTTTAAACCTTAATATGTTTTTCCCTGGCTCAGGCATTCTAATACATGTTTCGTTTAGTTTTACACAGTCTTCAGTATGTTTATCCAATTTTTCTTCTGATCGAAAATCGACGATCACAGAAGAATTTTTGACCTTTATGTTTACTAAGTTGGTTGGATAAAAGTCTCGACATGCTCTTTATCCATACGAAGTGGTACTTTACAGGCGCACTTCCCTCCTCATCCCCATCCTCATAATATTTATCCTGCACCATCAGCAAATTTCCATGTTTATCCTTTTTAAATACGTTGGAAGAGTTTTGAGCGTCTTTTTTTCTTTTTGGAGGATATACACGTTTACAAAGATCTGGTTCTGCTTCTCAAAGTTTGGGATCTGCTTCATTGTCATAGGCCACTGTATCCCTTTCAATTCTAATACCGATGAGTAGTGGGGGTATGACGTTATCAAATCCGAGTTTTTATTACCACAAGAGTACAATGCTGATGTTATGGCCCATGCAAAACATGCATCATCATAGTTCTTTACGTTAATGCATGCGTTCTTTTTCTTAATTTGATAGGGTAGTTCAATATATGAGGACCCCAATTGCGGGGTATATTTGTTGATATTGTCCTCTAGATTCACTACCCTTTTCAGTGCCCAGTCGCTATCTCTTTCCTGAAATTCGCTCAGTTCCTTCATTATGGGATCGGTCACTTTATCATCGAACCATCTATCGATATCCGTATTCCGATAAATGGCTGAATTCGAAGTGGTGAAGTACTTGAACTCATTAAGTACACTTTCTCCCTTCACCACTTCAAATTCACCACAAAAAGCAGCGTTCACCTGGACTGCGGCATCTTTCTTTAAAATATTTTGAATGCGGCGTGTAAATATCGAATTAGCATCAATTAGGAAAGATTGGGGATCTTTATGTTTCAAGTTCGATATTACGCCTGTACTGATTCGTGACTTAAATGCTGAGTCCGAATCCTTCCATCGAACACGTTCCCTAGCACCTTCAGGACGCATAGTAAGCCCTGCCTTCTTCTTCTGAGCCGCTTTGAATTGATGTCTCATGGTTTTAATGTTTCTCAAGCAGGCCTCCAAATGCTGTTTCTCACCCATCGTCTTCGCAGTCTTCATTGCATTTAGAATTCGACGTATCCCCTTCTGGCATTCCATCAACCCTTCTCTAATCTTTCTATCATCATTTGGGGTCACCAATCCTAGCAAAGCAGCAATGTATCTCACCAAGTCAACGAACCGAGCCATTCTGAAAAAAGTGGAAATAATTGGAAGTATAACTTACTTTTAAATTAATAAAAATACTTTCCAAACAAATAGGAAGAGCTGTTAGAGAACACGATTGAACGCTTCAAAGTTTTTTGAAACAGAATGCGAAAAATAATTATTTATAGGTATAAGGTATACTTTTAGTCGGACGGAAAACTGAACGGTTGATTATTTTGAATACGTAACCTCAAATATGTTAGATAAAAATGGAAATAATTGAAAGTATAGCTTACTTTTAAATTGGTAAAAAACTTTCCGAACAAATAGGAAGAGCTGTCAGAGAACACGATTAAACGCTTCAAAGTTCTGAAACATAATGCGAAAAATAATTATTTACAGGCATAAGGTACACTTTTAGTCGGACGAAAAACTGAACTGATTATTTTTGAACACATAACCTAAAATATCATGTTAGAGAAAAATGGGTATAATTGAAAGTATAACTTACTTGAAAATTAATAAAAATCTTCTCAAATTATTAAGAGCTGAGGACACGTCTAAACATTTCAAAGTTCTAAAACAAAAATAATTATTGTTAGGAAGGTATATTGCTTTTGAGATGAACGGAACGGATGATTATTTTGAATACATAACATCAAAAAATCACGTCAGATAAAAAATGGAAATAATTGGAAGTATAACTTACTTTTAAATTAACAAAAATTATGATGAAGAGGAACGCTTCAAAGTTCTGAAGCAAAGTAATTATTGTTAGGTATAGTAAAATTAATTCCTATTTAGAGGTACCAGCCGTTTTAGTAACTTAACGTATGCGGCTTCTTGAACCATCTGACATTAACATGAAATCAAAATTTGACGTAACTTCAAAAACGTGACATCTAATAAATTAGTTACGACGTTCATTTTTGTTGGTAATTTTTTGTTTCAACCGATTTATTAATAATAAATAAGGATGGTCTTATTCTAAATGGGTATAAAATTTACTATATAACGCTTTTTTAGTTAGACAGAGTGATTGATTACTTTGAATAGTTAGACTCAAATATTGGATATTATGTTAGATATTAGAGTTTCAAAATGAAAGCTTACAATTAATATTCAAAAAATATTGCCGGTGAACATAAAACTAATGTGAAAATAAGTTTCAAAACCATTTTATCCGCCCTCGAAAATGCTGTTTTTTCAGCTAAAAATTTTAACACGAGTCAGAGTAGCCAAACAGACAATAAAAAACCTGAGTAGCTAGTCATACAATTGATAATTTGATATAATGCACTTTTGAGTATCATGGAGATAAAAATAAAAATAAAAATTAGTCAGAACATTACATTTAAAACTTATTGTTAAGACTCACATAAGTAATTCTACATCTAACCATCCTACAGAGCAGTCATGATGAAAATTTGCAAGCGCTGTTCTATTGAGCACCCTTTTACTATACATGAACTCTGCGACAAATGTTATATTATAGGCGGAGAAAATAGTGGAGAATGGATTCCATTTAATATGTATTCATGGTCGAGTTACGAAGATTTTAAAAAGTGGCAATTTTATGATCGGAGACACCTACTTTGTGAGAAATGCGGAAAGTTTATGAATAGAACTGATATATATCGCCATATGAAAAACAGACATGATGTTAAAAACTTTTCAGTTAAGTTTGCGTAGAACTTATTTCTCCGCTAAAAAAATATAATTGTTTGAAATATGTGATAAAATGTTTGGTCAGGCAGGAATTTATTTAAGCAAACTAGGTACTCTAACTCACTTCTACCAGAAATTTAAATATCTTATGAATTGACTAGAAATATGGTATATCTTCGATAGTACAAGTGGGCATAGCAAAAAAAAAGTTATGCAAAAGGTATAGCATTTTTTGACGGACGGATTGAAATAAAAGAGCAGGGAACTTATTATTGAAGTAAGCAGTCATGGTTGTAGCTAATCCTATGCGAGAGCACATTTAACTGAACCTAATTAAATGTAGCATTGAACAAGAATTCATTCGGGGCAACTAATGTAGCGTTTGTCTCGCAGAAAGTTTACTTTTCTATGAAGTAGCTAAGAAATATGGTATAATAACTAAGGATTTGCTCGAATGAAATAAAAATTGCTTCTCATTTTTGGATTGAACATAACGCAGCACTACCTACCACATGATTTTGATATTTCACATAGAAAAGGCAAATTTGAATGTAAAACCCTTGAAGACATGAAAATGATTGGAGTTTTTCGAGAATTTATGAAGAATGAGTCTACGGTTGAATACTTTTCTGAAGCTTCAGAACATCTATTGGAAATGCGTGAAAATATTCATTAAAAAAAATGTAACTGCAATATTTAGAAAATAAAATTTTAATTAACAATCGTATTTTATTTTTAATAATTCAAAGATACCTCTGTATTTGCAGATGCCATAGTGATAGTAACATAAAAATAATTTTACAAATATATTTTTAGTTACCTCAGTTATAGGGATACCTCTATATTTTCGGATACCTGGCATATTTTTATTCAGTTGAACAACGATTTAGGTCCAGCGACTCCGGAAGAGGAAAAAGACGTATACATGGAAGAATTGACGAAGGAGATGTTGAGGAAGAGATCGGAAAAGTTACAATTGATGTGTTTTATTTCAACGTTTCGGTAGCGTTCCAGCTTCCGTTATCAAGAATGATTAGCTTTTTAAATTATGGTCCCTATCTGACTCTACGAAAAAAAAAATTAACAACTAGACAATGAATAATATTTTGAAGTTAAAGGAATTTAGGAAGCCAGCTTAAACTTATAATTTTTTTATATATGGTAACATTTTAATCGTATTAATATTGAGGAGGACTTAAAACGAGCTTTCAAATAAAGTATTATTTATCATACTATCCCATTTAAAATTATCAGACAAAATGATAACCACTTTTACGTCACAGAATACCATCAAAATGTCAATATCTTAAATATCTCTACCTCAGAAGTTTAGTAATATAAGTTTTATAGTTTAAATTTTAAATTGAAATACATGAGGAACTGACATAGGAACTAGAGCAGAGCAACAATAGTATATATTTTTAGAAATTGAATAATATTTACGTTTTACAAAGATGTGAAAATATTTTTAAAATCGTAACCTTTCACTCAGATTAGGGTAAATATTGTAAATTTGCTTTATTCATAACAAAGAGATTATTAATGAATAAAACTATTTTGCAAAAATATAAACATCCTAATTTTATCATCATGTTTATTATAAATTAGAATTTTTTTTTTTTTCGATAATCACTCTGTAAAAATATACTCTAAAAGTGAAAAAATCGGTGGATTTTACGGATTGGAATTAAAAAACAAATACTTACTCACGCACTATAGATTCTCTCAACACAAAACTCTTGGTTGACACTTAAAATCACAAACATTAATAGCGCGAATTTGAGTATAAACTGGAGAATGAAAAATACTCCAGTTTATATATATATTTATATATAAATATATATATATATATATATATATATATATAGATATAGATATATATATATTTAATTCAGTACAAAACAACTTTCAATAAGGTCAGATAAAAAATTCCCAGACGAAGTACCGAATAAACTTGCTTATGTAGGTGAACCTCTTTTTAAGAGAAACTTGATGTCGAAAAGTTGGCATAGACACAGAAAGAGTAGATTCCAATTTTTATTGTAAAGTAAACTAATAATTATGTGAGAAAGTTGTCTTGCAAATAGATGTCTCGAGGTCGTCGGTTTATTGCACTTTACAAAACTAAAGAAGTATAGTGAAAAGACTAATCAAATAAAAGGGTTTTTGAAGTTGAGGTTGAACACAAGAAAAAATATTTGACAACCAAAATTCTATTAGAAAAATTGGATGCTAATCTCAAAAATTGTTAAATCAAGAAATTTTTAAACTTTTAAATTTTCTATTTTCTGTCTTTTCACGTAATCTATCATATTATAACTAATTACGGCTTATTTATCTCTTTCAGTAAAAGTACATTTAAGAAAATAAATTTAAAGTTGAACATAGAAATAAAAGAAAAATACATTACGCCTAAAAACTGTTTTGATTCAATAACAAGTTCTAAATCAATAAATCTTATACAAAAGAAGCTTGAAACGAATTTCTTCTTTTTCTACCGTTTCAGATGTGAGGTCATCATTTTAGTAAAACAGTTATAAAAGCGAAGGGTCGAACAGACTTTTAGGTAATATAGGAGTGGAAATGAAAGATTTTTTATTACTGAATTATTTATTGATTAAGCCCAAAGTGTAGTTAACTAAAAATAAACACTAATGGATATGAG
This sequence comes from Lochmaea crataegi, assembly GCA_947563755.1. NCBI lineage: Eukaryota > Metazoa > Arthropoda > Insecta > Coleoptera > Chrysomelidae > Lochmaea > Lochmaea crataegi. Next base: position 15,803,567 of record OX387437.1, read on the forward strand.
ACTAATTGTTTAAAATTTTGAAAAATACAAAAGAGATAATAAAACAGATTTTACAATAAATTTTAGTTGTATTAATAACAAAAATAATAATCAACGAAAGTGATACGATTAAACCAGACTTGGAGTTCATACTACAGGATATGTGACTAGAGTTAAAAATTCATAAATTTTATGATGAAAAAATAAAAAAAAAAAAAACCTTTTATATATTTAGAAAACTCAAAACTAATGAAATTTAAAACTATGTACTTATTGAAAACAAAAATTAAAATAATAACACTAACACCAATCTACAAATAATTAAAAAAATCGCATATAAAAGATTGAGAAGGAAAATAAAAATCGAAGAAATTTACTAATTACATTAATAACAAAAACAATGATCAACGAAAGTGATATAATAATAATAATAATAATAATAATAATAATAATAATAATAATAATAATAATAATAATAATAATAATAATAATAATAATAATAATAATAATAATAATAATAATAATAATAATAATAATAATAATAATAATAATAATAATAATAATAATAATAATAATAATAATAATAATAGCACGAAATTTCGTGCTAGTCTGAATTTACTGTTTGGACCCTTTTAATATTAGTTTTGCTACCAAATAATTTTGTTATTGATATTTTCCTGGAATTAATAAGTTGTCCACCCATAAGTGCAAAAAACGGATTTTCAGAATTTTCTAGAAAATACGTAGCGAGAATTAAAAATGTTTGATTTTTTTGTTTACCAATAACAAAATATCATATCAATCATAGGTACGCATAGTAATGCTGGTATCCCAAAGATAAAATTTGATGATTTGCCAAACATGATTTCAGGTGATTTCTTCAATAAATTCATTTGGAATTATATACATATTAATAAAAATTCGATATTTGAAGTATTTTTGAAACTGGGTACAATCTGACTAATCAGAGGTCTACAGAATTGCCAACTTAAAATCAAACTACTCCTCCTGGTTTTTGAATAAGGTATATATTTTCTTAATAAAATGTGTTCCAGTGTAGATTCATTGTTTAAAGAATGTAGTGCTATTTAATAAAGACTGAAAAAACTTCATAAGTCTCTTCAGGTCCATGGACTCGAAAGTCACAAAAAATGGACTTAAAAAGAATAATACTTAATGGACTTGAAGTGTCGATATAAGATATTTATGTCTTATATACAGGGTGTTTTCAAATGACACTTACAACGTTTGCTTGTAGATACCTCTCGTGAAATTTTACAAAATGATAGAAGAATTGAGGGGTCCAGAAAAGTAAATAGTCGAGGTACAGGGTGTTAAAGTTATAAAAAATTAAATGTTTTAATTTGATAACTTTAAAATGGATGAATATATTGATTTGACATTTGGCATGTTGTTTTTAAATTTAAAAGGGCATATTTTTATGGAAAAACATGTTCCAATTCTTGATCCAGTGGTGTACATTTTGAAGAATATGTCACCTTTCCCCTCCCATTTGTTACGCCACTGGCATTTGGAGCTATTTTTATTTTATTTTGTATCCCCCAATGGTTTTCACGTTAAAAACGCATAACCTTTACATATCAAAAAATGATTGCCGGAAATAATTTCTGTAGCTGCATGGATTCTTAATATCAGTTCCTCCTCCGTTTCTAATGATGTATAGCTGTGGATGATATTTTGTTTAGCGTCAAAACCAAAATAAATTATTTACAATTAAATTTGTTTGTGCAACTTTCATAAACTTTTTGTTATGATCGATTCTACTTTTGAAGAAATTGCTGATATGCAGCTAATATACGGGGAAGCCAGAAAAAATGGTAGACGTTCCGAGCGCTTATATAGAGAAATATATCCAAATCGACCTAGATTTCCATGTCACACTTTTGCTGAAATTGACAGGAGATTGCGAAAATTTGGACAATTTAATTCAAAATTACAAGGTAGCGGTAGAAAACGAACTGTAAGAACTGTGCAATTAGAGGAGACTGTTCTAAACCGTATTGAAAATAGACCCGATTCAACCACTCGCACCATTGGCAAATCTTTAAATGTAAGTAACTCATCTATGTGGAATATTTCAAATGAACAGCGGTTGTATCCTTATAAGTATACACAAGTGGACACTGAAAGTCACAATTCCGGGAATGACCTCTGACACAATGCCTCCAACAGTAAACTACGACCTGCCTTATATCGTCCTGATTCCAAATAGAGACGAATGGGTCCTCCGTAAGGATTAATTATTAAGAGCAGGCAGCTGTTGGTACACAGCTGGATTAAAAACACCCTCAGGCTCTGGTGCAGGTGAATACGGGCGCAGACCTAGGACAGAAATTTCAATCTCTCTAGGATCCTATACAACCGTATTTCAGTCGGAAATTTACGACATTGCTTCATGTGTGAAGAGATTGGAGCAAACCAATCTCACACATAAATCAATAAAAATTTTCACGGACAGCCAAGCGGCTTTGAAAGCACTTAGCTCGTACCATGTCACGTCGAAACTAGTTTTATATTGCCAAAAAAGGCTCTCCTCGATAGAATATCGCTGGTCTAGATCTCTGGCCATTCTGGCATGGATGGTAATGAGAAGGCGGACTCTTTTGCAAGGGAGGGAGCCGCACGCGTTTTTATCGGACCAGAACCTACAACTGGCATCGCAATAAGCTTTGCCAAACAAACACTATATACCACAGCAAGAAGAGCTTTAGACGTCTATATTATGCCAGACGTTTAGACTTTATATCATTTTGTCCAATTTTACGTTGTAAGTGTCATTTGAAAACACCCTGTATATTTTACAGAGTACAAATAAGTTTTATAATATAAGGAGTATCTGTAGGTCCGTGGACTCGAAAGTCAAAAATAATGGACTTAATAAGGGTAAGAATTGACTGAAAGTGTCGATATAAGATATTCATGTCTTATATACAGATAGGTGCAAAGAAAAACGGGACATAGGGATTTTAAGCATATTGTATCAGAACTGCTTTTGAACTAGTCGACCAACATCCAGCTTCAACAGATTAAAAACACGATTATTACAGTCGTTTATTTGGACACCTATAACATATCGTACAATTCCCACCGTATTGTCAGCAGTTTAATGTATTCGATCTAAATATCCGATCTAAATAGTTCACCAACAAAACATTTCTATAAATTCACTCCAATGAATATCAAGTATTTAGCTAGACAGCTGGATTCAGAACCAGTCTAAGAAACTCCGCCCCTTCTCCTTCCTAAATTTTTCTAGTTATCTACCTAGTGTGTGCGAAGTGCGAACTGCGATTTAGTATTGAATAATTATTTGATGGGGGTAGTAAACGACGCTACAAATTGAAACAATATGTTTACGTTTTATGTAGTTCAAATCGAAAATCAATTGTTAAATTCTCTTTAACAATTAATGTATCGAGCTAAGATACTATGTTTTGATTTCTTTTTGCCATAACGGCTTTCAAAATAAAAATAAATTCGTAAATAAAACAAAATAAAATTCTTGAAATTGAAACAAATTAAAAATAAAATACTAAAAACAACTTAAAATGCTAAAACTAAAAAAATTAATGAATCAAAGGTTCAAATAGTCCTCCTTGTTGAGCCAAACAAAAACCGAATCTATTAAACAAAGATAATCTTGTATCTCTGAGCTGATTCGGTGTAATGTTTGCACAATGTTGGACAATTTTCGCCCTTAATTCTATTACATTTTGGGCCCGTTCAAAATTGTGCCGATAAATTTCATTTTTTAAAAAACCCCATAAAAAGAAATCGTTCGGGGACAATAGTTTTGAAAAGTTATGGACTTAAACAGTACTCTCTGCTGCCGAGTATTGTTTACTGACTGTCTGACGCTAATTAAGGACCGCCCTTAGTTGAGAATACGGAGTGGTGGGAATTGTACGATACGTTATAGGTGTCCAAATAAACGACTGTAATAATCGTGTTTTTAATCTGTTGAAGCTGGATGTTGGTCGACTAGTTCAAAAGCAGTTCTGATACAATATGCTTAAAATCCCTATGTCCCGTTTTTCTTTGCACCTATCTGTATATCATATGTTACAGAGTACAACTAAGTTTTATAACATAAGAAGTATCTTTAGGCCCATGGACTCGAAAGTCACAAATAATGGACTATAAAGAATAAGAATTGACCGAAAGTGTCGATATAAGATATTTATGTCTAACATTTATGTTACAGTCAATATATGAAATTAGGCATTATACATATACTGTCTAGCCGGTATATATATTGCATGAACTGCTCCGCTATATATGAAATAAGGCACAAATTATAAACTGACTAGGCATTACATAAAACGCGCATAAAAAGTTACTCAGTTTATTTTGTTCATTGTTTTTAACCGCCAGGAGATTTTATAGTTGTAGTTTTTATCGATAAGGGCAAGGAAAATCATTGAAAAAGCTATACAGTGTTGAGAAAATCGCTTCTTCAATCATTTTCCTGACCCTTCTCGATAAATTAATCAATGATCTGTTTTAACCAAGACATAAATTCTAAATAGTGGGGGACATCGAAACAATTATTTAATTTGCCATAGATTAGGAATATTTGGATATAGTACAAAATTCTATTAGGGTCTTGTTTGTAGATGGAAATATTGAATTGTTTCACAAACTGCCAAAAAATAAGTACAATACGGCCGACGCTGTTTATATAATAACTAGTCGATTTATGAAATAAATATTTTTTATATAAACGGTCTGATATGGGCAGTCTGTATATAAACGGTCTGCGCGGTATATATACGGCGTCTTTTCACAAATTGACTGTAACATATATACAGAGTGGGCCACAGAAAACAGTCCACCCCGATATTTTGCAGTATACCTTAGATTTTAAGGAAATTAGGAAACACGACAAAAGTAAATGTGACAGAAAAAATTACACATTAGCAAACCATAGGCGTTGCGTTCCATTTTTAAGAGGTGTTGTACTTTCAATTAATTAAGACTTTTTTATGCAAAGATGGTATAAATATCGGAAAAAATTCGTGGACGATCATGATGTCTGAATACTCTAAATGCCTTTCTAATTATGTGGCGCACATGGTATATTCCCTATTTAAAAATAAGGGGTTGGTGAAGTAGAAGGCAGGGGGTTGACAAATGACAGATACCTGTATCGTAAAAATGTGCCCTCCTTAGAACAAAAATCGACGTGTTTCCTAATGTCCTTAAAATCTAAGGAATACTGCCAAATATCGGGGGGGGACTGTTTTCTGTGGCCCACGCTGTATATACAGAGCATTTCAATGGAAACTATCCAACCCACACAATTCTGATGGCGTCATATTTATGAAAAAATAAAAAAAAAACGTCAAAAATCATATAAAGGGGGACGTCTTTTTGCTCATATGTAGACGTTATAACTTGAACCCCCTCTCCCCTATGGTCACCCTACCGAATTTTTTAAATGGAACACCCTATATTTAACTTCAAAAATGAAATCTGCTCGTCTTCGCCATTAGAACAATATAAGGTTGTAATCTGTTATACGGGGTATTTTAAAAGTTATAACCAATTTTCTGTCAAAATCGTAACTAGTTCAACATCCTGTATAATTGGATAGTGGATCACATTGTATTTTATATAATTGTCGAAGATTACTATCACTATACTCCTATTTGTATCAAGCATTTCCCATATCTAAAGAAATTAGTTTTTAAGATATTATTTTCATTTTTCTAAGCAAAGTAGTTATTAGGTATGAAATAGTTTACCAGATGTTAGTTTACAGTTGGAAGTTTACAAAATATTATACTTATGGGGAAATAAGAAAAAACACGCAATGAATCAACACTATTTTCACTAAAAATTAATATGTCTTAATTACATTACATCTGGTAAACTATTTCATACCTAATTACTACTTTGCTTAGAAAAATGAATATGCTTGATGAAAATAGAAGGTATGGTAATAGTACTTTTCGACAATGATATAAGATACAATGTGATCCATTTAAAATTACTGAGAAAATAATGTACTTGAGTTTTGACTCACCATGTATTTGATTTAATGAATATTTGCAAAATATTGTGAATTTTGATAATCGTTGGAAATCTTGGGCTTGGGTAGATTATTATTCTTTTCCTCCTATCCAATTATACAGGGCGTTGAACTTGTTACGACTTTGACAGAAAATTGGTTATAACTTTTAAGATACCCCGTATAACAGATTACAACCTCACATTGTTCTAGTGGCGAAGTGAAGCAGATTTTATTTTTGAAGTAAAATATAGGGTATTCCGTTTAAAAAATTGGGAGGGGTGACCATAGAGGAGAGTTAGAGTACAAATAAACTTTTTTGTTTACTTATTTTGCAATTAGGTACATTATGTTATCAAAAGTTTATTTCTTCATTGACTAAGGACCTTATAGTTAAAATATGTTATGTACTTAGATAAAATAACCAAAAAAAATATTGAGACAATCCTGTTAAATTTTTCAAATTAAACAATGAACTCCTGATAAATATTTGAAAGTGGCATAATTCAAAATATAATAATAATGATGTCTCTTCATAACTCTTATGATGGAAAATTGCAAAGTTTGGGACAGATCTTCACCATTTCTCTAATCCGATGGAGACATTTGCCTTTTTCATAGGAAGAATCTTTAGGTACATCACTTAAAAGTCACGAGTGGACTTATCGATATATTGAAAAGGAAAACCATGGTCTCAAAGTGCCGATATAAGATATTTTCAGTGAGGTCCTAACGGATAAATTCCGATATTTCCTAAACGAAAAGCCTTTTCTTAAGAATCTGAGGCACATTGACTTTTAATTTTAATGCTCTACATATAACAACAACATTTGATTATGTAGGGTGTTTCGAATTTCTCATTTTTTTACCACCCTGTAATAATTTTTCCCTGTTACGATTGAAGAGGAAAAAAGTTGAGATAGGATACTTAAGCCATTTTGGCAAGTATTCAGTAGTTTTGTCAAAACAACGACCTAAAGTTGAAAACATGTGCTTCTTTATTGACATTTGGACGTTCTATATTCATGGTAACTTCTTCATAATAAAAGTTTGAATTTATTAAAATGACTGAACCTCCACCAACGAATTCTGATTGGCGGTCGTCTCTAACGATATTAAATCCTGGGAAACTCACAAATTTTTCAGGTTTGAATCTAGTTTCTGATAATATTACAATTCTGTTCTTCTAATAGATGCAGAAGGTTTTCTCTATAAGAGCTAGCCGTTCCACAATTCCATTGACATCAAACTATTCATTATTGTATAATAGATGATAAATTAGTTATAGACATATATTGTTTAATTTTTTTGCGTTCGAATTCTGGACACGAATTCCATTCATTTGTGAAGTGTTCTCCTTCAAACGAAAAACATGTTTTATCCGATTGTGTCAAAAAATGACGTTTTATAAAGATAATATAAGATGTATCAAATGTCAAGCGCTACAATCAACTGACCATTGACATTGCCAGGTCGAAAATACAACCTTTTCTCCCAGGTCTAAAGTGAAAGTAAATAATTGTATACTTTCCAACTTTAAAACCAGCCAAAAATGACGTTTTTACATATATGGTTGTAAATAAAAAAAACATTTCGTGTATTTGGCAACACAGCAATTGGTGGACTTGATGTGTATATTAAATACAAATTAACGCCACGCCCAATCTTCACCTTCTGACCAATCATATTGCAGTAGTGGACCCAATGAACTGATAAAAAGAAATTTCTTGGAATGTCTCTTTGGGTCCATGGACTCAAAAGTCACAAATGGACCCAATCATCTGCTGAAAGGGAAATTATTGGACTCAAAGTGCCGATATGAGGTATATATATATATATATATATATATATATATATATATATATATATATATATATATATATAGGTTTTATATATCTTAGGGATTCCGTCGTAAGGAGGGCTGAATTAAACTCTTATTTACTACCCAACGTTTCGAAAATTTTTATTTTCTTTTTCAAGGCTGAAATATGAACATTTTTTTGGTAGGTATATCTTTTGTTAAATAATTTTTAAAAACTTACGTGTAAAGTGAGTCAATAATTTACAAAACTAAACTTCTTATTCAGCAAGTAAAACATTCTTTGTATGTAAGAAATTTCATATAATACATTGAAGGCACTATTTTGATGTGGAATGTCAAAACTCAAGTGACATTTTTTAATATTTTTTAAGATTGAGTAATAACAGAGTTGTTGTGACTAACTTAATAACTTAGAAGACAGTCTTGATTAATAGTACCATGACTTGTCACTTAATCATGATCCTATTAAAGAAGGAAGTCATATATATATTATCTATTCGCAATTGTTAAAAAGACACAGTTGTGAGACAATTTACTCTCACTAATTACCTCACTAAAATCTCAAGATAACAATATAGCAAATGTAGTATCTACAAAACAAGCCTGTTATAACTTATTAGGTAGATGTTTATCGTTATAAATCTGAAATATCAACAATTCTACTATTATTATGGTGATTGTCTAATGAAAGAAGATATGCATAAGTGTGATTTACATGGTTGCTTTCTCTTTTTTTGTTCAATGAATTTTCATCTAGAGCGGTCTCAAACATTTCTAGGCAGGATCTTTTATGATAATTGGATTCTGAATGTATAACCTTGATGTTGTTGAAATTTGGATGATTACCAGTTTTTATACTATGTTCAGCTATAGCACATGATTGTTTATCAAGTTTTATATCACTTTTATGTTGGGTCACCCTGTCTTTTAGTACTCTAGATGTCTGTCCATAATACACTTGATCACAATTGTTACAAGAGATCTTGTATACTACATTAGATTTTTTCAAGTCTTCATCTTTATATTTTGTTTTTGTAAAAATATTATTAATTGTTGTTAACTCAAATTTATAAGTAAGTTTAATTTGATTTTCATGATCCTACTTCTACGTTACAACAAAAAGCAAACAAATTAGTATCATCACTTAAAAATAAAAAATTTATTTCAGAACAACAAGCCAGAAGTTTAACAACTTACAATCAAACATCTCCTAAATTTTATGGACTTCCGAAGATACACAAACCCACCCTTTCTTTAAGACCCATTGTTTCGTCATTTAATGCACCAAACAGTAATATTACTAAATTTTTAACTAATATCCTTAAAAATGCTTACAATTTAAATAATGACTATTATGTTGAAGATTCTTTTAATTTTTCATACTTCATAAATGACAAACAATTACCTGAAGGTTATGTACTTATCAGTCTTGATGCGGTTTCCTTATTTAGTAATATTCCTATACAACTTTTTAAAAATAGTATTGAAAAAAGATGGGATCATATAAAAAATTACACCAATATTCCAAAAGATTTCTTTTTCAATCTATTGGACTTTATTTTTAATTCCACTTATTGTAATTTTGAAGGAAAATATTTTAAACAAATTTTAGGTACACCAATGGGACAATTTATAAGTCCAATAGCTGCACAGTATGTTATGGATGATCTCCTAGATTTTTGCATTCCAAAGCTTAATTTCGAACTTCCTTTTTTAAAAAAATATGTTGATGACATTATCTGTGCAATACCTCATAACAAACATGAGCATATTTTAAACATTTTTAATACATACAATAATTACATACAATTTACTATTGAACATGAGACAGAAAATAGCATTCCTTTTCTAGACACCAAATTGATAAGAAATGAAAACAATGTAATACAGTTAGACTGGTATAGAAAACCAATGAGTTCTGAGAGATTCATCAATTATTTTTCAAATCACACAGAAAAAATTAAGATCAATTTAGTATTGACTATGAAAAATAGAATTCAAAAAATTTGCCAATCCAACATTACAACAACAAAATTTTAAAAGATTGTATGAAATTTTCAATAATTATGCATATCCACCACAACTACTTAAAAAATTAATTTTTAACACCAGAATACAAGAAGAAAAAATCACAAATGTTAGTAATGATAATAACCAAGAAACTGAACCTAAAAAATATATATCGATTCAATATATAAAGGATGTCTCAACAAAAATACTAAATGTTTTTACTACATCACATCAACATTTCCAAAAAAATCCACCAGGATCATTTTCCTTTCCTTAAACGGTCAATTTATTATTGCTAGGTCCACTATCCAGCATTAAGAGAAAATGGTCCCATTTTCCTGCCTTACGTATAAATGCATAATGGGACCGTCCCATTATCATGCGCTTTGTCCTATTTTCATGCACTACGTGTACGGTTATGGTCCATTTTGCATCGGTTGACATATATATATATATATATATAGGAGACGATTTATTTGGGGATGTGGCAATAAAATACCAGAGAGTACTCTTTTTAAAATATATTCCAAGCTTTCGAATATAACATATTCATTCTCAAGGACTGAAAATTATTAGGATGGTCAAATTATAAAATAAATTAATGTTAAAATTTACTTACATTATTTAAACGAGGATGTCGGTATAATTGTAAAAATAGATAAAAATTAAATTTTATAATTGACATAAACGTTCATTACATATTAAACTCAAAAAACAATATGACATTCAATATGACATTAAACAAAAATTTTAATCTATAAAGGTCTGTTCGAATAAAGTTAATTTTGATTGGAATTTGAATTTTGTAAAGATTGTTTTTCAAAATCTAAGAGATAGGCATACATCACACTAAGGTTATTCAGGTCTGTTTTTTTATTAATGCAATTATTTTCTTGTGAAATAAATGCGGTTTCTAAAAATAGACGTTTTTTATAATTTTTTTCTGTGATTAATACTTTGGCTGATTGATAATCAATTGAATGGTCTTCATAAAATGCGTGTTCAGCGAGGGCACATCTATCAGGATACAATTTACTATCGCTTTTGTGAGAGGAAATTCGATTGGTTAATGTCCTTTTAGTATGACCAATGTATTTTTTATCACAGTTCAAGCAAGGAATTTCATAAACTATGTTAGTTAATTTATTTATCGGTGTTTTATCTTTGATTTTACTGAAAATTGATTTGATTGTGAGGTGTTGTTTGTTTGCAATTTTGATATTATGTTTCTTAAAGATTCCTGAAAGTTTAGGTGTGACTGTTTTTATATATGGTAAAGACAAATAAATTGGTGGGTTAATATTGTCAGTTCTAATATTTTGTGATATATTATCAATAATGTCAGAATTTTTGTCAAATGTATTATATAATATTCGTTTCAGAAGATATGGAGGATATGAGTTTTCGTGAAAAAGATTATACAATATTTTTAGATTTTTTTGGTGGAACTTTTGATCTGAAATTTGAAGAACTCTACTTTTCATCTGTTTGATCAAGTTAATTTTGGTGTTGCGTGGATGATATGAATGATAATTAATATATCTTCCCGAACTTATCGGTTTTCTATACCAGTATATGCTTAACAGCTCTTGATTACAAATGGAATGATATAAGTAAAAACTGCAAACTAAACAAAGAAACTTTTTTAGAATTAATATCATTTATCTTTAATAGTACATATTTTTCTTATAATAATAAAAATTACCAACAGACTTTTGGAACACCCATGGGATCTTCAATATCACCTATACTAGCAGACTATGTAATGAATTATATCTTAGACTTTGTTATATCTGTTTTACCATTCAAGTTGTTTTTCATTAAAAAGTACGTCGATGATATAATTTTATCTCTTCCATGCAATGAAATAGATAATATACTATTCTACTTTAATACATTTGATCCTTATATACAATTCAATATTGAAAAAGAAAATTCAGAACAATATTTACCTTTTCTTGACACCAAATTCATAAGAGACAATAATAATAAAATTTCGATCGACTGGTATAGAAAACCGATAAGTTCGGGAAGATATATTAATTATCATTCATATCATCCACGCAACACCAAAATTAACTTGATCAAACAGATGAAAAGTAGAGTTCTTCAAATTTCAGATCAAAAGTTCCACCAAAAAAATCTAAAAATATTGTATAATCTTTTTCACGAAAACTCATATCCTCCATATCTTCTGAAACGAATATTATATAATACATTTGACAAAAATTCTGACATTATTGATAATATATCACAAAATATTAGAACTGACAATATTAACCCACCAATTTATTTGTCTTTACCATATATAAAAACAGTCACACCTAAACTTTCAGGAATCTTTAAGAAACATAATATCAAAATTGCAAACAAACAACACCTCACAATCAAATCAATTTTCAGTAAAATCAAAGATAAAACACCGATAAATAAATTAACTAACATAGTTTATGAAATTCCTTGCTTGAACTGTGATAAAAAATACATTGGTCATACTAAAAGGACATTAACCAATCGAATTTCCTCTCAAAAAAAAAAAAAAAAAAAAAAAAAAAAAAAAAAAAAAAAAAAAAAAAAAACATTGGTCATACTAAAAGGACATTAACCAATCGAATTTCCTCTCACAAAAGCGATAGTAAATTGTATCCTGATAGATGTGCCCTCGCTGAACACGCATTTTATGAAGACCATTCAATTGATTATCAATCAGCCAAAGTATTAATCACAGAAAAAAATTATAAAAAACGTCTATTTTTAGAAACCGCATTTATTTCACAAGAAAATAATTGCATTAATAAAAAAACAGACCTGAATAACCTTAGTGTGATGTATGCCTATCTCTTAGATTTTGAAAAACAATCTTTACAAAATTCAAATTCCAATCAAAATTAACTTTATTCGAACAGACCAGATAGATTAAAATTTTTGTTTAATGTCATATTGAATGTCATATTGTTTTTTGAGTTTAATATGTAATGAACGTTTATGTCAATTATAAAATTTAATTTTTATCTATTTTTACAATTATACCGACATCCTCGTTTAAATAATGTAAGTAAATTTTAACATTAATTTATTTTATAATTTGACCATCCTAATAATTTTCAGTCCTTGAGAATGAATATGTTATATTCGAAAGCTTGGAATATATTTTAAAAAGAGTACTCTCTGGTATTTTATTGCCACATCCCCAAATAAATCGTCTCCGTTACTGAGTTGGCAAATATTTCTAGTAATTTATATATATATATATATATAGGTTTTATATATCTTAGGGATTCCGTCGTAAGGAGGGCTGAATTAAACTCTTATTTACTACCCAACGTTTCGAAAATTTTTATTTTCTTTTTCAAGGCTGAAATATGAACATTTTTTTGGTAGGTATATCTTTTGTTAAATAATTTTTAAAAACTTACGTGTAAAGTGAGTCAATAATTTACAAAACTAAACTTCTTATTCAGCAAGTAAAACATTCTTTGTATGTAAGAAATTTCATATAATACATTGATGGCACTATTTTGATGTGGAATGTCAAAACTCAAGTGACATTTTTTAATATTTTTTAAGATTGAGTAATAACAGAGTTGTTGTGACTAACTTAATAACTTAGAAGACAGTCTTGATTAATAGTACCATGACTTGTCACTTAATCATGATCCTATTAAAGAAGGAAGTCATATATATATTATCTATTCGCAATTGTTAAAAAGACACAGTTGTGAGACAATTTACTCTCACTAATTACCTCACTAAAATCTCAAGATAACAATATAGCAAATGTAGTATCTACAAAACAAGCCTGTTATAACTTATTAGGTAGATGTTTATCGTTATAAATCTGAAATATCAACAATTCTACTATTATTATGGTGATTGTCTAATGAAAGAAGATATGCATAAGTGTGATTTACATGGTTGCTTTCTCTTTTTTTGTTCAATGAATTTTCATCTAGAGCGGTCTCAAACATTTCTAGGCAGGATCTTTTATGATAATTGGATTCTGAATGTATAACCTTGATGTTGTTGAAATTTGGATGATTACCAGTTTTTATACTATGTTCAGCTATAGCACATGATTGTTTATCAAGTTTTATATCACTTTTATGTTGGGTCACCCTGTCTTTTAGTACTCTAGATGTCTGTCCATAATACACTTGATCACAATTGTTACAAGAGATCTTGTATACTACATTAGATTTTTTCAAGTCTTCATCTTTATATTTTGTTTTTGTAAAAATATTATTAATTGTTGTTAACTCAAATTTATAAGTAAGTTTAATTTGATTTTCATGTTTAAAAACATTTAGTATTTTTGTTGAGACATCCTTTATATATTGAATCGATATATATTTTTTAGGTTCAGTTTCTTGGTTATTATCATTACTAACATTTGTGATTTTTTCTTTTTGTATTCTGGTGTTAAAAATTAATTTTTTAAGTAGTTGTGGTGGATATGCATAATTATTGAAAATTTCATACAATCTTTTAAAATTTTGTTGTTGTAATGTTGGATGGCAAATTTTTTGAATTCTATTTTTCATAGTCAATACTAAATTGATCTTAATTTTTTCTGTGTGATTTGAAAAATAATTGATGAATCTCTCAGAACTCATTGGTTTTCTATACCAGTCTAACTGTATTACATTGTTTTCATTTCTTATCAATTTGGTGTCTAGAAAAGGAATGCTATTTTCTGTCTCATGTTCAATAGTAAATTGTATGTAATTATTGTATGTATTAAAAATGTTTAAAATATGCTCATGTTTGTTATGAGGTATTGCACAGATAATGTCATCAACATATTTTTTTAAAAAAGGAAGTTCGAAATTAAGCTTTGGAATGCAAAAATCTAGGAGATCATCCATAACATACTGTGCAGCTATTGGACTTATAAATTGTCCCATTGGTGTACCTAAAATTTGTTTAAAATATTTTCCTTCAAAATTACAATAAGTGGAATTAAAAATAAAGTCCAATAGATTGAAAAAGAAATCTTTTGGAATATTGGTGTAATTTTTTATATGATCCCATCTTTTTTCAATACTATTTTTAAAAAGTTGTATAGGAATATTACTAAATAAGGAAACCGCATCAAGACTGATAAGTTCATAACCTTCAGGTAATTGTTTGTCATTTATGAAGTATGAAAAATTAAAAGAATCTTCAACATAATAGTCATTATTTAAATTGTAAGCATTTTTAAGGATATTAGTTAAAAATTTAGTAATATTACTGTTTGGTGCATTAAATGACGAAACAATGGGTCTTAAAGAAAGGGTGGGTTTGTGTATCTTCGGAAGTCCATAAAATTTAGGAGATGTTTGATTGTAAGTTGTTAAACTTCTGGCTTGTTGTTCTGAAATAAATTTTTTATTTTTAAGTGATGATACTAATTTGTTTGCTTTTTGTTGTAACGTAGAAGTAGGATCATGAAAATCAAATTAAACTTACTTATAAATTTGAGTTAACAACAATTAATAATATTTTTACAAAAACAAAATATAAAGATGAAGACTTGAAAAAATCTAATGTAGTATACAAGATCTCTTGTAACAATTGTGATCGAGTGTATTATGGACAGACATCTAGAGTACTAAAAGACAGGGTGACTCAACATAAAAGTGATATAAAACTTGATAAACAATCATGTGCTATAGCTGAACATAGTATAAAAACTGGTCATCATCCAAATTTCAACATCAAGGTTATACATTCAGAATCCAATTATCATAAAAGATCCTGCCTAGAAATGTTTGAGACCGCTCTAGATGAAAATTCATTGAACAAAAAAAGAGAAAGCAACCATGTAAATCACACTTATGCATATCTTCTTTCATTAGACAATCACCATAATAATAGTAGAATTGTTGATATTTCAGATTTATAACGATAAACATCTACCTAATAAGTTATAA
The DNA here is from genome assembly GCA_947563755.1 of Lochmaea crataegi. NCBI lineage: Eukaryota > Metazoa > Arthropoda > Insecta > Coleoptera > Chrysomelidae > Lochmaea > Lochmaea crataegi. The sequence goes on from OX387437.1 coordinate 15,819,327, forward strand.
CAGGCTTGTTTTGTAGATACTACATTTGCTATATTGTTATCTTGAGATTTTAGTGAGGTAATTAGTGAGAGTAAATTGTCTCACAACTGTGTCTTTTTAACAATTGCGAATAGATAATATATATATGACTTCCTTCTTTAATAGGATCATGATTAAGTGACAAGTCATGGTACTATTAATCAAGACTGTCTTCTAAGTTATTAAGTTAGTCACAACAACTCTGTTATTACTCAATTTTAAAAAATATTAAAAAATGTCACTTGAGTTTTGACATTCCACATCAAAATAGTGCCTTCAATGTATTATATGAAATTTCTTACATACAAAGAATGTTTTACTTGCTGAATAAGAAGTTTAGTTTTGTAAATTATTGACTCACTTTACACGTAAGTTTTTAAAAATTATTTAACAAAAGATATACCTACCAAAAAAATGTTCATATTTCAGCCTTGAAAAAGAAAATAAAAATTTTCGAAACGTGTTGGGTAGTAAATAAGAGTTTAATTCAGCCCTCCTTTTGACGGAATCCCTAAGATATATAAAACCTATTGAATTATCTACCGTCAAGAATTCCCTTTTGTTTATATATATATATATATATATATATATATATATATATATATATATATATATATATATAAACAAAAAAAAAATGTTCTCTCACTTAATTGTGTTTATAGTAAGTTGAAAGAAATTGATCCTCTCACTGATCTTTCTAATGTAATATATAGATTGACTTGCTCTACATGTAAATCTGCATATGTAGGTGAAACATCACAAAAAATAACTAAACGTATAGCTCTACATAAGAGCGATGCAAGATTATATCCAGAAAGATCAGCATTAGCTGAACATGTTTTTTCTACAAATCATATAATAGATTATAAAAACTTTGAAATTTTACATAAAGAAAACAACTACTCTAAAAGGATTTTCCTGGAAATGGCATTCATATCTCAAGAAGATAATTGCTTAAATAAAAGAACTGATATTCAAAAACTTAGTACAATTTATAGCTATTTATTATCTTTTGACAAAAAAACAAAAAATTCAAATATTGAAGATGAGAATTCTGTTCCTTCATATTAACTTACCAACTATTATTTCACTTGCTAATATACTAAACATATTTAAAGACATTTCTATGACTACTAAAAATTAACATCGATGTCGTAATGTCAATTTTGATAGTTTTATTTTTAATTTAATTTCTTGAAAAAGAAAATTATATCTTATACCATGTTTTTTCTCCATATTATACATATTATATATAGATATTGTGATTAACCTCGCTTAGTTGTAAGTAATTAATGTTTTACTTTCAAACTGAATTTATTTATACCTTTTGAAATATCTATAAATGTATCTTTTGTAGTTCTTTGATAATGGTGATAATAAATTACCGAAAGCTCAGAACAAACTAAAAAGAGTTCACTTATTCACATTGCCGCATCCCCCACAATAATAGTTAGACCTAACTAGTATCGGCAACGAACTATTTCCTATACAGATCCAGAAATGGGGTTCTATGATGACATCAGAAGAAGATATGGAGAAAATTCTTTACAAAATTTAAAAAACTGGACAAGAACTAAAAATAAATTAGCAAGGGAAATAAATAGAAGAATTTTCCTCTTAAAATGTAGAAAATTAGGCATTATTCCTAACCACATAAAAAACGCTATTAAACCAATAGATAAATTACTTATGAGACAAGACATCAATGAAAGAATGAAAAATACAATAACAGGTTAGGTTTTAAACTTTTAAATATAGAAATTAACAATTCTTATGCAATTATTCATACTCTTGAGAATGATATAATTAAATTAAAATCAACCATTATTAATTCAACTTCTGGATTGATTTTCAATGAATTCAACCACAGACAAAATATTAATTATAATAAAATATTCCATAACATTAAATATAAAAACATAAAAAAATTAACTGCATTAAGTAATAATATGATCCAAGAATGTCTAATAACACAACCTAATTGGATAAAAAATCTTACTAATGTAGACATTCCTTATGATATCAATAAATTTCTATCACTTGGACCAAAATTTTGCTATAGAACCACATTTAGGTTTAGACATTCCAGTGAAATCATTTTTAGCAGATGTTGAAAATACAATAAATACTATTGAAAATACTAATACTCGCTCTGTCACTACAGCAAGAATAACTAATGTAATAACTAATTATGTACATTCAACGTTAGATAAAACACAACCCTCTTTCTTTCGCTACTTATTATTCAAAACAAAAAAAATTTTAAAAGAACATCCCGAAATAGTAGTAACAAGGTCGGATAAAGGTAATACTACCGTAGTAATGTATAAAGAAGAATATACAAGATTATCATTAGATCTAATTGAAAATAATAATTCATATAAAAGAATAAATTCTAATCCTACTGCATCATTACAAACATCTTGTAATAAACTTATTAAAAAGTTATTTGATTCACATCAGATCGATAAAAATACGAAAAAACAATTAACCACTTATAATGGTACTATAGCTAAATATTACGGTTTACCTAAAATACATAAACCAAATTTATCAGTAAGACCTATTGTAGCTTCTATGGGAATTCCTACAGAACATTTATCTGCATTTATAACTAATATACTTACTAATGCATATGATTGCAATAATGAATATTTTGTAAAAGATTCTTTCCAAATTTCAGTAACATTCAATAATATGAAACTTCCTCCAAATTATGTTTTAGCAAGTCTAGATGTAGTATCTTTATTTAGTAATGTATACTTAGAAACCTGCTTAAGATCTATTGATAAACATTGGGATTGTATTCGTTTACATTGTAATATAAACAAAAATACTTTTTTAGAAATTATCACTTATTTGTTTAATAATACTTTTTTCACATTTAATAAAAACTTTTATAAACAAACTTTTGGTACCCCAATGGGAGCAAATATATCTCCCATATTAGCTGCATACGTTATGGATGACTTGTTAGACATTGTTGTTCCAGTACTTTCTTTCAATCTTCATTTTATAAAAAAATATGTAGACGATATTATCGTAGCACTACCTATCATAAACATCAATGAGATATTAGAAACATTTAATAGTTATGACCCTCACATTCAGTTTACAATTGAAACTGAAGATACAGAACAATCCGTTCCTTTCTTAGATACCAGACTTATAAGGAAAAATGATACTATTACAGTTGATTGGTATCGAAAACCTTGTAGTTCTGGTAGATATATCAACTATTTTTCATACCATAAATTTTCAACAAAAATAAATTTGATAAAACAAATGAAAAATAGGGTACTTATTATCTCAGATAGTACGATGCATGATAAAAACTTACATATATTATCTAACCTCTTTATTAATAGTGGTTATCCTAAAACATTAGTAAGAAAAATTCTGTTTAACACCCCTCATCCCATACATACTGCAATTGAACCAAATTCAGTTATTACGAACTCAGAAAATGTAACGAATACAACTACAACTAACATATTTTTTGCATCTTTACCTTACTTTAGAGAGCTTACACCTAGAATTTCCAATATATTAAAAGAAGTAACTAATATAAAACTTGCAAATAAAAATGTTCTCTCACTTAATTGTGTTTATAGTAAGTTGAAAGAAATTGATCCTCTTACTGATCTTTCTAATGTAATATATAGATTGACTTGCTCTACATGTAAATCTGCATATGTAGGTGAAACATCACAAAAAATAACTAAACGTATAGCTCTACATAAGAGCGATGCAAGATTATATCCAGAAAGATCAGCATTAGATGAACATGTTTTTTCTACAAATCATATAATAGATTATAAAAACTTTGAAATTTTACATAAAGAAAACAACTACTCTAAAAGGATTTTCCTGGAAATGGCATTCATATCTCAAGAAGATAATTGCTTAAATAAAAGAACTGATATTCAAAAACTTGGTACAATTTATAGCTATTTATTATCTTTTGACAAAAAAACAAAAAATTCAAATATTGAAGATGAGAATTCTGTTCCTTCATATTAACTTACCAACTATTATTTCACTTGCTAATATACTAAACATATTTAAAGACATTTCTATGACTACTAAAAATTAACATCGATGTCGTAATGTCAATTTTGATAGTTTTATTTTTAATTTAATTTCTTGAAAAAGAAAATTATATCTTATACCATGTTTTTTCTCCATATTATACATATTATATATAGATATTGTGATTAACCTCGCTTAGTTGTAAGTAATTAATGTTTTACTTTTAAACTGAATTTATTTATACCTGTTGAAATATCTATAAATGTATCTTTTGTAGTTCTTTGATAATGGTGATAATAAATTACCGAAAGCTCAGAACAAACTAAAAAGAGTTCACTTATTCACATTGCCGCATCCCCCACAATAATAGTTAGACCTAACTAGTATCGGCAACGAACTATTTCCTATATATATATATATATATATATTATTTATAGTTTGTATTTCATATAAAACTCACACAACAATTCTCATTGCAGGCAGGAAGACATCATTGCTTGAACTTGCCAAAGTCACAAGAATTCATAAACTAAGCCCAAAAGAAAAGCTATTATATAAGAAAGCTTTGCAATACAAACGACTTGCACATTCCAGACTTCATGCAAAATATAGTGTGAAAAGAAAATTCAAAACAAATAAGTTTCAATAATCCTATTTACAGAAAAGCACAAGATATTTATTCCAAAAAATTGAAGAGAAAAGGGTTGTAAAGGCTGGTAGGTAGTACATTTTTTACTTTCTATAAGTGTACCTGTCTAATTTATATTGTAAATATTTACTCATTTCTATTGTTGTATATACTCTTTTCCTGTGGGTAATTTTACTTTTAAATGTATTATATATTTAGTTTTCTTTGACCATTGGAAATTTCAATTTTTTATGTGTGATGTTCGTTTTTCATAACTGATGTGCTCCACTTCTTTTATTTGTTTCATAAATGATTGGTTTTTATTGATATTCCGTTTATAATATAATATTGTTAATCATTTCCAGTGTTCTTTATTTAACAATAAAATAGGATAACCTAACACATAAAAAATAGAAATATCATTGTTGTTTCTAATTGGCTTACTGTTATAAATAATAAGTATGATAATCCCTATAATTTTACAATAAAACCATTTGAATAAGTAAACTTTTTTAATTCCATAATCTATACTTTTTGATAAATATGTATGTTGTACATTGTTTTTCGTTATCCCACCATGTAAAAATATTAAAGTCTGGAATGACCAATTTAGCAGATTGAAAACTAAATTTTTGTTGTTGAAAAAAATAGTTTTTATTCTGTTAAATTGGACATTGAAGACCGACAATATTTTTGTGTGAGGGGGGAACAACCGTACCGTCCCGCCTAAATTTGAAATTCGAACATGCGTACTGCCGATCTTCTTTTCTCGATGTCTTTTGCATAGCATGACATACAGCCACTGGTCTTGACTGAATAAGATTCACAGTTACATATAGAGTTTGATCTTCTGGTCTTGGCTCAACAAGGTTCACAGTTACAGCCATAGAGACATAATTTTTTATTTCTCTATGGTTACAGCTATATAGTTCGGTCACCAGACCAACTCTTATTTATGTTACCTATGGTATTTATCTATGCTGTGATCTATGGATAAGGGTGGAGCCACGAGGGATATATTAAGATTTGCTGTCAAAAGAATATTATGTGTTATGGATGCTGTTCAGAGAAACTAAATAAAGTGTAAAACGTGCGTTGTTTATTTAAATACACAACATTTGGCGACGAGGCCGGACATTTTAATCGAAACCACATTTCAAGTATAGTTAGGTTAGGTCCAAGACTTGCATCAACCGGTAATATTCAATAATAAAGTATTACATACATTGAAATGGCGTTAATTGGAAGTATCGAGCTATTCCAAGGAAATCAAGGATATGAGTTCGAATCGTACCTTGAACGTATAGATCATTTGTTCAAAGTAAATGTGGTGGAGGAGAGCATGAAAGTTTCATTGTTCATTACCTTGGCGGGCACGAATGTGTACCAAACTTTGAAGAAATTAGTCGCACCAAATAAACCAGACAGTTTTACTTACGAAGAGGTTAGATATAAGTTGTTAAAGCACTACTCTCCGCCAGTTTCTGAGATCTATGAAAGATTAATTTTCAATAGATGTAACCAAAAAAGTGATCAACCCATAGCCGAATACATAATAGAGTTGCGAAAACTAGCTCGTAGTTGCCATTTTGGTCAGTTTTTGGAGGAAGCCCTAAGAGATAGATTTGTGTGTGGCATAAATAGTGATAATATCCAAAAGAAACTATTGTCCGAAGTCAATTTATCATTTGAAACTGCCTGTCGAATAGCTCTAGCTACAGAAGTTGCCCAGAGACAAGTAAAGTCTTTGACAGATAATGGCAATATTGTTAACAATATTCAATCTGAGAAGAGGAAAATGCCTGTTAAAAAGCACAATTCTTTCTTGAGTACGAATCCAAGTAACCAAGCCAGTGTAAGTTTTAAATGCAATAAATGTGGCCGTAATCATGCAAAAGGTCAGAGTCCAGCTGTGAATTAGAGATGTTACAAGTGCCAAAAGTTGGGTCATGTAAAGTCAGTTTGTCCAAACAGTGGTCTTAGTAGAGTAGCAGCGGTGGCTGAAGATTCAGGTGAAGTAGAAGACACCAGTGAGGAAGTCAACAGTTATTTGTACCATCTGTACAATGTGGGAAGTCCTAGTGTATTGGGAAGTGTAAGTTATGCCCCTCATAAGGTAAAATGTCTTGTTAATAAGTAGAGTTAGACAAGTTTGACTTGAATGTTTGAGTTTGACTTGAAATTAAGTCAAACTCAAGTCAATCATTCTGACAAATAATTCAAGTCAAATCAAACTGGACAATGGTTACAGGTTTGAAAATTCAAACTGTTTGTCAAACTAGTTTGAAAGAGTTTGAAAAATAATTTATTTAGTAGATATACCTTAAATGGGTAAAATATTTATGTTAAATATATTAAGTAGGTACAACATATACATTTATTTAAAACAAAAAGGAAATACATTATTTTAAACATTTTTTTAATCAACTCTAACTTGCTACCTCAGAATTATTCGTGAAAAGTAAAGTTCTTACAAATTAAGTGAAAGCAACAATATATTAGATAGTAACCTCTTCCTCGTATGATATTTGTTAAGGATTCTTGTTGAAGCCACGAATTTAAACACAATAATGTTCTAATAGACTGGTCATTTAATCGGATTCGTATTTTTGTGACTGTCAAAGAAGCTTTCGAAAAATAGCGTTCTATGCAGGCTGATGTTGCTGGGGTGGCAATAAAGTCTTGCCATTTTTGTTAAAGTTGGAAATACAGTTTCGTGCCGTTTCCACCACCGTTTCCACTCTTTGTCAGTGTAAGGTGAATAATAATTTTCTTTATAAATTTCTTGATGGCTTCATCTTTTAAGGATTGTCCCCATGTCGGTAAAGAAAACGTTTCAATTCTATGACTAAAATCCAAAATCAAAACGATACAATACATCCAGTTGGTCCTACTGCCTGAAGGGCAAGAATAATTTTTGCATCAAGATCGTCTCTATTTTCTTTATTATCTAGTTCATGAGCCCATCGTTCTAGTTTGTCGACTGGCATATTGATCCCAATGACCACCATAGGAAGGGAAGAATATTTCTCTCCTTCTAGGATTGTGGTTGGTGTTTTGAAAGTTTGTAAATATACACATGCTCTTTCAATACAATTCCATTCTGTATCATGTATTCCAAAATTTAAAAGTGTATCGGTATTGTCACAAAGGGTATTAGTCGAACGTTAGAATTGTAACGCCTAGGGCAGCATTTCCAATGTATAGTTCCTTCTGGTTTTTACCTCCAGTTTGGAAATGGTCATGTGTAAATTAAATGAGTCGCAAAATTTTGCGAAGTTTAATCTTAACATTTCGGAGTATTTAAGTTTTTCACAAATTACCTTATCCTTTGCAATTGTTGCAGTATTTTCAAATATTGTACTTTCGTTATCACTAGTATCAGAGTCTTCGTCTTCATTTTCTTCAGACGTTAACTCAAACACTTTCATTAGATCTCGAGCAGCTAAGTCAAGAATATGTACAAAACACACGTAATGCTTATTAGCACCATCAGAATTTTCTATTAAGTTTCCCAATTCTTTTAAAAAAGTGAAATTACTATTAGTGTTGTCAGTAGTAATACCTTGAATAGAGTGTGTAATATTGAATTCAGCCGTTATTTTAAAAAACAAAGTTGCCTTTGAAACGCCAGTATGTTGTCCTTTTGCGGGTACAAAATCTAATAAAAAAGAATGTAATGTCCAGTTACTATCAATAAAATGAACGGTTACTCCATAGTAGCCCTTCATCGAAAGGGAAGACCATCCATTCATCGTAAACGAAATTTTTGAGTCACAAGCATTTAAAAGTACCTTTACTGAATTTTTCAAAACATCAAATTTGGAAAATATTCGCGGCTTCAACTGGTTTCTTGAAGGGGCAATTAAGTTTGGATTAATGTAGTTTTATAATTGGTGGGTTATATCATCTTCAAAGAAGTTAAATGGCAAATATTTTTTTACAGTGTACTCCACTAATGGATCCATAAATTTATTTTTCTTCTTCTTATTTTATTAGAATTGGAAATAAACACGTTGCGCAATATCATACTGTTTGATGAAGTTTGATTTCAAGTCAAACCTATAGTTACAGAAATCAAGTCAAGTCAAACTTTTTCACACAAAAAGTTTGATTTTCAAGTCAAGTCAAGTTTGTTGAGTAAAATCAAACTAGTTTGACCTGATGCATCTCTATTAATAACAAAAGTATTCAATTTGAGGTAGATACAGGTGCTTGTAAGACAGTAGTGTCAGTAGAAAGATTTAGAAAATTGTTAAATGTACCACTTAGTCCAGTCTCTTATAAGTTGAATTCAGTTTCAGGCCAAGGAATTAAAGCAGTAGGTGAATGTCTAGTTGAAATACACTATAGCACAAATAACACTAAGTTACCCTTAACAATTATTGAATCTAGTAGAGAGAGTTTGTTCCCTTAATTGGCAGAAACTGGTTAAATGTCTTGTTTCCTGATTGGCAATAGAAATTCTCAGTAGATGTTGATCAAATTAACAGTATTGAAAACAGTGAATTATTGGTTAAATTAATAAGTAAGTAACCCTCAGTTTTTAATAGAAATCTATGTAGCCCTATTAGAAAATTTGAACTTAAATTTAGTTTAAAAGAAAATGCTATCTCAGTAGTAAAAAAACCATAAGCATTGAAACCCAAAATAGAACAAAAAATTAAACAAATGCTACAGGTAGGAATTCTCAAACCAGTAAGTTTCAGTGAATGGGCTTGACCTATAGTCACAGTTAAAAAGAAATTAGGAGATGATGGGCGCATTTGTGTTGACTTTAAAGTTACTGTTAATAAGGTTTTATATGTGGATTAGTATCCTTTGCCAACTCCAGAGGATATATTTGCAACACTCGCTGGAGGCACTGTTTTTTGTGTTTTAGACTTAACAGGTGCTTATCAACAAGTAAGATTACACCCTGATTGTCAAAAGTATTTGACAATTAATATACATATTGGCATGTTTCAGTACACTCGTTTAACATACGGCATCTCTTGTGCACCCGCATTATTTCAATCTGTAATGGATCAAATTTTAAATGGGATCCCGGGAGTACATTGTTACTTAGATGATATTCTTATCGCTGGCAAGGACTTAGGCCAGGCACAAAAGTTGCTAGAACAAGAATTAGGTCAATTAAGTGAGTATAATGTTAATATAAATGTGGAAAAATGTAAATTGTTTGAAAACCAAGTAGATTATCTGGTTTACCTTATACATAAGCTTCCTGAGACCAGACAGGAAGGCAGCTGGAACAAACAGATAAGCTCATTATAGAAATTGTATATATATTTAAACTTTATATTAGTATCAACAATAGGTTTGTTCCAACCAGCGTCAGAAACCGTCAGGATTCTGCGCAGTAACTTAAATACGTTCCAACCAGACATACAAACGATTAGTTAACGATCAGTTTCTTGTTCCAACCAAAATTTAAAACGGTTGGAAAACTATCAGAACGGTTTACGGATTTTCTTCTGACCACTAATCTGGCGCATGCGAATCGCTGTGTTTTTATTTTATTTTACAGTTTCTTTCACTGTTTCATTGAATTGCAGCATAACCTTAAAGTGTGAATTGTGTTTGTATTTAGATATAATTAAAACTAGATCTTTTAAAGAGTGAATTGTGATTGTATTTAGATATAATTAAAACTAGATCTTTTAAAGAGTGAATTGTGTTTGTATTTAGATTATAATTAAAAAGCTTGGTTTTATTCCTAATTTTGATCATAATAAAAATCATGTAAGCCTTTGGATCAGCTGATTAACGATGCCAACATAAGCGCATGTACAGTACAGACTGAAGTTGTCAGATGTTCCAACCATAAACATAAATTGATCAGGGATCAGATTATTTGATGGACATGCGCGTTGAAAACGATTTGAAAATTATTGGAAATCAGTTTGTGATTTGTGGTTGGAACAGTCCTAATAAGAACCATAGTTTCTAAGTTAACCAAGCAAGCATTTTATTTGAATTTTCTAGACATTGTTTACTGGAAAAGCTTTATATATTGATAGTTATCGAATGCTAATAAATTTTCTTACCTTTTCTTAATATATTTCAATCTTATAGTTAGGTGCATGCTGAGTGAAGGCTGGCATCAGAACTTGTAAATATAAATACGTATTTGTATATTATCAGATCTTCATTCGACTTGTCGTAGAGTTAGCGCTTGATAAACTACCGTAATAGCTTCACTTTTATGGAAATAAACCCACAATAAAAGGAAGAACTTGCACTCATTTTCACTTGACCTTTCCCGAACCTCCCTGAGATATTTTCCCGGGCTTACAGCTGTTTTATTATTATTTAACAAAGAAGGCCCGTAGAAGTACTTTTTTCACATACTAGTATTATTGCAATAAACATTTTACATACTTTAAAAAATTACCTGTTTGCGCGATAGATCTTTTTTGTTTATTTACAGCATCCATCGGTTGTCAGGACGGTAGGTTGTGTTTACTGGTTTCTAAGTCCAACACGTCGGTAAGTGATTCACTTACGGTAAGTAAATTACTTACCGACGTCTTAGCCCTACATACATTTAAGTGGTCCTAAATAATATATTACTTCATTCATTACACAAAAGGAACAAAAAAAATAAGATGATTTATATTTTTTTAATGAGCAGAACCGAACAAAACAATATAAAAAGTGATAAATTAGCATGAAAACAATTTCACAGAAAGGACAAAAAAATCAAAAATATTAATTTGAAACATTAAAATTAAATGTACAATTGGTACATTGGCTAATTTCTACTTCAGTATCACTCTCACTCATTTTATATTAGTAAATTAATCGAAAATTAAAGTTAAAATATAATCTGAAGTTTCACAGTGAATGCATTTGTTTGTTGATAAATAATATCTTGGAAACACTTAGCAACTGCCCAACGATTATTAAATTATATCATTGGCAAGTCGGCAATCGCCTACTTTATACCAAAATGCAAATATATTTTAAACTGATCGAGAAATATAAATGTCATTTTTCACTTTTCGTTCATTTCGAAGAAATTTAAATTATTTTATTTGAAATTTATTTCAATACGATCGCGCAAAAAATGGTATAAGCATTACGTTTGCTGGGTGTCTTTGATGTAGTAAGCATTGTGCTGGAAGTAGGTAGAGCGCTGCAGGTAGTTGGAGTACTGTAGGTAGCAATGTAAGAATATGACTCTGAACCTGTAATAGCAATAAGTACAATTTTTAGTTATACCTATCTGTCAAAAACCATTTTTTATAACCACTTGTGAAATGGGTCACTTTATACACTAGTAATGCAATATATGTAGTAGTTTTTGGAATCTTCTTGTACATTACCTAGTAGTTCAACAATCTCCTGGTTCTCCTCAGGTAATTTCTCCATACCTTTTGTAGGTGTTGGTATATATAAGTTTGGAACTGCATTAGCTATCAAGTTTGTTCTATTATGATGTGCAGCAAACATCATTTCTTCGGAAAAGTGGATAGCATATTCGAGAATTTTTTCTCCTTGATATGGGGATATCCTCTCTTTGGATTATTTGAATCCATTGCCTAAAAAGCTGAGAAAAAAAAATTAAATGAAGCTATATAGTAAACATCACTCTAAACTTGCAGTCATTAAATTACGAAATGTTCTAGTATGTATCATTTTCACAATATGTGTTTTGTTTACAATGTGTTATTAAACTCAAAAGAGGAGTATGCTGCAGTTGACCTGATTATTGTGCAAGTTAAAAGTAATTGAGCTCACTCAACATATTTTGAATCGATTATTCAACACATACTATACCTTATTTTTAAACTAAAAGGAGCGATTTGAATTTAAGTTGGCATTTCTGCTGCCTAGTGATTGGTCGGATTGCAGCCCATTTCACACAGCTCTTTTGATGCAACTGACAACGACATTTGTCAGTTTTGTGTTCATTTATATGAAAATATTCATTAGTTCAATCTAACTGTACCCCTTTTTTGCGTTTGTTGTTTTATTTTTAACAAAGTATCATATTCCAACCAAGTTAAGTGCTATTTTTATTATTTATTCAGTTTGAAAAACAAAATCCATGCTTGTTCTTTCTTGTTAATAATATAAGTTTCCAAGTAAAATCTTATTTTTCTAAATATTTTTACATCAAGTTTTACATACATTGCATTTTTCGATATCAAAACCTCTGTTTACTTTTAGTTTGTGCTATACCTAAGCTTCCAACGTAAATAAAGAATAATTGAAACATACAATTGCTTTTTCTACGTACTTATTTATCCTCAAATTATTAACAAATTTTACATAAACTACCTATTATAACCATACATTTTTTCCCAATAATGTGTCATTTGCTCACTACTTTCGCCATGGCCTGTGGCCAATAATTATTCGATATTTAGACATGCCTTGATCCCTCATTGGCTACGACAACTACCAGCAGTACAAAACATATTTCACGTAATTGTCAATTAGTTCAAAAAGTCTGAACACGACCCTTTCGGAACACTCTCCCAATCTAGTTACTTTTAGTGGTGTGTTTGAGGTTTCCTAAAATGCTCCTCCTAGTTTAAAAACAAGGTATATCAATAATAGAATATCATGTTATAATAATGTAGTAATCACATTGGTACACAAATTATTATTAATCTTTATTCGGCCTATCCCACCTATTTAGTATAAAAAAACATTAAATCAAACACAAATCTATTTACAAACCTACCTCTGGGTCTTTAGGTAGGAGATGCATTTTAAGAGCGCGCTCCCAAATTAGACAGCTCAAAACAGTTGGCACCCCTGACTTGCAACAAAATTTAGGTCATTTTGTAAAGAACAAATCTAAAGAACGCAGTAAAGTTAAGTGTTGAAATTTTAACACAATATAACTTGGACCTTTGTCTTGGGGATCAGGTATTTTGGTTAAGTTTTGTTATAAAAAAGATATTAGCCATTATGTGATGGTATGTTTTTGACAGTTTTGACAATTTGTGGTCACCAATTTGAACGCCAAGATCTGATTCCCAAAAGAAAGCCTAGAGAATTCTGTTGAGATTGTTAGTTTCTATATTGTCTTAACTTAGCTATTATTACTGACCGCTAGGTGAAGTTACGTTGTTTGTTCGTTAAAGTTCATATAATACCCTTCTTGGTGTGCGTCATTGATTGTTAATGTCTTTCTAACACATTACGTTGGAAGAAATGGAAAAAAAAGGCAGGTCTGTGATTAATCCTAATCAAAATATCACAATAATGAACCGTTTAAACGTAGTACAAACGTTAACCCTAATATTTGACTTAGAAAAATTTGATTGGTTGATGTTTAGATTACGCGCAAACGCGACCTATCAATCGGGCGAAATTACATCGTTCAAAATACTATGCAGACGTTCCTTTCGTGTCTTACGTATTTTTCCAATGTCCAACTGACAGTTCTCGTCAGGTCTGTACTTTGTTGTTTACGGTAAATTATTATTTATGAAAAGTGAATATTGATCTTATTGTTAGCATTTTATTTATTCAAATGCAGGACTATATTTACCAATATTAAATTATTTTAATATGTAAATTAAATATACAATTTGTTTTATTTTGCATTGTTTTCATATCCCAAGTATTATTAATTTCATAGCCTTTTCGAATTTGGCTGAATACGATCCAGATGATTTTATTTATCAAATTGAAGGTTAACTATATGTCAAAATAACAAATTAAATATCGACATACCCAAAACCCGGATATACGTCACAAACGATGACGCACACCAAAAAGGCTGTTATATGAACTATACCATTATAATTATTATCGAATGTATGACACACAAATTGCTGTACAAATAAAAGCATATGTTATAATATATTTAATCAACTCTTATTATTAACATCTACCATATCCATCGATAATTAATAACAGGTTATGGGCCCAGATGGAAATTAATAGATATAGAAAATAAGATTTTTGTAAAAAGTGACAGTTTAAAAATTTCTTAGTAAAGACATTTTTTTGAAGTTTAGCCAGCCCGCGTGAAAAGAGCAAGTAACCCAGAAAAATGGAAGTGACTCAAGAAATAATGTAATTACAAAAACTCCAGGGACCGGAAAATTGGGCGGTCTGGAAATTCCACACAAAAATCGCGTTAATCTCAAAAGAAGCGCAGATGAATGTGTATCGGGACAAGCTGGAGATCTTCAAGAGAAAAGAAGCATCAGCTCAGTTTGTCATCACATCAAATCTGAGTCCGGAAGCTGTGCTGCACGTGATCAACTGCACGACGGCAAGAGACATGTGGTCAAAACTACATGAGGTGAACGAGAGCAAAACTGACACAGGTATACATATGTTAAATCAAAAGTGGTACATGATGGTCAAAGTTGAGGCAGACAGCATGATAGCGTACGTTGCAAAAGTACAGGAGCTTGCACACAGATTAAAACAAATGGGTGGGACCGTTTCTGATAATCAAATAATTATGAAAATTCTCTTAACACTACCTCCTAATTACAAACATTTTATAACAGCCTGGGAATCAACGGCACAGGCCGAGAGAACCCTTACAAATTTGGTTGCTCGACTCACTATGGAGGAGACACGGTTAGGTAGCCATATATCAACATTAGACACTGATGAGGCTCTAGCTGCAAAAGGAGGACATAATAAATCCCAAAAACCCAAGAGGAAAGGAAAATGCCATTACTGTGAGATTGAAGGACATTGGGAGAGAGAATGTCGCACCAAGGCAAGAGACACGAAAGGGTCTGGCAAGAACGAGAACCCTAGAAGGAAAAAACAAGAAAATGACCTCATCGAGGTCATGCTACATACGTATGTCGATAACGGAGAGACACGAGATAGATGGTGTCTAGACTCTGGAGCAACAAGTCACATGAGCGGTAATAAACATTGGTTCGCAGACTTGGAAAGTCTCAAAACTAAATTACCTATTAGAATAGGAGATGGTAAAATAATACATGCGGTTGCTAAAGGCAATAATGATGTTAAAGCATTTAATGGTAAAAACTGGGTAGATAGATACCTAAAAGATGTATTGTTTGTACCAGAACTAAAGTTTAATCTTTTCTCTTTGAGCTCCACCACGGACAAAGGACTGAGGATGTCCACAGACGGAAAAGCTGCAGATTCACAAACAGTGGGAGCACCGTAGCAGTAGGCGAACGGGTTGGAAACCTGTACCTTATGAAGTTCAGAATGCCAAACGAAAGGAAGGAAGCAAAACCACTGGAACACGCAACAGTGGGAGATGGAGATTCTACGTTAAAGATATGGCATCAGCGACTTGTGCACCAGAATTATGCGCATGTGCAAAAGATATTGAAAACAAGAAAGGTAAAAACTTATCGAGATATAAAGTTCCTAGATGAATCCACAAATAATGAAGCTGATATAAAATTCACCAGCACAGAAGAAAATCATCAAGAGCAAGAGGACCAACAAGAGCAAGAAAATCTTCAAGAACAAGAAGAAGAAGAAGATTATGAAGACGCTGAAGATAGACAAGAGCCAGAAGACTCGGCATATGAAGACAGAACGCTGCAAGAAGACGGCTCAAATGAGGAGGGATCAAATGAAAGTCTAATGACTGACGATGAAGGCGAATGCAGGGCACCAAAGTGCATCAAGCCGAAAGCAGACGTATTAGACTGGGTCCAATGTGATCAATGTCAAGATTGGTATCACACTCAATGTGTAGGAGTCCAGCTCAAAGACGTTCAAGATGAGGAATATATTTGCGGAAGATGTGCGAACACAGGTGCCAGAATACTGATAAGTGAAAAAACGACAAACTTCACACAAGCTCAGAAAAGTGAATACTATCAGAGCTGGAAGAAAGCCATGCAGAAAGAGATGGAAGCTTTACAACAAAACAACACTTGGATTCTGGTGGATCGACCAGAAAGAGCGAACGTGCTGACTAATCGCTGGGTGTTCAAACGGAAACTCAAAGCTGATGGAACCACGGAAAGGTTCAAAGCAAGATTAGTGGCAAAAGGATGCCAACAGAGATCGGAGATCGACTATGGGGAAACTTTCAGCCCCGTCGTCAAGTACGACTCTGTAAGATCCGTGTTAGCACTAGCAGCATCAAAAAACATGTATGTTAAACAGTTTGATGTGAATACAGCCTTCCTCCATGGTGACTTAACCGAGCTAGTGTACATGGAGCAACCAGAAGGATTTAATGACAGCAGTGGGAGAGTCTGTAAGTTGAAGAAATGACTATATGGTCTGAAACAGAGTCCCAAGTGCTGGAACAGACAAATAATTAAAATCTTCAAGAAATTCGAACTGGAATCAACAGACGCAGACTCATGCGTATTCAGATCACCCGGAAGCATCGAAGAATGTTTAATTGTGACACTTTACGTTGATGACGGTATGGTAGTAAGTACCAACAAGAAAAAGGTCAAGAAATTCATAAAGTTATTGGGACAAGTGTTGGAGATCTCAGTATCAATACCAAGTATGTATTTGGGAATAAATTTGACAAGACTAGCGGATGGTTCATTCCTAGCCGACCAGAAAAGGTATACTGAACAATTGTTAGCAAAATTCAGGATGACAGAGGCCAACAAAGTCAGCATACCAGCGGATACCTATCAAGATCTCTACGTCGCAACGAAGAGAAAAGAAAAAGAATACCCGGAAGAGTTCCCTATCGAGAAGCAGTGGGAGGATTACTGTTTCTAGCAACTGTAACGCGACCTGACATTGCGTATGCAGTGAATCGAGTAAGTCAATTCTGTGAAAATCCACAAAAGATTCACTGGGAAGCCGTCAAGAGGATATTTAAATATCTTAGAGGTACCACAGACTATGGCATCACATTCAGCGCGGCAGCAGGTTACAACAGATAATCATGATACTCAGACGCTGATCACGCTAAAAATCCGAACTCAAGGAGAAGCCTGACCGGATATTTATTGAAACAAGGAAATTCACCTGTAGCATGGGGCATGAGGAAGCAGAAGTCAGTGACGCTCTCCACGTCTGAATCTGAGTTTTTAGCTGCATGTCACACAACGACAAATCTAATATGGTTAAGCCGGCTGGTTAACCAGTTAACTGCAGAAAAAGCAATACCTACGCTCCGCATGGACAACCAGAGTGCAATCCCTTGGAATAAAAATGGAGAATTCCAAGCACATTGATATCAAGTACAAGTTTATTATGGAAAAATATCAAGACAAAGAACTCCATGTCAGTCACGAACCATCAAAGACCCAGCTGGCAGACATGTTCACTAAGCCGCTGAGCAAACAGCGTTTTGAGGCTCTAAGAGAAGGAATGGGAGTCATCAAAATAAACGAAGCTCAAATATGAATGAGCAAATAAAGTATTACCAACAAATTAAAATTTTTTTTGTCTAAGGTTCCTGTTTAAGTCAAATGATCAGCAGTCATATCAATGAAAGGAAAACGGACCGGGTCAGTACCTGAGCAAATGAAAGGAACAAGAAACCATGTTTTATTAAATTTTTTTATTGTTTGTTAGTTTCTATCTCACACATAAGTATATAAACTAAAGTGGGAGTGTTGAGATTGTAAGTTTCTATATTGTCTTAACTTAGCTATTATTACTGACCGCTAGGTGAAGTTACGTTGTTTGTTCGTTACCATTGTAATTATTATCGAGTGTATGACACACAATTTGCTGTACCAATAAAAGCATATATTATAATATATTTAATCAACTCTTATTATTAACATCTACCATATCCAATTTGAACGCCAAGATCTGATCCCCAAAAGAAAGCCTAGAGAATTCGATTCTGAAAATATGAAATCTCAAATCATTGTATTTTTTGAGATTTGTTGCATACAAAATTTTGGAAACGAACATTAGTTCAGACGTTTCACCGTCTTGATGGATGGCGCTGTATGGAACTTCAATGAGAGATGATGACGGTTTTGTGTCCATAAAAATATTTCAAATTATTTATTATTGTATGGAACTTCAATGACAGATGATGACGGTTTTGTGTCCATAAAAATATTTCAAATTATTTATTATTGTTTATAGCATAGGTTGTCAGTATTTGTAAGTGGTTATAATAAAATAATCTTCATGCTGAAAAAGTAAATTTGTGCTTCGTAAATGCTCTTTATATTTACTCCACATGTGCTCCATCACAAGTAACGTGTTTAGTGCCTATATTTTTAGCTACTGCTAGTGATCCCACAAAAAAGTGCCCTATATTTATTGATCCCCATATCGGGGCCTTTTGGTTTCTCCGGGGACCTGTACACAACCATAGACTTCATCAGCATACATACATCGGCCACCCGAGTTAGTGAGAAAAACTACATTGGTAATAGTAATAAATGCATTCTACTAATTGACCAAAATAGACATTTCATATTTTCTTCTATACTGTTGTAATCTTTTATTTTCGAAACACAGGAATAAAAATGTTACATATATATATTTTTGATCTTCAATTTTTCCAGGTGATGTATCGAAATGTTATTATAAATACTTTTAGCAGTCTTCCTCCAGTTTGTAATGAACGGACATGCCTGTTTTTCCATTGACTCTTCTTAATCTTAATTATTCAAGTAAATTATACCAAAAATGTCTTCTTTTATTGAAAACAAAAACAAATCATTTAGGCAATATTTTTGTTTAATTGTAGTATTACAAATTTGAAGTACAGAGTAAGTAGGCAGTTTTTATATTAATTATAATACAGAAAGAAATGCAAATTAATTAGGTAAACTATAAAAATGTTTATTATAGGAATAAACAGACATGTCTGCTTTTTCAATGATCCTTATTAATTATTCAAAAAAATCACAGCAAAAATAGGTGCATGTATGTTTTTATTAAAAAAAGAACAAATCAAAAATATTCTATAAAAATTAATAAAATTATTATTAAAATATTTTTAATGTATTTGTTTTCATATTTATTAATACATAGCAACTGAAGTTCGTCTTCCATTTTTCTCTACCACTTCTCCTCAGAACAAAAATAAAATAAAAATTTTATAAAATTATCCATTTTTTACGATTCTACACTCACAAGGGGTGGTGATAACCATCGACATACTGAAGACTTGATCCATATAGTTATAAAGACTGAAAAAAAAACAATTTAATTCTAAATACTCTAAATAAATATTTTTACTAACAAAATTATTTCAAACTCATTTCAGCAAAAGTTTTAAACAATCCATTTTATCAGAACAGTAAATGAAATAAAAAAATTAGATATTTCTTCTAAATAGGTGTTGACATTTTTTTACTTACTGAATAGTTATAGCGAACTATATTGAATATTATTTGGACCTGTGCGGGCAGTTACATCAGGCTTTGTTTTAATTACATAATCAGAACTGTAAATGAAATATAAAGATTAGATGTATCTTCTAAATAGGTTTTGACATTTTTTAACTTACTGAATAGTTACAGCGAAACACTGCTATATGAAAATTATTTGGACCTGTGTCACCTGTCAGTCCTGAAAATGAAAAGAAATTAGATTTTTGTAAACAAGACTTGTTAGTGTTTTTACTTAAGCATTAGTATTGGCATCGATATCTTTGTCCTAATGATCTGGATTCTGTCTTGCCAGACTTCTTTTTCTCATATTCTGATATTGCTTGCTTGATATAATGCAATGCATTTCTGTCCTTTTCCTATTTGATTTCTAATTATTTCAGGAGCTATACATTCTGTATAGAATTGCTTCAGTTTCAGACGCATTTTTTCGGCCCATATTTTTCTATCTATCTCAATTTCCTGTATATATAGTTCTATATTATCGCAGACATACACAACAAAGTAACATCTGCTACTATTAGCCCAACACAACCCCGTTGTGTTGTGACTATTAGTTATTTTGGTGTATTCTTTGGTTATATTCTGGTTATATTCAATTGCCCGATTGCCCCTGGATCTAAAAACACACGCTACCCCTACCCAGCCGAATTTGTTCGTTTTTTGCACAATAAACGTAAATGTTTAGAATTTACATAGTTGCCACAACTATAAAAATAATGTTGAATTTACTTACCTAGTTATTGTATTATTATCGAATTTTGAAAACATAAGATACCTAACATACAGGTAAAATGGTCACTATATAGATATTGCAAGTACCTAAAAATATACCTAATATCTTATGACGTGCATAGATTTTCTTGTTAAAAAAAATTTTCTCCTTGTTTGAGGATTTTCGTATAACATGGCAACATCGGTTGTGAATGCAGCATTCTGTATTTTACGATTTTACTTGGCTCTTTTGGATTTTAAAGCTTCGATGCCAAATGTAAAAATTATCCCTAGAAATCCTTAGATGCAATTTAATAATCCTCTCCATTACGACGATAAAAAGAGATGAGGATGGTTATCTAGTTTTTAGCTTGCCTTAGGTAATAATAATTGTGAAATAAAATTAATGAATGCTGTAGGTAACATTACATTTTAAAAAATTTCGAAGCATAAATGTTTTGTAGGTAACTTTGTCTTGTCAATATAGTCGAAATTACCTTGCAAATTAATTGATTATATATTATTTAAAACAATGGAAGAAAATAAGAACCCAAATAATTATTATGAAAGGATGACTTAGTAATAGTGTTAGATGTTGATTTGAAAAATATTGTAAAACAAAGGAAGACTAAAAAATTAATTTTGTATACCTACTCTAGAAATGGCAATAGCGCTTCTCATTGGAATAGCTTTGGTCATATACTTGTTAGAGTTGAAATATCTGAGCTTTATTTATTTTTTCCTTCAATCTGTTTTCTTATCTTATCAGAAGGTACTAGTTATGTGGCATCAATTATTTTTGGAATGAGGGTAGGTCCGTAGAATGGGTAAAAAAACTGAAGTTTCTAAAACGTTTTAGCGAAAAGCTCGGTCAAATTCAGTTCCTTTTTGTATAAACATATTTTAAAATTAGTAATCTTTTAAAAACGAGAAGATGTTTAGAATTAAAAATTACTTTCAAATAGGTATTCAATATTGTTTATTTAGATCAAAAAAATAATTTTTTCGATATTTTCTGTGAAATAAAAACATTTTTGATGTAAAACAATGTGTTAAATATTTGAAAGTTATTTTTAATTCTAAACATCTTTTCTTTATAATTTTTGAAATTGTCCAAAATAAATGTACCTACCTACCTACTTGAGACTCTTGAGCAAAAATCACATCTAATTTAAATTTTGATATCTAATGTTTATATTATACCTAGTTTATTTCGTATTCAATAAATTATTTAAAAAAAAATGAAAAATGGTCCGTAATAATTAATAATGGGTTGTAAGTTGTGTTGTATATATTATATCCATAGGTAACCTATCACGTGAGAATATTCACAAGATTTGCTTTTTGCAGTGTTTTTTCATTCAGATAATTCCAATGGATTTTTGTTAGGTCGGCTTGGTTTGCTTTGTATTTTATCATTAGGTACTTACCTACTTCTCAATAAATGGAAATTATAAATCTCGATATACCTATAAAACTTGAAAATATAGAGAAACGACGATAATTATTGGAATATTATTTTAATTTCAAAATTAACCTATAAAAGTACAGAAAAAAATTAAAGAAGAAAAGAGAATACCTATAGGTAAAATAAGCATACTAGCAGTTGAGTAAAAATAGAAAATAAATGAAATCATAATTTACCTATTGCGATTGAAAATAAAAATATTTGCTGGCAGAAATTGTGTTTGTTTGAAACCAAAACATCGAAACAGCTGATCCGGAGAGAAGTTTGTTTGAATCGTCAAGAGCATAGATAAATACTTTATACCTATACGGTCAAGAGTGGAAAGACAAAAAGAGAGAGAGAAAATAAGTTGCATAAATAAAAGCCGATTCGGTACTACTAGCGACATCTATCGTAAATATTTTGAACCAAAAAATTACTAGATAAGTAACAAGTATTGTGCGGAGGGCCCTCTTAACATCCTTACTTGTATGCTTACAAGTGGGAACAATACAGTACTGAACCATGATGTTAATGTTAATAAACACAATCACTAAAAAGCACAAAAATATCTGTTTATGTTTATACAAATTAATATAAAAATAACCGTACTATACACGAACGAAAATCTTCAATATAAAATGGAGGTTATATAAATGGCAGTCTTAATGAAATCTGACAGATCCTCGATTACGTGGACAGCGACAGGTGGAATAACTAAATAAACGAAGACAAAATTTATAGTGAAGTGAACATAGCATGCTGATGAACATCATCATTTATATGACACAAATAATGAATATTATATATTAAATAACTATGACCATAAATTTTAGAACAATGTGTAACAAAAGTTTTTAAAACAGTATCAGCATAATCTATTCCTATATCTGTCAAGCGTTGTTTTGATATTAATATGTTTATTGCACAGTGCAGTAATAAAAAATGCTCATAAATAGCAATAGGTATGATACCTTCTAAAACCACAGGCCCCAAATATAAAACAAATGTTCTAAATTCAGTGGCTTTCCATCGTGCCAGTTCTGACAGTGACCGACGTTTTCTATTAAATTCAATAGAAATGAACTTACTACAACATTCTAAAGCATCAGATATTTTTTGAACTTTAGAACTACACAGTCTAACCTTTAGTGGCCCACTTGTCCAAGTATTCAACAGTTTTCTTACTACACCCAAGCACACTGTATGCATATAGTCAATTGGGAGCTGGGGTACCATTCCAATTGAAAGTTCCACCAAAGGTGAAATACCTGTATGATGTCATCATAAGTCTTCCGCAAAAAAGTATCATCGGTACGTTTTTGCCTTGTAACAAATTTGATAATTACTCGACCATCTATATAGTCTCCTGCTTCAATGCATTTTTCACATGAAAATTATGGGACTTAATACACTTTAGAAACGAACGTGCTGGAGTGTCGCAAATAAATGCAAACACTTTTATTTGATAAAACTGGCCCTTAAAGCAAAATCTATTATCAATTAAATATTCTAATTCAGATATAAAATCATCAAGAAAAAGATTCAAAGGTTTTGAAGATCCATAAAATACTCCAATAGGAGATGGTTTACTATTAAATTTTTTATCTGGCCTAAAATTGGCCACAGCTGACTATTACAACTTTTATATAGAGGTAATCCATCAATATTAAAAGCTATTTCAATTACAGAATCGGTAAAGTTTGTATTGTGTAACAAAATTTTTTCTAATGTAGAAATTCCTAAATGACAACAGTTTCCTTTATTCAAGGGGCCCATTAAAGTTTTCATTGGAGTTTTTACCAAAATACGTCAATTTAAAGGCAGTTCAGGATGTTACTTTGACAAAACATGCAGTAAATCAGTAAAACTATTATGTGCTACACTGCCTGTCCTAATTACCCAATTTCTTAGATCCTGACATATTCCTAATTTATTAGAACATTGAGAATTTTCTCGTACATCTTCAGATACAGTTGTGTCATGTTTACATGGAACTATAGTATTTAATTGAAGTGTTTCATTTACCAAACAATGATTTAAATAATGTAAAATGGGATGCCTGAAGAATTATGACTACTCACAACACTTACAGCGGTTATTTAATTAAGTACAGTTACCTGTAAATAATTGTCATATTAGTAAAGCGTATTCTATAGACGTCAAAAATAATAGTTCAATACTATTACAATGCTTTACAAAATTAGAAAAACAATTTTCCAAAGAACAAACCGTTCACTAAGAAGCAACTACTTCTCGGGCTATATGCCCCGACAGACATTCTTTGGAAATTTGTTTTTCTAATTTTGTAAAGCATTGTAATAGTATTGAACTATTATTTTTTGACGTCTATAGATTACGCTTTACTAATATGACAATTATTTACAGGTAACTGTAATTAAGTAAATACCTACAAAACCGAGATGGTTTTTTTTCGATATAGAATTTTGTTTTGTGATTAGATGTGGAGATGTCGCTGATATCTCACTCTTAGCATTTCCTTTACTGAGGTTAATGTATTGGTGTGGTATCAACGTAGTCTCCAGTCCAGGATTATGCTCTCAGAGATTCTGGACGAATGGCATCTACCTTGTACTGATGAGGCGCAAATACGCCGAAACCGGTCTACAAGTGATGTTATTCCTTCTAATTGAAACCAGAAAGGTTGGTTTTATCTTAACAGATATACCAACATCGTTGACTTTAGAAGTGTAATTCAATGTCTGTCGGTTCTTTGGAAAATTGTTTTTCTTATTTTGTAAAGCATTATAATAGTATTGAACTATTATTTTTGGACGACTTACAGCAGTATTTAAATGAACAGTATCAATATGTTTTATATTAGCATTTTCATGGCTTACCTCATTTGGTTCCCGACGTTTCTTTAGCCTTCCATAAAATTGTCATTTGCCAACAACAGCTTTATAGGGCATCCTCAGTTTGATTTAATTTATTCTGCTCTAACTTGTAGTGTTTAGGAGTCCGCTTTAACCAGGTTTTAATAGTCTTCGATATTTCTGGTAGTTGAACCTGGTATTGCTATATTTACAGAATCTGGAAAAATTATTGTATAGAATATACAATCACCAATATTTATTTAGTCATCCTTACCAACGATCACTTTTTAAGAAGATTATTATTAAAGGCCTTTTTATTATTTCTTGATCCTAAAAAACTCATTTGTCTAGCTACTTCATAAGACAAACAACATCTCAGTGCTGAATTGGTAACAGCGTTGAGTGTAACTCAATGGTAGCAGATACCACACTATTTTTGTCTAAGCTGCCCAGATATTTGCTCTATAAATAAATATATCATTATACATTACAAAAGTTTTTCCAAATATATACAATTGGTTTCATTTCCAGTGAGAAAGTTTTCCAGAGTTTGTAAGTCCTCAAAAAATCCAATTGGTAAATTTACAGGAACATTGGGCGTTAACACAGAAGGCTGTTCAATTATGGGTCTATTTTTTAGAAGAGACAAAATTTCCTTATTTTGCTCAATGATCAGCGCTAAATGTGATACCAGTTTGTTCTGAAAATCTTTAAAAAGAAACATATATATTAGTATTGAGCTGTCAACAAATGGCCATCTTCAACAAATACAAGAGGCCATATATCTACTGCAAATAGTACTATCAAAGTCTACTTACTACTTTGCACATCTGCATTGCTTTCAACAAGGTTTCTTTCAGCTTGTGTGATATCACTATATGTGCCTGGTGTATTACACAATGTAACTGATGAACTGATACAGGAACTTGTGGAGCTTCTAGGGGTGTGCGAAGAAGTTTCTTGAACAACTGAAAACAGAATGCCTTAACAACCACAAACCAAAGTTAACTAAGCATTACCTTTACAAATCTTCGGTGGTCGTTTTAATGAATCCTCTTCAGATTCAGTGTCACTGCTGTAAATGAACCGGCGCGGTTTGAATCTGTCGTTTCTTCTCTGAAGTTACCTCATCCACTTCTGACTGTAGATCTGATGTAACTTCAGCTAATTTCGCCTTTGCTTGAGCTTCTTCAAAGCTTTCTGCAGAGAATTTAATAAAAATTTGCGGATTACAACAAAAAATTAATCTCTGATACACAAGATATGTTTTTTAATGGTAGTAGTTTAATAATAGAATATTTGTGATACATACCGTATCTGAAAATACGTTTCACGGTAAATAACTCCCAGTTTTCTGTGCAACTCTCCCCTTTCTTTACCGCTTTATCATAGAGTGCACAGTGTGCTGTGATAGAGTGCTTGAGCAAAAAATACTCACCAACCAAGTGGTGTATTCTTTGGCTTGAGTTTTATGAAACTTCCTTCTTTCTTGGAGTTGTAGTATGGAGGGTAGAAGGGAGGAGCACCATCTGAATGTATTAAAAAGTGTCCATCGAAAGGAAGCAAATTAAGGTGGCGCCATAGTAGCAAGTGGAAAGATTTGAAAAACAGCGCCATGAATTATTAGAGTGAGATACAAAAATAAAAAAGGAAATACTACGTAAATAATTGAGATTTTAAATACTGTATATTTCTCAATTACACAAGTCACGAAAAATACTAAATTTTTCAACCCAGCACACTTCACTCGGCTTATAACCCTAAATTCACATCATTTCCATTAGCTACACGAGCGCCATTTCGGTGAATCTTCGAATTATAATTTGCTGTTTACAGGTGGACACTTTTTCAACTTGTCACCCATACAAGATGGTGCTCCTTCCTTCTACCCTCCATAGGTTGTAGACACTTAAGGCAATGATTAATACGTAAACGCAGCATTTGACAGGTACGCGTGCGCAGTAAGTACTTCTCGGACGTATTTAGATACGTTTCGTAAACTTGCGTGTTCGGAACACTCGAATATTCGATTTTCTTCACGTGTTATTCAACTGCTACTCAGTTTAGAGAGCACCTCAGGTGTAGATTCTGAGACCAAACTAGTAAAAATTCAGAGAGTAGTCTTACCGGTTCTCGGGTAATCCTACTTGAAATTTATTTTAATTAAGGTATTGAAGGAAATTAATTATTAATCAAGTTACTGAAATTAATAAAAGAAAAATTATGGAAGTTAAGAAAGGCAAGTGGGCGCCACCCTGAATAATACTAGTTTATTTGTTTCTCACATCAGCATTATAGCGACAAATCCTGGAATATTGGAAGTGAAAATAAACTTTATGAACAACGTTATTAAATTTACAAGTTGTATAAGGTAAATGTACTAGTCCTTGACCTGTTAGTGCTAGTGCTTGACCTACTACGACAATCGTCCAACTTTAAATTGATTTAAAATATCTATGATAAGTATGAATAGTATTTTTTTCGGACTAATGCATTGCTTAATTATTTGGTATTTAATACATAGGGGATAAAATAATAAAAGCTATGTAAACCATGTTAAATACGACAATATAACAAATTACTGCAGTGTATCAGTAATTGACCTAAATAAAAATAGTCGAGACTAGTGTTTGACCTAAAGAAGCCCTAGTGAATGACCTATCTGTAAAATAAATATACTTAAGACCTACCTACACTTATTGATTTGTAAGCTGTTAAATGAGTATTTCAACAAGTGAATATTTAGGAAATTATTTAAAAAAACACATCACTAGAAACAAAAGTTTAATTTCTTGATAATAACTAGGCAATAAAACAAACAAAAACTAACAAATTCGAATAAAATAAATTAAAGTAATTAACAAATATTTTTAACTAAAAAAATTTCTCTATCTCTGGAACGTGGAGTATGCCTCTTTTATTGACAGCCTCCGGCTTTTGAATTATGTCAAGGACATCTTCTTCGGAGTACCATAAAGTATCCTCCTTATCTGGCCATTTCCAATATTTGCCAGTTTTTGTCATAGCTTTCACAAAATATTCCCGTTTCCCGTCTTTTTCCTTTTTTTGTAGCATAATACCTGGATATACCGAGTCTTCATAACGGACAATAACAAAAGAATTTTTGGTTATATTTAGTCGAGTATTGGATACAGTATTAGTATTTCGACTCCTGTTGATTTTGTTTTCTTCTTTATTTTTTTTTGTTCTCGTTAATTTTCATCACTGTGTTACGTCTTTTTTCTTCATTACGTTTCTTTTCTTCCATCTTCTCCTCTCTCTTCAATTTCCTTTCTAATTTTGTTTTTTCTTTACATTCCTTATCATATTCCTTCTTTTTCTCATATTTCTGATATTCCTCAGATGAGATTACTACAGGAATCTTCTCTCTTTTATTTTTGATTTGTTTTTTTTCATTACTTTTTTCAGAGGGCCAAAACAAGTATTTCTTAAATGGGGTCGGGAAATTCTCATTTGCTGGTCTCTCGTCAAATTTATTGGGTGTTGATTGTAATATATTAATGTCAATTTCACTTAAAACAGCTATTGAATTTGAATCGTCTTCAGGAATTTCTTCTGAAACAATTTGGATGGAATCAAAATTATTTGTTTCATCTTTAGTTTTCTTTTGCACATCTGCGACAAAGTGAGTTGGACTTTTTGTTACTTCTTTATCAGCATTATGATCTTCATCGCCATTGGCGGTATGATGAACTTGAGCTATTTCCACAATAATATTTGTTTCATGTAAGTCTTTTCCTGTTGTCTTAATAATAGGTTCACTTATATTTACGTTTTTGGTATTTGCAGGTACATTAATCAAAATTGGTTGAGTATCACTATGTTCATTGAACTCAGTAATGGCATCTATATCAGTCTCATCGATATTAATAATTAAACTATCTTCTTCTAACAGGTCAAAATTGGTAACTTCTAATGCAGACGCTAGTAGAGAATCACTTAAAGTAACCATTTCCTTATATTCATATGCATCAATAATTTCTTTTTGCGGTTGTATGACTAAATTGTTATGCTCTTGTGAAGTAACTGTTTCGTCATATCCATTCGCTGGCAAGGCTAAATTATTGTCTTCTGGGGTAATTTGTTTCATCTTCTGCCAAAATTCAAATAAACTCGTATCTTCGACGTTTCCTTTCCAAGTAACACTACTTTCTTTAAATTGTTGAATTTTCTCCTTACCAATTTTATTTTCAAAAAATAATTCAAATCGCTCATCTATTTCTTTTCTTTTTGGCTTTGGAACATCCGTTTTAAAAATTTTTTGAAATTTTATGTTATCGGCATTGAAAGGCTGCAAACCACAAGTTCTGAAACCATTTGACAAAATTGAGTGCCTATTTTCCATAGAATTTGTAGTTACTTTCAACAAAGGAGCAAAATGTTCGCGTGATAGACGTTCGCCATCATTTTGTATTCTCCAGTCATGCACCGTCTTCTTCCACTGATTTTTTAGAGGGTGGAAGAATGCCACATCCAAAGGCTGGAGAATGTGAGTAGAGTTTGGAAAAAGGCATGCCAGAATTATCATATGTTTGGAGCAGAACTCACTTAGCGGTAACGACATATGCGATGCATGCCCATCCACGAACATAATTACGGGCAGATCCACTTTATTGTTCAGTAGCCAAGGATAAAATTGATTTGCAATGTATTCATAAAAACACTCTGCTGTCATCCAGCCGTTATCCGTTCTACCCATCGCCCAATCTTTCGGAAAGGTATTTACAACTTTTGAGGGTACTCTTTTAAAGCTATAAACTACCATTGTTGGAGGTAACTGTCCTGCTGCATTGCATACAATTAAACTAGTAAGACACTCCTTCTCATCGTTATTTATGAAATTATAGACTGCCTTCTCACCCTTTTTAACGAGTACCCTATTTTCTTTGGGGCTTAGGAAAAAAGCAGTCTCGTCGCAATTGAATACGCGATTGGGGAAATCTAGAACATCAAGATGGCCATTAGTTTTCAGGTACTGGGTAATTTCTTCAAACCATATTCGTATCTTTGTTTCTGTTACCGAAGCTCGAGCCTTGGTTAGGTTTTGAGAAATACGAAGAGATACTTCGGGGTGTCGGTTGGAAAAGAGCTGGTACCAAGTTCGACCAGGCCTATTATTTACGAAGGGATTTCCCCTTTTCATGTTTTTCATCAGAAGCTGGACGCTGTCCAGTAAATAATCTTTCGTTGCTGGGAAGCCTCGATTTGATATATGAAACAACCATTCTACTAACAACTTTTCTTCTGTATGGGACAATATAGACGATGGTCCCATTTTTCTCTCTAAAGGAGTTATGCCTTTGTGTTTGTATATCAATGTCGTTTTAGGGATATTATACATTTTACTGGCTTTATAGTACGACATTCCATTGGCAACAGCTAACAGTGCATCTCGCAATTCTTCCTCAGAATACTGAAACTTTTTTTTTGGTGCCATTCTGAAAAAAATATACTCAAGTGAGTACTTAAGTACGAATCAAAATATCAAATTCTAATGAAAATGAATATATCCCCTTGATCTTTTTTTTATATCTAATAATTGACCGGTATTTGATTTAGTGTTTGACCCACCCAGTTAACAACTCGACACATTTAATTGTGAATATTAATTGTCGGTCAAACATTAAAATTGAAAACATAAGATTTTGTAAATTAAAACAATGAAACAAAATATTATTTAATGTTATTCATCTAATATTATCAACATTCAACGTGCATATTGTACTTGCTCGCATTATTGACCAATATGAGTTAGTGTTTGACCTATTTTTGATCTAATGTTTGACCTAGTATTATCCTTCCTTTCAAACATATAACAGTTAGAAAAAGTGTTGGTCAAACACTAAACCATATCTACTTTGTCAAGTTATTAATAGATTGGCTACAATCAAAAATTAAATTTTTTTAAATGTATACAGAATTAGATCAATCGTCAAATCATTAGTATCTGACCTAACGGACAATTATTGAATCTGAAGTATTTTAGGCGGCACTAGTGTTTGACCTACATAAATATATGAAAAAAAACTAAATTTAGTAATAAAAACAAGTATCTTTGGTGAATTACATATGCTAAAATAATAAACAAGCCGTGGATTTTGGTTTTAGGTAAAAAAAAACGATTAAATACTCACTTTATGTTGGTAGCAGTGCTTAACATAGAACTAACGAAAATGCACTGAATCCGGCGGGACGTTGATGCACACTGTTTGGCATGCAAGTTACAAGGATGGTACGGTAGGAGACACCGTAGTAATGTTTTATAATTAAACTAATAACATGTAGGTGGCACATCATGTATTGCCTATGAAATTATTATTTACGGAATTCTTAAAAACAGCCTTTATATTTAAAATAGGTCAATAACTACTACTCGGACGCACACTAGTACGTTTACCTTATTGACTTTTTTTTAAACAATAAACAGAAAATAAATGACTAGGTTGAAGAGTAGAAGAAGCGATGAAATATATAGATGTTACTTTCCTGGAGTGATAGAGTCCTGGTTCCAGATAAAGTCCTTGGCAGATGGAGTCCTTGTTGAAGTTCCAGGTAAAGTTCTGGTTTCAGGTAAAGTTCTTGTCCCAGGTAACGTTCCTGTCCCAGGTAGAGTGTCCCAGGTAAAATGCTAAGGAACAATAATAGTATCAGGAAGAAATTGACCGAATTTAACAAAATCCAGGATGTCTGAAGTATGAATTTGATATTACAATGTTAAAGAAATCATTTATAAACGTGGTTCATACATCCTGTATTTTAGATGAAAGAAATAATAAAAGAAAGCAAAAAAAAACAATAAAATCGAATAATTGATTCTATACCGGTAAATGCAGACATATTTTAAATATCTATATATTTTAAAAAGGTTTGAAATATATTCAAAGAAAATATGAAAGAAATATGAAAGAACCAAAAAACAAAATCATATCGATATATACTTCTGGCACTGGAACGACATTGCTACATAATAAAAAAAGGAAAGTGGAAACTGCTAAGAAAGAATAGTTAACACACATTAAAGCGAAATAACTTACCATTCACACGAATGCACTTTTTAAAGATAAGATAAGATACAGTAAAATTTTGCTTCAATAGCACATGTTCATAGGAAAGAAGAATGAAACCTCTTCGCCAATGTTTAAATACATGAAATCATATGAAAGAGAACAGACTCACGTCTCGTGTTCATGTCAAGCTCAGACGCTTTGACCAGGAAAGGAATTTACATTTCAATAGTGAATTCCTTATTCACATTTAATTAATAATTGGTAGAAGAAGAGATAAGAACGAGGTCGAAGTGGGAATAACAAATAGCAGTGGATATTTTCACGACAGACGGAACACGTTCGGCCCTTATGAAAACGTTGATTTCGACTCATGTCGACAGTAAATATATTCAGCCTCGAAACATTTCTCGGTGTTGGGTATGAGAAAGGACTGGCTATTCGCCGCCCATACGATAATTTATTATTAATAATTTATTATTAATTAAATAGAGAAAAGTAAAGTGAACGAAATTATTGTTACAGTTACTTCACTTGTTTATTTTTATTATAAGTAGAGTGTAACATAATCTTTCTTTTCTGGTAAGTATATTACTACAATTTTAATGTTATGTTCGTAAAATTCTATTCCAGAAAGTTTGTTTTAGTTCATATCATGGAAACAGCTCACAATAAGTGGGTGTTTTTTTTTTCTGTGGAGGATGACTTGCTTCTTGCCAGAGAAGTAGTTGGGCAAAATCCATCATTTTCTTCATCTATTAACGGTCCAAAATACAAAATTGCTAACATATTTTACTTAAATAACAGTAACAATAAAATTGGGTTAGGTAAATTGTCAATGGATTAAAATGTAAACAAACGACAAAGCCGGCGCCTCAACTCGTTTTAAGATGCAATGAAATACGTAATCGTATTGGGTGTACGTCGTGTCACTACGTTTACGTGTATGTGCTGCCTTAAGTGTCTATATACCTACAACTAATAAAACGAGGGAAATTGTCGTCTAGAGGGAAGCGATAAGCATTACGCTCTTTTTTAGTTTAGAGGTTATAATCATATCTGATATCTTTATCTTCTTGCTTCTTGATTATAAAAATGGATTATATTTAAATTAAAATAAAACTATTTACTTCAAATTTGTTCTTCATTGTATTTTGTATTTAAATTTTTATTATTAACTATTAATTGGTTTTACTAAAATATTTCAATAAAATAAATAATAAGGAGATTTAATTCACATCGAAACATATTAATCGATTGATCGATTAATTTAGGAAATCGAATGTACTATCTAGAGTGCATTTGAGACGGTGTCATTCTAAAGTATAAGGATCTATGGTATACGGAAACTAATAAAATTGAGACTGGGAATAACGCCTTTCTCTAAATGAATTAAAGTACCGTCCCAAATGCGAAATGCACTCTAGATAATGTTCGATTTCATGGCTGAGAAGTCACACGTGGTAGTCACCAACGAGGGAAGGCTCGTATACGTCATCACCCTGCGCGCGATTTAAAAACTAGACTCAAAAGTTCTATTTAAAATTTTAAGTTCTTACATGTATGTTATTCTGAAAATAAAATAAAAGTTATTGGGTTTACATAACCTAGACATGCTTAACGTAAGAAAACAAAACAATAGGATTCTGATAATACAATAACTATTATTATAGAAAAAGCAAATTCATGAGCTTATTTATTTCGTATTATGTATGCGTTAGTTTTACGTGAAATACACATAATTTTTCGACGTCTATAGCATTCAGTGATATGAGGAAAATTCAAGCATTATTATATATTTAACCATAACACACCATTGTAAAATTGTTTTTCAGAAAATTCCTCAAAATTTAACTGAAAGCAATTTTACATGTTTCGTGATTTTCACGTGGAATATACGTACTTTGCAAGTATGAAGGGTAGAAGGAAGGAGCACCATCTGCATGTATTAAAAAGTGTCCATCGAAAGGAAGCAAAGTAAGGTGGCGCCATAGTAGCAAATGGAAATGGCGCCATTAATTATTAGAGTAAGATACAAAATTGAAAAAAATTAAAAAAGGAAATACTACGTAAATAATTGAGATTTTAAATTCTGCATATTTCTCAATTACACAAGTCACGAAAAATACTAAATTTTTCAACCCAGCACACTTCACTCAGTTTATAACCATAAATTCACATCATTTCCATTAGCTACACGAGCGCCATTTCGGTGAATCTTCGAATCTTCGAATCTGAGGTGATTCCAAAAATGTATCACATGTTGATTCCAATTGGTACAGAGTGGACAAAAATACAATAGTTTTGTTTGTGCTCATAAAGTAACTCGTAACATTCTTTATTAGTCAAATTAACAATATTATCAAAAAGTAGCGGTAATTGGTTTAAATGTAACACCCCGTAGTTTGTTAAATTTTTAGATTAATAAAAATGAGCTGTTTCCAAACATGTTTGGTACTTGTGGTCTAGCAGACAGAATATGAAAGAAATTATTTCTTATCAATTAAAAAAAAAAACATAGTCGTCTAGTTTTTTGTGAAATGTCATTATTTGTTTAGTAATTTATTGATGTTCAGTGACAGTTTAGTACTACAATATTTTTGGTATTCATGAATGTTTTA
Organism: Lochmaea crataegi; assembly: GCA_947563755.1. NCBI lineage: Eukaryota > Metazoa > Arthropoda > Insecta > Coleoptera > Chrysomelidae > Lochmaea > Lochmaea crataegi. Next base: position 15,853,918 of record OX387437.1, read on the forward strand.
ATTATTGCTTAGATTTAATTTGAAGTAGAAATGGAGTTAAGTGTAAAACAAAAAATTGAAATACTTATGATGATTGGGTATGGAGACAGATCGCGAACTCAGATGGAAGTGTGCAATTTGTTTAATGGTAAATATCCAGAAAGACCTATAACGCGTTCAACAGTCAGTAAGATTGAAAAGAAATTTCGAGAAACTGGTACGGTTGAAAATGTACGCAAATCAGGTCGTCCCTCTGCAGGTGGATTGATAGACGTGGACCCATTGAATGGCCAGCGAGGTCACCAGATTTCAATCCTTTGGATTATTTCATGTGGGGCCATCTGAAGAATGTTGTGTATCAAACGAAACCAGCAAATATTCAATATTTCTCAAGACACAATAAACAAGGTTCAACAAGAATTTGTACACCGTTTGGGTAACTGTCAAATACAGCAAGGGCTGCAGTTCGAACATTTATAAAGTCATGTATTTCATCATATTCTGTCCGCTAGATAATAAGTATTTTTGATAATATTGTTAATTTAACTAATAAAGAATGTTACGCGTTACTTTATGAGCACACACAAAACTATTGTATTTTTGTCCACCCTGTACCAATTGGAATCAGCATGTGATACATTTTTGGAATCAGCTTAGCTAGAGTAATCCGAAAATTGAGACAAAATGGGGGTGTTCCATTAAAAAAAAATGACGGTGACGTCATTACTCGAAAGTAATTCACCCTGTATATTAGATTAATATTTTAAAATACGGTAAATTAAAATCAAAAATCGACGTGTTTCAGGATTATTTCTTAAAATGGTCTGTTTAGCTAAAAATGAATTTGTTCCATACTTTACGGACACAGTGTATAAAGATGTACTATTATTCTGCCTTATGATTGAAGATATATTCTAATTGTCAAATGTATAAAGGAAGCAATACCAAATGATATTATTTGTAAAATATTTAGACCACATAAGGATACTTGTTTTGCAATACATTCAAAGATACAAGATACTGGAAAAAGTATGAGTTAAAATATTCTAGATTCTTAAAAATAGCGAAAATACATTTGTAGTATCTAAAATAATTTTTAAATATCAAAAACACTTATGGGGAATCTACAATAATTTTTTTTTATAAATACTTACAACTCTATAATCCGTAAGTCAAGCAGTAATTAACAATAATTATTATAATAAATAAATTCGTACACTCTTACTACTGAAGTTTCAAAGTAAATTATGTACATTGAAGATTTTTGTTACATGTTCCTATTTACTGTTTTTTCGGTAGACCAAATACACTGTGTAACAGATAGAGAAAACACTAGCAGATTTTCGCTTAGCATGCAGCCAATGCTTATTTTCTGCCTTTGTAACACAACATACCATATCAACATATTATTTATTTTAGCTAATGTCACTTCATTGTACTAACTGGGATATTAAAAACTGCTGAATATGTGACATAAACAAATTCATGACAAGACTTCAATCAGTCAACGTTTATTATTGCAATTTGCTGATTACTAATGTTCACCCATATGTGGAACTTATATTTCACAGCTACATAGAAATCAAACGACCACACCAGCAAAAGTTCAGCACTAAGCATTTTAGATGTACTGCTAATTATATTGGTGCACTTTTTTCAAATAAGTAGGTATACATACATACATTGGAGACAAATATATGTATGCAAGCAAAGAAAAATCTGTTGAATCTAAACTCAGTACTTGACTATCTTACGATACTTTTCAAAGTTATTGAAAAGATTTCTCAAAAGTATCTTTATTTTCGAATATATTATTTTTCACGACGGCATTACTTAAAATTACAATAAAATCTGGCAAATCGATAGTTTCATCTTTGTCTAGATAGTGAATTACTCCTGAACGATGAAATAAAACAATATAATTTGTTTAAAACTTCATTATATTCGAACTAACGTTCGTTCAATATGGATCTTCATCAAGTAAAAGCCTCATGTATTCAATTTTTTAATTACACCTATCTTCATCTCCGTCGCTGATCCACAGAATATAGGTTGCACTTCTTACTTTATGTGCATTTTATCAATTTTTAAAGTCTTGGATAAAAATAAATTGTTAAGTAGTTTCACTGTTAATAGGTTTGTAGGTAAATTAAAACAAAATTGTGACAGTAATATTATATTTCATGAACAAATCTACCAAACATAAATTTTATCACATTGTTTGGGTAACATGTAGACACTTTCAACAAGATATGCTCTTTGACTAGAACACTTAAAAAAAGAAACAAAATATAAAAATAATGATTTGTGCTTAACCATAAAATCGCTTTGGAATATAGGCCAAGATATAGGTAAATATTTTTGACAAAAATCCTTGTAGAAAACGGATGGTGCTATTATATAAAAGACATTACTTAGTATAATTTTGATATGTTTTGGACACGCGAATGTTTTTCAGTGATTGGTTATGTTATAAACATTTAAAACGAAAAAAACCTCCTTGTTGTACTTTTTTTCATCTAACGTGAAAAGTATTTTTTACGTTATATGAAAAAAAACTAAAAAAGGGAGTTTTTTTTTGTTATAGATATTTATAACAAATTACTGAAAAACATTTGCGTGTCCAAAACATATCAAAATTATACTATGTAATGCCTTCTATATTATGGTATCATCCGTTTTCTACCAGAATTTTTGTCAAAAATTACTATACTTGCTTGCTCTATTGCTTGGCCTAATAATAGATACTAAAAAAAAACTAAAAATGTAAAATCGATATTTTCACATATATAACATATGTACACACTTGACGAGGTTTTTAAGAGTAACTAACAAAACAGGTATCAACATTTTTAAACTCAGAAATCAATAATTCCTGTACAAATGACATTGAGAAAATGTTGATACTAACTTTTTGAAACGTTTTTCTATAAACTATGTACCCAATTTCGGTTTTATAAAAAAAACGCCGCTAGTTGAATAAAAACATTCGCCGTTATCGCTGCTGCAATCATTAAAACAAACCATAAAATCACTTTGGAATATTAGATTCTAAGAAAAAACTAAAAATGTGAAATCTATGTTTTTACCAATGAACTATTGATTTGGATAATATATACAGGGTGATTGATTAGTGTGATAAAGCTTAAAGCTGCCTACAATTTTCATAATATAAACTTTTTTTGGTATCTACATGAAAACAGACCTTCTGAGCTTTATCACACTGATCAATCACCCTGTATACACTCTTAAGAGGTTTTCAAGAGTAACTATCAAAACAGGTATAAACATTTTTATATTCATAAATCAATAATTCCTGTATAAATGACATTGAGAAAATGTTGATACTGATTTTGAAGTAACTTTTTAAAACGTTGTTTATAAACTATGCACCTAATAAAAATTTCGGTTTTATAAAAAATTGCCGCTAGTTGAATAAAAACATTCGCTGTCGGTTTTATAAAAAAACGCTGCTAGTTGGATAAAAACATTCGCTGTTATCGCTGCTGCAACCATTGAACAGACTAGATGAATGTAACAACACCCTTTGTTGTTTTACCATAGTTAAATCGTTGAGTTTCAAGATATCCTTAATATTGTGAAGCAACTTGAAACAATTCAACCAAGGAAATTTTGATTATTCGTTTAAATTGTAGGTATTTAGAAAATGATGAACACTGTACAATGTGCTTAGGGTGTCCCAGAATTTTTTAGACGGGCTATAACTCTAAAACGGCTGAAGATAACTTCATAAAATTTGGTTTGCAGCAATTGGACGGATTTTACAATATTGCGAATCCCTCATGACGTCAGCGAAATCATCAGCGTAGCTATGACGTCATGTCATTATAAAATATCAAATTCAAAGGTGGTCGTGTGACTGCTCATATTAAATGTCTTTTTATTCTGAATTCAACCATGTAATACACTTGGTATGTTAAAATTTATTAGTTGTGTATTTTCGATCAAAAGGAGTTTAACAAAATAAATAAAAAAGTTTAACAAACAAATTTAATCACATGAAAATCAAGGCAATAATACCATTATTCTACAATTAATTTTCAATAATGTGCTCAAAATGCCCCCCTTCCGCTTCAACACAAGCCTCAATAGTTCACGCGTACATGCCGCTCTTATCATTTCTGGAGTAACAGCTCTACATGCTTCTTTTATTTTATTACATTCACTGTTTTCGTTGAAATGTCAAAATATTTTGACACCATGGCTAACTACGATATTTATTTGAGATTTCGTAAAACTTGAACAAAACGACTACAAGCGTATTGTGGGACAAACAAATTCTGAGCCCCTGAGATGTGGGCTGCAAACAAAGTGTGTTGTCGGTATCGAGCGTTATTAATGTATACTAAATTCAAACACAAGCTGCTGACGATGTGAACAAACACCAGCGTGGAGAGACGTATGTCGTAAGCTGGTGTTTATTTACATCGTCGGCACCTTGTGTTTGAATTTAGTATAGCCTGTTTAATGATCAAAGGTTGTCAGTATCACATATTCTGCTTGGCCTGGACATATTTGTAATCATGTTGTAATTGACTGCGGATCACCGATGTTGTTTTTCCTCGTAATTCTGGAACTGTCTCAATAGCTTCATTCATTTCAGTAATAGATGGATATGTCAAAGGACGTTTGCCTTCGTAGTACGGTCGAAAAATTTGTCTTAGGGCTTGTTTTTGTGGCGTTCGCCAACGTCGACAGTTTCTTGCATTATCTAAAAAAAAACAGAACACATAAAATAATACTACATACAATATTTTTCTATATACTAATAATGTGAAGAACTGTTCACGAGTTTTTTTAGAAATAAATGAGAAAAGATTAATCCACTTTTTTAAGGTCTATTAGTTAAAAAAATATAAGTTTTACCAGAATTTCGTTCCAAATCTAATTTGATCCAGTTTCTTATTTGAGCTGGCCCTCTGGATAATTTACCGTCAGCAGTGTACAGACATTCTTCTAATGGTGGGACTGTTTTTTCGGCATAATATGATTTGAATGGTTCTCTGGTCAATTTTCTTTCAGGTGTCATCCATGATTTCCTTTGGCAATTTGTTAAGGGAAGCCGTTTTTTAATGGGAGTTACATTCACGTCGAAATCGATGCAAGAATCCGACATAGGGGTAGAAGACCTCTTTGTAGGTGTTGTGCAATCGGCCGAAAGTCGTGTTGGTTCATCGGAAATTGAAGAAGTGGTAGGCAAGTTACTATGAGAGCTATTTTCTGTCTCGATATATTCTGGTAAATCATGTGAGAGAGTTGTATCTTCAATTTCGTCCCTTTGTAGCCATGAGGCAGACAAACTATTAATAACTTCCGTTATGGGTTGAATATTGTTTTCTTCAGAAACTTTTCTGGTAAAACCGTTACTTGTAAATAAAATGTCACCCATAGTAAATACATCACGTTGTATTGGTTGTTTCTGATATATCTTTTGGTGGACTCCTTCTTCATGGCCCATAAATTTACTGATCACTCCCTGCTTTACTGTGTCCAAACGACTTGTGCTGCTCGCAAGATGATACCTGAACCTAGTTGCAGAAAATTTCTGAGTGTTCAAATTATGACTTTTACAAAAGTTGACCAGAATATGATGAGCTGTGAAATAATCATAACGTTTTTTGTCTGGATCAGCCCATAAAAATTTATTTGTAGCTACTCCAGCTTGGTCTCGATATGTTTTTAGTAGTTCTATGGCTCTTATATGTTTCCTTAAAGTGAGTATAGATGCATTTTGATTAAGTTTACCTCTAGTCACACATCGTGCCAACTGATGTGCCAAATTTTGTTTGTTTTCATCCATACTAGTTATGAACATTAATCCGATTATACTCCTGCATTTCCAATCTCTCAATATCACCAGGTCTCTTTCTACAAAATATCATGATATATATTAACAGCATTTTGGTTAAATGTTTCCATTTTTCTAAATCAAAGGTTTCGGACAAAAGGTAATAAGATTTCATAATTTCTTCATCAATTTTTGTTAACAATGCATTGATTTCATCTCGTGAGGGAATCACAACTTTTCTCTTTCGTTGAATCGCCGTTCTCTTTTGGCTGTGTGTAAGCAAGTAAATGAATCTATCAAAAATCTCAATTTCCGGAGTATTGTTTTGCTTTATTGCTAAACATCTTAAAAATATAGCAAATCGCCGGATTGCATTACATGCAGCATTCACCACTGTTGGGTGCTCTATGCTATCCTTAGCATAACCAGCAATTTTCTTGACTGTTATTACAAAGGCGTCGTAATGCACAGCATTTATCATCTCTTTTAAACATGTTAAAGTGGGCACATCAGTGGACATAGTGATAAATATTCGGCATAAAAGACGTAGGTGTTGAGCAACCATTTTATCATGGTGCTGATTCGTTTGAAGATAGGTCAGTGCATTTATATTTCCAAATAAAACCAACGACTCATCTTGAGTGATAAGCTTGAAGTTATCATCTCTTCTAATTCGTGGAAAAATATAATCTCTCATTAATCTATTGGCTCTTGGATGGATATCTGCCATTAGCACTCTACTTATTCCATTTAAATCAACACCTTTTAAATAGGAAAACTTACACAGTTTAATGTGTTTTCTTAAATAGTTTTTGTTATAATATCCATTACATTTTGGACAAACCACGGCATCAACTCCTTCGGTTGCTCTAACCGCGATTATGTCGTCGCCTTTTTGATTGTGGTCTTTATCTCCCAATTTTCTGATTTTTTCCAAAAGAAGACTTCTCTCCTTCGATTTCATAGGAAAGGCTATTGCGATTTGGACATCCTGTTCATTTTTATTTTTTCTCACCAAGTGCCTGGCGATTTGTGATTTTAATTGGCCACAGTACAACCAATAATGCATTTTGTTCCTATTCGACTTGAGCAGTTGATCCGCATGTAACGATCCTATAAAACGAAAAGTACATTTAATATGTGTATCAAAACTTGGAATATTAAGCAGGGTATTTGAAAAGTAAGTAGACATTGAATAAAAAAAAGTTGCAAAAATGTTGAAATTTCAAATGCAATTGTCTTTGAGTTGCCAGTACAATTTCTTATTTTGCAAGTGAGCAGTATAACTTACAAATTAAAATATCCATGTATAATTGTGGTCTCTGGCAGAAGATCTTTTGGTTATTTCTTTTGCAAATGAGCAGTATAACTTACAAATCAAAATATCCATTTATAATTGTGGTTTCGGGTAGATGATTTTTTGGTTATATCTTTCGGGCAGCTTCACAAGAATTTTTTCACAAATATGTAGCAGGGTATTTAAAGAGCAAGTAAATATTGAACAAAAAAATGTAGCAGAAATGTCGAAATGATCGTTTTAAATGCAATTGTCCTAATATTTTTGAGTTGTCAGTACAACTTCTTCTTTTGCAAGTCAGCAGTATAACTTACAAATTAAAATATCCATGTATAATTGTGGTCTCTGGCAGAAGATCTTTTGGTTATTTCTTTTGCAAATGAGCAGTATAACTTACAAATCAAAATATCCATTTATAATTGTGGTTTCGGGTAGATGATTTTTCGGTTATATCTTTCGGGCAGCTTCACAAGAATTTTTTTTACAAATATGTAGCAGGGTATTTAAAGAGCAAGAAAATATTGAACAAAAAAATGTAGCAGAAATGTCGAAATGATCGTTTTAAATGCAATTGTCCTAATATTTTTGAGTTGTCAGTACAACTTCTTCTTTTGCAAGTCAGCAGTATAACTTACAAATTAAAATATATTATCCATGTATAATTGTGGTTTCTTGCAAGTACCTGAACTACTGAAACTTTATAATATTGATAAGCCAAAATAATATTACTTGCTAGAAAGCTAATAAATGCATATTAAATACAGCGAATACTCATGCAACTAGTGTTAACTGTATATCACCAATTGATTGAGTTAAATGTGAAATTACAAGATACAAAATTTCTAAATGTAACAATAAGAGTGTAACAAAGTAGTCAGTTCAAGCTAAAAATCCTTGCGATGCAAATGTTATTTGTAAAATTGGTTGAGAAATATGTTTTATTCTGTTGTGGAATTTGATATTTATTGTTTTTATCCAATAATTATGGACATATTCCACGTAGTAAGAGTTGAATCAATTAATTTGTTAATGAAAATTTACTCTTTTCTCTGTAGTGTTTCATGTACTTTCAGTTAGCAGTATAACTTAGCGGTCTGCAATAATAGATACCTCTGGCAGTCCAATTGAATATCTGTCATGCAAAAGTATTCTATTTGAAACAGAACTTTACTGCTGTAGATTTGAAAATACTTGTATAGTTATTTGAAAGTTTGTTGCAAAAGCTACATTAAAATATTTGCTAAATATAAACAGTGGTCCTATTTTAGATATTATCAAAATTAAATGCATATGAAATTGAGATATTCTTATCTGTATTTATTTCTTCATCTAGATAGAGTTGACAGTTGTCTTCGAAAGATAAAGTATCATTGAAAATATCTCCAATTTCTTCAACAGGAGCTTGTACACTGGCCAGTTTCTTACAAGATGTCGCTTCAATTTTTTCTAGCAATGTATATGGCAGGTTGTTGTTGATATTGTATAATAAATTTTGCAACAGTACTTCTTCGTCGTGAAAACATTTTACAGTCACCAAATGTTCAGATGCATCTACTCGAAGATAATACTTGCCATTGGTGCAGTGTAACATAGAGGAAGGAATAACAATCAAGGAAGAATTAGATTCGTCACAATCAATATCAACAAGAGCAAACATTTTATCAATCGAAATTAAGTTTTTGTTTATGAGGACGGTCTCGTGGTACAATATTTTTCTTCAAAAGTAATGGAGGAATAACAGACTCAACTACACATTGGTTATCTGGGGTTTTTAAATTGTCTGAATTTGAATCATTTGTTATCAAGACCACGGGTAGATTTTCATTCAATTTATCAACCAAATCTATTAAACAGCAAATACCAGCATTCGGGATGACACATACAATCGAATCGCCTTTGTTTAGAAAAGATTTTTCTCTGGATACAACTGTGTAGAATCCACTTTCCAGTCGTATTATGGTAAAATCTGCCATTGTGTCAATATAAATTCCAATTCGCGAAACGCACGATAATAAAAGAAAATAACATCGTTTATAAAGAAAAACAACGCTTGTGCAAAAAAACAACGCTTCTGAAAAAAAACACCGCTCGTAGAAAAAAACAACGCTTGTTAAAAAAAACACCGCTCATAGAAAAAAAAAACAACTGTAACATGCTGTTCAGCTTGTTACCTTTTTTGTTTTTAAACTATTTTATTTAGTTAATTTTTGTGGCTCATTAGTCACTTCCTCCTAAATTTCTAATATATTTCTAAACATGCCGTTTCCTTGTCGCATTAGCCACTCCAAACTAAAAACATTCATTTTTATCGAATTCCCCTTCCATTTTTGTCTTTCGATATTCGAAATTTTAAATTGTCGATTGGAACTCTTTCTTTCCTCTAACTGCCACCTTAAAGGCAACAGTTCAATACAAAATATTTTAATTTTAATTTGTTGGTGAACAATTTATATCGTCTGGTTGGTAAGTTAATTCTTGTATTTTCCCTCAGGTTATTTTCTTTTGTAGTGCTTACAGCTTATTTATGTTTATTGCTTATTTGCTAATTTGCATTTTTTGTATATTTAAGGAACAAAACGAATAGAATAAAACAGATCACTGTTAAGTTGTATTTTAACACGTGGAGTTCGGGTTTTGTATGCGCTATAGCATAAGCTCCTTTTTACCTGATCTGTTCTATTTATTCGTTCCTTCCCTAATGTTTTTTCTAGTTCCTTATCCCTGTTTTTCTTTTTTCCGCAGCTCTGCAGCCCTCAAGATTCCCCTCAAGTTCGGCACTCAAGTTTCCGGCGAGTTTTCAAGTCTAGTACTCAAGTTTTCCCGTTCCTGTTCCTGTTCCTGTTCCTGTTCCTGTTTCATTTGGAGTCATCACCGCCATCGCTAAGAGCTGCAAACAACCCAGCCCTTTAGGATAAGTTCCTTCGTCTTATCTTTAGCGTTTACAAGATTTGAATTTGGCGTGTTATTATAACTTGTTGTTCTCCTCGTTTGGATTTTTTAATATCCAATTTATGTTGAATTTTTAAATTTCAATAAATAATTATTGTTTTCATTCTTTGTATTGATTATTCAATAATTATTAAATTGGATAAACGGGTTCAGGAATTATTAATTTGATTTTTTTTTAATTTAAATTAACGTTAATTTTTACAAGGTGTTTCGAGCTTTCCACCTTTTGCTTTCGTTTTTCTTTGTTTTTGTTTCGATAAAAAGCTGGTGGCGTCCAATTTAATATTAATTGTACACCCCATCCTAGTGATAGCCGATAAAATAATTTAATTGGTGCCGAATTCCACTCCCTGAGGAGAGTGCTTTAGCCAGGGGCGATTACCGTTGCACAACGCTTGTTAAAAAACACCGCTTATAAAAAAAACAAAAAACCAACGCTAATAGTTTATAGGTGTTGTCCGTTTGTCGCCGCCACAAGCACCCACATTCAAAGTAATACCCTGCCTAGCCGAAAATAATGCCGTAGATGTCTTCAATAACCCCTCAATCCAAATCACCATCTAAAAGTAAATAATATACTTATTACTAAAAAAAAATAAAAATACATTTTATTAGAATCAAAATACAACAGTATGCAAATATTCGTTGAGTTTACCACCATCAAAGTTAATGTTTAAGGGCATTGTTTTAAAAATAAAAATTATTTAACTTATGTCAAATACATTTTTAGAATTTGGTAATGTTGCAGGTTTCTAAGCTTCCAACTATTTAAAATGTAATCAATTGCAATCAATATTCATTACTAATCAAACCAAGTCTGTAAATTTGTGGTTTCGGATGCTTACATTGTCTTTTCGATTACAAATATCATAAAATTTTCGAACTTTGGTTTTACATTTTTTGTTGTATTTGAATAATTTGATATTCTATGAATATTCTAAATAGATCCAATATTAATCCAATAGAATTAATGGAAATAAAGTGGTTATGGTAAAAAAAACCGAGGTGCTGATTTTGTTTTTAAATTACAGAGATTTAACACATATGTATCAGGGTATTTAAAGAGCTAGTAAATATTGAACAAAAAAAAGTAACAAAAATGTCGAAACGATCGTTTTAAATGCAATTGTCTTTATATTTTTGAGTTGTCAGTACAACTTCTTCTTTTGCAAGTCAGCAGTATAACTTACAAATTAAAATATCGATGTATAATAGTAATAATCCAAAAGTAAATAATATATTTATTACTAAAAAAATAATAATAAATTCTATTGGTATCAAAATACAACAGTATGCAAATATTCGTTGAGTTTACCTCTTTACTTATTGAAGTTAATGTTTAAGGGCATTGTTTTAAAAATAAAAATTATTCAACTTATGTCAAATACATTTTTAGAATTTGATAATGTTACAGGCTCTAAACTTCCACCTATTTAAAATGTAATCAATTGCAATCAATATCCATTACTAATCAAACAAAGTCTGTCGCTTGATATGGCCGGCTGGCACCCCGCCATAATGTATGTGGAAAATTCTAAAATGTTGATATAAAATACCCTTCAATGTATTTTCTTTATATTTAAATATTATTACTATAGGCAGTGGATATTTACCGATAATAATTTAGGGTAGCAAACTCAACCTAAACCACAATTTTCACAGAATCCACCACACATGACACGCTTACGCCCAACCCCGACAATGAACAACAATAAAATGAAAAGTTCCAGAAGAGTGGCAGGAAATCCGCTATGAAAAAATAAAGGCGCGCTTTTCAAAATACCTTGGTCACAAACCAAAATAGGAGAAACTGTGGGAAGGTCAAAGGAGTGTCAAAAATGAGGTTTTAAAGAAGGAAAGTTCGGATACTTCCGTTACCTTTTCGATTACAAAAATCATAAAATTTTCGAACTTTGGTTTTACATTTTTTGTTTTATTCGAATTTGATATTGTAGGAATATTCTAAATAGATACAATATTAATCAATAGAATTAATGGAAATAAAGTGGTTATGGTAAAAGGAAACCGATGTGCTGATTTTGTTTTTAAATTACAGAGATTTCTCAACACATATGTAGCAGGTTATTTAAAGAGATAGTAAATATTAAACAAAAAAGGTAGCAAAACTGTCGAAAAGATCGTTTTTAAATGCAATTGTCTTTATATTTTTGAGTAGTCAGTGCAACTCCTTCTTTTGCAAGTCAGCAGTATAACTCACAAATTAAAATATCCATGTATAATTGTGGTTTCGGGTAGATGATTTTTAGCGTTTTAAATTTCAAGGTAAAAACATTCTTTTGTTGCCAACATTATATACATATTATTCACCCACTACTCAAAACAAATATTCAGAATTTATTTTGACTTACTATGGATACTACATTTGTATGTACCTCTGTATTAATTCTAAGAATGTAAGTATTTTTCAGTATTTTTTTTATATTTTAACATTAGTGGTATTAAGTACAAGTTATAATGATGAGGCTAAAAATTCATATCTACTATATTTTTTATTTACTCTGTATAAATATAGTGCCAAACAGCAATGACAATTTTGAACAAGTATTTGGTTAACAGTGATATATTCAAAATATCTAATTGGTGGAGATGCAAATGTAATTTTAAAATAGTAACATTTTTCAACTTATAGCACCCTATATCTGAAACCTGATCATAAGGTGAATCAAGTTCAAACAACAGCTATAACTTCATGAATGACATTTTTTTTGATACAAAATAAATTCTAACTAATGTATGACCTCATACAAACTTTAATATGGAGCATAATTATTTTTTTCAGTGCTTGATAGGTACTGATACTGTAATTATTGTCAAATCAAAATCGCTTACCCTAGCAACAATGCATTTCTTTTGGAAATGTAAAAGGGTATCTCTTCTATGTGAGTAGGCTATTCGCTAGTATGGTAAAATATATTAAGGACTATTTCAACAATAAATTTTGAAACATAATTAAATAGTAAATTAATAGGACTTACCCAATTCGGAAATATCACAAAAAATTCGGAAATAACAATGGATATGTGATTCATCATCGCAAACAATGCACTTATATAGGGGCAAGGCTCCAGACACATCTAATGGAATTTTATCCAGGCAAGCAGTGTGGTATAAGTGTCCACATCCGGACAATGTTTGTTCTGGAGCTAGGAAAAACAATATTGGCATCTCACCCCTAAAATATTAAATGTTGAGAAAATTGTAATTTACATGTTACAAGCACTTTTATGGAGTAAAAACAAATGTATTTCATATTCAAATTCAAACATTGCTGAATCATCAAGATCAATCGAAGAAAGGTAAACTTACATGTCATAGTTTCGAAGGCTGTATTCGACATGGCCCTAAAACAAAACTTGCAAGGAAAATATTTCCAGTGGCAAAACTTGCCTATCAAGTGACGGACACAAACCATGGATATGCAGTTTCTGGGCACATGTGACTTGATAGCATAGGCAATCCTATCTGTTTCCAACGTAACATTTTCCGTAAATGGCCTGACAAAATTTTTCAGCACTTGCATTTCGATTTCTTTCAAATGAAATTGGGTGCAGCTGTTTCCACGACAGTTAGGACTGGTCTTATTGTAGTACAGATAATCATGTATGTACTTACAGTTTGTCCTTTTGCAAGAACCTTCCAATACAAACTGTCTGCAAGCCATATTTACTGCTTCAATCAAGAACTAAAAAATAAATAAAAATCATATCCTGAATTGTTTAATTCCACTCTATTATATGAAAACAACACAGCTTGAAGTATTGACTTTTTTGTGTATGCACAAGTACTTTAAAAAAATATCAAATATAAACTACACCATGTTAATACTGTACGGATAACATTAGTAGGTTAAGAACAAATTTAAAGTAACATATCAACTATTTTTATAACTAAATTAATAATTGAAATTAGGGATGGGAAGGTCACGAAGGTCTCAAAGACCGAATCAGTTACAAGACCCGTGATTGATCCAATCACGTTCTGTGACCCTGTCGTTCGAATGAACTGAACCAAGCCACCGCTGTTGTAGTACATTTATGTTTTAATTTGACAAAAAATACAAACTATTTCAATTTTTGGATTGTTATTTACATCCACTCTAATGAAGGTTCATAAGCAGACGTGAAGTTTAATAAATAAATGAATATGAAAATCTGCATAATAATTTATGCCGTTCATTTCATTCACATCATGAAACGTTGGAACAAATAAACAAGGTCATATGAATAATATTAGTCCAGCTCACCCTTTCTGAAATGCTATCGCGAAGATTACAAAAAATACTGGTCTCGTTATTGACAACAAAAGCGTGCCGCAAATATGATTTATGAGTGCGGCGACAGCTTGAAACATAAACAACCTATCCTATATATATATATTTTAAATCTTTGTTATTATGCTGACAAAGGGAAATATTGTTTATCATTTTACAACCAAAAATTAAGAGCGACGGGATGTGTGCAAAATGTGAGAGAGATATTAATTGTTAGGAATTTTTTTTTAAGTTTCTTAGGACAGGAGAACATAGAAAAAGGATATTAGAGATATTATTTTGGTCCACAAATTCGTAGAGAAACGGTTTAAAATAAATTATCTGAAATTTCCAATGAAAGATATTATTTTTTTTGTAATACCTAGTGTATATTTTACTGTCGTGAAAAAAGTAGGATCTTTAATCCCATTGATGGTAAACGCCGACCATTGGCGTGCGTATATTTATTTGCCTTCATTTGATTATAAAATACATACAATGATTTTTTTTTTGTTGAAGTGTACCTGAGTTTCATTTGATTAACGTGAACTATATTTAATCTGTATCTTCCTTCAAGCATCAAAACATTGACTTTTCCTGTAGATCTAGAATTTTATGCACAATTTACACACTGTCTAACATAATTAATTATTTCTGAATCTATATTTGGCCATTACACGTAGCTTCTTGCTAAAGCTTTCATTCGTTCTTGACCTGGATGTCCTTTATGTAACTGCTTCAGAATTTATTGTCGAAATTTCATTGGAATGACTATTCTTCCACCGAACATTAAACATCCTTCGACAAGGATATTTCTTATTGCCTCTGTTTTTGAAGAATCTGGACGAATTCCTCTGCCGTTGACTACGTAGCCCAAATACTTGATTTCTTTGACACTAAACTTACATTTTTCAAGTTTCAAGTGAAATCCAAACTCTTTGATACGTTCAAGAACTTTGATCAAATTTTGCATCAGAAAGATGAATAATACTAAAAATATTACTATAATCTGGCTAGTTTTGCAAAAATTTCGTCTGGAGTTGGTAATGGATAATGGTGAGATTTTAGATCACTATTATTTAGTCCTGTTGAATAATCTCCCCATATTCTGACTTCTCCATTAGATTTGTTAATAACTACGATGGGTGTTGCGGTGCTGCCCATTCTGCATAGGTAACTTGTGAGATTATGTTGAAACGTTGTAATCTCTGTAATACCTAACAGAGACATAACATTTACTGAAATATGTTATATTGGAAACAATTACACTGCATTGCATCTCCAAATATAAGTGTAAGGAGGGAAAAACTTGACTTGAGGAGAATGAGTGATTTGTAAAGATTGATATATTTAATTAGAATTTAACTTTTAATTACTTACTGTGTACTTACATTATATTGTTTATAATATAGATAATTGAACAAATCTAAATGTTGAAAATAACTATTTACAAGACACTGGACGTGATGCCTGGATTTGATTGAACAGTCCATGTAGACATGGTCCAAGTAGGTTGAACAACCGAGATGACGTACCTGGAATTAGATAGAAAAACACTCTGAGTATTCAATTTGCCATAAATAATGATTAATTATTTAACTAACGATTAGTATAGTTGAAATCCCCAAAATTAATGAAAGTATTAATAATATACAAGGTGCATCTTATGTGTTTGAACTGTGATTATGCATATCAGTACTAAAGTAACGTTAAAACTTCAGTTGATCAAAAATAAACTCTCCACAGTACAGCAAAATAATATTACACTGCAGGTGACACAAACTCTCCACAGTACAGCAAAATAATAATACACTGCAAGTGGCACAAACTCTCCACAGTACAGCAAAATAATAATACACTGCAAGTGGCACAAACTCTCCACAGTACAGCAAAATAATAATACACTGCAAGTGGCACAAACTCTCCACAGTACAGCAAAAATAAGGTTACACTGCAAGTGGCTCAAGCTCTCCACAATACAGGGGGGTGGAAGGAGGTATGGGTGACGTGAGAAGTCACCCTGTATCAGGAATGGACAAACCGCAAGTGGCGCAAACTCTCCACAATACAGTATAGGTATGTGAGTTAAACTGCAAGTGGCACAAACTCTCCACAGTACAGCTAAATAAGGTTACACTGCAAGTGGCTCAAGCTCTCCACAATACAGGGGGGTGGAAGGAGATATAGGTGTCGTGAGAACTCACCCTGTATTAGGAATGGACAAACCGCAAGTGGCGCAAACTCTCCACAGTACAATATAGGTATGTGAGTTAAACTGCAAGTGGCACAAACTCTCCACAGTACAGCTAAATAAGGTTACTCTGCAAGTGGCTCAAGCTCTCCACAATTCAGGGGGGTGGACGTGAGGTGAGAAGTCACCCTGTATCAGGAATGGACAAACCGCAAGTGGCGCAAACTCTCCACAGTACAGTATAGGCATGTGAGTTAAACTGCAAGTGGCACAAACTCTCCACAGTACAGTAGGATTGGATGAATAGGAAATGCAACAACAAATTAATGTTCTTAATAACGTTGAATATTAAAGAACTTTAAACAAAGTTATTATTAAAAATAATTAGCAAATATATATACTCTATGTGATAAAATATCTTTTAAATTCAAATATCAAATAACAGGCAAAACTGAATTACTCTGTGAGATAGACTCACCTATTTAACTCCTGATATGCACCACAATACACACTATATTTTAATAGATTTATTTGGCTCAAGTGAACACTTTAGTTATTTTCTAGAAACTAAATCTCAAATCGTTCTTAAAATTTTCTTTCCCCTTTCGTGGCCTCGAAGACTACGTGACATTTTGATACTTTACTTATCTGTTTCAGACAATTGGTTGTTTGGTCGAGAAATGCATTTCTGAAATATTAGGGTATACCCATGATTTAATTCATTTCACTTGGAACGAAAACTATTTTAAGAATAACAGGGTGAGAAAAAAAAATTGTCTTACAGTCGGCCATCCTGCGAGCATCTCGTCCCGAGATATCTACTAGTTCTGTTCCCATCCTGACTGGTTATTTTTTTTGACTGGACTGAAAATGGATTTCAGAAATCTTTGACATGTTTACCAATGAACTAAACTATCCATACAAGCTTTCAGTAGACATATGATTCCCTGCTGTGGCTCCTGTCTTTACTACTGTGTCGAAAATTAAATCCACAAAATTGCCAATTCTTCAGGCGTGAAGACACTTATTTAGAGCACAATTTGTCTAGTGAGGGAGTACTCCCCTATAAAGTAAAATGTTCAGTCATTGAACAATATCCAGTGCCCAAAAACTCGGAAGAATCTAAAAGGTTCGTAGCATTCTGTAATGATTACAGACGTTTCATTCGGAACTTTGCTGAAATATGCATACCTCCCGAAAAATTATCCAGGAAACATGTAAAATTCGAGTGGTCGGAAGACTCCAAAAAATTATCCCAAATATTAAAAACAACATCAATAGAGCCACCTTTATTACAATATCCTGATTTCAGTAAACAATTTATACTGACTACAGATGCTTCAAATTACGAGTGGTCTGCATGCAATTCTTAGAAATACGAAGGTATAGATTTACCTATATCTTATGCATCGCAAAGTTTCAAAAAAAGTGAAATAAACAAACCTATAATTATGGAAGAATTGTTCTATCCATTGGAGAATTGATGACTTCAAGAGTTACTTGTATGGTTCTCCACAGTTTATAGTAAAAACGGATCATAAGCCGTAAACACATCTATCTCAATGACAGAACCCACTTCAGAACTCACAAGAATTAGACTAGACAGAAGAATATAATTTTGAAATACATTATATGAAAAGAAATTCAAATTATGCAGACAGTATTTCAAGGATATCCATAAATGAATTAAAAGACTTGTACATAGATAATTTTCACGTCTTAGCTATAACGAGGTCAAAAACTCGACAAAATGAAACTCAACCTATAGAAGAAAATAAAATAGTTTCTGCAAAAGTAAAAACAGATGTTCGCAAACCATCAGTATTTAAGTACTGAATAATTTAGAGGCGCATAAATTGCATATCGAAAAATAAATATATATATTCAACGCTTTACAACTAAGTTTTGAAAAATATTTTTCAAAAACAGTGACCGTGCAACTAAGATGAAACAACTACTTCCCGCGCTATCTGCCTCGACATACATTGAATTACACTCCTAAGTCAAACGGGGTTGGTATATCTACAAGATTAGACCACCCATTACCAATACTGCAATTTGAAAATAACCGTGTTTCGCTAAGGATGAACATACGGATCAAAAACAGAACATTAGAATTAGAATTGGGTACACTCATTATTTCCCAAAGCTGAATACGATTTTGAATTGGTCAGCATATACTGATGATTTTAAGTAGCCCTAAAAACAAAAATCGTATGAAATGAAATCGAGTAATCTTGCATGCCAATTGACTGGCCCTCGCCCTCGAATACATCGATTCCCGTACGAACTGTGAGTATATTGACGAACTACTCGACTAAAATGAACAGGAGAACCATCGTGCATGAACCAGAAATTTTGCCGTGCCATTAGGGAACGTAATCCATTATTAAATAAGGTATATTATTTCGCAAATCAACAATTAAGCAGTACAAGTTTTATGTACCAGTGCGAGAAGTGACTACTCAATAATTTCTCTATGGCAAGATTTGACAATATCGGAACTGTTCATTTTTTTTGGACTTACCTTACATACAGGTACTTTAAAGTTACCTACCTTGCAGGACTATTGAGGATAAAAAGACATAGACTGTTCTCCAGCTGTTTCTCACATTTAATGGCTAGGGATCGCTACTTGCTAATAATAATGAGATGCCCATATGTTCCTGAAGTTAAAACCAATGAGCTGTCCCCAGATGATCGAAATCAGGCCTATACTGGATCATTTTACTAATAAAATGAAGATAATATATTACCCAAAAAAAGCAAAAAAAACTTGTCAGTGGATGAATCTATGGTCTTGTGAAAAGGGGGACTTTACTTCAAGCAATATCTACCAAAGAAGCGGCAGAAATATGGGATAAAGTTGTATATGGTAATAGAAGGGGACGGAACAATTCTAGATATGATGGTACATACTGGCTCGAGCGATATAACTGGCGGAAAAGATCATGCACAAAAGATAGTGATGTATCTGATGCGCGAATGTCTGAATAACGGACATAGCTTATACATGGACAACTTTTATAATAGTTATTCCTTGGCAAAAAAAGTTGCTTGATCAAATACCTTTTGTACAGGTATGCTCAGAAAAGCCGAAAAGATTTCCCCAAAAACGTTGTAGCTACAAAATTAAGAAAAGGTGAGACCAAAGCTATGTATAACTGCAATATGATGATTGGCAAGTGGACCGATAAAAGAGACGTCTTAGACATATCTACTGAATAAAAAAAAAAATGAAGTGGTAACAAAAAGCAAAAGTCAAGTATAATAAATAGTGGAATAGACATAAGGCATTCGTGATCAAATGATGGCTCATTATCCAACGGCACGCCGAACGTTACGTTGATATTAGAAAATTATAATACATGTGATCCAGTTGTATTTGTACAATGCCCATAAACTTTATAATAAGTACTCTGGTTAGAAAATGACATTTTACAACTTTCGAATGTCCGTATTAGAAAAACTATTGCCAAAACAGTCGCAATAAGCAGATGTACCTGTAAATGTAAACCATTTACCTGTAGAAATCGAAATTCTCAATGAACTTGGACAAACGCTTAGAAAATAAAATGTAGGGTTTGAGCTATGGACAAAAAATACGGAAAGATACTGTGTACCACTGCACAGCTTGACCCGAGATGCCCGGCCTCTGCATATGAAATTGTCTTAGAGAATACCACTCATTGGAGACATAAGATTCTAGGGCTATAGTACTCAAGGAAGGATTTCTCTGAGGAGAATATTGTGGAAATATTATTAAGCATAATAAGGGCAACTAATCTCTTCACATAAACAGAGCAGCCAAGAGCAAAAAAAACAAAAAAAAGCTTAAAAGCTGAGGTGCCTTGGACTTGACGCATTAGCAAACTCTTATACCAAACCATTGCCAACCTTCGGAACTTTGTAGTAGCGTAATAGATAGTGGCTTCCCCTAAACATCGAAAAATATCACGAAGTTCATCGACCTTTTGAAGCCAAACCGAAATCGATTGCACCCTATCCTCGAGGTCAAATACAGGTACAGTAAGTACCACATCCCCTCGGACCGTCTTGATAGGCCGTTCTCGTTCGGCAGTATTTTCGAGAAAAGTGGTCATTACAGTGGTCAATCGTTCAATAGTCATTCGGTGTCAAAGAATCAATACGGTTTCTTCTTGGGGTAACAGATTCACTCGAACCCGAAGCCCGAAGCCTCTTGGGTTTCAATTGGTAGCGGTATTTTATTGCGACGTTGGGAACCCATTTCAGTTGATTTTATTATTACTTTTGTGATTTATGGTAGAAATACGGCAAATAAATATTTAATAAAATAAAAAAACACAAAGCTAGAATAACATTTAAAAAAAAGTGTAATCTCGGCATTGTAATTTTATGTCATTGAATTAATAAATCCAGGTCATCTCTATCCCACTTCTGATAAATTGTAAGGAGGGAAAAACTTGACTTGAGGAGAATGAGTGATTTCTAAAGATTGATATATTTAATTAGAATTTAACTTTTAATTACTTACTGTGTACTTACATTATATTGTTTATAATATAGATAATAAAACAAATCTAAATGTTGAAAATAACTATTTACAAGACACTGGACGTGATGCCTGGATTTAATTGAACAGTCCATGTGGACATGGTCCAAGTAGGTTGAACAACCGAGATGACGTACCTGGAATTAGATAGAAAAACACTCTGAGTATTCAATTTGCCATAAATATTGATTAATTATTTAACTAACGATTAGTATAGTTGAAATCCCCAAAATTAATGAAAGTATTAATAATATACAAAATGCATCTTATGTGTTTGAACTGTGATTATGCATATCAGTACTAAAGTAAAGTTAAAACTTCAGTTGATCAAAAATAAATGCCTAATAGTAAATATTTAGGGTTATTAGGAAAGGTGCAAGGGGCGCAAACTCTCCCCAATGCATGTAAGGAATATGTGGCACAAACTCTCCACAAACAATATTATAACTACTGTAAGTGGCGCAAACTCTCCACAGTACAGCAAAATAATATTACACTGCAAGTGGCACAAACTCTCCACAGTACAGCAAAATAATAATACACTGCAAGTGGCACAAACTCTCCACAGTACAGCAAAATATTAATACACTGCAAGTGGCACAAACTCTCCACAGTACAGCAAAATAATAATACACTGCAAGTGGCACAAACTCTCCACAGTATAGCAAAAATAAGGTTACACTGCAAGTGGCTCAAGCTCTCCACAATACAGGGGGGTGGAAGGAGATATGGGTGACGTGAGAAGTCACCCTGTATCAGTAATGGACAAACCTCAAGTGGCGCAAACTCTCCACAGTACAGTATAGGTATGTGAGTTAAACTGCAAGTGGCACAAACTCTCCACAGTACAGATAAATAAGGTTACACTGCAAGTGGCTCAAGCTCTCCACAATACAGGGGGGTGGACGTGACGTGAGAAGTCACCCTGTATCAGGAATGGACAAACCGCAAGTGGCGCAAACTCTCCACAGTACAGTATAGGTATGTGAGTTAAACTGCAAGTGGCACAAACTCTCCACAGTACAGTAGGATTGGATGAATAGGAAATGCAACAACAAATTAATGTTCTTAATAACGTTGAATATTAAAGAACTTTAAACAAAGTTATTATTAAAAATAATTAGCAAATATATATACTCTATGTGATAAAATATCTTTTAAATTCAAATATCAAATAACAGGTGTAAGACAATTTTTTTTTCTCACCCTGTTATTCTTAAAATAGTTTTCGTTTCAAGTAAAATAAATTAAATCATGGGTACACCCTAATATTTCAGAAATGCATTTCTCGACAATTATCTGAAATAGATAAGTAAAATATCATAATGTCACGTAGCCTTCGAGGCCACGAAAGGGGAAAGAAAGGTTTTGAGAACGATTTGGGTTTTAGTTGCTAGAAGATAACTAAAGTGTTCACTTGAGCCAGATAAATTTAAATATATAAAATATAGTGTGTATTGTGGTGCATATCAGGAGTTAAATAGGTGAGTCTATCTCACAGAGTAATTCAGTTTTGCCTGTTATTTGATATTTGAATTTAAAAGATATTTTATCACATAGAGTATATATATTTGCTAATTATTTTTAATAATAACTTTGTTTAAAGTTCTTTAATATTCAACGTTATTAAGAACATTAATTTGTTGTTGCATTTCCTATTCATCCAATCCTACTGTACTGTGGAGAGTTTGTGCCACTTGCAGTTCAACTCACATACCTATACTGTATTGTGGAGAGTTTGCGCCACTTGCGGTTTGTCCATTCCTGATACAGGGTGACTTCTCACGTCACCTATATCTCCTTCCACCCCCCCCTGTATTGTGGAGAGCTTGAGCCACTTGCAGTGTAACCTTATTTAGCTGTATTGTGGAGAGTTTGCGCCACTTGCGGTTTGTCCATTCCTGATACAGGGTGACTTCTCACGTCACCTATATCTCCTTCCACCCCCCCTGTATTGTGGAGAGCTTGAGCCACTTGCAGTGTAACCTTATTTAGCTGTATTGTGGAGAGTTTGTGCCACTTGCAGTTTAACTCACATACCTATACTGTAATGTGGAAAGTTTGCGCCACTTGCTGTTTGTCCATTCCTGATACAGGGTGACTTCTCACGTCACCTATATCTCCTTCCACCCCCCTGTATTGTGGAGAGCTTGAGCCACTTGCAGTGTAACCTTATTTAGCTGTACTGTGGAGAGTTTGTGCCACTTGCAGTTTAACTCACATACCTATACTGTATTGTGGAGAGTTTGCGCCACTTGCGGTTTGTCCATTCCTGATATAGGGTGACTTCTCACGTCACGTATATCTCCTTCCACCCCCCTGCATTGTGGAGAGCTTGAGCCACTTGCAGTGTAACCTTATTTAGCTGTACTGTGGAGAGTTTGTGCCACTTGCAGTGTATTATTATTTTGCTGTACTGTGGAGAGTTTGTGCCACTTGCAGTAGTTATAATATTGTTTGTGGAGAGTTTGTGCCACATATTCCTTACATGCATTGGGGAGAGTTTGCGCCCCTTGCACCTTTCCTAATAACCCTAAATATTTACTATTAGGCATTTATTTTTGATCAAGTGAAGTTTTAACTTTACTTTAGTACTGATATGCATAATCACAGTTCAAACACATAAGATGCACCTTGTATATTATTAATACTTTCATTAATTTTGGGGATTTCAACTATACTAATCGTTAGTTAAATAATTAATCATTATTTATGGCAAATTGAATACTCAGAGTGTTTTTCTATCTAATTCCAGGTACGTCATCTCGGTTGTTCAACCTACTTGGACCATGTCCACATGGACTGTTCAAATAAATCCAGGCATCACGTCCAGTGTCTTGTAAATAGTTATTTTCAACATTTAGATTTGTTTTATTATCTATATTATAAACAATATAATGTAAGTACACAGTAAGTAATTAAAAGTTAAATTCTAATTAAATATATCAATCTTTACAAATCACTCATTCTCCTCAAGTCAAGTTTTTCCTTCTTTACAATTTATCAGAAGTGGGATAGAGATGACCTGGATTTATTAACTCAATGACATAAAATTACAATGCCGAGATGACACTATTTTTTTTTAAATGTTATTCTAGCTTTGTGTTTTTATTTTATTAAATATTTATTTACCGTATTTCTACCATGAATCATAAAAGTAATAATAATCAACTGAAATGGGTCCCCAACGTCGCAATAAAATACCGCTACCAATTGAAACCCAAGAGGCTTCGGGCTTCGGGTTCGAGTGAATCTGTTACCCCAAGAAGAAACCGTATTGATTCTTTGACACCGAATGACTATTGAACGATTGACCACTGTAATGACCACTTTTCTCGAAAATACTGCCGAACGAGAACGGCCTATCAAGACGGTCCGAGGGGATGTGGTACTTACTGTACCTGTATTTGACCTCGAGGATAGGGTGCAATCGATTTCGGTTTGGCTTCAAAAGGTCGATGAACTTCGTGATATTTTTCGATGTTTAGGGGAAGCCACTATCTATTACGCTACTACAAAGTTCCGAAGGTTGGCAATGGTTTGGTATAAGAGTTTGCTAATGTGTCAAGTCCAAGGCACCTCAGCTTTTAAGTTTTTTTTTTGTTTTTTTTTGCTCTTGGCTGCTCTGTTTATGTGAAGAGATTAGTTGCCCTTATTATGCTTAATAATATTTCCACAATATTCTCCTCAGAGAAATCCTTCCTTGGGTACTATAGCCCTAGAATCTTATGTCTCCAATGAGTGGTATTCTCTAAGACAATTTCATATGCAGAGGCCGGGCATCTCGGGACAAGCTGTGCAGTGGTACACAGTCTCTTTCCGTATTTTTTGTCCATAGCTCAAACCCTACATTTTATTTTCTAAGCGTTTGTCCAAGTTCATTGAGAATTTCGATTTCTACAGGTAAATGGTTTACATTTACAGGTACATCTGCTTATTGCGACTGTTTTGGCAATAGTTTTTCTAATACGGACATTCGAAAGTTGTAAAATGTCATTTCCTAACCAGAGTACTTATTATAAAGTTTATGGGCATTGTGCAAATACAACTGGATCACATGTATTATAATTTTTTAATATCAACGTAACGTTCGGCGTGCCGTTGGATAATAAGCCATCATTTGATCACGAATGCCTTATGTCTATTCCACTATTTATTATACTTGACTTTTGCTTTTAGTTACCACTTCATTTTTTTTTATTCAGTAGATATGTCTAAGACGTCTCTTTTATCGGTCCACTTGCCAATCATCATATTGCAGTTATACATAGCTTTGGTCTCACCTTTTCTTAATTTTGTAGCTACAACGTTTTTGGGGAAATCTTTTCGGCTTTTCTGAGAGTACCTGTACAAAAGGTATTTGATCAAGCAACTTTTTTTTTGCCAATGAATAACTATTATAAAAGTTGTCCATGTATAAGCTATGTCCGTTAATCAGACATTCGCGCATCAGATACATCACTATCTTTTGTGCTTGATCTTTTCCGCCAGTTATATCGCTCGAGCCAGTATGTACCATCATATCTAAAATTGTTCCGTCCCCTTCTATTACCATATACAACTTTATCCCATATTTCTGCCGCTTCTTTGGTAGATATTGCTTGAAGTAAAGTCCCCCTTTTCACAAGACCATAAATTCATCCACTGACAAGTTTTTTTTTGTTTTTTTTTTGGGTAATATATTATCTTCATTTTATTAGTAAAATGATCCAGTATAGGCCTGATTTCGATCATCTGGGGACAGCTCATTGGTTTTAACTTCAGGAGCATATGGGCATCTCATTATTAGCAAGTAGCGATCCCTACCCATTAAATGTGAGAAACAGCTGGAGAATAGTCTTATGTTTTTTTTTCTCTCAATAGTCCTGCAAGGTAGGTAACTTTAAAGTACCTGTATGTAAGGTAAGTCAAAAAAAAAATTAACAGTTCCGATATTGTCAAATCTTGCCATAGAGAAATTCTTGAGTAGTCACTTCTCGCACTGGTACATAAAACTTGTACTGCTTAATTGTTGATTTGCGAAATAATATACCTTATTTAATAATGGATTACGTTCCCTAATGGCACGGCAAAATTTCTGGTTCATGCACGATGGTTCTCCTGTTCATTTTAGTCGAGTAGTTCGTCAATATACTCACAGTTCGTACGGGAATCGATGTATTCGAGGGCGAGGGCCAGTCAATTGGCCTGCAAGATTACTCGATTTCATTTCATGCGATTTTTGTTTTTAGGGCTACTTAAAATCATCAGTATATGCTGTCCCAATAGAAAATCGTATTCAGCTTTGGGAAATAATAAGTGTACCCAATTCTAATTCTAATGTTCTGTTTTTGATCCGTATGTTTATCCTTAGCGAAACACGGTTATTTTCAAATTGCAGTATTGGTAATGGCTGGTTAAATCTTGTAGATATACCAACCCCGTTTGACTTAGGAGTGTAATTCAATGTATGGCGAGGCAGATAGCCCGGGAAGTAGTTGTTTCATCTTAGTTGCACGGTCACTGTTTTTGAAAAATATTTTCAAAACTTAGTTGTAAAGCGTTGAATAACATATATTCATTTTTCGATATCCAATGTATGCGCCTCTAAATTATTCAGTACTTAAATACTGATGGTTTGCGAACATCTGTTTTTACTTTTGCAGAAACTATTTTATTTTCTTCTGTAGGTTGAGTTTTATTTTGTCGAGTTTTTGACCTCGTTATAGCTAAGACGTGAAAATTATCTATGTACAAGTCTTTTAATTCATTTATGGATATCCTTGAAATACTGTCTGCATAATTTGAATTTCCTTTCATATACTGTATTTCAAAATTATATTCTTCTGTCTAGTCTAATTCTTGTGAGTTTTGAAGTGGGTTTTGTCATTGAGATAGATGTGTTTACGGCTTATGATCCGTTTTTACTATAAACTGTGGAGAACCATACAAGTAACTCTTGAAGTCATTAATTCTCCAATGGATAGCTAACAATTCTTCCATAATTATAGGTTTGTTTATTTCACTTTTCTTAAAACTTTGCGATGCATAAGATATAGGTAAATCTATACCTTCGTATTTCTAAGAATTGCATGCAGACCACGCGTAATTTGAAGCATCTGTAGTCAGTATAAATTGTTTACTGAAATCAGGATATTTTAATAAAGGTAGCTCTATTGATGTTGTTTTTAATATTTGGGATGAGGACTCTTCCGACCACTCGAATTTTACATGTTTCCTGGATAATTTTTCGGGAGGTATGCATATTTCAGCGAAGTTCCGAATGAAACGTCTGTAATCATTACAGAATGCTACGAACCTTTTAGTTTCTTCCGACTTTTTGGGCACTGGATATTGTTCAATGACTAAACATTTTACTTTATAGGGGAGTACTCCCTCACTAGACAAATTGTGCTCTAAATAAGTGTCTTCACGCCTGAAGAATTGGCAATTTTGTGGATTTAATTTTCGACACAGTAGTAAAGACAGGAGCCACAGCAGGGAGTCATATGTCTACTGAAAGCTTGTATGGATAGTTTAGTTCATTGGTAAACATGTCAAAGATTTCTGGAATCCATTTTCAGTCCAGTCAAAAAAAATAACCAGTCAGGATGGGAACAGAACTAGTAGATATCTCGGGACGAGATGCTCGCAGGATGGCCGACTGTGAGACAATTTTTTTTTCTCACCCTGTTATTCTTAAAATAGTTTTCGTTTCAAGTAAAATAAATTAAATCATGGGTACACCCTAATATTTCAGAAATGCATTTCTCGACAATTATCTGAAATAGATAAGTAAAATATCATAATGTCACGTAGCCTTCGAGGCCACGAAAGGGGAAAGAAAGGTTTTGAGAACGATTTGGGTTTTAGTTGCTAGAAGATAACTAAAGTGTTCACTTGAGCCAGATAAATTTAAATATATAAAATATAGTGTGTATTGTGGTGCATATCAGGAGTTAAATAGGTGAGTCTATCTCACAGAGTAATTCAGTTTTGCCTGTTATTTGATATTTGAATTTAAAAGATATTTTATCACATAGAGTATATATATTTGCTAATTATTTTTAATAATAACTTTGTTTAAAGTTCTTTAATATTCAACGTTATTAAGAACATTAATTTGTTGTTGCATTTCCTATTCATCCAATCCTACTGTACTGTGGAGAGTTTGTGCCACTTGCAGTTCAACTCACATACCTATACTGTATTGTGGAGAGTTTGCGCCACTAGCGGTTTGTCCATTCCTGATACAGGGTGACTTCTCACGTCACCTATATCTCCTTCCACCCCCCCCTGTATTGTGGAGAGCTTGAGCCACTTGCAGTGTAACCTTATTTAGCTGTATTGTGGAGAGTTTGCGCCACTTGCGGTTTGTCCATTCCTGATACAGGGTGACTTCTCACGTCACCTATATCTCCTTCCACCCCCCCTGTATTGTGGAGAGCTTGAGCCACTTGCAGTGTAACCTTATTTAGCTGTATTGTGGAGAGTTTGTGCCACTTGCAGTTTAACTCACATACCTATACTGTAATGTGGAAAGTTTGCGCCACTTGCTGTTTGTCCATTCCTGATACAGGGTGACTTCTCACGTCACCTATATCTCCTTCCACCCCCCTGTATTGTGGAGAGCTTGAGCCACTTGCAGTGTAACCTTATTTAGCTGTACTGTGGAGAGTTTGTGCCACTTGCAGTTTAACTCACATACCTATACTGTGTTGTGGAGAGTTTGCGCCACTTGCGGTTTGTCCATTCCTGATACAGGGTGACTTCTCACGTCACCTATATCTCCTTCCACCCCCCTGCATTGTGGAGAGCTTGAGCCACTTGCAGTGTAACCTTATTTAGCTGTACTGTGGAGAGTTTGTGCCACTTGCAGTGTATTATTATTTTGCTGTACTGTGGAGAGTTTGTGCCACTTGCAGTGTATTATTATTTTGCTGTACTGTGGAGAGTTTGTGCCACTTGCAGTAGTTATAATATTGTTTGTGGAGAGTTTGTGCCACATATTCCTTACATGCATTGGGGAGAGTTTGCGCCCCTTGCACCTTTCCTAATAACCCTAAATATTTACTATTAGGCATTTATTTTTGATCAAGGGAAGTTTTAACTTTACTTTAGTACTGATATGCATAATCACAGTTCAAACACATAAGATGCACCTTGTATATTATTAATACTTTCATTAATTTTGGGGATTTCAACTATACTAATCGTTAGTTAAATAATTAATCATTATTTATGGCAAATTGAATACTCAGAGTGTTTTTCTATCTAATTCCAGGTACGTCATCTCGGTTGTTCAACCTACTTGGACCATGTCCACATGGACTGTTCAATTAAATCCAGGCATCACGTCCAGTGTCTTGTAAATAGTTATTTTCAACATTTAGATTTGTTTTATTATCTATATTATAAACAATATAATGTAAGTACACAGTAAGTAATTAAAAGTTAAATTCTAATTAAATATATCAATCTTTACAAATCACTCATTCTCCTCAAGTCAAGTTTTTCCTTCTTTACACAGGCAAAACTGAATTACTCTGTGAGATAGACTCACCTATTTAACTCCTGATATGCACCACAATACACACTATATTTTAATAGATTTATTTGGCTCAAGTGAACACTTTAGTTATTTTCTAGAAACTAAATCTCAAATCGTTCTTAAAATTTTCTTTCCCCTTTCGTGGCCTCGAAGACAACGTGACATTTTGATACTTTACTTATCTGTTTCAGACAATTGGTTGTTTGGTCGAGAAATGCATTTCTGAAATATTAGGGTATACCCATGATTTAATTCATTTTACTTGGAACGAAAACTATTTTAAGAATAACAGGGTGAGAAAAAAAATTGTCTTACATAAGATAAGTGTGTCTCCCGAAGCGTTTTAGGAAACATGGTTTGTTGTAGAGCATTCAGGTTTTCCCAACTTATTCCATGTTTCCGTTGAAATGAAATGATTGTTATATCTGATGCTGTATCAACCTGTAAATTTATTGGAATTTGGTTAACAATTACTTCTAAATACTTTCGATTTTGATTATTTCCAATTTGGTTGATGCTATTCTCCTGTATAACATTAGTGCCAGATCTCGACTTTTTATTTTTATAGGTAGGTAATTTGATTTTCCTCTGATGTAACAATAACCTTTTTATGTCCAAGTTAATTGCACTGTTGGCATTTATGTTTTTTGAATTGACAGTATTTTTCGTAGTGAAATTCGCCACACCTCCAGCAAGACTCTATTGGAATAGACTGTTTTGCACCCCGCACATGAGAATTATTTGACCCACCTTGTAAGCTATCAAATTCTTGTAGCAAATAATAATTTCATTCTGTCAAATAAAGGAGTAAATTTTTCGATTTGAAACAGATAAAAATATCGGTCTTAACGCTGCCAATATGACCAAAAAAAGTACGCTAGAGCCAATTGGATTGTCACGTGTTCAATGTAATGTACGACACTACAAAATCGGGTAATTACGGATGCACCCTAACCCTACGAGTTGGACAAACTCTACCTATAAACCATTTTAAATGCATTTTTTAAAACCATTTTGCATTTTAAATGGAATTTTTTTCAGAAATACCTAGGTATATTCAAGGTGCAATTTATAATAGATTTGCCAAAGATTCAACTTAATATTTTACTTATAGCATACTTCATCGAAAAATATTTATTATTTGAATTTAACTCAATTCGTAATTTAAATGTTTAATTTTAGAACTGTATACAAACATTTTGTAGAGCTCTTGGTGCTTCAGGTAAAACCCATTAAACCCATTATCGACCGACATCCTTTTCAATTTGATAACAATAATACTAAGCTGAATTCAATATCTATATAACAGTGGCGGCTCGTGAACTTTTTAAGAGAGGAGGTTGGACATAAAACGTTTTTGTAAAAATATACTCTATTCAGCCAATTAATTTAACCTTTGCGCAGCGACCGTACCAGCTACTTCAGTGACAAAATTAATTGTTGCCCAAAGTGGAGTAATAGAGTTTCTCTTGACAACACATTTTTTTTGTTCGTTTTTTAACTTCCCGCTAAGAAAATCAATGATTCTTCCCAATGATTTTCGAAAAATCGGGAAGTTATTGTTTTTACCCCGTTTTGCAAAAATCGAGGTTTCAAAAAATCTCGACGTTTTCAAGCCCTAAGAAGCTTTCCTGACTATTTTTACGATTATGTCCGTACGTCTGTATGTATGTATGTGTGTGTGTGTGTATGTAAACCTCTTATAACTTCTGAATGGCTTGACCGATTTGATCGCAATTGGTGTCATTCGAAAGGGCTTCACCAAACTTAGATTTCCTGTAAGTTGGAACCAATGTGGACCGGTAGATTTCGAGAAATTGCAAAAAAAGTTGGTATTTTTTTCATTTTTTCAAAATATCTCCGAATTGGCTGAACCGATCGACCTCAAAAACTAATTAGCTCTTAACCTTGAAAACTCGCATCGATGGCCACCAAGTGCGTCGAAATCGGTTGATGCGTTCGTGAGATATCGTTGTCGAAAAAAATCGAAAAAAAGTGTTTTTTTTTTGTAATAACTCCGAAATGTTCCATCAGATCAATTTTTTTTGTTCCAAATTTTTTATAGAGCTCAAAAAACTACATCGATCGCCGCCAACCGCGTGAAAATCGGTTGATTCATTCAAAAGTTATAGCAGTTTGAAAATTAAAAAAATCGTGTTTCATCGAACTTTGATAAGACTTTTGAGCTCGAAGAGCTCAAAAGCATGGAATAGCTTCATCTTTGAGCTCGGAGAGCTCAAAATAACACAAAAATTAAATTTTTGAGCTCGAAGAGCTCAAAAACATCGCAACTAGCGACAAAATCGCATGCGTTTGAAAATTGAATTTAGCGGGAAGTTGCAGGGATGGCCTTTAGGGTCAACCGATTTCCAAAATTTTTTTTATGAATTTCATGAACTTTTTTTTATATATTAACGGAATTCTACGGTCTTTGGTTTGCGAAAAATGATCAATAATATTATCATAAAATGTATCATTTAGTTCCAAGTGTTTCGGGATCGCCGAGTTGTACCACAAGATATCAGGTAGGTATAATCCTACCGTCGAGCTGTACCACCGAATTTCCTAGTGGGGTTGGCGATTTACAAATAAAGTCCAATGACTAATGGCCTTAACAATTTTATAGTTGTAGTTTTTATCGAGAAGGGCAAGGAAAATCATTGAAGAAGCTATACAGTGTTAAAAAAATGGCTTCATCAATGATTTTCCTTGCCCTTCTCGATAAATCAATCGATGATCCACCTCGATGGTCAGTATAATCCCCAATAAAGGCGGAAATGGATTAACTCAGGTAGTCGTGGTACAACTCGGTAGTCCCCAAGTGTTTTAGTAGGTAAATCTTTTTGAATATTATTGTATATTGTATTTCGCAGGTAAGTTTTAATTCGTTTGAGAGTAGAAAATATGATCTCTCCACCGATGCCGACGTGACAGGAATGGTGACTGTCAAACAAAGTAGTTTATAAAACTGAGGTAAAACTTGTTGCAAATCATTGTCTATCATTATATTTTATCATATCGGCGTGAATGTCGTACCAACCTAAAATATCTCTATCCGAGTATACAACGCATACCTACCTAATTCCTTATGCAGTGCTATTTTATCAAAAAATTTATATTTTAGAACTACCTAAGTTATCTAAAAGTGTATTGGGAAACTCTTTTGAAAAAGATTCGAATAAGCTTTTATTCGTCAAGTCGAAAAACTTCAATTCATGTAAATCGGAAAATCCAATCTCAATTTGACTTTTAATAGTATCTATAATTTCATAAAAAAGTTGTGTATAATATAGGTACCTAGTTTCTTGTCCACCAAATTATATGATTTCCTCCTTTTCGCGGGAGGAGCCCCATCAGATGAAAATTTTTCAAATAAAATTTAGAATGAAATTCTGTATTAGATACCTACCTACGGAAACTTGAAATTTTATCATTGAGATGTTTCAAACGATCTCTTGAATAAATTATATCAGTGAATTTATGTTGTAAAATCTGAAAATAAGATGAGTTTGTTCAAATATTGATTTAAAAGTATCAAGAAAAAACAAAAATTCTTAATTTTTTAAATAAAATTTTAAACCAACAGCAGCATATTAGTCCTATTCCGTAGTTCATGTATCAACACGACCGCACTCCTGAGAGAGTTGCCATTTTATCTATTTTTTACGATATTAAGCAATTGGACTGGTCGAAAAAACGGCAACTGTGTTGAGCACCTGTTGTTTGTAGAATCTAGCCTCAGGGCACTGTTGTCAGATTTAAAAATGACTACTGAAAACGGAGAATTAAGTGTAAAATTTAAACATTATCAGATAAACAGGAAATAAAATGAAGAATTTTCAACAAACCATTTTTGTTATAAACTTGCGATAATTGAGATAATCATTTAAGAAAAAATAGAATTTACAAATATAAAAATTATACTATTTATTTTCCGAAGGAGCAAAAGTGCCTTATTATTTATTCAAAAGTACTGTAAAAGTAGGGTGAGTCTTGATTTTTTCTATGTGGAATAAAATGATAAAACAGGTCGGTTTTACCAAAATTAAATCGACACATCCTGTATCGCCTCAAATACAATAGGGTAGTGAAATTCAGCAGAATGGTTAAGCTCTTGAGATAAATAAAAAAAAATCTGGTAGGTAATCTTCTTAACGACCAAATATATATCAACCATTCTCCCTTATTAAACTTATCCCCTAGAAGATAGTTTCCAGGTACACTTGTTCAATAATTTTGTTAATATTCCTTGAATTCCGTATTTAGTCTTTCAAAGTGATTACAATTCTATTAAAAAGTGTATCGACATGAATAGTCTTTATAAAACATCGACAGAATCTTCGAAACATTGGAAAGCTGAATTTAAAGAATATTTAATATTAGAAAGAGCACATGAAAATGAAATATTTCAGAGTGCTGGAAAGTGCATGAAAAGGTTTTTCTCCACGACTACCTATATAATAATGCACAAATGATTTTTACATATTTAGCTGAATAATGATATAAATTCGTCACACTAGTGAAGAATGAAAAAGAATCCACTCTCGTTAGCCAATCACATTCTCCGATTATCAGAAATCACGATAAAATTAACAAATCACATCGTCTCTTTCAAAATGTCAAATACCCAACTACGCAAAATAAGCAATTGTAATACCTTTACTATAAATTTTGCAAAAGAATGAATCTAAATTAAGTACCTATATTTATGTTATCTCTATTATTATTATTATTCCTAATAATGTTATAATTTCATTTAAAAACGTAAATACATATTATATATTATATTAAAAATATGGGTTACTTATATTTATGTCCTTTACATTTTAAATAGTGAATGTGGTCGATAGCTTAGTGGTAGTGATAGGTACTTGACTCTTACGCGAGCGACCAGGGTTCGATTCACAATGGAATATTTTTTTTAATGAAATGTCGTGGAGAATGTATAGTCTTTTACTTGTGTAGAATGACTATTATTCAATTGATGATTCCAAAACTCACTCGTGCGCTCGCTTGTTTTGGAAACTTCATCCGCGTGAATAATAGCCATCATTCTACACTCGTTCAAGAATATACTATTCCTACACTTTCCAAGATGGCCAAGGATTTATTTAGTATAATGGCTACATCCGTACCTGTTGAACGATTATTTTCTACAGCAGGTATGATTATGTCAAAATCACGTACATCATTGAAAGATGATGTCATGCAAGCGTTGCTATGTTTGAATTCTTGGTCATCGTGTAATTTATAAGAGAAAAAAATCAAGAGTGTACAATTAAAAAATTTATGTCCCATATTTATGTAAAAATAATTTTGTATAATAGCCTTATAAATATAGTTTAAAAAAATTATTTATGGATTTTATTATCAATATTTAGAATTAAGCGATACGAGTCGAGATAACCGGTAACAAGACGAGACCGAGACGAGACAACCGGTAACGAGACGAGACCGAGACTTGAACGAGACTCAATTTCTTCAGAATTGACGAGATCGAGGCGAGATTTTTGATACTCTCGCCCACTCTCGTCTCGTGTGAAGCCCTAATAACCACACAAGTTTTACATGTAACTTTTTTAAGTTATAACAACGATAGGTGGGTACCTAATTTGTAGAATAACCCTGTATCATTGTTGGTACCAATACCAAAAAAATAGTAGGTACCTACGGCAGGTATATACCTATTTACTTTTGATATAAAAGTTCGTCCCAAATTCAGAAAAAACTGCGTAGGTATTATGTACCTATCTATAGAAATGTCAATAATAAATGAACAGAAACATAATACCTATTTCTATTTCTAGCCACTCATTACCTATCCTTTTTGCTGTCCTTTCAGTTACACTGCCTCGTCTACTAAATAAATTCTCATTTCCAACCTCCAAATAATAACGCACGCCCCTGCCGCATACCTCAAAGACAAAAAAAAAAACTTCTTCGCGGACCAAATAGTCAAAACATATCTTATCTCACTCCTTCTCATTATTACTTTTCTTTTCCCCGAACAAATACTCTCTTAAAATTTACAAGTTCGATAGAATGGTCTTCGCGCCAACCCCCACTTTCTCACCAGCTAGTTTTATTTTTTCAAATTAAACTTCATGAAATATTTACATTTTGTTTTCTGATATCAGAATAAGTCGGATTACTTTTATTATATATAGTTCAACATTATTCTTACGTCAATTTCAAAAGAATTAATTGTTACCTATCTACCTGTCTATATGTGTAGGTACCTACCTACCTACACCAATCCATATTAATTTTTTACCTCAACAGTCCTAAAGAGAAAATTTTTAATCTACATCTATATACAAAATTATCACAATATTCATATACCATCCTATTCCATGTACTTATTCAATTTTACTAGGTAAGATGTCAAATTATAACAATGTATTTCAATGTATCATTAACTTCGAATTATTTACTTAATTCTCCTGCTTCTTAATTATGTGATAGAAATTTATTAATTTTCTCACTTTCGCTATAATCAAACATTTAAAAAAGTTTTATTTCACATGTCATTGCCCTTGATCATAAATTATTTTACATTACTACATATACAATTTATAAAACACACGTAGGTCTACTATTTACTTTATTACGTATGCAACATTCATACCATATTCTAATTATTCTTTATTAACGTCTTCAATACATAGGCAACTCACTTTACCCAAGTAAGTCCAACAAAAATAACTTACAATTATTTCAAAATTATGCACACTATAGCCATCTATGTGCGAATGGCAGTAGAGTTCGGCTTACAAGTCGTTAAGTATGCGCCCTAGATAGATATATAGACCGCGAGGAACTCGTCGTACATTTCCCCTTCGATTTTGAGAGCGTCGTACTTTTCTCCAAAAACCGTCGTACATTTCTTCAGAATGTCGTACTTAGTCACATTCCAGCGACTATAAGGTAGTACATTTGTCGATTTAGAATATATATATATATATATATATATATATATTATTTTCTTTTCTTTAACCGTTATTATAATAATCGCTTGATTTTTATTTATTGGGTATGGTTAATGTGAATATAATGAAAAATTAAACGATCTTTGACGTTTCGCTTTCGTTTGAAAGCTTTTTCAAAATGTTTATTTTATATGTCACAATGAAGTAAAAAATATACAAATTGTTATTTTAGAATTTAGTTATGATACAAGTACTTACTTCAGAACTAAATCTACGATATTTGAACAATAGGTGAAAAAAGTGTAGTTATTGGTAATTAATTTGTTATTTTATTAAATTATGATAAATTTGACTCAAATTTTTGATATCTTGTTTATCGTTCACAGAATTTTTTTCTTTTTTTATATGTATCATTTCTTTAATTGTAAGTTTCTGATAATTAGAGTATTGTGTTAGTATTTTTGTTTTTTTGAAATCAAATTCATGTTTTTCTGTTGTTTCGTGTTTATGTAGAGCTGTAGAAGCATTTTTTGTATATTTGTGGCCGTTGAGACGATTTTCTAAATGTTGAGTTGTCAAACCTATATATTTTTTTGGACAGTTTAAACATGGTATAGAATATATAACATTAGATTTTTTATTGGTTTTAGTTGGACTTTTAAGTTTAGTAAATAATGATGACAAAGTATTTTGAGCTTTATGACAAACGTTAATGTTATGTTTAGACAATATGAATTTTAGTTTTTCTTATAGTTCGTTTGTATAAGGCATTGCTATGCATCTGTTTTGATTTAATTCAGTTTTTGTGTTGTTATTTTGAGTGTTATTGTAGAATTTGTAGGTGCGTTGTTTGAAATTTTTTTCTATATTGTTTATTGGGTAGTTGTTATTTTTTAAGGTGTCTTTCACGTGTCTAAAGATTTCAGGACGGTATTCTGGAGAAGTTAGTTTAATAGCTCTATCGGTTAATCCAATAATTACACTGTTTTTTTGAGCATTAGTATGATTAGAATTGTAATTTAGATATCTGCCGGACCATGTTTCTTTTTTATATAGTTTAGTTTTTATTTTGTTGTTGTTAGATCTGATTAATGTTAAGTCTAAAAAATTTATTGTATTATTTTCTTCAGTTTCAAGAGTAAATTGGAGTTTTGGATGGAAATTATTAAATGCAGTTAAAATAGCATTGATCTTGTCTGATGGAATTGCAGTTATACAATCGTCAACATAGCGTTTATAAAATAATACATTAAAATTTGAATTCATTAGTACGTTCTCTTCAAGATGTTCCATTATCAATTGAGCTAAAGTTGAGGATATAGGAGAGCCCATTGTGCAACCGTCTATATAATATATATATATATATATATATATATATATATATATATATATATATATATATATATATATATATATATATATATATATATATATATATATATTATCAAAAACCCAATTACCATAGTGTATGGTGTAGGGTATACTATTACAATTATACTTGTTTCAACTACATAGTATTATGCTTAAGACATATATCCATTTTTTCATCGATGCTTTGGTCCAGATAGAATTTTATTCATGTACAAATTTAGCCCATTGTTTTTTATCTTTTGCCATTGTTTTTGCCTCTGTCCATGTTTTTCCTTTTTCTTGCAGTATGCCTACCATAACACCATCCCATGTTTGTTTTGGTCTTCCCTTTTTCGTTCTTTTTTGTATTTTTGATTGCCATACTTTTTTAACTGGTCTTGTATCGTTCATTCTTTGTAAATGTCACCACCAGCTTAATTGTCTCTTTTCAATAAACTTAAGTGTTGATTCTATGTCAAGGTCTTCTCTTATTTTCGTATTTCTTAGTTTGTCTTTCTTTGTGACTTCTTTAACTCGCCTAAGATACTTCATCTCAACTGCTTGTATTCGACTCTTTTGTCTCTTTGTTAATACCCAAGATTCACATCCGAATGTTAATATTGGCCGGTAAATTGTTTTAAATATATTTAACTTCGTTTTCTTGGAAATTTCTTTTTTATTTATAAATGTCGAATTCATCATGTGATAAAGATTCATCGTTTTTTGTACTCTATTGGTAATTTCGACTTCCTGCGTTCCATTTTCTTCTATTTCTACTCCCAAGTATTTATATCTTCTAACTTGCTCAATTTTTATTCCATCTAATTGTATATTCAAATGTTTTTGTTGCGGTCCTATAACCATAACTTTGGTTTTGCTTTGATTAACTGTCATTCCAAATTCTTCAGATACCGTGCTCCATATTTCCATATTCTTTTGTAAATCCTTCTCTTTCCCTGCCATAATTATTAAATCATCTGCAAAAGCTGCTTCTGATATATCCACTCTTCCTAAATGTCTGTATCCAACGTGTAGTTTTGCCATTTTGATTGACGATTTTTTAATTATTTCATCAATAAAAATTGTAAATAATAATGGACTTAGTCCCCCTCCTTGCCTTAATCCTTCTTGTGTTGAAAATGATTCTGATGCTTTATTTTTGTATATTACACAATTTCTATTATTTTTGTAAATGTTTTTGATTATGTCTATTATTTTGTAGTTTACCCCCCTTCCTTCTAGTACTTTCCATAACTTCTCCCTTGGTTCTTTGTCAAAAGCTTTTTCCATATCTATAAATCCCATATATACCTCTTTTTCTTGTTGTGAGAACTTATCAATTATCTGTTTCACCGTAAATATGTGGTCTTGTATGCTTCGCCCTCTTCTAAATCCACTTTGCGATTCTTCGAGAGTATTTTCTATCAGTGGTCTTAGCTTACTGTCTATAATATTCTCGTAGACTTTCATAGCTGTACTAAGTAGATTTATTCCTCTATAATTATTGCAGTCTTGTCTATCCCCCTTTTTATATATTGGAACTATTAAGGCTGTCTTCCAATCTTCTGGAATCTGTTCTTCACTCCAAGCAGTGTTGTATATTTTCAATAATATTTTTGTTCCTGTTTCCCCTAAATTCTTGAACATTTCTGATGTTAATTTATCAATTCCTGGAGATTTTCCATTTTTCAATTCATCTATTATTTCCTGTAATTCTTTTAATGTTACAATGTCTTTATTTTCTATTATTGCATCCTTTTTTTTGTTAATGTCCTGAACTTGGTTGTCTGCTCCTAGTAATTCCTAAAAATACTCTTTCCATCTATCAATTACTTCGTTTTCATTTCTTAGTATATCTCCTTTTTTATTTTTTATCCAGGTTATTTCTTGTGTTTTTTCCTTTCTTAATGACTTCAATGTTTTGTAAAACAGTTTTTGATTTGATTTACTATTGCTTTCCATTTTTTCGCCAAATTCTTTCCACTGATTTCTTTTAGCTACTGCTACCATCTCTTTTACATTTTTCCTCTTCTCTTTATACATTTCATAGTTTTCCGTTGTTTTGTTATTTATATACATTTTCCACGCTTCTTTTTTTAATTTTACTTTTATTTTAATTTCATCCGTCCACCAAGCTGTTTGTTTTTTCTTATTAGTTTTCTTGCTACAACCACATATTTCTTTAGCGGTTTCCAATACGGTTTTTTTGAAATAATCCCACATTTCTTCTAAATTACCATTTTTCAGTATATCACATTTATTTAAGAACTTTCCTGATAATGCTATTTTGTATTTTTCTGCCATATCTTTGTTTTGTAGTTTGTATGATCTGACCGATTCATATTCTATTGTTTTTTCTAATTTTTGTCTATTATGGTTTGTAATTTCTACTTGTTCTCTTATTTTTGCTACAAGTAAATAGTGGTCACTTCCTATTTCTGGTCCTCTTCTAACTTTGGTATCCAATACTTCCTTTCTATTTCTCTTTTCCACTAATATATAATCTATTATTGACCTTTCATTTCTGCTTTCCATCACACGTGTATATTTATGTATGTCTTTATGTTGGAAAAATGTATTAGTTACAATAAAATTGTGTAATATGCAAAAATCCAGCAGCCGTTCTCCATTATTATTCCTAAATGTTTCACCATGTTTTCCTATTACTGCTCTATAAATGTCATCTTTTGTTCCCACTCTGCTATTCAAATCTCCAAGTATAATTATTTTTCCTTTTGCATTTTCTGTAGCCATAGTTAGATCTTCCCAAAACCTATCTTTATTTCCTACTGTATCGTCTTCATTTGGTCCATATACAATTATTATAGTTTTTGTGTTCATATTTTTATCTTTCATTTCCATCACCAATAATCTTTCCGACCATCCCCTCCATCCAGTAATTTGTTCTTCTAAGTTTCTATGTATTATGCATGCAACTCCTGCTGCCGCTCTTTTCTCATTTTCAATACCACTATATATGAGTATATGGCCATTATCCATTTTCACTATCCCCTGTCCTTTTTTTTGTCTCTGTTATAGCTAGTATTCTCAAGTTTGTATTTTCAAACTCTTCTTCTAATTCTTTTTCTTTTCCTAAAATACTTCTTACATTCCATGTTCCAATTCTCCACATTTCCGTTGCTGATTTTACTTTATTCATATCCAATTCCGTTGCTGTGTCTTTTTCTCTGTTACCATGAATATCTGTTTCTTTATTTAGTTTTTTGAATGTATTTTTTCCAGTATTCTCATTTTATTTGTTTCTTTATCCCATCTCCATTCTTGCCCATTTACCGTTACCTTATTGTATCCCGTTTTTACGTCTTTTCCCTTTTGACTTTCTAATTTTGCAAACATCCTTATCTCTTTTTGTTTTTCTCTTTCCTTCTTGGTCATATCATTATTTATAAAAACTCTTTCTTCTTTCCTCTCCTTTAATTTAGCTTTATTTGCCATAATTTTTTTTTTATCAGCTTCTTTTTGACATTCCACTATACACATTTTCTCCCCTATCTTGTTAACTGCTTTAGGCTCGATATTTATTTTTAGTTGTTGACTCAAAAAGTTTCTGACATTTTCTACCAATTTCGACGGCTCATTAGTATCAAGTTTTAATCCATTTATCATCACATTATTCTTTCTTCTTTCTTTATCTATAATTTCCATCGTTTTTTTAATCTCTTCCATTTCTGTTTTCATTTCTGCATTTTCTTTTTTAATTGCTTGGTTTTCTTTTCTCAATACTTCATTTTCAACTTTCAGCTTTAATATTTCCTCATTAAACAGAGCCTGTTGATCTTTGGTTTCTTTGATCTCGTTTTTAATCAGTTGTTGTTCCCATTTCATATCCTTTTGATCTGCAGACATTTCCTTCATTAACGCTATGATTTGATCTAACTTTTCATCTTTTTTACTTTTAGTTGGGGTTCTGCTAGTCCTCTTGCTAACTTCAAATACAGCATCCATTTTTCTTTTCTTTGAATCTTCTGTAGAATAATCATCACTATCCATTTTGTTTATATTTTGTATTCAATTACTATTTAATTATATTATTTTCGTGGTAGCGTAAGACCAAAATACCCAGATCTACTCTTCGGAGATACTTGATCTATCCAGCCACTTATTATATATATATCTAATTTCATTCTTTATTTTTTAAATTTGAGAACGTCGCAAATTATATTGTTTTGGACTCGCCTTAAATCAATTGCTTTTTATTTTAATAACCTAACACTAACCTATTTATTTAATTGATTTTACAAAATCTAACGATTTTTTTGTTTTTTTTCTTTTGTAGCACTACGTACTTTTCCTTTCGTTGATACAATTCAAATTCTATTTGATTAATTTTCGCTGCACTTTCGGATATATCGAAATAAATGCAGGCGAATTTTATAAACACTTTATTATTTCAACGCACCGTTGCCAACCGTCTAATTGTTGGAAAAATTTATTTTGGTATTGAAAATAATTATTTTTTTGAATTAATAAAATTGCTTCTTTGAATTCATTGTATGATAGAGTGGTGTCGGCACCGGAGAATGTCATGGAATGTTTAGGGGTACAGACATTCATCGACGGAGTTCGTGACCATGAAATGCAGAGAACTCTAAGCTTGGCTCGGCATAAGACACTGGTCGACGTACTCTCTGCAGCCTTGGATTACGAAGCAGCTACACAGGCTTCCGGAGTATACGGCAAGGTGAGGGCTGTAGCAGACGAAGAAGTTGAGAACAAGCTCGACCAGATTGTCAACATCATGAAAAGCATCTCAAATGGAAAACTGAGAGCTGTGAGATGCCGGAATTGTGGAGAAATGGGACATGTACGCAGTTCGTGCAAGCGAACGAGAACTGCTACAAACGAAGATGCCCAGCAGGAAAACTAGGAAGGGTCGACCTTCAGAGGGCAGCTTCGACCCGAAGACCTTCCAAAGACCCTCTCATCCTAATAGCCTCTCTGAAATGTCGCGATGATAGTTATACGTGGATGGTGAAGTTAATGGAAGGAAGTATACACTATTGGTGGACACTGGAGCAACGAGGACTATTATTCGCCCCGAGACTGTCAACCCCCGGAAAATACTTTTAACGACGAGACTGCGACTCAGGACTGCCACAGGTGAAAGCGCCAATGTCCATGGAGAACTACCGGTGCAATTGTGAATTGGCGCAGAGAAGTTCACCCATACTGTCGTTGTCGCTGATATCGAAGAGGACATAATACTCGGAATGGACGTTATGAACCTACATGGCTTCCAGCTAGATTTCAAGAACCGAGTGATGAGAGTAGGTTCTGAGGAGGTATTCCTTCACCCACACGAGGATAAGACTGTTCAGGTAGCCGTACAGGAGGATACAGTTGTACCCGCAAGGAGTGAATTTTTCACTGTGGCAAGGCTACAAGGAACCGTCGAAGAAGGAACACCGGTCATGATGGAACCATGGAATCACGATGAAGAGGTTGGTCGAGGAATCCTGGTTGGAAAAGGGTTAGTCATGGCTGCCGAAGAAATACCTGTATGCATTATAAATGTAAATGACCATCCAATAACTATGAAGAAGGATACCAAAATTGGAACTTGCTTACCAGTGGCGTCAATAATTCATCAAACAACAACCTCCAATGATGCCAACAATAAATTTGAACAAATGATAGCAGTGGCTGGACAATCCCTTAGCCTTCCAGACAAGAAAAAAATCAGAGAACTCTTGCTACAATACCGATCTCTTTTTGTACCAAAAGGAGGAAAGACGGGAAGAACATCTGCTGTCAAACACAAAATTGACACCGGCGACGCTAAACCGATAAGACAATCGGCTCGACGGCTACCACAGGCCAAAAGAGAGGACGCGGAGAGAATTGTTCGCGAGATGGAAAAGGACAAGGTAATAGAACCTTCTACCAGCCCCTGGGTCTCTCCGGTAGCTCTGGTAAAGAAGAAGGATGGAACCACGAGGTTTTGCGTGGACTACCGGCAGTTGAACGATGTTACAAAGAAAGATAGCTATCCCCTGCCGAGAATCGACGACACTCTGGATACGCTGGCCGGTAGCAAATTGTTTTCTACCTTGGACCTGAAGTCTGGATATTGGCAGGTAGAAATGGATCCAGCCGATAAAGAAAAGACAGCGTTTACCACCGGATCTGGACTATGGCATTTCACCGTTATGCCATTTGTGCTGTGCAATGCCCCCGCAACGTTCGAAAGACTGATGGAAAACGTATTGCGAGGGTTGTCCTGGAAGACATGCTTAGTGTACCTTGATGACATCATAGTCTTGGGAAGGACATTCGAAGAACATCAAAAGAATTTGGAAGGTGTCTTCAAAAGGTTGCAAGCTGCCCAACTGATGCTCAACCCCAAGAAATGTCAACTATTTCAAAACAAAGTCAATTACCTAGGCCATGTAGTCAGCAAGGATGGTGTAGCTGTAGACGAAGAAAAAGCTGCTGCCGTACGAAAGTGGCCAAGACCCACCGACAAGCACCAAGTTAGAAGCTTCCTTGGACTCTGTACATACTACAGGCGATTTATAAAGAAGTTTGCAGAT
Organism: Lochmaea crataegi; assembly: GCA_947563755.1. Classification (NCBI taxonomy): domain Eukaryota; kingdom Metazoa; phylum Arthropoda; class Insecta; order Coleoptera; family Chrysomelidae; genus Lochmaea; species Lochmaea crataegi. Next base: position 15,898,310 of record OX387437.1, read on the forward strand.
ATCGCTAAGCCCTTGACACGACTTACAGAGGAAGCAAGGGAGTTTCGCTGGGACGAAGATTGCCAAACTTCGTTCGAAACCTTGAAGAAGCACTTGACTACTGCACCTATACTCGGCTATCCACTACCAGAGGGAGAATTCATACTAGATACTGATGCTAGCAATGTTGGAATTGGATGAGTGCTATCACAGGTTCAAGGAGGACAAGTGAAAGTTCTGGGATATTTTAGTAAAGTCCTTTCCAAACCAGAATAAAACTACTGCGTCACAAGAAGAGAGCTCCTAGCAGTAGTGAAGTCCCGTGGAGCACTTCTATCAGTATCTGTATGGGAAGAAATTTGTGATTAGAACCGATCATGCACCACTTAAGTGGCTTATGCAATTCGAGAACCCTGAGGGTTAAATCGCTAGATGGATCGAGCGGCTCCAAGAATATAATTTCACTATTCAGCATAGAGCCGGAATAAGCCACAGAAATGCAGACTCCCTCTCTAGAAGACCATGCCCTGCAGAGTGCTCTCACTGCAGCAAAACAGAAGCTAGGAAACCGCAATTCGAAGAACCACGGTGACCAGCGACGAATGGACACCAGAAAAGTTGGAAGAGGAACAAGAGAACGATCCCGACTTGAAGAAAATCCGACATTGGAAAAAGGAGAACTGTCGACCTACTTGGCAGGAGATTTCAAAGTACTCGCCAAGGATGAAATCGTATTGGGCCCAGTGGGACTCGCTGGTTTTGGAAAACGGTTTGCTACAGCGAGTAATCGAGAACGATGAGGGTCCCGAAAGTAGAAGACAGTTGGTGATTCCAAGAACAAGGATAGCAGCAGTACTGCGGAAATTACACGACAGTCCGTCAGGAGGACATCTAGGTGTGAAGAAGACCCTCCAGAAAGAGCGAGAACGGTTTTATTGGATGCACAGTTCCGAAGATGTGAAGGACTGGTGTAAAAAGTGCACTACCTGTGCTACGACCAATGGACCGCACGGGAGAAGAAAGGCTCCTATGAAGCAGTACAATGTCGGAAGCCCTTTTGAACGCATTGCCCTGGACATTGCTGGACCGTTTCCACCGACAGCAAATGGCAGCAGGTACATTTTGGTGGTGATGGACTACTTCACAAAATGGGTAGAAGCGTATGCCATTCCAAACCAAGAAGCCGCAACGGTTGCCGACGTGCTTGTGAATGAGTTCATTTGCCGATATGGAGTGCCCCTGGAAATACACAGCGACCAGGGCAGAAACTTCGAAAGCCAGCGGTTCCAGGAAGTTTGTGAAAAGCTCGGCATGAAGAAAACGAGAACTACGGCTTTGCACCCACAGTCGGACGGAATGGTAGAGCGAATGAATAGAACTCTTGGCAAATACCTGTCTAAAGTAGTATCTAACCATCAGCGAGATTGGGACCAATATCTCTCGCTATTCGCGATGGCCTACAGATCCGCCATCAATGAGTCTACCGGCCAAACACCAGCAAAAGTTCTGTTCGGACGCGAAATGAGATTACCCTGCGACCTTGAATTTGGATGCCGACCCGGAGAAGACATAACTGGTGAAGATTACGTGACCCAGCTGAGAAAAAGAATGGACGACGTACACGAGCTGGTTCGATCGAATCTCCAGATCGCTAGCGATAGGATGAAGAAAAGGTACGATACGCAAGCTACGGAAGGAGGTTTCCACGAAGGAGACAAAGTCTGGCTGCATAACCCAAGAAGACAAAAGGGTTTTTCTCCAAAGTTGCAGACGGTTCGTACCTCGTAAAGAAAAGAATCAACGATGTCATCAGCAAGATCAGCAAGATCCCAAATGGAAAGCAAAAGGTGGTACACCGTAACCGATTAGCGCCATTCGAGGGTGACCACGATGAGGAAGTAAACCAGCTTCAGGAAGTAGCCGATCCTGCTTTTGTAGAGTTCATGGGTGCTTATGGTGGTACAGGAAAAGCAAGATTCGGCGTCACCACTGAGAGACGACAAGACCTGCTTACCGTTCCGGAGGAATACTCACTGGCAATAAACATCCTTGCCAGCGTAACCGATGCGCGCGGACTCGCATCTCTGTTTATAAAGAAGAGTGGCGCATGACGTTTGGAAAACCAGTTACCAGTACCAGGTAAAGCTTTGAAGCTGCAAAATGGCTCCCGCTACAATTTCCACCTAGTGACGAGGAACACCTTCGACGAAAAACCAACGTACGAGGATATCTGGGAAGCATTACGAAGCCTGAGGGAGCATGTGCTTGAATTGAACGTGCATAGGCTAGCCATGCCCAAGATTGAATGTAGGCATTTAGATTGGCGAATAATCCGTATCATGGTAGAAGTAATCTTCCGAGACACCGAAGTGCAGGTACTGGTTTGCGGCCATGCTCGGGAGACACAGCCAACAGAGAAGACGGTCGCATGTTACTTCCATACAACTGGAAAATGCAACAAGGGGACCAGTTGCCGATACAGTCATCTCGTTCCAGTTTCCTAGTTAGTTCCAGGAGGAACTGTCTCTTAAGGAGGGGGCAATGTTACGCGAGCTACTGCATTAATATGCTCACTTAGTGCCCCCAGTGAAATCCTCGTATGAGACGAATATGGCTCCTCCGCCCAATATTCGAGAAACATCAGAATACCCAGAGCATCCGCCAGAACGACGAGAGATTACTAGAACACGGCGCGCGAGTATAAATAGGCCACGAGCATCGCTGCAGGCAATTTAGTCAATTAGTCAGTCGATACCGAAGGAAAGTAATCGCGCCTCGATAAAGTGTTCATTAAGTGACTCTCATATAAATTATAACTAGTGTGTTTAGTGTATTAGATAAATTATTAAATAAGGACTGTATTAAATATAAATCTGTAAATATAAATTAGAATAAACGTTACAATATTAAGAAATGTCACTTGAGTTTTGACATTCCACATCAAAATAGTGCCTTCAATGTATTATATAAAATTTCTTACATACAAAAAATAGGTTTTACTTTTTAAATAGGAAGTTAAGTTTTATGAATTATTAACTCACTTTACACTCAAGTTTTTTAAAATAATTTTACAAAAGATATACTAAAAAAATGTTCATATTCCAGCCTTGAAAAAGAAAATAAAATTTTTCGAAACGTTGGGTAGTAGAAAAGAGTTTAATGAAGCCCTCCTTACGACGGAATCCCTAAGATATATAAAACCTATAAATCGATGGCCGTGGTGCAATACCTCGAAAGTACCAAATTTTTTTAAATCGAGGTTTTCGCGCCAGTCCACTTTTTAAATCGGCCCGCGTAATTTTGGCTTATAACGGATAGAACCCTGGAGCTGATCACGTAGCAATACCAAACGTACAAAATTTAACTTGCAATAACTCGTCCAGTCTTAAATGGCGCTTCATGCGCTGTGATGGTAAAACAATTTGTGCCTGTGTTTGAAGCTATTATCAAAGGTAATACCACGAGTGCTTCAAATTTTATCGATAATTTTTTCTTTTCTACGAAAACTTGTTTATTTGGCAAAAATATGAAAACAAACCGATTGATAAAATAACGAGTCCGTTAGGACGAGTGATTTTATCTAAATTCGGTTTGTTTGAATGTTTTTGCCTCAAATAAACGAGTTTGAGTGATGAAAATAAAAAATTATGTGATAAAATTTGAAGAACGAGTTGTATTTGGGAAGATTATTTTTTTCAACAATTTAAGAGGATTTTGCTTTATTTTTGTGTTAAATGTTCAATATTCTCTTGGGTGATGGCACTGAATCGGTTTGTGTTCATTTTTCAATAAAATTCGAAGCACTTTTAGTTGTCAATAATGACAAATTCAAAGTAAAATTTTGACGTTTCAATGTAAACAAGGTATTATCGATGAGGAAGCAGTTTTATCAGTATAATACGGAATGATTGGCTAGAATAATGTATTGCTATTGGTTAAAACCACCAAAATGTCAGATTTTGACAAGTGAAAAAAATAATCAAGGTAGCTTAATTGAAGTATTTGTAGAATTTTGGTTTAGTTGAAAGTTAAATACCTAGAGATATAGCCCATGAAGTAAAATTGTATTATTCTAGTTTATTTTCTCTGAAAAGCCACATTTAGATTCAATTGTACATACGTGTTATTGAAATTCTCAGAAACGTACGTACAGCATTCCTGATGGGAACATACGAGGTACTGCAAAAAAAGTTAGCATCGAATATCACTTTAAATTACCAAATTATTATTTACGCTTAAAACAAACTTCAGGCAAATTTTATAAGAAGTAATTGGTTGAGAACACCAGTATTTTTTTGCAGGATAAACAGGGGTAAAAAGCTTGTTGCGCTGGCACAAGCTAAAAAAGATCCTCCACCCGTTTCTGTTAAGCAAGGTTTGATGAATGACGACAGTTTTCGAAATGTAAATGCCGATTTGAACAAATGAGGTCTTAAAATTTCTATTTTTTTTCATGGATACCTCACAGTACGATCTCACTGAGAGAATTCCTTGTTTATGTAGAAAGTATTATTTTTGTTTTTCAACTTTTGTTGTTTCTGGTGAACGTATCATTTGTTTATGCTTTGAAAACTTTATCAATGAAAAAATACCTGATGCAATAAGGCGTACCACTTGTGATGTAGTTTCATGTTTAAAACTAGGTAAAAACATGTTTTTTGTTTATGTTAATAAGAAATATTTTTCAATAAAATAATATATTTTGCCTTAAGTATATTTTATTTAAGTAAAGTTAATAGTTATTCATGAAAATTGTTCCTTAATGAAGCCAAGTTAATAATGTTGACCCTCTTCAAACGAGAAATTTCATATTCTCTCTCATCATCAATATCCTCGTCATCTTCATTATTTTCCACCTCTATCTCAAAAGGATTCTCTGGAATTGCCAAGAAGTCTCCTCTTTTTAAACAAATGTTATGAAGCAAGCAGGCGGTTATTATATATTGCGGAATGAGGTCCAGCCTTTTCGTCTCCAACTATGTTAGCCTCCGAAATCTACCTTTTAAGTAAGCGTAGGCATTTTCTATGACTACCCTAATTCGGTTCAATAACTGGTTAGAACGAATTTGCTGTGGAGAAAGGTGCCCATGGTATAGCACCTACAATGCCTGCAACAATCAATAGAAATAATCAGTTTTTATACTGAGTGCAAGAACATTATTCATTTACCTGGGAATCCATTTATTTGTTCAAATTTTTGAGCTACACTGACAGTCAATTATATTTGGAAATGCAATTATTTTTCTTATCTGATTCAAGTGTAGCATTATGCAGACAATTTCATTGGTCACGTACCATCAGCAAAATTTTCCAATTCCAAACCTACAAGCCACGCTTCTAAAACTTTCGCCATTTCCCAAGTACCAAATACATATCAACAGTTCTTTCTCAAAGGACATTTCAGGTCTTCCTACTGTTAACTCGGCGTTACCTATTGTCATCAATTCCAACAAAAGGTACTCGAAAGTCTCCCTTGAAAGCCGGAAATGTAGTTAACAGTTTACCTCCTATCTAAGAACTCTTAGTGAAACCTTGCACGCGGCCCGCGAAAGTAGTGAATCGCTGCAATACCGACATAAAGCATTGGCCGATAAAATGCGACGCGACATAAGTTTTCAGGTTAATGACGTGCTTGTATACGTGCATGCATTAAGTAAATCTGGTAATTCCTTCATTTCAAAGTTCGCCCCGAGAAGAGACGGACCATACATAATTACAAAGGTTGTGACCCCGACCACATACGGAGTGTCATCTTCACAGAAACCCGAGGTGCCACTGGGGAAATACCACGTTTCCGCTTTGACACCATTTCAAGAGGCGGATACCACTGTCGACCCTGTCCCAGTACTATTTCTACGAAGACGAGGCCGTCCTACTAAATCCCCATCTCGCACATCCACCTCTGAACTAAACCCTCTCTCTGACGACTGTGAATTAGAAGCAAATACAGATCCGTCCAACGATTCCAAGAACCCAACCATCTCTTCTCAGGACGAGGATCCTGCACTTTCCAACCAAACTGTAGGAGTTCAAAGACGGCGACGGAGAACCCGACCGAAGTGCTCCTGTTGCCTATAGAGTTCATTTTGCTCCTACTCCCGGGACGGTTCGTGTAGCAAAGGGGAAGATTGTAACGCCAGAACCAGGCCACCACCAGCCATTGTTGGCTGGTATTTCTCACCAATGAGACCACCTCCCTCGGAGAGTAAATGGTGACAGATGACAGGGCGGTCATATATAAAATATAGACGCCAAGCAATACCGTACTTTTACTTTGTTAAATAATTTAATATATATTTAGTTTGGGTAAAGTACCACCCTTTATTATTTCACCCCTTCAGAATCCGTAATACATAATAAATAATGCCACCCCAATTCTTATGGAATTGTTTTATTAAAAAGAAACATTGCAAATGTATAAATTAGTTACACTGGAAAGATTGTAATACTATTTTTTTAAATAAAGTAGAACAATAATTGTCAAATAGAAATCTTTCGAAATTCTAAAGATCACAGACAAACCAATTCTAACCCGAAACTTCTAGAAAGCATCTATCGGCTTGCTTGACAGTACCCTGTATCAACTCAATAGGATTTTTAGAAAGATGGTAACACTTGACTATACTGTTCTATCAAATCCACAATTTATTTTGTTGGGGGGTTTGTTTCTGAAAAAAACATTTATTGAAAGGGCAGTATTCAAATAACACATTCATTTCCTTTCAAAGATATTATTATTTTTGTAAAAATAAATGTAAAACAACATTTATTGACTATTAGGTATAATTTGAAGTGAGAATTTTAAATGTATTATACCAGTTGTGTAGTCTTCTGAATTCTAACATTTAATTCGCTATATCTCTGTTCAAATACAGTTTGTGTATACTTACTAGGCTACAATATAAATGAGCTCAGCTTCAACATTTGTTGATCGAATTCTATATTGTGTCACATTATCAAAGAGCATTGTCCATAATTTATTGAAGGTTCAGAAAGATTCAATAGTAATTGGGTTTCAAACCACTTTAAAGGAAAAAATCAAGTTTAGTGAACCAACGCGGATTTTGAGGAAATATTTTTTTTAAATTAATTCGAGGTCGCTGAACACGAAAATGAAAGAAGAAATCGGCGCTCTCTCACCAAAAACGAGTGATGAATTTTTGAAGATGAGTTCAGATCAGCACTGCACTGGTTTTATTGTCATATTATAACTGCTTTAAAATGATCCATTATAACTTCTACACAATGTTGAATACACTATAATTGCTTTTTACGATATTCCTCTTACACAAACATTTAAAAAACACTGATGTTGATATTCATTTCTTGTAAATTCTTCTTTTAATTCCACAATTATTATATCTTTTGACATTTTCATGTAATATGACTAACATATGAGTTTTGGTCTGTTTCCTCCTAGTCGTACAACCTGTACCTAATAGCATATTTAGCCATTAGATATTTATCCACTTGAATTAGTTGCTGAATATTTTCGATTTCATGATCATGACATAGAAGATATAAACAAGTTGAACATACACCTATTTTTCCGATAGCTGGCGCTGTGTTACAGTTGAAACTTTTTTTTCAAATTTTGAGAGATGATGATTTTAGAAAGATGGTTAGTTTTGAGATAAGTTTGGTTGATATTTATTATTTATTTGAAGGATAATGAACCATTCAATTTGATCATTGAGGATGTTGAACATTTTTTTTCTTTGAATTGCACACATCAATTAATTCTTTAAAAAAATTACCTTGTCAGTTGTTCGGCCTCTATAAACACTGCTGACAACGAAAATAGTTGCTGCAGGTATAATTCACGCGCGCGAATTGCGAAACGACGATCCGGCGCGCCTTTTCCACAGTATGTTGTTAGCTGTTCATTCCTAAACGAAAGTTGAGCCAAATTTTCCAATTCAGTTATGGACGTTTCGCAGTTCGCGCGTGTGATTGCGAAACGTCGACCCGGCGTCGATCCTGCGAAATTTTTGTTCTAATCTGCTTTATTTAAGGTAACTATCAAACAAATTTAAAACTAACATAAAATTCCGAGGGTCGTGAAGTGCACTAGAACCCTACACTCTTCTAAAGTTACATAAAATGTGACATATGTTTTCCTATGTCTCCGAAATACATAAATTAGAAACAATTTGATATTTACGAAAAAATATACCTCTTTGTACATCTCACTCGCTTCCTCTTTACTTTATTGACACATCCATTACAACGCCAACCAACATCATCAATGACGTTGCAATCCAGGACTTCAAAAAAATACCTATTACAATTTGAAATAGGGCACTTAATTTCCCAATCTTTTGCATTCCCCCCCAAAAGGCGAATTTGAGATAAAATCTCGTTATTATTTCACCATGTAAATATTTCGTCTAGATTAATATGATCCATTATTCGCAAACACAAATTAAAATAACAAACGTCTGTCTATATAAAAAAAAAACTATCTAATGATGGCTGAATATGCTAGTAGGTACAAGTTTTACGACTAAGAGGAAATAGACCAATACTTATGTCAGTCATATTACATGGAAACGTCAAAAGATATAATAATTGTGGAATTAAAAAAAGAATGTTCAAGAAATGAATATCAATATCAGTGTTTTTTAAATGTGTGTGTGAGAGGAATATCGTAAAAAGCAATTATAGTGTATCTAACATTGTGTAGCAGTAATAATGGATTTTTATAAAGCAGTTATAATATGACAATAAAACCATTGCAGTGCTGATCTGAACTCATCTTCAAAAATTCATAACTCGTTTTTGGTAACAGAGCGCCGATTTCTTTTTTCATTTTCGTGTTCACCGACCTCGAATTAATTTAAAAAAAAATATTTCATCAAAATCCGCGTTGGTTCACTAAACTAGACTTTCACCTAAAATTTTACATCCTACATTATTGTAACATACCTTTTGACATGAATGCAGCCTACAGCACCATTTTGGAAAATTCAGGATTCATTAATAAAAACAAACTTATACAGTTGTTTGTTTTTCTTGAAAGTCATCTGTGAGGATGTGTATCGTATTTTAGTAAACTACTCAGGAACATTCTACATTGAATAATTATTTATTGTTCTTCCTTCAATTGCTGCAGTAACATTCCTAAAGTGGCATGATTATCTGTAAATAAATGTCCATTATTATGAATTTAACAGAATATAATAAATTCAGTTGATTAGGTATAATGTATAATATTAAACTTACTTACTTGCTTCATACTCGCTGTAAATAGTATCAGGTGTAAATGTATTAACTATTGCGGTATTATTAAGTTTCATTTATACGTTTTTTGGCATGTGACTTTAACTTTGATAACTCATTAGTGCTTGTGAAAAAATACTCACAGTTCTTTGCAGTTTTTTAATAACACGTAGGTAAAATAATCGAAAAATTAAATGAGCAAAATATACAATTGTCATAACATAACCCCAAAAATAACAAGACGTCAACTGAACCAAATAAACCATTTTAATCGCGGCAACAGCGCGCATTTTTGCCAACATATAAAATTTTTAGTACGACTGACGTTAGTTTGAGTTTAATATTTAATTAACCTACGAGTTATATTTGATATGAAATTAATTACGAAACCTTTCTTCGAGCATATATTCATATTTTTTTATAACATGCGACCTACAAATTTCAATATTTATTGAGTTTAGAAAGGCTAAACATAGTGATTGACAGTGGATTGACAGCAGCAAACGAATGACATAATATAAACGAACGTCTCTTTTTCGACACTTTGATGACGTGCAACGGTTTTAATACTGAACGGGCTAGGCACACAGGTAGATCGGCCACTGTATATAAAAAAGTGGCCAAGCCATAGAAACTAGTGACATCTATATTTGGAGGCGAAACTACCAACATTTCTATATGTTCAGATCCATGCCACAGCCATGCTAAGGGTTCAGATCCAGGCTTACCCTCTAATTTAAAAAAGCGGGAAATTCAAAAAGTTGTATTCGTAATAATTCTGTGGTAGGGAGGTGATCAGTTGTAACACATAGTTATATTAGTAGTATTATTGTCTTACCACTACACTCTTTATTTTGCTATTATAGTAAAATAGAACCAGTGTAATGTAAAGATAATAACTCTACTAGTATAACTTGTAGTTACAACTGATTACCTCTCTTCTACAGAATTATTACGAATACAACTATTTAAATTTCCCACCTACATTTATTTGTTAAAAATAGGTGAAAAAATTGAAATGCGAAATGAGCATTATTCTAGTTTTTATATTTCCACTTGGTATAGGACATTCAATGTTTACATAAATACAATTACGAACTTTTTGAAATCTAAGAAAAAACAATTTAAAAATCATGTAATTTCACTTTTCTTTTTAAAATTCTTACATCTGGAGAATCGGAATGTTTTCTATTGCCCCTATATGTCGATGAGTTAAGAAAAGTTAACTATTGCTATCATCCTTATTCAAGTTGTAGGCAGTAAACTTATAAGTCATATACACAAAAGCAAGTTATTGCTGTTAACAATTTTTTCTGTAATTTGTGGTTGATTTCCTTCAAAAATATACTTTTCGACATCACTTGTACTTACAATTATTAAAATTCAAGGTGTGACTAGCATATGCAATAGGGGTCAAGATGTCGGCTTCTAGCCACCGACTCAGGGGACCAGCAGAGAAGGATTCGCAAACCTTCGAGGATGCTTTTCCCAAGACCGTCTGTGTACCTACACGTGGTGGCCCAAATCCAAGGTGTGAGATACCGTGCTGAGGGATGAATGGCACTAGGGTCAAATAGTGTCACGAACGGTTCCTCTAGGGCACCGGGCGAAACCCCAGTAGTAATCCAGCCTTAACCCTGTGCAGGGGGCACCGCAGGGTTGGACACACCCCTTCCCCCATACTCGTGGGACCAAAATGGAACCAAAGGGAAGCCCAAACAACAAACCATCGGACCACGGCGGGAAGTCTGAATCAGAGAGCACGCTCTCAGATGAAGACAGGACCATCGTGGGAAGCGAAAGTGATGCATCAGTGGGAACAACTGGAACGACTGATACGATCACAAAAAAGATCGCTGGGCTTGGAAAAGTCCAGCAAGAAAGAAAGACCTCGGGAGCCTTCAAAAGGAGGCAGACCAAGGCGAGAAAAATGGCGGAGGGAACATGGACGCAGGAGAAGCCTAAAAAGCAGTCTCCTACGGAACATGATCCCAAAGCCACAATGGGGAAGAGAAACCGCTCGGAATCTCAGACCCCTCTAAAACCGCGACCAAGCAAAAAACCGAGGAGTGGACCCCCACAGACCGGTTTATACAGCGAGGTCGCCAAGGGAACACGGATGGCAATTATTGACAAACGCCATCCGGAAATAACATTGAGCCAGGAACAGGCAGACCTGGTTCAGGAAAAACTGGTGAACGCAATCGATGCCGCCCCCTCAGGTAGTGACACGAACTTGCAGTTCATCAGGACAACGTTCAGCGGAGGCGTCCTGTGGCTGACCTGCGCAAACCAGGAGACGGCTGACTGGCTTAGGGGTGGTGCAGAGGGCCTGGAGGGTCTATGGGAAGGGGCGGCTTTAACAGCAGTTGAAGCCAAGGACCTCCCAAGGCGACCCAGGGTCATTGTATTTATCCCTGGACCAGCGGATCAGGAGGAAAAAGTGCGAGAACGCTTGGGGAAGCAAAATGCAAACCTAAGGGTGAAGAACGGCTGGCTCCTCCTGAGTCGAAAAGTGGAAGAAAAAGGCCAAATTCTGGCCTATTCCATCGACGAGGTCTCCCATGGGACCTTGGTGGCTAACCGGTTAAAGGCTTATTATAAGCTTAACATGGTTACTTTCAGGGTCCTGGGGGGGTCTCGTCGGGTGGAGAGATTCAGGGTACTTCAGGGGAACCTCCATCACAGTAAAGGGGCTTCGGCGGAACTTACGGTGATAAGAGGGAAGTATGAAGTGGCCCTCCTTCAAGAACCCTGGATTAACAGAGGTAAGATTATGGGACTGGATGGCATTGGTGAGTTGATTTACGACAGAACCTCTGACCAGCCAAGAACATGCATTACTGTTAAGAAAGGCATAAAAGCCCTTTCACTAAAGAATTTTTGTTGCAGGGACTTAGCGGCGGTCCTCATCACACTGGGGCAAGGAAGTGGGACTAGAGAAGCAATTCTCGCATCGGCCTACCTTCCTTACGATGACCCCAGGCTACCACCAGGGAAGTCGAAGAACTGGTCAAGTACTCCAGGAAGAAGGGTGTGCAGCTGATCATTGCGTGCGATGCCAATTCACACAATCTAAACTAGGGAAGCACCAACACCAACGAAAGAGGTGAGTCATTACTAGAATTTATTGCGGCTAATAATCTGAACGTACTAAATGAAGGAAATAAACCGACTTTCGTTAACTCAAACAGAAAGGAGGTTATTGATATCACGATTGGCACTCATTACATAAGTAACTTCGTGAGCAATTGGTATGTGTCCAAGGAGGAAAGCTTTTCTGACCACAGACACATATATTTCCAGATTTCGGGAACTGAACCGAAAATAGAATACTATCGTAACCCGCGAAAAACGAACTGGGAAACATTTACTGCAGAAATAGGCAATAGTTTAGACCGAGTGATAGTAAAAATTAAAAACACAACAGACCTAGAGATAGCGCAGACCTAACACAGGAAGCAATTATCTCAGCGTTTGAAAACAACTGCTCGACGGTGAGGAAGAGATCCAACAGGAATGTGCCCTGGTGGACAAATGAACTTGCCGAAAAACGGAGACAGTTAAGAAAGAAGTTTAATAGGAAGAAAATTTAGAAGAGTTGACGGATTATAAGAGGGCCCTAACTGAATACAACAAACTGATAAGGAAAGTAAAGAGAGACTCCTGGAGGAGGCACTGCGAGGAGATAGAACAGACTCACGAGTGTGCCAGACTGCAGAATATTCTTTCCAAGGATCCTAATCAGACTATACACGTTATCAAAAAAGATAACGGACAATACACTGGAAATGGGAAAGAAACCATGGAAGAGCTACTTAAGGTACACTTCCCTGGATCAATACCTACCACGCCACCGCAAAACTCCCCAGTGACAGGACTGGATCGACCACGATGGGCATCCAGGATAGACTGGCGAATAGCGAAGGCAGTGGTATTCGTGGAAAAAACAAAACGGGCTCTAAACAGCTTTAAACCATATAAATCACCGGGTCCAGACGGGATTTATCCTATCCTACTCCAAAAAGGAGGCAACACACTACACTACAGGGTATGTGAATTGCTCATCAACATTGTTACAGGTCATTAGTCACTTGCAAACACTTTTTTTTTTATAAGGAGCCGTCCCTTTGCCGGCGCCACCTCAGCCTCCTGGGCTTATTGTGGATACTCCTAGTATTCTGACTACAGCCTATTCAGCAAATCCGTTCCCTGTATTAGCTCATACAGGTTCTTTGCTGGTTGGTTGTAGAAGTCTTCTGGAGTCATTTTGGGTTTACCATACAGTTTCTGCCTCCTGTGGTCCAGCGTCTCACAGTTGCATAGTATATGCAGAGCTGTTTCGGTATCCTTTTTGCATCTTCTGCATGTAAGGTCTCCGTTATACAGCCCTATTATATTCAGGTGCTCCTTTGTGGGAAAGTGTCCCGTAAGTAGCCCCGTTATGGTGCGTAGTTTGTTCCTGCTTATTGAGAGCAGTTCTTTCGCTACTTTTTCTGATGGTTCTTTTATGCATTTCTTCCCATGTATTTGCCTGGGCGTGTTCTTCCAGTGTTTATTGTGTTGTTCTTTTACCCACCCTTTTAACCATGACCTAGTTGAGCATCTGGGAATGCCCACAGCTGGTTCGGGTCCGTTCATCAGGGTTGACGATCCTGCTCTTGCGAGTTCGTCAGCCTTTTCATTGCCAGCGATTCCTTTGTGACCTGGGACCCACTCCAGTGTTACACTGTTCCGAGTCGCCAGTCTTCTAAGTTCTTCGCCGCATTCCCATACCAGCCGAGATGTTACCTTATAGCTCTGAAGTGCTTTAAGGGCAGCTTGACTGTCACTGTAGATCCTGATCTGCCTGTTGTTGTAGGCTCTCATGTTATTTGCCCTTGCACATGCAAGTATTGCATAGACCTCTGCTTGAAATACCGAGGCGTATTTTCCAAGCGATACGATTCCTTCATATTTGCTCGACTTGCTGTATATGCCCGCTCCGGTGCCGAGCTCATTCTTTGATCCGTCTGTGTACCAGATCAGTTCATTTGCTCTACTGAGTGGTGGTGCATTCTCTTCCTCAAGCTCCTTTCGATCTTTGATGACAATCTCGAAGTTCTTGCGAAAGATATATCTGGTGGTCATGTGGTCTGTTGGCATTTTAAAGATGTCGTCATCCACATGCCTTATTTATGTGTGTCCTCTCCCATGTGCCACGTCAAGGTCTGATGCTTTCTCCAGTCGGGTTAGAGCTGCCCTTGCTTCGCACATTATGACACAATGTAGCGGAGGAAGGTCTAGCATTGTCTCCAGCGCCGCTGTAGGAGTAGTCCTCATTGCCCCTGTAATGCCAATGCATGCAAGTCTTTGGACCTTGCTTAGTTTTAGCATTGCAGATGTTTGTCTGATCTTTGGCCACCAGACCAGAGATGCATATGTAATCCTGGGGATGACAACCATTTTGTACAACCAGTGTTCCATGCTTGGTCTAAATCCCCATTTAGTGCCGTAAGTGCGTCTGGCAACCATGAAGGTTACCTCTGCCTTCTTGACCACGTGCTGCAGGTGTCGGTTCCAAGTTAAACCTGAGTCTAGGATAACCCCAAGATATTTTACTTCATCCGACAATCGTATTGGTTCACCTTGAAGCGTCAGAGGGCAAAGTCCTTCCCTTTTCCTTCTTCTGGTAAACGCAATTATCTGTGTTTTTGAGGGACTTATGCGTAGCCCTTCTTCTACAGTCCAGCCTGTTACTACATTTAAAGCCATCTGGAGTCTGTCTCTGGTTGTACTGTTGAATTTACCTTGGGATGGAATTACCAGGTCATCTGCATATCCTATGGTGTTAAATCCTTCTCTGTGTATGGTTCTAATGAGCCCGTCCATAACCAGGTTCCACAGCAGCGGGGAAAGTGGACAGCCCCTGGCTGCACGCACGGCCATTGTCTCCACCATAAGAGTTGTTTCTATTATCCTGCTTCTGAGCATGCAGTCTATCCATTTGCAGCTCGTGGCATCGATCCCAATTTTCCTCGTTGCCTTGGCTATGGATTCGTAGGAGGTGTTGTGAAAAGCTCCTTCTATATCTAGAAAGGCTTCGAGCAGCACCTCTTTATTTTCCAGCACGTATTCAGCCCTTTTGACGAGTTGATGTAATGCTGTTTCAGTTGATTTTCCCTCTCTGTATGCATATTGATCTTGGTGTAGTGGTCTTGTAGCCAGTATACCGTCTCTGATATGTCTATCAAGAAGTTTTTCAAGAGTCTTAAGCATAAATGACATCAGACTGATTGGTCTAGGGGAGGCGGTGTATTGGGAGAATATGGTGGAGATAATGTTGAGGGGGGAGGAGGAGGAGGAATTTAGTTAATTCTTCGTTAGAAAAATCTGAAATGCCTGATGACCTGAAAGTTTCTACGATTGTTCCAGTTCCTAAAGTTAAAGGTTCTAATAAAGCCGTAGACCTAAGACCAATTAACATGCTAACTTGTATTGAAAAAATAATTGAGAAAGTTGTCTATGAACAAATCGTTGGTTTTTTAGAGCAAAATAACTTATTAATAAGCAACCAATCAGGGTTTAGAAGTAAACACAACTGTGAAACGGCCATTCAATGTGTGTTAGATGAGTGGAAACACCAATTAGATAAAAACTGTATCACTTTGGCTGTTTTTATAGACTTGAAAAGAGCATTTGAGACTGTAGACCAAACTCTCGTAATAAAAAAACTGCGAAGTATAGGTATAGTAGGGAGGGCATTGGATTGGTGCATTGACCACTTAACTAATAGGAAACAAAAAGTAAAATTGAATAAAATAATATCGGATGAAATAAATTGTAACCGGGGTGTACCACAGGGTAGTGTATTGGGCCCACTTCTATTTTTGATATATATCAACGATATTACGGATGTAAAGGGACAATGTATACTGCATTTGTTTGCCGATGACTGTTTGATATGCTTTTCTAGCAAAAGTTTAGATATATTGGTTAATGTGATAAATCAAACCTTACAAAATCTTTACCAATGGTGTTGCAAAAATCTATTAAAAATTAATATTAACAAAACAAAATATATGGTAATATGTAACAAATACCAATATTCACACTTTTTAAATCAAAACTACAACATCGAGGTCGCTGGAAATACTATAGAATCAGTAGATACAATTAAATATTTGGGAGTTGTCATTGATAAGCAAATGAAATTTAAAGAACATGCTAATTCTGTAGTTAAATTAATTTCATATAAGTTGAGCTATCTTTTCAGGTGCTCCTTTGGATTATCACGATGGACCAAAAATATTGTATATAATACAATTATTCTGCCCCACTTAAATTATTGTTCCACAATTCTATATCTTCTGAATCAAAATGAACTAAATCGTTTGCAAAAACTGCAGAACAGGGCTATGAGAATAATCCTGTCATGCTCAAAATACACTCCTATCAAAGACATGTTATGTGCACTGAAATGGTTGCCAATAAAATATTATTTGTTATATAATGCATTAATCTTTATTTACAAAATTAAAAATAATTTACTACCAAATTATCTGAACGAAAAAGTATGCTATAATTTTAATATTCATGACTACTCAACTAGAAGCAGGCAAAATTTTTTTGTTACCCCAGTAGTAAAGAGTGCTACTCAAAATTCTATATTTTTTAAGGGACTGAACCGTTACAATGACCTACCGGAGTCCATTAGATCCATTAACACATTAAACTCTTTTAAAAACAAGCTCAAAGATTATTTAATGAGTCAATATTCAAGTTCATTCATGGATGTTGAGTTATGTCTATAAATTAGGCCTGCAAATCACTTAATTCTGTAATCTTGTTTTTGTGGTTTGATTTTATGTCTGGTTTTCGGCTATAAAATTTTTGTATTGTATTTATTTATGTTAGTATTTATGTTTTGTACAAATGTGTTGATATTGTCGATTTATTATCATAATTTGGACATACGTTTACTGTAATATAATTTGTATTGGTATTCTTATCATATATGTGATGTTGTTTTGTTTGGATGTAATATTGTAACTGTATTATATTCTATGTTTATATTAGCTGACTGATTTTTGCTAAATAAAGGATTTAATTTAATAATAATGGATGGAGGTAAGTGGCGTAGTAGAGAGCATGGCCAGGGGGAGAGAACGACTCGATATGGCATGAGAGGTAGGAGTGGAAGTTAGGGAGAAGACGACGATATGAGCGGAGAGTGTGCGAGGGACCTCCGCCCGTCTCGAAGTATGATAGGGTAGTGATTCCGTGGCGGGGGTAACGGCGAGTTTGAGGTGGGTTTGGTTGGTAGGCATCTCCTTGGGGATGAGTCCAACAGTGTTTTGGTCCTGGACCCATTCGAACATGAGTTTCCCATCTCGGCCCGAAAAAAAAAGTCTTATTATAACACTTACCACAATTCAATAATTAACTTTCCTATTTCAGCAGAGAATAAAGTTAGGGGTTTTAACCTTATGTAATCTAGTCATGACTGCAGTACTGTCGTCAAGGAATTAAAACTTAAAATTCCAACAAGGTTTATCTGCAAAGCAGTAACTGCTACGTACAGGAGACACTGTTGACGCTATAGTTATTGACTGCAGGATGTATTTAAATAATTATAGATTAGGGAACCAGGAACAATCTTTGCGGATGCTTTTAAATATATTTTGTTACCAATTTCAATATGGAGATGCGTCGTTTTTCACCGCTAAGAACCAACAACAAATCTCTTTTTTATTTATTTATTGATAGTCCTCCCTCTTAGAAACCAAAATTTCACTTCCTGGATACCAGAGAGTTTTCTTCTCCTTCGATTGGTTTAAATTTTTAAACAGGATCTCCTCAGGCAAATTATTTTTCCGCCTACGTCTATCCAAAGTATACATTTCCTGGCCTCATTGTAGGGAGCAAAGTCGTACTTTTCCTCCCTAGGGTGGAAATAGTAATTATGCGTCAAGGTAGAAAAGTGAGTTATTATTGTCGAGGACCATTAAAGACCGAGAAGCGAAGCTTCGAGGTCTTTAATGGATCCGAGACATTAATACACTTTTCTACCGTGTATAGTAAAATTAATACCTATTTAGAGGTACCAGCCGTTTTAGTAACTTAACGTATGCGGCTTCTTGAACCATCTGAACCCGCATGAAAAAAATTAGGTTATGACCTTTGTCATGTCAAATGCTTGACATATTTCTTATTGCATTGGCGTAGTGACTTGAAATTTCATATTATCAGGGGCGGTTTGTAATAATACAAATTAATTTTATGAAATTCATAAAATTCTAAAGATGTTGACATAATAAAAGAATATAAAAGAAGCGCACTAATTTTAAAAACATTGTTTTATTAACTAGATACATAGTTTTCTTAAAAAAATATGGCAATTCAGAGTTCGATTAAGTACAATTTGTCTGAATGATAATTTTTTTCTGGAAAAACTTGCTTTTCAATTATATTCCAAACAGCATCCTTTAAAATGTGATCTGGAAAAGGAATATTCTTTTTTTTGAGCCATTCTAACATGCGTGTTTTACTCCAACTTTTTCTTGGGATTTCTTCATCCAGGCGACTGTGATACGTTGCGTTATCCATTATAATTAACGATGGTTCTTCCAAGTTTACAATTAGTTGCTGTTTAAACCAATTTTCAAAATTTTCGGTGTTCATGTTATCATGGTAATCGCCTGTTTTTTTATTGCATTTAAAAATAAGCGATGCATTTGCCACAAAACCTTTTTTATTACCGGCATGAACAATTACATATCGTGTCCCACTTCCAGTTATTTTTAAATCACTGTGTTTAGTACCATCTTGCCACATTCTTCTGTCCCCGCTTTTACTAAAAACCCATGTCTCATCCAGAAAAACAGGTGTAAAGAGCTTTTCGCTTTTAGCAGCATGGTATTTGTTCAAAAATAATATTCTTTTTAATCTGACTGCAGGAATTTCCAATAAATGTTTTCTTCCATCCTGTTTTTTGAAATGAAAACCCATTTTTTTAATTCCCAAATATAACGAACCTTTGGAAATCTTAGTTTCTGGAGACTCTTCGATAAATTGCCGTAAAATAGTTTCTACTGTGATTTTATCCTTTCGCGCATACATTTTATAAATTACTTCCCTCAAACAATGCAGGGTATTTTTTGTAATTCGGGTTTTGCTCCGGGAAACGCTTGCAGACATATTTCTTCTAAATTCGAAATCTATAGCTCTGTTTATTTTTTCAAGATTATATAATGTGCTTTCTGGAACTTTTAGTGCTTCGGACGCTTTTTGAATTGCCTTAAATCGAGATCCTAAATCGTTTTGAAAATAGTTTACTACATTAAGCATAAGTTTTTTGGATTCATCAGAATATCGCATTTTTATATCTTATTTTGCGTTATGACATTAACATGAAATCAAAATTTGACGTAACTTCAAAAACGTGACATCTAATAAATTAGTTACGACGTTCATTTTTGTTGGTAATTTTTTGTTTCAACCGATTTATTAATAATAAATAAGGATGGTCTTATTCTAAAAGGGTATAAAATTTACTATAGCATTTTTTTTCACTACTTCACTACTGGCATTTTATTTTTTCAAATGTTAGTTTGTCGACTCCCGTTTCATATGACATGACAGCTGTGCACAAGTTAACCTCACATTCTATTAAATGGATTGAGATTTAGTTATAATCAAGTAGGCTCTGTATTTTTCTACCTTGGTAATTAATGAACAACTTTACTACCTCAACAAAAGTCAATAAAGTTAGGTTTAGAAGCTAGTAGTGAAAAAGAGTAATTTTTCTTCAAGCGTCAACAACTCAAGATTTATTAAACTAAAACTTTTATTTATCATTCAAATGAATATTGAATGTACAATGCGAAATTGTTGCATTTTGAAAATTAAACCCGCGCAATACCGTTGTAGCAGCTTGTTGTGAATTTAGAGTTGCGTTTACAACTTGATGTTACCGGGGATTTTAGTGATGAGGATTCAGTGCAACTTTTGTCAATTTCATCGATATTTTGTCTCAGGTTTAATATTTTGCTAGCTGTGTCATTTTTATTTTGAAGAGATTCTTCTATATAGCCCTCAGCTACTCCAGATGATTTCCTACCCCCGTGTCTCTTCAAAGATTCAATATTTCCTCCACCATTAAAACGCAACCGGAGACGCAATAATTGTGAAAAATAAATTATTATTATTGACAGTGTCCACTGACAGCTTTATGTTACATTTCTATAGCAACAACCTGTGTCTACTCACCGACACCGGTCTAAACCGCCTTGCGAACCCAATTATCTTTAAAAATTATTACTAATAAAAAGAGACGTTTTTGCATTAATTTGTCGACATTTTGGAGAAAAAACAGCATTTTTCATTTGGAGGAAAAGTTACTTTTCATGACTTGCTCTCTATTACACGAGCGCGAAATGAAAAGTATGACTTTTCCTCCATATAAAATAATATACTATTTCTACAACTGCTATGAAAAGTGACGTATTTCTCATACCTTACTTAATTTCAAAACCAAATATTGCTCATGCTGTGAAAAATATCATTTCTCACGGCACTTTGCCCACGCCACATACATTTTTATGGAGAATCAAATAAAATCAACCAAAACTTAGTAGGCTTCTGTCATCTTTAAATACCTACTTAGTTGACACAAAACTGTCAGATTAATTAATACAACGGACAATTTAGTGAAAAGAAATGACGTTCCGGGTTTGACCATACAAAATTGTACAAATTCCCAGCAAACACGATCCTGGCGGCCCTTCAACGGTGAAATAAAGCGTGCCGGCGTATGACATCAACGGTCCTTAAATGTACAACTCAATTGGGCCGGCTAGCCCGTGTCCCGGCGGCCGACAGCCGACCGCCTCTCGTATGCCGTCAGTCTGCCATTGCGGGCAAATGCAGGCACGTATTCTCAGTGCATTAATGGCACAACTATGGGCTTATTAAAGTTACATTAAATTGCCCGCTTCATTATTAATATTGATTGTACTAATCCATTCTCAAGGGCCGTCGTCAGTAAATTGAATTGGTTGGGTTTTGAAATCCCAGGATATTTTATATCTAATATCGCAAAATGAATTTAAAACTGAAAAGGTGGGTAGTCAAGTTGAAAAATTGATAAATATTCATAAATATTTTAATAAAAAACATATTTGAACAGATAACTCTTCAGGATAAAAATAAATAAAAAACATAATACAAAAACAAATTTGAACAGATAACACTCTTCAGGATCATAATAAATACATAACACAAAACTTATTTGAACACATAAAACTCTTCAGGATAAAAATAAATAAAAAACATAACACAAAACATATTCTTCACGATAAAAATAAATAAAAAACATAACACACAGATAACTTCTGGATAAAAATAAATTCATAGAGGTAAAAGTTGTTAAAATTATCATTTCTTCGAAAATCGTCTAGCACGTCCTCCTTCTCTATCGCTAGCTGAACGGATCCAGCCTTTTATTACATTTTCGACTTCATCCAAGGTGGATTATTTCTAACAGACACTACAAGTAAGTTAAATCGATTTCACTTGATTGTCACACATTTATATATAGCAGCAAATTTTCATTGCTAGAGAAAAGTATGGTAATGAAATGCATCTCCTAAAATGAATTTGTATCTACTCTACCTAAAATATACTAATGCATAATGAGATAAAACATATACCATGAATTAATTTAATAATATTTTTCATATCCTTGAAGCCATTCTTATCATTTCTTCCAGTTCTATTCGTCATAACTGCCAGTTCATTAGTCATGAGTCTATTTAGAATCCTTGAGGTTGTATCTAATGTATCCTTGCCTCCAATAAATTGAAATTTGTTACACTGAAAAAATATTGCAAAAATAGGTAGTAATCTCCCAACGAAAACTATAGTAACTCAAAAAATGGGTGTTTTGAGTTACGAATGCCAACCAATTGAAAATAAATGTAAAATTGTCGACGAAAAGTATCGTAACTCATTGTCAACCGCTAATATACATTGAAAAATATAGTAAGGCATGGCTCGCTATTATTTCCGACGAAGAATATCGTAACTTTAGTTACTGTAGTTTTCGTAGTCAGAAACATAGATAGTGCGAGTCTAGGTATGTTGAGTTACGATTGTTTGTTAGTTGTCATAGTGACTTTGTTAGCTAGGGTAAACAATGATATTATCGAATAGAACCAAACATATGTTGCAACTGATTGCGAAAGATAAAGATAACAGTGAAGATGAACAAGTGATTAAAAGTGTGGGTAAGCAGTTGCACTGTTTTTTATTATAATTCTGTGACAAAGCGACATTCTAACCTTAAAATACTTACCTTAATTTGTAGATGCGAAACCAAGCAAACACCAAAATGGATCTACATTGACAGATTCTGATGCCTTGATAACCGTTGAAATCACAAATAATCAGCTTAAATTGCAAGGTAATGTCGAAGATATATCCGTTACTTATTCATGTTCAAAAAACAATCTTTTGTTAGGTATAGCGGATCAAATTACTCAGTGTGATGGACGCGATGTTGATATTGCTCCCTGCACAACTGCACATGCTGATAATTTATTAATTACTTCAACCTCAATTACCCAGCCTACAGTGCAGGGGAATGCCGATGATGCATCTGTTACTCCTTTATATTTGAAAAGCCAATCAGATTTCATAGAGGATGAATTTGTAGATTCTGATGCTGATCCCGAATATTTACCTTATGATGTTAGGCGTTGTGCATCTACAGATTCTTCGGCCTCATCAACTATTGGAACCACAAATATCCAGCCTATAGTGCAAGAAAATAGTGACCATGAAGCGGGAACTTGTCCGCGTTCTAAAAAAATTAAAAAACGAAAAATGACGCCAAAAACTAATCCAGGTAAAAAACGATCTAGAAACGTCAAAGATAAGAAAGACTTAAATCATGGTAATGAACACAAGAATAAAGCAAAAGTATTCAACCAGCTTGCAAAATATCTTGCAGACAGAAGTGTCGAGAACGTGTCGATGAAGACGAGAGGATGTTAATTTTCAAGGAATTCTGGTCATTAGGTGACCACACACGGCAATGGGATTTTATTGCGCGATGTGTGAGAATTGTTGGCAAGAAACAGGTCACTACTGAAGCTAGTAATGTGTCTAGACGAAAAGTATCGAGAAAATATTATTTTGTGATAGAAAATGAAGAACGAATAGTTTGCAAAACAATGTTCTTACATACATTGGGAATTTCTGAAATGTATGTTACCACAACTTTGAGAAAACTGAGCAATGGTAGTGTAACTGTTACTTCTGATCAGAGAGGAAAACATGCTAACAGAACCAACAAACTTAACCCTGAAGTACGGAACAGCGTAAGAGAACACATCAAGCTTTTTCCTTTAGTTCCGTCACATTACATACGAAAAAATTCGAAGCGAATGTATTTAGAGAAAGGCCTGAGTATACAGAAAATGTTTCGGTTTTACAATCTATGATTTAGGAAGCAACACGGGCTTCTGTTACACGTGGCACGAAAAAATATCTGGAAGAGGTCCTCACGAAGTTGCTAGCTGCATGTTGCAATTCATGCAGTTTCAGATAAACAATAACGGAATTAAAAAGTTCATTTTTTACTCTGACAATTGCGGCGGTCAGAATAGAAATCGTTTTCTTTTTTCGTTGTTCAATTGTGCAGCTATTTGCCTGAAAGGTGATATAATCCACCAGTTTCTAGAAAAAGGCCATACCCAAAATGAGGGTGACAGCATGCATGCGGTCATAGAGGATGCGTAACTTTAATTAGGATGGCAAAAACAACGGGACATCCATACCAAATAATGGAAATAGACCAAGAGAACTTCGTTTCCACAAAAAGCCTGGTTGAAAAGCAAAATTGGAAATTTGACAGCACTGGCAAAAAGGTAAGCATCAGCAAAATCAGAGAAATAGGTTTTAATTGGAAAACTCCGAATGTAATTAAGTTTAGATATTCTTATAAAGGAGATTTTAAAATATTTTAAACAAGGAAGTGCGTGGTCAACCTTACATTCCTAAATGCCAAGACTTACCACAGCTACACAATCAAGTTTTGCCTATCGAAAAAAAAAATCAAAAGGATTACTATCACTTTGTAAAAATAATAATATTCCTTCTATGTACCTCGGCTTTTATGAATCACTTATTTCAAAAAGTAACGCAAAGAAAACATCAGCGGCTAGAGAAGTGAAAAAGTCCAAGAAGACAATAATAATTAATGAGGACCACGATGAAGACATTTTTGACGAAGATTGTTCAGATGACGAAGATGAAGATTGCGATATTTACTATTAGATAAAAGTATAATACATAATTCTAAGTTTTCCTTAAAAAATAAAAAGATCATTAATGCAATCGTATCTTTTATTTTTAAAAAATTCCAACGAAAACTGTATTAACTCATCTATGATACAAACTATACAAAACAAAATAAAAATTCACTGATAATGCAGCCATCCATTTTTCAAGTTAAGTCATGATATTGATTTTCGGTAAATTACACAATTATTCGATTTTTAATAACCATTCAAACATTCAATCGCGTTTTTCTCAAAACTGCAAATTCTGAGTTACTATAGTATTCGTTGGGAGAGTCGGTATGATATATACATTCTGATATTAAAATGTAGTTTACCACTTCAGTAAATGATGTATCCTCATTCAAACTATCATTCATTTGTACCAATTCATTAAAACTTTTTATCTGAACAAACTCCTTGGGAACTGGAACTTTGATCTCCCTGCCTTTGGTTACACTTAACAATTTGTAATTGCCTAAGTGTTTCTGTTATCATTGCGGAAAATTCAAAACAACATAAATCACACAAAGTATACTCAAATTAACACAGACATTGTGAAGAAAGAGTGTCACCTTTGTTTTCATGACAACTGTTGCAAGACCTGATGCTGGCTGATTCACAACTTGCTGTTCTGCTGATTCGCTACCATCATCATCAAATCTTTGTGAATTTTTTGGCATCCCACATCGGCTTCCAATGTTTTTCTTTGAGATGAGTGAGATGCTCATGTCTACATTTTTCAGAGGAGTCAACATTTTTTTTTTGGAAGAGGGACTGTTGGTATGTTGTCATTGCTAACTTCACTGAACTGATCATAGTCCTTGTAAGCTATATTCTTTTTTGGAACTCTTTTTCTTTCACTTTCCGATTCAGTTTGTGAATCGACTTCTAGATGTTGAAGTTTTCTACGTGCTTTAGAGAAATCATCTAAAACAATAGAATATAAAGATTTGATGATCAATGTGAAATATCTCTATATATAATAATAATAAGAATAACTTTATTAATAGCATATATAGCTAAACAATTATAAAAATCATTTTGACATATCTTACTATCAAACATTACTTCCAAAGAAATAGCTAGAAGTTTGAAAACTAACCTGTAGAGTATTTCACCTTGATTGGACAAAATATGCATTTTTCCTCAATAATTTGAATATGACTTTAAATTGCTGTCTTTGACAATATCTGACTTGAAATAAGCAGGCCAATGGCAATATATACCCCCATTATTTTCAAATATCCAAGTACTTGAAATAATTGCTATTGTAACTACTCCATTTTCATCCGACTCTTCTGGGAATTCAACTACCAAATATTTTCTTGAAAGACAAAACCGGCTTATGAGAATTCATGAATAGCAGCACAAGTGATAAACAAGTATACACAAATATAAGGAGCTATAAATAAATTATAAATTCAATCTTTTTTCTACTTCTATGAATAAATCATAACCTTTTAAAGCCCACAAACTTTTTTTAACTTCCTCAATATTAGTCCACATGTATGCAGGGAGTAGTGGAAAATAATTGAGTACTTAATACACAAAAAATTTATAAGGTCTATCTGAGAACGAAAGATTAAATTATTAAAAATAAGGAAACAGATATACTGAGAATTTTAAGTGATATTGGCCATTAAAAAAGTGGAGGGTTCAAATATATGCAGGGTAAAAAAACTTCAGATACAATGATATAAGGGTGAAACAATGTAACTGTGTTCATGCTCCAAAATAATTCCTTTAAATTGAATATAATCTACTCTGTAGATGTATTCAGTTAATTCATCCTGATTCAAAGAAACCTCAAAGAGAAAAATGAGATCACTTTTTGCAGGATAGGTCAAAAATGGTTTAATTTTTCTCAAGTGTCGACCTTTTATATAAATCTTATTGCTCGATTTAGATATCGAGGTAATTAATAAAATTTCTCCATTTTTCAAGAAAGCACAATTATCACCAATTTCAATAGAAAAAATACCATTTTTGAAAATAATCTTTTTGAAATATAATACATCATCAGTGGATATTTTCAAAGGCTTTCCTAGGAGTTGTATAAGTTTCTCGTTGTTGATATTATTTGTACTTATTTCTCTGCCTTCCAAAATTCGGTTCACGACTTGTTGTAAACATTGATTTGATTTTCTTAAAGAGTTTTCCAAAAAACCCAGGTAATTTTCAAAGCTGAAACAATTCATCTCACATAGTGACCCAAATTACTTGGCATCATCAGCAAGATGTATCATCGAGTGAACATTGTATACACAAAATTTTTTTCCATATATTTGAATTGCATTTTTCACAAAAGTTGTTTACAGAATTTTGGCATAGTTGTTGTATTTAGAATTCATTCTTGAATTATACAGAAGAGGGGAAATGTACAAAAGGAACTGTCTGTATTCAATGGCTTTCCAATGTTCTAAATCTCTCAGTGATCTAGGTTTTCGATTAAATTCTGCTGACCAAAAGCCATTCAGTTTTTTAATCATGTCCTCTAAAATAATGAATTTTTCAGATTCGAATCGATAGATACGACTACCATCCCTCCACAAAAACAATAAATTTTTAACTACTCCAAGACAAACACTATGCATATATTCATTGGGGAAATTGGAAACCCTTCCTATATTCAAATCAGTTAAGGGTTAAGGACCTTTATGATATTCACCATATAATCCAGATAAAAACTCTTCATCAGATCTCAAATCTGCTCTTAAATTGGTGAAAATAATTTTATGGTTTTCACATGTACCACTGTCAAGGCATTTATCACACTCATAATAAGCATTGAGGCCCTTGGTGTTTTTGATGGAACATCTAGCTGGGGTGTCACAACAAAATGATCTACATGATATGTTTATAACTGAGCCTTCATGTACTAAGCCATCAGTCAAATAATTTCTCATCTCATTTATGAATTGCTGGAAGAAATCTGATAAAGGTGGTTTAGTTTTCCCTGATTATATCGCCACAGGAAAAGGTGGTTCAGTTGAATATTCTGCGATTTTACATAAAATAGGCCAAAATGAGGCCTTGGTGCTCTTATGAATGGGTAAACCATCTACATTGAAATCGAGACTATAATTCAAATTACCATCTTGATATTTCTGAAAAATTTTGAAAATTCCAGTTCTCAGACCAAAATAATAAAAATGACCTTGTCCCATATTTGACAAAGAGTTATATTATGTCTTAAAGACCAAGACCTTAAAAAATTTACCGAACTAATGTTATCATGCCCTAGTTCATAATTATTAAATAATATTTGATCACCATCACTTTCATCATCATTTTTAAAATCTGAACTTGATGATGATGGTGGACTTTCGGCTTCATCATCAAATAATGATATTGATGGGTTAGATTGATTTTCATTCGAAGATGTACATTCGAGTAGTTTATTGTTATTTGGGCTTTCACTGACTACAGCAATTTTGGACATAAATATGCTTGAACTGGATCCAGGATGCATATAAGGTGATTTAGTAACCATTTGTTCTTTTTCTACCATAGACACAATACGAATGGCAGTTTTCTTGGACAAACGGTTGATTTGACGCCTACTTTTTCGTTTTACAGGAACACACTTACTGGAAATCATTATACTGAATCAACACTTGCCAAAAAATAACGTGTATTTTCATGTGTACTTGCTTTTACAAACTGAAAAAGTCTGAGGAAATGGAATGTAATACTTACTTTTCTTCCATGGTCACTGTCAGAGATAATATACACAAAGTCACTGTTAAGCTTTGCACAAAGAACATATAATACAATAAAATTGTTGAGAGTAAATCACAGGAATAAAGTTCTTTTACCTCCACAATTTCTAACATTCTAACCTTAAAAATAACAATGCGAAATTGCGAAGCCGCGTAATCATCGTTGCCAGCCTAACCGAAATTTCCAAGGGCACCAATTCATAAACAAACTTGTGCAGCTGTGTTTGAGTTCTGGATGGTCCAGCATAAGGCCGACGTTTCCAAAGAAAGCGACGGCTCACTCATAGTTGCGATACTATCGGGCATTCAAATGCAGAGACACATGAAGCCATCAACTCTTGACTGATTGTGTAAAGGCGTAGGGCCATTGCTAGAATACCGACGCCGTCACCTAGCCGTCGTTCACATTTTAAAGGATGCTGTTTGGAATATAATTGAAAAGCAAGTTTTACCAAAAAAAAATTATCATTTAGACAAATACGCTGCCGAGCATGGTCATTGTGTTCTCAGGCTACCACCCTATCATTGCCATTTTAATGCCATCGAAATGGTATGGTCAGAAACTAAAAGGCATTATGACCAAGCTATTACGAAAACTGCAAGGTCACCTACTGAAGTCTTAAAAGTATGGAATGACGTTGTAAAAAATGTACCGGAGCAACACTGGCAGAATTACATAAATCATACAGAGAAAATTATTTCTGAAGCATGGGAAGTAGAAAACAAACTGGACCTACTAAACATCGAACCTATGGTGATCTCTGTATCCAATGAATCCGATGATGAACTATCACTTTCCGAAAGTTATTCTGATTTAGAAACTAATTAAACTTTGCCTTGAAGATCACGTTGTCATTTTTTTAAAATCTAGAATTTGTACTTAATCGAACTCTGAATTGCCATATTTTTAAAAAAAAACTATGTATCTAGTTAATAAAACAATGTTTTTAAAATTAGTGCCCTTCTTTTATATTCTTTTATTATGTCAACATCTTTAGAATTTTATGAATTTCATAAAATTAATTTGTATTATTACAAACCGCCACTGATAATATGAAATTTCAAGTCACTACGCCAATGCAATAAGAAATATGTCAAGCATTTGACATGACAAAGGTCATAACCTAATTTTTTTCATGCGGGTTCAGATGGTTCAAGAAGCCGCATACGTTAAGTTACTAAAACGGCTGGTACCTCTAAATAGGTATTAATTTTACTATATATGGCCCGCCTGTTAGCCGCCTATTCATGTTTGCTGGGATATCGCTTCTCGACCAACTGACACAGATCAAAGTGTAACTATCTATAACAATATTAGAACAAAAGAAACAGAAAACAAATAAGAAAATAGTGAATAACTATAGAAATAACCTTAATAAATAATAGTAATGAAAATCAATAGTTTTCATCATAGTCCAACACATATCGCTTCCCGACCAACTGACACAGATCAAAGTGTAACTAGAACCAAAACTTAACCTAACTTACATGAACCAAATGAAACTCAACAATGTAATAATGAGTCTTTTTCGAATTGGTAATAGGCATGATGACTGATTTTGAAAAACTGCTCCACGATGTTTTTACGCATATACTCTACAATACATGCTATTTCTGCAAGAAAACAAGTTTTTAGAGGAGAAATTCATCTTTTAAAAACATATTTTAATTTCCACGCCAAAACGCTAGAATGGTAATGGCGTCTCTCTATGACATCATCAATTCGTAAATACCACAGATCTGTGTTCAAGGTCCCTAAATATACTTTAAGGACCTTGATCTGTGTCATCTGTGGTAAAAACGTCCAACTTCAAACACTTGACAGCTTGCATGTTAAAAGTTTATTTTAATACATAATTTGAATCATTTTGTGCGATTAGTTATCATAGTCATGAATCCTAATGTGTATCGATGGTGTGCGGTTCCAAAATGTAAAAATACATCAATAAAAACTCCGAAAAAGATATTCGTTAACGTTCCCATGAAAAAAATTGTTAGAGATAGGTGGCTAAATCTTGCGAGGAGAGATCCAGCAACTGTATCTTCAAATTCGGTCATATATTTTTGCGAAGACCATTTTGACGTAAGTATTTACTTTAATCAGTATACAGTGCTATTCAAAAGTCCCCTCCCCTCCTCGTATCTTTTGAACGGCTACACTTACATTAATAAAATTTGGAGGGTGAAAATAAAGTTTTGTAAACTTCTCTACGAATGGTAACAGGTGACGTAATAGTAATATATGACGTCACAGTGCCACTATGGCCAATAATTTTAAATAGGACCTTATGGCAATTGATATCTCGTTTGAAAGGCATTGACATTGGCTACATAGCCATATTAATTTTGTTTGGGTTTAAACTAATTTTGACGATAAATTAAATAAATACCAAAATTATTGAAATTATTTTTTTAAATTTAATTAATCAAATTTCAACAATGGATTCTTATAGCAAGTGTTCGAAATGTGCTCCGTCTACTTCCTGACAGTAATACATCGTATTAGTAAACTCTTGTCGTACTCGATCGAATGTGTCAGCTGAAATTGCATTGCATTCTTCAATAATTATTTCTTTCAAAACGCCAAATGCTATCTGGTGCCGTAGTATAAACCTTGGATTTCAAGTACCCCCATAGAACAAAATCTAATGGTATCAGATCTGGTGACCGAGGTGGCCATTTTATAGGACCTCGCCGGTCGATTCATGTACCTCTATATTCTTCATCCAGGTAACGTCTTACTGCACCATAATAATGTGCAGGAGCACCATCTTGTTGAAATGTTATTTCCAGATGGCCGAATTCATCTGGATTATCTTCCAGAATTTCAAGAATTAACGGCTCAATTGCATTTTGTAACATCTCCAGATACACTTCACCGCTTAAATTTGAATTTAGGAAAACAGGACCAACTATGTGGTTTCCCAAAATACCTGCCCAAACATTGACTTTTTCTGGAAATTGGGTATGTTGTTCACGAAAGGTGTGAGGATTTGTGTCACTCCAATACCTTACATTTTGTGTATTCACATTTCCATTGAGGCAAAAACTACTTTCGTCACTAAAACAAATTGTTTTTGTGTAATGTGGGTTTTGACTAATTTTATTTGTCATACATTCACAGAATTCGAGTCTTCTGTCGGGGTAGTCATCCGAAAGGTGGTGCACCATTTTTAACTTGTATGGATGAAATTTATTTTTAGCCAACACTCTCTGTACTGTACTTTTACTTACTTCACAGATAGACGCAACTTTAGTTGAAGAGGAAGTAGGGTTTACTACCATTTCAGCAACTATATCAATTTTTTTATCATCACTAAATGTTGGTCGACCAGATCGTTTGGCATCTTGAACACTACCTGTTGCTTCAAACTTGTGAAGAAGCTCCCTCAAATAAGTTCTCGAGATAGGGCGATCTGGGTATCTCTCATTAAATAAACGTTCCGCTTCATGGAGATTCTTTCTAGATTCACCAATTATTAAGATAGCTGCTACTTTGTCGGCTTGAGTACGTACCATTTTGCCTATGTAAACTCTTAAACGTCTCGTTAAACAATAATAAAATTAAATATTTAAGCTATTTAGAAAAACTTTGCAAAGCAACAAATACTATTGAATTAAAAACGTCACAACTAACCAGAGGCGGACTGAAAAATCTTCAATATTTAAATGTGAAATAATAATTTTGGTATTTATTTAATTTATCCGTCAAAATTAGTTTAAACCCAAACAAAATTAATATGGCTATGTAGCCAATGTCAATGCCTTTCAAACAAGATATCACTTGCCATAAGGTCCTATTTAAAATTATGGGCCAGAGTGTCACTGTGACGTCATCTATTACTATTACGTCACCTGTTACCATTCGTAGAGAAGTTTACAACACTTTATTTTCACCCTCCAAATTTTATTAATGTAAGTGTAGCCGTTCAAAAGATACGAGGGGGGAGGGGACTTTTGAATAGCACTGTATAATAATTGAGTGGTGAATGAAATATCAAAATTAATCAATAAAATTGTCAATCACTTGTTACAGGTTATATTTCATTTAATTATTGTCTACATTAATACCTATCTAAAAACTTTATTCTGGTTTCAGTTACCAAACGATATGGAAAATTATATTCAGTATCATGTAATGGGTACAATTTCAAAAGAGCGCATGAAGTCAGGGTGTGTCCCTACAAGATTTGAATGGCAACCAGAAAAAAGAATACGAACTTCTAATACAACAGAACAACCATGTGTTCCGATAAAACAAAGGAAGATGTTGATTGAAGAAAGTGAAAAATATTTAGCAGAAGAAAGTACATCTACGACACATGTAGAACATGTAGGCACTTCATCGGAAAGTCCAGGTACCTACATATTAATTTATTTTTCCACTACATACATAAATTCTTTTTTTTAAGTCCGAGTAACATTTTTGATGTATTTTTCACTTTATATAATATTACACTGAGAGCTAATTTTGCTTTATCATAAAATTATACTTTGTTATACTAACATAACAAAGTATGTATGTATTAGAACTTGTTCATATTTTATTCTTGAGAAAGGATTCAAATAAATCCGAAAGCTTGGAAGTAGTAAAAAAGAGTTTAATTTCTTAACCTGCTCAACATAATATAGTAGATTGTTATATATATATATATACATATCTAATGGAATACTTTATTATATATTTTGTATACTATCCAGTCAGTCTATAAACTAACCATATAAACACTTCAACATAATATCTTTTATTTTTATTTTGTAGTATTACAAACAATAGAAGAAAATGACAATGGACCTACTACCTACCCAAAAACATGTGATAAATCAATACAAGTATATATAAGCTACAAATTTAGAAGTAAAGCTGTCCAGTCAGAATTTAAATTAGTATACCAGTCAACATCACCTATGAAACCTGATCGCTGTTCAGTATCAACATCTCCTTTTACAATAAAAAGTTGTGGTACTACTAAACCAGGCACATCAAGCCTATTTAAGTTTTCAAAAAGACTAGTAGAACAATCCGACAGTGATACTTCTTATTCACCATCTGTATCTCAAAGAGAAACATCACCTACAAAATATCTTCAAATGAAATCCACATCAGACTGCAGTGAATTAAGTGAAGAAACAAAAAAAGAAGAGGCATTTAACATTCTGAAGTACACATTAATTAAAATCATGAAGAACCCACGTTCTTATTTAGGTCTTCCTAAATGCTGTACATATTTATTAGACATAATTGAAGAACAGACAAGAATTCCTACTAACCATATACTGCTTTGTTTGAAAAAAATTAGATTAAATAGTACATTTAGAGAGGTTGCTGATGATTTTTCTATCAGTACAACGTATGCAAGCAAAATATTTTTTTAAAATATAGCAGTATAAGCCAGCGTTATGAAGCCATTTCTTGTAACTCTGGATATATATTTAACAAAGCGTGCGTTGCCAATGGCTTTCAGACATAAATTTCACAACACAAGTTGAATAATAGACTGTCTAGAAATTGAGGTGCAAAAGCCTTCTAAAAGTGTTAATCAAGCAGTATCATGGTCAGAATACAAAGAATAGAATATCTACCTTTTTGACTAACGCAAAAGATTAAAACTCTCATAAAACACGAATCTCTGAGAAACTTTCAGTTTCATAATGAAAATCGGTGTTATAATGAGTATCATTATGAAACTGAAAATTGGCATTTAATTAACAACTTACAGTATAGGAGTAGAAAAAATTACAAATACTTCTATGCAACACTGGGTACACATTTTCTTTCCACAAACCCACTACAAGCTTAAGGATATCAGACATGTATGTTTCATCAAATGATACACTCATAATTTTTACTTTTTTATTCGTAGTGTAATCACTATCTGCCACATAAAAGTATCCCTTTTTCAATCCGGTCAAATACATTTGGACCTGCATCTGTGTATTGAACTTTGCAGTAGGTTTGACATTGTTAATATAATGCTGATATGTCTTTGCACTTGTGGGGCATTTGATCTCAATAATCACATCGCCACAGATTCCATCTGGTGATCCCAGCTATCATTTTTTAATTTTTTTTTCCAAGTATATCGCTGACAGTTTTTCTCACTTCATCTTCTAAAACTCTACCACGTTTCATTGCTGATGTGTCTGGTATACTCCCTCCCATTATTAATGCCATAAGAGTATCATCATACTTTTTACACCGACTAAATTCAAAAGCTCAGGATGCTGTTATTCTGCCATAACGCAATTCAAACCAAAGACTGTTTTGGTGCTGTTGTCTGGTCTCTACTTCTACATCAGCAATAGCTTTGTTAGATATCACCACTTTTTCTAAGAATATCTCACAGGACTTCTCCTTATACTTGAGCACAAGTTGATGCATAGATAAACTATGAGTACTATTAAGAATACAGTCGGGTTGGTATTTTAATTACAATTATTTAGTTTTCGTTTTTTTCCTATATCTAAAAACTTTTCAAGAACTGTAGGATTTGATGGCAAGCTAGGTTTCCCTTTTGACAAGTCCTTCGCTGTCATGCCCTTCAGGCTAGTTCCAACACCGGACAGTTTTGATATTTTCCAGTAGCATGCTACAGCTGTACAGGATGGTTCTTCACTCCTACGGTGGATCCACAAGAGAAATGCTATGGAGTGCTTGCAGCCCCCACTAGAAGCGACACAATCGTGACATTACATAGATTCAACAACTTCTTCTTCCTCATCCACTACTAATGTGACAGCATACAATTTTGCATGTATTTTATGCTCTGGGCAAACTTTGCTCTTCACTATGCACATTTTTCCATCACGTTTGAGCTGTACGTAGCTCACAGCGTCATCACCATATGATGGTCGCGAGGATCTGAAATAAAAAAAAAAAAGATATTAGTTTTAGTGATATTTTCATAACATAACCTCTCGCATAACCTATAAGTACTAAATTTTGATATACAATATGTTTACACTTAATCTTATGATTTGAGTTCTAGATTATGTCATAACTACTAATATAATATGCAATACTTACATGGAAGTTTTAACATTTCGAAATTCAGCTGAACAAAAGTCATTGTTAGATGAAAAAAATGCTCCCAGCATGAACAAATCAATTCTTGGCAAATTTGCGCTATTTGCCTTGATGAAACCTTGTTCCATAACTAATGTTTCTTTGACGTTTTTTTGGTAATAAAAAACAGAGATTATTAATAGTTTATAACGAGAAAATATCACATGAGCCAATCAAAGCCAGCACACAAATGAAATTCAAAACAAATGCACGAAGTTCGAACGAAACACAAAATATCAATTTGCAAAAGTGTGACGTCACTCTCTTCTGATTGGTGTTTGAGCTAATATGGCGGATTGTTAAATTTTGTGCTTATATTTTTACTAAAATAAATGTAATCACACTTGTATTATAAAAATAAGTAATTTTTTTAGAATCTCTGTAATATATATAATTATATCAAATCAATATTTTAGTGATTCTTATTTACTGTCATCATGCCTATTAAACAAGAAATTCAACAGTTTCAATTGTATTTATATGGTTAACATCGACCTATTTATTAAAACTATCGATATACTGGGTGAATAAGTTACAAAATCCAATATTAATATAAACCATGATGGCTTATTAGTGTATAATTAGTATAATTTGTCTTGAAAATACACTATCACGAAGAAAGCCTGCTCTTTGGCTAGCAATATTTGTTCGTTCTATTAATGCTCTTCTGTTGTCTTCCTTTTTATATTTAAATCCCAAATGTTTCAATAACACCAATAAGGAGGTATTTCCAACAGAAAGAATTTATGGTTTTCACAGTAACATGTTTCCCTAAAAATATAAAAAGTTTAAAATTATCTCAAACAAAACAAAAGATTGTTTTTTATTTACTTCATACTAAACTTGAACACAAATTTTTGATATTCAGATGTTTTTTTCATAATTTGTACCAAATAATGTATAGAACAACTCCGTATATGTAACATCAAATAATTCAAATTAGAAAACTAAATTGTGAAAAACACAATCTACACTCAGACCGAACAAATTGGTAAACATTTACGGACATTACTCAACTTAGAAATCAGCACATGTAGAAGCTATCATTCATCACATTCAAATTAAAAATATGCACAACTTTTGGTATTCTAAAACTTTCATTACTCATAACCTCTATAATCGAACTTACGTTAAATTACCTATTAAAGATTTTCATATACCTAGACTATAAGCTGCTGATGAAAAATCTCAATGTATAGATAATACTACATGCACTATGATGTGTAATCTTAATTATTAAGGTACTATGATCTCATTAGATCTTAGATTTTTAATAATTTTTTCATTAAATAGTGGAATTAATTAGAAACACTTAGTTTCATTTAAAAAAGTACTATGATCTCACTTCACTTTTATTTAAAGTATAAGCTGACTGTAATCTAAGAGCTAAGATTACGGAAAGGTGTTGTATTATTGTTTCACATGTTTGTTCACTTACTTTGTTCGTACATGTTACCTATATAAGGTATTCCGTACTGCCATTTTGGTTCCCTCGGGTTAGTTTCAATCGAGGTGTTTGACTGAGTGACGTTGGGAAAGTTGGAAAATTTTCCTTACTTTTTTTAAAGGATCATACCGTTTTCACAAATATTTTTAGTGCAGTTGCCACTCTCTGGAATATAATATTAAATAGAAATGTCCTTAAATAGATGTTGACTTTAGTATAATACCTCCTAAACAGATGAAATAGGTTGAGAGGGTCCGCCGTTGTTTTTTTCCATCTCAAAATATTCAATCAAGTTTATAACAAACTCCTGTGCTCGTGAATTAAGACATTTTCCAGTCATTTTCTGGAAATAATTGTTGGTTAGTATACCGTTACAAGTACAATCAGACACTTGATTCATGCAAATTTGAAAATTCTAGAGAGATTTACAAATCGTAGGGAATTTTAAATACTATTTACCATCAATAAATAGTAAAATAAGCATTGTAATATTACCGCCTCACGGTATTTTAGGTGTTATGAAATGTCAAAAGTTTACAAGTTGATAATGTATTATATTCGTACTTACCAATGTCAAATGGAATAAAAAGTCAAATTAGTTCTTACAAGAACAATAAATACACTTTCTATCCAAAAATTCGCTAAAAACAAAACAATAAACTAAGCATGCATAACCTCCAATTCGGTAGTGTCAAATTGAACTTTCAGTACGATCAGTTATTCACGTTACGTTAATTATATCGTTGTCTCTTTTTACAATTACTACGGCAAATTCATAGAAACTATTACGTACGTCTTGTAGTTGGTCTTGTGAAGAAGACAATCGATCGAACGTTGTTATGTTTGATTTATATTGATAGAAGAAGATAGAGTATGTAAAATATTTGTTGCATAAATCGTAGATTGGATCACTCTTATATTTAATGAAGTTACTACTAGTTGAAGTGTAACTAGAATATCATCAAATATGAAGCAAGGAAACTGAAAAAAATTACTAATCTAACTTTTATAAACCGAATAAAACTCAACAATGCAGTAAACTGGAGAGGATAACGCGCCGAAGTTTGATTGACACCCAGCCTAACCTATTTTTTTTTGTGATGGGGGAAATCTTCTAAAGATCTT
Organism: Lochmaea crataegi; assembly: GCA_947563755.1. Taxonomy (NCBI): domain Eukaryota; kingdom Metazoa; phylum Arthropoda; class Insecta; order Coleoptera; family Chrysomelidae; genus Lochmaea; species Lochmaea crataegi. Next base: position 15,936,197 of record OX387437.1, read on the forward strand.
GGAAAGGAGTTCCAAGTTGCCGGATTCCACCAACCATCCTCAATCCTTAATGGGCCAAGGAAGGGTACTCTAAGGAAGCCATGGTCGATCGCCTACCTGCTAAAACCCACACTCTGTACCTAAAACGCCTTATAAAAATGTGAATTCGGTCAACTTTCTTTTTTTTTCCAGAGGAATGAGGAAGCTCCACCAGCCTGTCCCAACAGCTGGGATATGCAATGCTGCCGGATGTTGTGTGGGGCTCGCACCCACTAAACCCCCACCTCTTATGCCATCGGCCTACTCCCGGGGGGAAAAAGGCATTGACCATACCTTCGGTCAACCTAACCTAAACCAATCTAATCTACCTTAATAATAATAAAGTGTTTGATAAACTGTGAACGGATATTTAAACTAATCTAATCTAACCTAACTAAATGCCAACTATAAACTAAACAGGATAACGAGCCGAAATTTGTTCGATAATGTTACTAAATCTAGAACTAGGAGTGGGACCAAACACTTCCCACCACATAAACTGGTCCACATATTCAGTTAAGAATATTGAGGACATCACCACAAGATGCCTCAAATATTGTTCAAGACACGACCAGTGGCCCTCGATATGGTTCGTGCACACTCCCGTTACCGGGTCCACAAAGTTTCTGGAGTGGTTAACCTCCTTATGTATGTAAGGGGATGCACCTCCCAGATTTTTGAGACCACTATAACCTCTCCAGCAGTCAGTCCATATTTCCGTGCCCGACAATATATGATTGGAAATTATTGATTCCAAAGTAGTGGCTGTTCGGTTTGGTAGAAATATCACATAGCCACGTTTAACAGTGACATCATAGATGCCAAGCCCCCACTGCTCCAGAATCAAGCGTCCCCTGTTATACTTCCGTTTGAACAACACGGATTCATCTATTTGTACTATATGACCGTAACCACCTAAAAAATTTGAGCAATTAAAGTAACCTTACAAGGAATCGAAACTAATTCAATTTAACTAATAGACATCTGAAAAGTGGTGTTGTTCAAAACAAATCCAAATTTACTGAAATGAATGAAAACTAATCTAAAATAACTATCTAAATGAAATATTTTTCGTTTGTGGACCCTAATAGCTACATTAATACATACCAAATAAAAATAAATCATTTCTCTCAATCAATTTCCAGAAACAGATGTCTCTAAAATAACGGTAGTACCGCACTACGACCGTCTTGCTACAACCAACTGACATAGCACTGGACCCCGACCGAATTTCACACACCCAATGCCATAACAAATATGAAATTGTTCGAATTGGTACTTTACAGTTTTCAAAGAAAGTTCCCTTCACTAAACTAATTCTAAGCTTACACCTAGAACAACAAAAACAATGTCCTAGAATACCCGTTCTCCGTTTTTGGAGAGAACATAGTCTTCGACAGCGTGCAGTAGGACATCTTATATTACGCGGTAACAAATTTACATTTTGGAGCCTATTTAACAATTCCTCATCGTCTAAATTGATAATTGAATTCAGTTGGAATACGTTTTCGACTTCCATTTTGACTACAGTCAAAATACTATCATTTGTTTTTAATTTGCGACTACTAACTCAACCAATCCTATCCCCGAATCAATAATAAACTCAACAATATAATAATACTTTTATCATGAACCATAAACGAAGGAAAGTGCATTTAGAAATAACGTCAGTATCGTTTTGAGTGTTGTTAAAGGAAAATGAATAATTTATTGAATATTTAAAAATTTCGCGGCCTGTCGACGTTTCTTAAGCGCAGGCGCAGCGTAGCTGCAAGCATAGATCATACAAGGCCACACCAAAAGATGATCTTGCCTATGAACCTTTCAAAACAAATCGATAATGAATGAAAGTCGCCATAAGAGATTTGTAATCTGTAATCTTTATTGTTGATTCCATTATAAATGAGAGTGATAATTGTTAGAATCAAGAAGAGTGATTAGTCAAAACGCTTTCTACAAAGAAATAGCAAGATAAGGTTTACAAAGCTTTTTTGAAACTAAACATCATATTAGCAAACATTTCAAGTATTTTATTTCAAAAAGCATTTCGTTTATTTCAAAGTAATAACCTTAAGTATAAAGGGAGAAAATATGTATAATAGCATTGCATTTATTAGTACATATTGAAAAAATAACCTATATTATTTTGAACTGAAATTCGTGAGAAAAGAAAAATACTATGTGGTCCAGCAGTAAGTTTGTTTAGATCTCTTTCATTTAATGTAAGCTATAAAACAAATCTAAGATAAACATTATATTCTGAAAATGTTTATTATTTCAATATTCATGAATGTAAATGCAAATCATTTTATATTTTTATATATTCATGTAATCTATTAAAATGCAAAATTAATTCTACTAAAAGAAAATAAACACCATTTGACAACGCCGCTAAAGCTATCACCTGATCATACAATTATCATGATTTGTGAACCTAAGGTATATAGACATAAGATTTTAGTGTAGTTCACAGCATAGGGGGATTGTGTTTTATAACCAATAAGTGTCGAGTGAAAATAATTATGCTTGAAAATATTTCTGAAAATTGGCAAAATTTAAGTATTTTCTTCCGGTTTTTTTTGTGAAACAGACTTACATTTAGTTAAAGATAATAACCTTTATAGTTTAAAGTGAAAGTATTCACTGTAAAATAGCATTAAATAGTGTTGAAAAAGTACCATTTTTTTAACTAAATTCGTGATTTTTAAAGTAATTTCTGAATAATCCAACGAAATTTTTGTTCTAACCTACTTTATTTAAGGTAAGCTATCAAACAAATTTAAAATTAACATAAAATTCCGAGGGTCGCGAAGTCTACCAGAACCCAAGGATTTTACCAAAGAGTTAAGAGAACATGAAATATATATTTAGCATAGTTATACCACCTTTATAGCCCGTTCAGTATTATTCTCGAAAATTGGGCGGAGGAGCCATAGTCGTCTCATACGGGGATTTCACTGGGGTCACTAAGTGAGCATATTAATGCAGTAGCTTGCGTAACATTGCCCCCGCCTTAAGAGACAGTTCCTCCTGGAACTTGCTAGGAAACTGGAACGAGATGACTGTATCGGCAACTGGTCCCCTTGTTGCATTTTCCAGTTGTATGGAAGTAACATGCGACCGTCTTCTACGTTGGCTGTGTCTCCCGAGCATGGCCGCAAACCAGTACCTGCACTTCGGTGACTCGGAAGATTACTTCTACCATGTTACGGATTATTCGCCAATCTAAATGCCTACATTCAATCTTGGGCATGGCTAGCCTATGCACGTTCAATTCAAGCACATGCCCCCTCAGGCTTCGTAATGCTTCCCAGACATCCTCGTACGTTGGTCTTTCGTCGAAGGTGTTCCTCGTCACTAGGTGGAAATTGTAGCGGGAGCCATTTTGCAGCTTCAAAGCTTTACCTGGTACTGGTAAATGGTTTGCCAAAAGTCGTGCACCATTCTTCTTTATAAACAGAGATGCCAGTCCACGCGCATCGGTTACGCTGGCAGGAATGTGTATTGCCAGTGAGTATTCCTCCGGAACGGTAAGCAGGTCTTGTCGTCTCTCAGTGGTGACGCCGAATCTTGCTTTTCCTGTACCACCATAAGCACCCATGAACTCTACAAAAGCAGGATCGGCTACTTCCTGAAGCTGGTTTACTTCCTCATCGTGGTCACCCTCGAATGGCGCTAATCGGTTACGGTGTACCACCTTTTGCTTTCCATTTGGGATCTTGCTGATCTTGCTGATGACATCGTTGATTCTTTTCTTTACGAGGTACGAACCGTCTGCAACTTTGGAGAAAAACCCTTTTGTCTTCTTGGGTTATGCAGCCAGACTTTGTCTCCTTCGTGGAAACCTCCTTCCGTAGCTTGCGTATCGTACCTTTTCTTCATCCTATCGCTAGCGATCTGGAGATTCGATCGAACCAGCTCGTGTACGTCGTCCATTCGTTTTCTCAGCTGGGTCACGTAATCTTCACCAGCTATGTCTTCTCCGGGTCGGCAACCAAATTCAAGGTCGCAGGGTAATCTCATTTCGCGTCCGAACAGAACTCTTGCTGGTGTTTGGCCAGTAGACTCATTGATGGCGGATCTGTAGGCGAGAGATATTGGTCCCAATCTCGCTGATGGTTAGATACTACTTTAGACAGGTATTTGCCAAGAGTTCTGTTCATTCGCTCTACCATCCCGTCCGACTGTGGGTGCAAAGCCGTAGTTCTCGTTTTCTTCATGCCGAGCTTTTCACAAACTTCCTGGAACAGCTGGCTTTCGAAGTTTCTGCCCTGGTCGCTGTGTATTTCCAGGGGCACTCCATATCGGCGAATGAACTCATTCACAAGCACGTCGGCAACCGTTGCGGCTTCTTGGTTTGAAATGGCATACGCTTCTACCCATTTTGTGAAGTAGTCCATCACCACCAAAATGTACCTGCTGCCATTTGCTGTCGGTGGAAACGGTCCGGCAATGTCCAGGGCAATGCGTTCAAAAGGGCTTCCGACATTGTACTGCTTCATAGGAGCCTTTCTTCTCCCGTGCGGCCCATTGGTCGTAGCACAGTTAGTGCACTTCTCATACCAGTCCTTCACATCTTCGGAACTGTGCATCCAATAAAACCGTTCTCGCACTTTCTGGAGGGTCTTCTTCACACCTAGATGTACTCCTGACGGACTGTCGTGTAATTTCCGCAGTACTGCTGCTAGCCTTGTTCTTGGAATCACCAACTGTCTTCTACTTTCGGAACCCTCATCGTTCTCGATTACTCGCTGTAGCAACCCGTTTTCCAAAACCAGCGAGTCCCACTGGGCCCAATACGATTTCATCGTTGGCGAGTACCTTGAAATCTCCTGCCAAGTAGGTCGACAGTTCTCCTTTTTCCAATGTCGGATTTTCTTCAAGTCGGGATGGTTCTCTTGTTCCTCTTCCAACTTTTCTGGTGTCCATTTGTCGCTGGTCACCGTGGTTCTTCGAATCGCAGCTTCCTTAGCTTCTGTTTTGCTGAAGTGAGAGCACTCTGCAGGGCATGGTCTTCTAGAGAGGGAGTCTGCATTTCTGTGGCTTATTCCGGCTCTATGCTCAATAGTGAAATTATATTCTTGGAGCCGCTCGATCCATCTAGCGATTTGACCTTCAGGGTTCTTGAATTGCATAAGCCACTTAAGTGCTGCATGATCGGTTCTGATCACAAATTTCTTCCCATACAGATACTGATAGAAGTGCTCCATGGACTTCACTACTGCTAGGAGCTCTCTTCTTGTGACGCAGTAGTTTTGTTCTGGTTTGGAAAGGACTTTACTAAAATATCCCAGAACCTTCTCTTGTCCTCCTTGAACCTGTGATAGCACTCCTCCAATTCCAAAATTGCTAGCATCAGTATCTAGTATGAATTCTCCCTCTGGTAGTGGATAGCCGAGTATAGGTGCAGTAGTCAAGTGCTTCTTCAAGGTTTCGAACGAAGTTTGGCAATCTTCGTCCCAGCGAAACTCCCTTGCTTCCTCTGTAAGTCGTGTCAAGGGCTTAGCGATATCTGCAAACTTCTTTATAAATCGCCTGTAGTATGTACAGAGTCCAAGGAAGCTTCTAACTTGGTACTTGTCGGTGGGTCTTGGCCACTTTCGTACGGCAGCAGCTTTTTCTTCGTCTACAGCTACACCATCCTTGCTGACTACATGGCCTAGGTAATTGACTTTGTTCTGAAATAGTTGACATTTCTTGGGATTGAGCATCAGTTGGGCAGCTTGCAACCTTTTTTGAAGACACCTTCCAAATTCTTTTGATGTTCGTCGAATGTCCTTCCCAAGACTATGATGTCATCAAGGTACACTAAGCATGTCTTCCAGGATAACCCTCGCAATACGTTTTCCATCAGTCTTTCGAACGTTGCCGGGGCATTGCACAGCCCAAATGGCATAACGGTGAAATGCCATAGTCCAGATCCGGTGGTAAACGCTGTCTTTTCTTTATCGGCTGGATCCATTTCTACCTGCCAATATCCACACTTCAGGTCCAAGGTAGAAAACAATTTGCTACCGGCCAGCGTATCCAGAGTGTCGTCGATTCTCGACAGAGGATAGCTATCTTTCTTTGTAACATTGTTCAACTGCCGGTAGTCCACGCAAAACCTCGTGGTTCCATCCTTCTTCTTTACGAGAACTACCGGGGAGACCCAAGGGCTGGTAGAAGGTTCTAGTACCTTATCCTTTTCCATCTCGCGAACAATTCTCTCCGCTTCCTCTCTTTTGGCCTGTGGTAGCCGTCGAGCCGATTGTCTTATCGGTTTAGCGTCGCCGGTGTCAATTTTGTGTTTGACAGCAGATGTTCTTCCTGTCTTTCCTCCTTTTAGTACAAAAAGAGATCGGTATCGTAGCAAGAGTTCTCTGATTTTTTTCTTCTCTTGAAGGCTAAGGGATTGTCCAGCCACTGCTATCATTTGTTCAAATTTATTGTTGGCATCATTGGAGGTTGTTGTTTGATGGATTATCGACGCCACTGGTACGCAAGTTCCAATTTTGGTATCCTTCTTCATGGTTATTGGATGGTCATTTACATTTATAATGCGTACAGGTATTTCTTCGGTAGTCATGACTAACCCTTTTCCAACCAGGATTCCTCGACCAACCTCTTCATCGTGATTCCATGGTTCCATCATGACCGGCGTTCCTTCTTCGACGGTTCCTTGTAGCCTTGCCACAGTGAAAAATTCACTCCTTGCGGGTACAACTGCATCCTCCTGTACGGCTACCTGAACAGTCTTATCCTCGTGTGGGTGAAGGAATACCTCCTCAGAACCTACTCTAATCACTCGGTTCTTGAAATCTAGCTGGAAGCCATGAAGGTTCATAACGTCCATTCCGGGTATTATGTCCTCTTCGATATCAGCGACAACGACAGTGTGGGTGAACTTCTCTGCGCCAATTCCCAATTGCACCGGTAGTTCTCCATGGACAATGGCGCTTTCACCTGTGGCAGTCCTGAGTCGCAGCCTCGTCGGTAAAAGTCTTTTCCGGGTGTTGACAGTCTCGGGGCGAATAATAGTCCTCGTTGCTCCAGTGTCCACCAATAGTGTATACTTCCTTCCAATAACTTCACCATCCACGTATACACTATCATCGCGACATTTCAGAGAGGCTATTAGGATGAGAGGGTCTTTGGAAGGTCTTCGGGTCGACCCTTCCTAGTTTTCCTGCTGGGCATCTTCGTTTGTAGCAGTTCTCGGTCGCTTGCACGAACTGCGTACATGTCCCATTTCTCCACAATTCCAGCATCTCACAGCTTTCGGTTTTCCATTTGAGATGCTTTTCATCATGTTGACAATCTGGTCGAGCTTGTTCTCAACTTCTTCGTCTGCTACAGCCCTCACCTTGCCGTATACTCCGGAAGCCTGTAGCTGCTTCGTACTCCAAGGCTGCAGAGAGTACGTCGACCAGTGTCTTATGCCGAGCCAAGCGTAGAGTTCTCTGCATTTCATGGTCACGAACTCCGTCGATAAATGTCTGTACCCCTAAACATTCCATGACATTCTCCGGTGCCGATGGATAGGCAAACCGCACCAACCTCGCAATGTCTGCTTCGAATTCTTGCAGAGTTTCGTCGCGTTTTTGTTTGCGGTTTTTCAGCTGCGACTGGTACAGATGCTCCAGGTGTTCCAGGCCATATCTCATATTCGATCGCTTTTTGTGTTGTTCAAAATCTTCGGCCTCTTCCACTGGAATGGTCTGGAGGATATCCATGGCGTCTCCTCTAAGGGCAAGAGTTAAATTTATCGCTTTTTCCTTCTCACTCCAGTTGTTTGCCTTTGATGCCGCCTCGAATTGTTTAAGATAGTTCGGCCATGACGTTTTACCATCGAATGTTGGCAGTTTCACTCGGCTGCTAATATCGTTTTCCATTTTCGGTTTCAACTCTACTTTCTCTGCCAGTTCGTCGTTATTCGGGGCTTGCCTAGTTGTAATATCCGGTTTATTACTAATCTTCCTTTCGATTTCTTTGATTTTTTGTTTCATTTCTTGCTCCATTCTTTTAATCTTTTCTTCCACGGCAGAAATATCAGTCTTCATGGATGTCATTTCATTTTTCATGTCCGTCGAAATTTTATTCTCCATGTCCGACATTTTGTTTTCCATGTCCGCCGAAAGTTTACTTTCCATGGATGAAATTTTATTTTCCACGTCCGACAATTTGTTTTCCATGTCCGCCGAGAGTTTACTTTCCATGGCTGAAATTTCGTTTTTTATATCCGTCGAAATTTTATTTTCCATGGATGAAATTTTATTTTCCACGTCCGACAATTTGTTTTCCATGTCCGCCGAGAGTTTACTTTCCATGGCTGGAATTTCGTTTTTTATATCCGTCGAAATTTTATTTTCCATGTCCGACATTTTGTTTTCCATCGAAGACAATTCGTTTTTTATGGAAGAGGTTATAGATGCGGACGCTTCGTCGGTGAATTCAAACGTTTCCGGGTCCAATCCATTGTTAATCATAGCTATTTTTAGTCGTTCCACTAACACTGACTTGACCCCACTTGTGTCCAGTTCGTAATCCTCCAACTCTCTTCGAAGCTCTGAAACTTTTAATTCACAAAGTTTCTTCGCCATCTTCCTGTGTATTTATTTATTTATTTATTTTCTTAATCCCACTTCTGACACCAATGTAACGTTTATTCTAATTTATATTTACAATTAACCTATATTTACAGATTTATATGTAATTCAGTCCTTATTTAATAATTTATGTAATACACTAAACACACTAATTATAATTTATATGAGAGTCACTTAATAAACACTTTATCGAGGCGCGATTACTTTCCTTCGGTATCAACACTGACTGATTGACTAATTGCCTGCAGCGATGCTCTTGGCCTATTTATGCTCGCGCGCCGTAATTCTAGAAATCTCTCGACGTTCTGGCGGGTTCACTAAATATTCTCGATGTTTCGTATTTTGGATGCTTCTCGAAAATTGGGCGGAGGAGCCATAGTCGTCTCATACGGGGATTTCACTGGGGTCACTAAGTGAGCATATTAATGCAGTAGCTCGCGTAACACTAGGTTAGGTTTAGTTACTGATGGTTATTGTGTGCAAACAAACTTCGACTTATTTCAGTTACATATAAAACTTTTATTTGTATGTTAACAGTACAGCACTAACTAAGAAATTCTTATTTTAAAAACTATGGAATTATTTCTAGCACTAAAAAGGTATGTATGGAATAGTTAACACTTCTATTTGTATCTTTATACCACACCGTTAATAAGTTAGAAATCATGGAGCTATTCTAGCATTTAAAATGCATGTATATACACTGTGTCCGTAAAGTATGGAACAAATTCATTTTTAGCTAAACAGACCATTTTAAGGAATAATCCTGAAACACGTCGATTTTTGATTTTAATTTACCGTATTTTAAAATAATAATCTAATATACAGGGTGAATTACTTTCGAGTAATGACGTCACCGTCATTTTTTTTAAATGGAACACCCCCATTTTTTCTCAATTTTCGGATTACTCTAGCTGAGCTGATTCCAAAAATGTATCACATGTTGATTCCAATTGGTACAGGGTGGACAAAAATACAATAGTTTTGTGTGTGCTCATAAAGTAACGCGTAACATTCTTTATTAGTTAAATTAACAATATTATCAAAAATAGTTATTGTCTAGCGGCAATTGGTTTAAATGTAACACCCTGTAGTTTGTTACATTTTTAGATTAATAAAAATGAGCTGTTTCCAAACATGTTTGGTACTTGTGGTCTAGCAGACAGAATATGAAAGAAATTATTTCTTATCAATTTAAAAAAAAACATAGTCGTCTAGTTTTTTGTGAAATGTCATTATTTGTTTAGTAATTTATTGATGTTCAGTGACAGTTTAGTAATACAATATTTTTGGTATTCGTGAATGTTTTAATTATTGCTTAGATTTAATTTGAAGTAGAAATGGAGTTAAGTGTAAAACAAAAAATTGAAATACTTATGATGATTGGGTATGGAGACAGATCGCGAACTCAGATGGAAGTGTGCAATTTGTTTAATGGTAAATATCCAGAAAGACCTATAACGCGTTCAACAGTCAGTAAGATTAAAAAGAAATTTCGAGAAACTGGTACGGTTGAAAATGAACGCAAATCAGGTCGTCCCTCTGCAAATGCTGATACAGCATTAGATGTTTTACTTAGTTTTGAAGAAGATGCGCACACTTCTGTGCGTAAAGTTAGTCGCGATTTCGGTGTTAGCAAAACAACGGTATACAAACTATTAAAGCTTGAAAAATGGCATCCTTATAAAATCAAACTTGTGCAGGAATTAAACGAAGATGATCCCGATAGAAGAATCCAATTTTGCGGAAAAATTATGGATAAATGTCACCGAGACCCTCTCTTGATACAAAACATTATTTTTTCTGATGAGGCCACTTTCACGTTAAATGGCGAGGTTAACCGCCAGAATTGTAGATACTGGGCAAAAGAAAACCCCCACTGGATGCATGAGCATCATACACAATACCCGCAAAAGGTAAATGTATGGGCTGGAATTGTAAGAAATCGAATCATCGGACCCTACTTTATCAGAGATAATTTAAATGGGGCAACGTAGCTTGAGTTTTTAGGGGGTATCTCGTACCTACTTTACGTAATTTGTTTCCCAGCAGACGTAATCCTGGAGGCTTTGATCAAAGTTTATGGTTTCAACAGGATGATGCATAAGCTGTAGATGTTAGAAGGTACCTAGATGAAATTTTTCCGAACAGGTGGATTGGTAGACGTGGACCTATTGAATGGCCAGCGAGGTCACCAGATTTCAATCCTTTGGATTATTTTATGTGGGGCCATCTGAAGAATGTTGTGTATCAAACGAAACCAGCAAATATTCAAGAATTAAAAGAGAGAATTCGGACAGCAATAAACAATACTTCTCAAGACACAATAAACAAGAATTTGTACACCGTTTGGGTTACTGTCAAATACAGCAAGGGCTGCAGTTCGAACATTTATAAAGTCATGTATTTCATCATATTCTGTCCGTTGAACAATAAGTATTTTTGATAATATTGTTAATTTAACTAATAAAGAATGTTACGCGTTACTTTATGAGCACACACAAAACTATTGTATTTTTGTCCACCCTGTACCAATTGGAATCAGCATGTGATACATTTTTGGAATCAGCTTAGCTAGAGTAATCCGAAAATTGAGACAAAATGGGGGTGTTCCATTAAAAAAAAATGACGGTGACGTCATTACTCGAAAGTAATTCACCCTGTATATTAGATTATTATTTTAAAATACGGTAAATTAAAATCAAAAATCGACGTGTTTCAGGATTATTCCTTAAAATGGTCTGGTTAGCTAAAAATGAATTTGTTCCATACTTTTCGGACACAGTGTATAGTATCAAGGAAAAAATATTATCTAATATAATTTTTAGGTAACAATAGCAATTATCTACGTGTTGGCTTCTAGAATGTTGTCACTACAATATAAAAGATGGATGTAAGGTTTACAGACATCCTATAAATAAAAAAGTTCTGATAACCTGGATCTCTTTTTTGAGGTAGTCAATTTTGTTTTATATTTTGGTGAAATAAATCTCAAAAATATTTTAGAATAGAAAAGCAGGGTTGTGAAGCTTTAGTATATAGGTCATTCTCAACAAGGAAAATCATCCTGAGATATATGATGATTGATCATAGCAAAAGAAAATTGTGCAGCATCAGCTAGCTCAGCTCAGAAAAGGAGAGCAAATCCATTCTATTCTCCGAATGAAGGTATATGCGAATGATTGACTAAATTGGAGCACTGAAATCAATACAAATTATAATTATCAGTATCTTGGTGACTTATTTATCACTCCATCATCTTCTAATCAATCCAAATTTATATTTACCATTTTGCTTTAGCTCACCAACATCTACCTCAGCTGAAAGTATCGCTGATAAAACGATCGATCAAATAAGACCTTTCAATTCAATAAAAACTATTAAATTAATTCTTTGTATTTTTTATAAAGCTTTGTGATATACACATTTACCTTAAGAAAATGCTGCCCGAATTACTTATTTTGAATATCATGATTAAAATAAAATAATAAATAATGCCACCCCAATTCTTATGGAATTGTTTTATTAAGAAGAAACAAGGAAAATGTATACATTAGTTACACTGGAAAGATTGTAATACTATTTTTTTAAATAAGGTAGAACAATAATTGTCAAATAGAAATCTTTCAAATTTGAGAGGTTCACAGACAAACTAATTCCAACCCGCAACTTCTGGAATGCATCGATCGGCTTGCTTGGCAGTACCCTGTATTAACTCAATAGGATTTTTAAAAATATGATTGGTAATACTTTGTGACTATACTGTTCTATCAAATCCACAATGTATTTTGTTGGGGGTTTGTTTCTGAAAGAACATTTATTGAAATAGTAGTATTCAAATAAACATTCAATTCTTTTCAAATATTATTTTTGTAAAAATAAAAGTAAAACAACATTTATTGACTATTAGGTACGTATAATTTGAAGTAAGAATTTTAAATGTATCAAACTAGTTGTGTAGTCTTCTGAATTCTAACATATAATTTGCTATATCACTGCTCAAATACAGCTTGTACTTACTAGGCTACAATATAAATAAGCTTAGCTTCAACATTTGTTTATCGAATTCTATATTGTGTTGCATTAACCTAATATTATCAAAAAGCATTGTCCATAATTTATTGAAGGTTCAGAAAGATTTAATAGTAATTGGTTTTCAAACCTCCTCAAAAAATGTTCTTCATTCATTTTTCCATGATAATCACTCAACTGAGATTCTTATAAAAATATACTTTTTGCTCCATCAATATAACCATCTTCATTCTCAGCATGAAATACAAAATATCTAGAATAAAAAGAATTTTGCATATTAAAATTTTACATACCTACATTATTGTGACATACTTACCTTTTGACATGAACGCAGCCTACAGCACCATTTTGGAAAATTCAGGATTCATCAATAAAAACAAGTTTATACAGTGGTTTATTTTTCTTGAAAAGTCCATAAGTCCTCAGTGTGGATGTGTATCATATTTTAGTAAACTACTCAGGAACATTCTACATTGAATAATTATTGTTCTTTTTCAATTGCTGCAGTAACATTCCTAAAGTGACATGATTATCTGTGAATACATGTCCATTATTATGAATTTAACAGAATATAATAAATTCAGTTGAATAGGTATAATGTATAATATTAAACTGATACTCACTTGCTTCATACACGCTGTAAATAGTATCAGGTGTAAATGCATCAACTATTGCGGTATTATTAAGTTTAATTTATACGTTTTTTGGGATGTGACATTAACTTTGATAACTTATTACTGCTTGTGAAAAATTACTCACAGTTCTTTTCAGTGTTTTAATAACTAAAAAAATCGAAAAATTGAATGAGCATAACATAAAAGTTTCACAACATAACCCCAAAAATGTGAAGACGTCAATTGAATCAAATAAACCATTTGAATCGCGGCAACAGCGCGCATTTTTGCCAACATATACACATTTTAGTACGACTGACGTTAGTTTGAGTTTAATATTCAATCAACCTACGAGTTATATTTGATATGAAATTAATTACGAAACTTTTCTTCGAGCATATATTTATATTTTTTGATAACATGCGACCTACAAATTTTAATAATTATTGATTTAAGAAAGGCTAAACATAGTGATTGACAGTGGATTGACAGCAGCAAGGGAATGACATAATATAAACGATCGTCTCCTTTTCAACACTGTGATGACGTGCAACGGTTTTAATACTGAACGGGCTACACCTAGTTGAAGAGACCACTGCACTTCCATGTGAGATATCCATTAAATGTAGTTATACCATCTATATCAATCTGAAGGGACCGCTGTACTTCCACATTATGGAAACGAGATAAAGAAAAGTGGAGAAAAAGGTAATAATCTTTCCAATGATATCTGCCTACAGAAGTGATCTCTGTATAATAGGGTTGACTTTTTTATTAGGTGGGAAAAGAAAGTACAAAATAGGTAGGCCTAGCTGGGACAACAGGACTAATATTCTATTATGACAACCGTGAAGGGACCAAAAGACAGCAAAATATACATCTCGAACAGGTAACCTAAGGAATTTAATAAAAATCAAGGGAAATACAACCTAGAGCTAAATTTACTCGTTACGTAATATTTCTAACGGTATCAAATAAATTTTATTTTTTTACGTTTCAGTTTCTGGCTTCACTATATTGCTTTTGAAGTATTACAATTTTATAAATATAAATCTCCACACAAAATTAAAATATTCTCATGTATGTATAATCGTCAGTTAATGATCAAATTTGATAATGGTCGTTAAACAGGTTCACTATTTGATTTGTTTTTTATGGAAAATTAATTCTCTAGTGTGGGAAATTAAATGTTGAAACTATGAAAGCGCCCTTGTGTCACGCACACTTTTCTTTTTTTGAAAACTCATTAATATGACTTTTTTTCATTATAATGACTTCTTTCTCATTATAATGACTTTTTTCTCATTATAATGACTTTTATATATTTGCCCTTATATTATCTTGGGTGATGTTTGGGGATTATCATTTTTGTTTTATTTAAATCATTATTGATTAAATGTCTTACAATTTCTTTCAAAATGGAAGTGGTGGACTATTTATTGCATATTACTTTCTATGGGGTCTTACCTAGTTATAAAGAAATTACGGCTTCTTGCATTTATATATAGGTTTATCAATGTTGAAGAGAATATTGAGGATTCTTGGAGTCTATAGAAAAAAAGATTTTACTCCCTTGCCAGAAGTTTTGGATTTCATAACAGAACAAGTTGAGAAGTACGGGCAATTAAATGGTTATCGATGGATGCATTTGAAATGCATCCAGCAAGGTTTTGTAATTACAAACAGAAATGTGAGAATTATATTGAAACCCTATTGGAGTTAGTCTTAGAAGTAGGAAACGACTCAGGAGAAGAAGGTATTCTACACCAGGACCAAATTTTCTGTGGCATATTTAGATTCTTACGACAAACTAAATCCATATGGGATTGCAATTAATGGTACAATTGATGGTTATTCCAGAAACATAATTTGGCTACAAGCAGAGGTAGAGCTGCTAGTGACCCAAAAGTAGTTAGCGGATACTTTATCACTGCAATAGAAAAATTTGAAGGTGTGCCTTGAATGATACGAGGTGATTTTGGTACAGAGAACGGGCATGTTGAATAATTGCAAAACTTTTTGAGAGATACACAAAACAGTTTCAGTAGATATAAAATGAAAGTGCATAGGGGGTTAGGAAAAAACCAAATGACAGTGCATCGGGGTAAAAATTGAGCTGCACCTGTTATCTGACGCAGAGCGGTTTTGCAAAACTATAATTTATCCATTTCCGACTATCTACTGTTTCAATATGAAATGATTTGAAATCGATAGTGGAACCTGTATCATGTTCCTGTTCCGAAGTACAGGAACTGATAACAGAATCCGCTTCACTATCGTCATCATCTACATCACTCCTATTATCCTCTTGGTTGTCTAAAAAAACCGCGAAATCGAAAGATTCATTATCACTATCCATACTTTCTTTTATTGCACTACAGTTTTGGGTTTAACACGTTTTGCGGCGTTTAAACGTATTATATATAGAATTTCAGACATGCGCAAACAAGCACTATTCAGTGTCTCACCACAAAATCATTGATTACAATGTAAGCAAGTAAAAACAAATTTTTTGGTAGATTTGTATTAAATATTTGTAGAGTATTCCAACGTCTTTTGTTATTTGTCTTATTGTTTTTCCCTTTTTTGATGGATGTTTTCATCATCTTGGCAAACTTGCAGTCTGGGCTAAATTTTAAATGTTCTTCATGAACGCAATCTTCGGATAACCAATCATGAATTTCCTCATGACAATTAAAACAACGAGTTATGTCACTATAACCGACATGAAAAAACACCGCTAACGCCAAATATATAGGAGAAATTTTACCAGTCCAATTTTTGAATTATTGCAAGAGGTAGTCATACAATGATAATAAATCGAAGAAATCTTCTAAACACATATTGTCGGTATGAGCCAAATTAATTTTGCGATAACTATTTATAGATACCCTCCCCCCACCAATTAAGTCGGCATCATAGAGGAAACATTTTTATTATTAGTTTTATGAAAAAAAGTTATTCTTTATAAAAAGTTCTGCATGGTCTAAAACTTGAAACACAACCAGCACATATCAATTTTTTCGAGCCATATATGAGGTTTGTCAAAAAATATGAATTTTACTCGAGATTTTTGAAAATAGCGACAATTGTTATTGAGGAAAGTTGATCATAATTGAAAGCTATTGTCAGATATCCAATATTATCAATTTGCCATGAGAAAACAGATTTTGTTACTTTTATAAACTTCTTGTTAGCATTGATAACTTACTTCCACAAATAAACATTCAATCTAGGATGCCCTGACAAATTATGTACAGTACCTATCTAGCAATTTGTGTATAAAACGATATTTAATCTAAAATGCACGGCAAACGTCAAATCGCTAGTTAGATCCTATAAAATACAAGAAATGGCAGCTCTATTAAGTTGTGAGGAGAAAATTGAAATAGTTTTGATTGTGGGAGATTATTATAAACTCACCGAGAAGCAGCAGCTATTTTTAACAACAGACATCCCAATAGAAATATTCAACAATCGACAGTTACAAGAATTGTAAATAAATTTAAAACTTTTGGAAGTGTTAATAATAGTTTTAATAAAAAACGCAAAAAGCGGGTTGCCAATGAAGACACGAAATTACAAGTGATGCTATCTGTAGTACAACATCCTAAAATGTCATTGCGAAAAAGAATGTCTTTTATTCAAAATAACGTAAGTAGAGGCACAATGGCAAATATTTTAAAAAGTAGCAAATATCATCCATACAAACCACAGTTTGTTCATACATTGAAAGAAAGAGATTATGACAGACGTTTTGAATTTTGCTCTTTAATACAAGGAAAGTTAGAAGAGTATCCATTTTTATTAAGAAATATAATATTTTCCGATGAGGCAACTTTCACATCAAATGGAACTGTCAGTTCACAAAATTGTCGCTGGTGGTGTGACAGTAATCCTAACTTTACTATCAAAACTCATGACCAATATTCATTCAAAACCAACGTATAGTGCGGTATTTATAAGAATAAAATAATAGGACCCTATTTTTTCCGACAGTCCATGAATGCCGAACGCTATCTAAATTTTTTACAAAATGAACTCTACGATTTTATTAGCGAATTATCTTTAATAGACCGTCAACGTATATGGTGCTACGGTGCTACATGCCATACTACAGTCGCTGTTAGGGAATACCTTGAAACTATTTTCAATGACAAAGTAATACATAGATATTCCGAGATTTTTTGGCCGGCTAGATCTCCAGACTTAAGTCCTCTGGATTATTTCTTATGGGGCTACTTGAAATATAGGGTTTATCAGCAAGGGCCTTTTCAAGATATTGATCATTTGGAAAGGATAATTACAGAAGCATGTCAGGAAATTACTGAAGATATGATCAAGAATGTATTAAGGGAATTTGGTAAACGAACCACTAAATGTCTAGAAAGAGATGGCGGATATATTGAGGCTTTAGTAAATTGAAGCAAAATACAAATTATTTCATTTCCAATTACCTATCACGTATTAGTTAACTTGTTTATCTTTTCATTTGCAAAATAAAATATTATGATATGTATGAATTAACTATTTAGGGAAACGGTTAAATGCAATCAAATATTGTTACAGAACTTATTAATAAACCAAAAGATTATCATAATAAAATAGCTGATGTGTAATTTACAAAATTTGCATAATTTATTTATACCGAAAATTATTAAAAATTGTTTTTCATGGCGGATGGATAATATTCGATATCTGACAATAGTTTCCAATTATGATCAACTCTGCTTAATAACAATTGTCGCTATTTTAAAAAATTAAGGTACTTTACTCTTGAGTAAAATTCATATTTTTTGACAAACCTCATATATGGCTCGAAAAAATTGATATCTGATGATTGTGTTTCAAGTTTTAGACCATGCAGAACTTTTTATAAAGAATAACTTTTTTTCATAAAACTAATAATAAAAATTTTTCCCCTATGATGCCGACTTAATTGGACACACTGTACATATATAAAAATCGTGAAGATACCATATCGAGCATAGTTTTGTCTTGTCAGTTGTGGAAAAATGCCTTCAAGTATGGTTCCAAAGGAAGTGTTTTTGGGGGGCGTCGATTTGACTTGAATCAGTCAAAACCAAAGTTTGTTACAGTGTGTTTATCAGCAGTGTGTAATCATTTCAGGGAACAGGAATAATTATATAGTTTTTCACGAAAAGGAATGGGAGGAACTAATATGTTTCAAGTATTTGATTGACAATTTTTTCACTGCAGCGGAAACCCTAGACCCTATAGATGCGGGCTACTTTTGGCTTCAATTTCAAAAGTTTGAGCAGAATGAAGTGCTAAAAATTTTAACTGGACACGCTAGTATTTGTTTGGGATATGCAAGTATATCCGAGCTGTGGAACATATTACCACTAATAAGGAACACCTTTGAAACATCAAAAAACCAGCAGTTTTTAGGAACTATGAAAATTTTACAACTGGCTGTTACTAAATCACAAGATGCTCCGAAAACAGCATTAGAAGTTCTACAACCAATCAAAAAAATCAACCCAATTTCATACACCTAGGTCTTGAAGTAATTTACAAATATCCAGAATTATTGGAAGATGGAAAAAGTCAGCTTTAATGAAAACTTTAACAAAATACATGTTCTATATGTCTGGCGATATGCATATCAAGCAGCAAGAAAAAACGATTGGCAAGCTAGATATCTCGACCAGTTACGCTTCAATCAACGAATTCAACAAGCCGCCAAATTTATCAATCCTATTTTAGATGTAATACATAGATGTAAAGTTTATAATAAAAAATGTGCAGTAATTATTATGTTTTATTTAAAAAATTAGTTTACAATACATTATTTTCAGTAATCCAAAAGTTGTGTGAGTTATCTAATCCCAACCATTTCACCAAAACCTTATTTCCTTTTTTTCTCAATACTTTTTCAACAAGATAAACGTCTGGGTGTTTCACTGTTAAAAGTTTTTCAGTGTAAAAAGCTCCTTGAATACGTTGATTACTCTCATCTTGTAAAAGATATGTGGTGGGATTGGTCAGCTTGACTTTATAGATTTTGAAATTTTCAGTTGACCAGTTGGGTGTATAACCTTCGGAAAATGATATTTACTTATGCGTACAAAATCACCTTTTTTAAATCTAGGTTTGTGGGGGTCGACTGTTTTCATGTGGTTGAAAGCAATAATATATTTGGCGTTTGTCTCATTAACCCGTTGTTGAATGTCTGGTATTGTTGTATTTTTTAACAATTTTTGGTAGCAATTCCAACCATTCATATGACCCTTGTACACTAAAGTATTTCCACAACAAAGTCTTGAGTGTTCGAATAACTCTTTCCACGATGCTAGCTTTAAGGTTTGAAAAAGTTCTGTAATGATTTATTCCATACTGTTGCATCAGCTGTTGGAACTCTTTATTATAAAATTCTTTACCAATATCGGTCTGTAAATTTAGGCGGGCTCTTTTGGACAGTACTTTTTGCATAGCCTCTGTAATATCCCTAGCATTTTTTCGCTTTACAGTGTAACGGTAAAAGTATGCTTTTAGCTGGGCGCCAATTTGTAACGGTAAATGCTGTACCTCACAGGGCACCAGCTCGAAGGGCTCCGGCTAGAGACTCCTCTCAAGGGTGATTCGACCCCAAGTTTATGCTGCACAAGGATAACAGAAGGGTTGTAAAAATTGATGGCGCCACTACCTTTTTAACGATAAAAATACTAAGAAAACTAAGGCGGAAAAGGTAGAAACGCCTTGTAGAATTTAGATAAAAGTTAATAAAGAAAAGTGACCCCGGGCGGTATCTCCCTCAACTTTTATAGTTGAGGATTTCTAATAAAAAAAGAATTAAAAACAAATTTACAATTTATTCTGCCACAGGTAATGAACAACGGAATTTAATAGAGGAATTTGTACTTTTATAGGTACTTAGCTTAGATGAAGTGGTTTCCTGGAGAAGAAGTCAGGTCTTGATCCGAACTGATGAGTTCTGTTCTAGGGCGGTAGTTTGAGCTAGGGCTGTATCCGGAAGAGAAGACGTGAAGACGGTGGGGTTGCTAGTGAAGGGACGGAGCAGGGCAAGGGAAGTGGGGGTGATGGTTAAGGGAAGGATAATTCGCATGGAGGAGTCTGTGAAATACCTAGGGGTGTGGTTGGATAGCCAATTATCCTTCAAAGCCCATATGGTAAAGGCGGCAGAGAAGGGTAAAGTGAGGGCAGCATGGCTGGGGAGATTGATGTGTAATGTGAAAGGGCCGGGAGAGTGGAAGAGGAGGGTAATTGGTAGGACGGTAGAGCAGAGTATGCTGTACGGTGCGGAGGTGTGGGGTGAAAGAGCGAGGGTGAATGCGAGGGTTAGGCCACTTCTGCGGGTGCAGAGAGGGATACTGCTGAGGGTGGTGCAGGGGTACAGGACAGTGGGTGGACTGGCAGCAGCGGTGCTGGCAAGGTCCTACCCATTGGACGTGTTGGCTAGAGCTAGGAGCAAACGCTGGAGGGGTGCGACCAAAGAAGAGGTACGGGAATGGATGGAGGAGGAAATGGAGAGAAGGAGGGAGGAGTATGAGGGCGCGCTAAAAGGAGCGATTGGGAATAGGAGAGATTGGATGGACCGGAAATTCGGGGAGGTGAACTACTTCTTGACACAAGTGCTCACTGGACATGGGTCGAGAGTAGGGTACCTCCACAAGATTGGGAAACGAGAGACTGGTGTGTGCGAGAGGTGTGAAGTGGAGGATGATGTGGGGCATGTGTTTAGATGCTGGAGGAACGAGGAAGTGCTGAAGAAGTTGGAGAGGAAACTAGGGGAGGCGGTGTACTGGGAAAACATGGTGGAGATAATGTTGAGGGGGGAGGAGGAATGGATGGAGGTGAGTGGAGTAGTAGAGAGCATGGTAAGGGGGAGAGAAGGACTCGATATGGCATGAGAGGCAGGAGTGATAGGAGGGAGAAGATGACAGTGTGAGCGGAGAGTGTGCGAGGGACCGCCGCCTGTCTCGAAGTATGCTAGGGTAGTGATTCCAAGGCGGGGGTAACGGCGAGTTTGAGGTGGGTTTGGTTGGTAGGCATCTCCTTGGGGATGAGTCCAACACTGTTTGGGTCCTGGACCCATTCGAACATGAGTTTCCCATCTCGGCCCGAAAAAAAAAAGGGCTGTATCCTTGGCTATATTCTTGGGGTTATATTATTCGGTTTATATCCTCAGCGTTATATTCTAGCCTAGGGTTATATTCTCGGGTTCTATCCTAGCCTAGGGTTATATTCTTGAGTTATATCCTAGCCTAGGGTTATATTCTTGAGTTATATCCTAGCCTAGGGTTATATTCTCGGGTTCTATCCTAGCCTAGGGGCTGTGCTTACCTAGAAGTACAAGTGGATCAGGGATATGTAGGAACTTGAATGTTATGGCACATTATGTTGGTCAGCTTTTCAGGTTAAAGAAAAGGAAGGCAGTTATTAAGTCAAAAAAATTGATTTAATTTACTGAAAGCTTTCCAACATTATATGTTCCATGTTAAAACAGTAAAAATAGCAATTATCGGCTAAATTTAAAAAAATATACTAATGATCCGCAAGAAACTAATCATGGCAAAAAGTTATTTATTTAGTTATATGAAAAAATATCGTGCTTAGGAAATATATGAAACCGGCACTGGCGTTACGAAAAAATATTTTATAGGTTAACGGTAATTTATAAAAAATGTTATTTTATAATTTAGAGTTATTTCGCAACTGAAAAAGCTTGAAAATGTTTGTATGAATTTAAAACAGTGAATTATAAAAGAATATTTGGTTTAAAACTACCATATTAGTATAAAAGAACAGTTTATGACCACGTGTTGAATTTAATTTCGTCTTTCTCTGTAAAAAAATAAAGAATGCATACGAAAATTATATCAGACAGTACTTTAGAAGAAGCTTATTAATTATAAATTATGATTTTGGACTTACCACAGCAAAATTCATAAGATAGGTACTTGAGATATGAAAGATAGCGAAAGATGTGTCCCCTTCGGTGGTCGTTAACAAAAAGGGGTGTTTAACGTGGCGGTGTGCAAAAAATGGAAGCGTCCGTTGGCAAACGTCAATTGTCTTACGTTCGGGGTAGAAGAGTTTGGGATCACAGAACTATAATTGGATGTGGCTAGTGACGACGAGCGCTAATTAAAAGGATTTATTCTGTAAAATCGAAACAGGTCGATAGACATGTTACAACAGGTACAGCCCAGACGAATTTACTAAAAACATTGATAATTACAAGTACATATCCAAAACCTTTGTTAACGCTTTTATATTTATTCAGAATCGCCAAGTCAGCCTGAAGAAGATCATGCAAACCTTTGACAATCACATGTCGTCTCTTGGAATTTTTACGAGCTGGACTATGCAATTCATTAACTACATCTCGCTTTCTTATTACTCATATTTTTTTAGAGCACACTGAATTACAAATTCAACGTAAAATTGTTTATAACGAGGGTTTAACGCAAAGTGTAAAGTATCACCTTTTTCAACAACTTTATCTACCATACCGGATTGGGTATATACTTGATTGTTGTAGCGAATATATAGTCCATCAGAAGCGCATTTAAAATGTTCAACTTTTCCTGATACTGGTATTGTGATTGGGTATTTGTATTACAGTCTAAGACGTGAAAAAACTTGTCTTTTCCTTGACTCCCATTTATCTTGAAAAAAATTTTGGTATGGAATTTATAGAGATCCCCAATATAAAAAGTATCACTGAGGAGTGGTGCTGCTACAATTTCGTCAGAGGGTTTTAATACTTTCCTGTGAAGAAAGTGGTGATTAAACTTATTAATCGGCATACTAATCTATAATGACCCATTTTTATCAATAGGGTACTATTTATTAGATTGATTGAAGCGGACAAAGTAGGGTAAAATCAGCACACATGTTATTTACTGAACCTACTTCAAATTCAATTATATCATCCTTTTTTATTTTGATGTTAGATAACTCACTATATTTGTAAACCTTGCTATTTATCAAAATATCTCCGTTACTCCAGTAGTGCTTACAGCTTTCGACAGGAAAAACGAAAGCAGTCCCTCCATTCTCTAAAACATACAAGGGATTTTTTGGTTTTTTACCCCTATTAATCGAAGTATCGGTTCAGCGGTAAAAGGAACGTCTTCACATTCTGAGGTGGAAAGGTAACGTTGGTTGAAATGATTTAAAGGCATGTTAACGACTAAACAATTTATGAAGTAATTAAAGACTTTATGCAATTATACCACTTCTCGTAATAATGGATATAATTTAATTGTGATGACCTGTATTCCCTGCCGCTTGAGAAGCTACAAGTAATCGTAACCTATCAACTATTTCATTAAAATCATCAAAATATTTATAATAAATGGGTTTGTTATTGTAATCCATCATAGTCAACTTTCCCCCAAGTTTTGACATTTTACGTGTCAGTACACCAGTTAATAGGGACCGAGGGGCCGTACCAGCCCTCGGTCTACTCGGATTCGGTTTTAGTTCAGTCTTGATGATAAATGTATATTTATCTTTAATATCATTAGGAAATGTTCTGATGGGTAAATCAGGATTGTGTTCTCGACGAATAGTTTTTGTTCGTTTAATAATATCTACATAATTATCCACATCTCGTTTAGTATATACAATAGGGTTTTTTTAAAAAGCAACAACCCAGGTGTACCCAAATATGTTATATGTTTTACAACAATATCTTTGCCTTTAAAGTCTAGTTCAGAGTCACCAATGTGAAACTTTTCTTCGTTGGGATTATGAAAAACACCCAAAATATGATCATATACCCCTTCCGTATGATTCCCTCGATAAACTCTCTAGGAAGAGGAGTGTCAAACTGTTCAAAATACTCTCTCAAAACGTTTGGGTCGGTGATTGTACGATAAAAATCACTTATGCTATCATCGATATATTGGTCTTGTCTGGTTCTATCTGGAATCTCCCCCGAATCATTTCGAGATTCATAAATTGTTCCATTTGTTAAAAATCTCGTGTTGTCCTGGAAAGTACTGTGAAAATCTGGTTTATTATCGGACTCAAAAAATGCTAGTTGATCGTAACGAGTTGTGGGTGATCCTTTAATGGTAATGTTACTTTTTGTCGATGATATTTCTTGTTTAATAGGTTTCCCCAAAGTTGAAACAAATTATTTAAGAGGATGGTATGATTTTTCCAATTTACTTTGAGACTCATGCCTCTGCTGTTTGAGAAGTTTATATTTCTTTTTAATATCTTGACGTGATTTTATGAACTGTTTCCCTAATCGTTCATTCATTGTGACTAATAGATTTTGCATTTTTAAGGTCTTATATATTGTAATTGCTTCGTTGTTAACACTAAGATACTCACCAACCTTAGTGAATGTAACCAATCAACCAGTTCAATTAAGTTAAAAAAAACCAAGCCGGTGATCTCTTATCTCAGGGGTGTTTTAGTGGGGAGGAACATATAAAATTATTTTTTTATATTATAAAATGAGCAATATGTCTAGTAAACAACTTATAATAAACAACTCAACTGAACAACTGCAATACAATAGTATATTATGCGATCATGTAATGATGGTTATTAATACACAAGCATTAACCGGGATACGAAACGAGCCGAAGGCATACGCCTGTATGGTTAATGCGAGTGTATTAATAACCATTACATGAGAGTTGCATACACTATTTTTTCTACGAACAAGAAATTTTATTTGAATTCAACAACATTGCTTTTTTCATTCTTCTCTTGCTACCCTCCAATCCATAAATTGACCCTAAAATTTATCATACACCTTTTTTGATTTTGTAGGTAATAAACTATTGGATACATTTTTCGACTTTTCAGCGATTTCAGGTGGTGTATATGAAAACTATTTCTTTTAAAAAGTTGAAGGTGTTAGATGTATCCTGTATGTCAAATGTAACTACTGTATGTAAAATGAACAGACATTTGATGTCAAATGTAACTACATACATGTAAGATGAATACTGGCATTTTGACATGACAGTTGACAGTACTAAATAAATATGGTTTTGATGACTACATGTTTCAATGGTAACCTAAATAATCCTGGTCCATCGTAATAATTGAAACCTACATAAAAGAAAGCAGCATATTTAAATAAAACAGAAGGTATCTACCTTTTTGACTAACGCAAAAGATTGAAACTGTCATAAAACTGTCAAACATTCTACAGAAAACATTGGGTCTGCCTACTTGGTTATTTAAAAATCTAGATTTCTATTGGTCAATTTTTCAGTTTCATAATGAAAACCAGTGCTATAATGAGTATCATTATGAAACTGAAAATTGGCATTTAATTAACAACTTATAGTATAGGAGAAGAAAAAACTTATTATCACTACAATTACCATATATATAAAATTTTTGTGATATCACCAAAATTATTTTCGAAATTTTATATTAACTATTCTAATAACACCCTAATTAATTCTAATCCTAATCACTATATATTCAGTTTCTTTTTTTATATTTTCGCACTATTTGTCTGATCAATGATCAATGTCAAAATCCGTCAAACACTTTTAAAATTCTACTTGTTATTTATTTAATGAATTTTTTCAATTAGATCAAACCAAATGGGTTTTATAAAAACTGGATCTTCTAAGAGTATCGTCAAGTTAAAAAAATTTGAGCGTAACTCACCAACTTTCTTCAAGCTTGGATGTCTATACAAAGTTGCTCCCCAATATATACCATGTTATAGCATTCCAATAACAGTACTACTATTATTTTAACGATTATCATTCACTTTTCTTTTGGCTTTTTCTCATGAAAATGTTCATGACATCGCCATTTCTCGCCGTCAAAAAAAATTCTCCTCTCAAAAAAAATCATTTCCTTGGAAACCCTTTCTTTCAAATTTATCTGTATGTAATTCAGACATCAATACATTTTCTATTTCATATCAGATTTTACTATAAATTATCGCTATTATAAAATTTAAATGTTATTTAATTGACACAATTATTAAAATTATAAACATGCGTTGTTTTCCAGACATATTTACATGTAATCCAACATATACCAATATAACATCTAGCATAAAATTAATTTCTTTAAAAATATCGAGTATCTGGTCGATACCATAACAATATACATCAAACCCTTTTCGATGTTTTCCAGAAAATAATGGACAGTCCTTATCAATAACTAAAAATCCAAACTTATCTTTCCAACAAAACGATCCCATGTCTTTAAATTGTTGAAAACTCATGTCGATATTTGCATTTGCAGATTAGTAACATCTTGGGGGAACACAATTAACAGATTAGCATTATCACGAATTAGTTGTTTTGGAATATGTCTGACATAAATAAAAACAATCAGTCTCTTTATGTCGACCAAAAGGTCGACATATGCGCCATCAAATATAACTATGGAATAATGTTTAATATTTTCGGGGGGCGGAAAATCTTCACTTTCACTAAATTCTTGGTAACCGATCTCTCGTATGGGTTGTAGTAATAATTGCAGATATTGATATTTTGGTTGCTTCTGTGATTTCGAATGTAAATCAACATTTTCATATTTCATCCCATTAGGATATTCCAACAAAGATAGCATTACGTTGGTTTTACCACTTCCACTAGGCCCTACTATAAGTGTTCGTTTAGAAGTTCCTCCAAATAAGACACCGTGATTAATTTTATTATTTGCAATGTCATAGTTTTTAACTGGTAAGGAAATTTGTTGTTTTACAAGCTTCATGTTGAAGACTGCTAGTATATAAAGAGAAACACACATATTGTTATGGTATGAAAATACCCTAAATAAAATATTAACTAATCATAAGGTATAATTAAAGCAATACGACCAACTCTGTTATCTGTTTACTTAATTTAAATAAATTCATCCTAGTAAAAGAAACATAGTAAGTTTTGGCAAACACTATATACTAAATTTTAGTAATCAATTTTGAAAAACCCCGTATAAGCAAATAATTCAAGTCATAAATTGACAGATAAAAACAGGAGCACCAATTTCAAACAAATTGTGTAAAATACCAACTTAAAACTTAAGGGTATAAAAATAAAATATAAAAATTTTGACCACTGCAATTATAAAATTAACAACATAGAAATGAAACAAATATCATATAGAAACTATAACATAATTTCATTTGAATAAAGCTACAATATTTTCAAAGATTGTAAATATCAAATTAGTAACAAACTCTCAAAATGAATCTGATTGATTTAAAAAAATAAAAAAAGAAGTTTGTTTAGAAAACAATAAAAAAATCAACAACTTGCAAAAATTTCTCAAAAGGTAAAAGACTGGAGAATTTAATTTGAAATTTTATAAAGAAAACTCTTTAGGAATATTAATATAAAATATTCAAAAAAATGTAAAATCATGTTTTTAAAAAAATCTAATATAAGAATCCAGTGATTTAAAGTGAAAGTGAAATAAAAAAAAGCAATACTTACAAAGTGCCGGTAAGCGAGCAACTTTTTGAACCATCACATCTCATCCACCACGAACTAATATATCTGGCATCGTTTTGTTATGATATAACAAAAAAAAATCCACTATAGAAGAAACTGGACAACGAACGGACTGTGTAAAATCCACATTTTTTTAAAGGAATGTACAAGATTTGATCTACACTGGACCGTCTGTAGTTTTCTGCAGGCCTTTTCCACATTTCCAACACCATTGAAACCTTCAAATTTGAAGATAGAATAGATATAACCAAATAGACATTCAGGTACTGTTCATATTAATTTTAAAGTTATTTTTCATAATATAGTATAAATTGTTGCTTTTTAATTTGTTTACTTAGTTATAATTAGATAAAAAAATACTTACAGAGCATTTGATAAAATCAATTCGTTAAATTAACATTTCACGATCCAAAGGAACAAACATAATAAAACTTCTTCTTTTTTATGGAGTAAAATATCCTATGATAAATAAGCTCATAACCACGTAATTGAATTTACTTCTGTGAGTATATTTTTTTTTAATAGTGCGCCTGTATGAATGAATGAAATTTAGGTAGGCAAATTGAATGTAAATAAGTTAAATGTTTTTGAATATTTTATTATAAAAACATAATATAAATAGTTGTTTGTTTGAATAAAGATACTATTTATTCAAGTTGAATGTGACTGTTTTTTTTACATTTCTGTGACACCATTGAAATAAAATATTAGATTGCCAACTTTAAACACCAAGGCCAAAGAACAGAGTCGGTCTTCAAATTTTGTAATTTGACCTCACAATTAAAATATACCCTGAGATTAGATAAATATAATAATATAAATTTCTTAATATTAAATAAAATAAGAGTCTTATATATAAAAAAAATAATAATCATTAATGGCGCCCAATTCAAATCTGAATGAAAATTTTCAAAAATAATAATTAGAAAAAGGTAAGTATTAAACCCTATAATAATAAATAAATTATACATCAATATTACTTTCTATATTTTGAACACATACAATTATTGTCAAATATTTTCAAACTATATCAATTGTCGTACCCAACGTGGGGCATAACAAAATTTGGCATTAAAAAAATTGACATTAATAACAAATTAAAACAAGAAAAATGGAAAAAAGAATGACACTCAGAGATGGTAAGCAAATAAGAGCAGAAGGAGAATCAGATGAAGAAGAAAGGAGACAGGGAATGGGTGACTTTCAAGAACATTACATGGAACAAGAGCATAAAGAAGAAACAAAGACAACTGAAACAGTAGAACCAATAGAAAGTCAAATGGCAGGAAAATCACAGGAAAAGAAAGAGGAGATGGACGTAATGAGTATGTTCCATATGATGATAAAAAAATGGATCAAACTAATAAAGATATGAACACAAAATTGGACCAAAATAAAGAAGATATGAACACAAAAATGGAAGATATGAACACAAAATTGGACCAAAATAAAGAAGAAATAAAAGAAGATATGAACACAAAATTGGACCAAAATAAGGAAGAAATAAAACAAGGAATGAACCAAATGGATGAAGAAATCAAACGAGAAATAAAAACAAATAGTCAAAGAATGGAAAAAAAATAGAAGATATGAGAAAACAATTGGAAGAATCAAGAAACTATACAGAAGAAAGAATACAAGAAACAAAACAGGAAATTCGAAATGAAATGTTAGGAAGATTAATGGAAGTGGAAGAAATACAATCCAGAGAAATGGAAAATATAAAGAAAAACGAAAATGAATTAAAAATGGAAATAGGTGGGAATAGTAAGAAAATAGAAATAAATACCGAGAAGATAAACAAATTAGATAGAGAAATAATGAAAACAAATAAAAGCATACAAGATATGGAGGAAGAGATGAATAAAGAAATAAAAATGAATTTTAAGATAGCAAAAGAAGAGAATTATAAAACAAAAAGGGAATTTAATATGGAAATAAAGAACATACAAGGAAAGGTAGAACAAATCGAGATAAAAGGTATGAATATGGAATATGTTGGAGGAGTAAAAACAATTTATGGAGCAACTAGTCAAAAATTTGACGGAAATATCAAGAAACTGCATCCAAAAATATTCATAAGAATTTTGAAAAATCGAGTAAGAGGAATGAATAGTATTGAGGACATAAAGGAAATAATAAGAGACCATTTGGAAAATAATGCGTTAATATGGTTTGCTGCCAGGGAGAAAGATATGTCAGAATTTCAAGATTTTGAAACGGCATTTTTACAATATTTCTGGGGGGAAAATGCACAATCAACCATCAGGGAACAATTATATTTCGGGAAATTTCATGAAAATAGAAGCCATAGTTTAAACAATTATGCAATCCATCTACATGCGATGACACAGTATTTGGAACCACCAATTCCTGAGGAGGAAATCGTTATGTTCATTGCAAGGCATTTCAAGGCAGAATTGGCTGAAACCATTGCAATACAGAATATAAGAAAATTGGATCAATTATCTATGTATCTACAAAGAGTAGAGAGAAATTTGATCAGACAAGAAAATTCGCAACAAAATAGAAGAACAAAGTATATAAACAATGAACATAATCAGAGAAACAACAACAATCAAAATAACAATTGGACAAATAATTGATTTAATAATAATAGAAATCATAATAATAATGCACAAAATAATAATAACAATAATTACAATAACAGAAACAACAATACTAAGACTAACAATAGAAACAATAATAATTCATACAGACAGAACAATTACAATGACAGGAACAATAGACAATATAGAGGACCAGAGAGAAGAAATTCTGAAGAAAATATGCAAAGAAGAAATGGAGATCAAGAAACAAGAAGAGTAAATTATCAAAGAATTGATCAAGACAGAGAAAGAAGATCAGAAAACAGAGATGGTATAACAAATATAAACGAGACAAAATTACATACAGCACAAATACATAGAGAAAATACGAGACAGATAACTGAACAAATAAATGACAATGGAAATTTTTAAATACGCATACATCAAATAAACAAAATTTATATATTTGTAAATATGAAAATCCAAATGAATTTATAAAAGTAAATGAAAATATAGACAGAGATGGGAATAATAGTTTAATTATTATTAATGGGTTAATTAACAATTTAGAAGCTAAATTACTCATTGATACTGGATCAGAAGCATCAATAATTAATCAAAAATTTGTTGATAAGTTGAATATTCCTACAAACAATATTATTAAAATACCAAAAATAAATTTAAATGGTGCTAACTCAAAGAAAATATGTGAAATTAATAGATTGATAAATATAAACGCTAATATTAAGGGAAAAGAATTTAGTTTACAAGTATTAATTGCTCCAAATATTGAAACTGAAGTAATAATAGGATGTGATGAGCTAGATAAACATAAAGCAATAATAGATATTGAAGAAAGAAAATTAAAATTGGATGGAACATGGATTAACTTTGGAATAATAGCTTTGAAAGAAGAAGGTAAAATAATTAGTAATATGTACAAGGAAGAAATGAATAAAAATTATGAAGATGAAGAAGAAGGGGAAGATGAAGTTGTAATGGATTGTCCAGAGGACAGAAAAGAAGAAATGAAAATGTTGATGAATGAATATAATAATTTATTTTCAAAGGAAAATAGAATTGCGAAAGATTATGTACATAAAATAGAAGTGAATGAAGATATTAAAAATTTCAAAGCTAAAACTTATCCTATTCCATATAAGTACAAAGATCAAGTGAGAAAATGCATAAAAGAGCTATTGGAAAATAAAATAATAGAAAGAAGCAACTCACAATACATTAATCCTATTGTTGTGGTAGTGAAGAAGAATGGAGAATTGAGACTTTGCTTAGATGCAAGAAATATAAATAAATTTTCAAAACCTCAATATGAAGCATCTATTTTGGGACGTATCACAAGAACATCTATATTTTCAAGATTAGACTTAAAACATAGTTTTTGGCTAATTCCTTTGCATAAGGATAGTCGGGATTTTACAGCTTTTTCCATAGACGGAGAAATCTATAGATTTTGTGCCATTTGTTGTACAAAGTGCATGTAGTTCATTAGTAAGGGCACTAAATAAAATTTTAAATAAGCATGAATCATTTGTTCTTCATTATGTGGATGACATTCTGATTTTTTCCAAAAATTTAGAAGAACATCATTTTCATCTTGAAACCATTTTGAAAGATCTTGATTCTGCAGGCCTAAAATTAAATAAAGAGAAATGTGACTTTTACAAAAACGAGATAATATATTTGGGATACAAAATAAACCAAAATGTTATACAATTAGATCCTCAAAGAATAAAGATAATTCAAGAATATGCAAGACCTAAAAATTTAAAGACTTTAAGAGGATTTTTAGGAATGCTAAATTATTATAAAAGAATGATTCCTGATATAAGCAATAAAGAAATACCATTAATAGAGCTGCTAAAGAAAAATGTAAAATGGCAATGGACGGAACAAAGAGAAAATGCTTTTCAAGAAATTAAGGAACAATTTGCAGAAAACCTAAAGATTTATCATCCAAGGTATGATATTCCATTTGTTTTAAGAACTGATGCATCTATCAATAGATTGGCTGGAGTATTGATACAAGAACAGGAAGAAGGAGAAGTTCCTATTTGTTTTGTTTCTAGAACAATAAAGAAAAGTGAAAGAAACTACAGTGTGAGTGAACTAGAACTTGCCAGCATCATTTTTGCCATAAAGAAATTACGATTTTATTTACTTGGGAATCATTTTACCATAGAAAGTGATAATCAAGCCTTGACATCTATTTTGAATAATAAATATGGTAATAATAGAATCCATCGTTGGGCATTGTTACTACAGGAATATGATTTCACAATTAAATATATTCCTGGAAAGTTAAATGTGGTACCAGATGCCATTACCAGAATGGAAGAAAAATCAAGGGATACTGGAAGACAAGTTAAAATTGGGTTAAATATTTTGAATGAAGTAGAAGGTTTATTTTCACCAAAAAGAATTTTAGAAGACCAAACAAAATTGACCAAAAAAGAAAAATTAAGAGCATTATATAAAAATCATTTATTTTACAAAATAGTGAACGACATAGAATTATATTTAATTACAAGAGAATTGGCAGAAGAAATTTTAAGGGAATTGCATGAAATATATGGACGTATTGGAAGCAGGAAAACTTGGTTAACTTTTCGAGAAAATTATATATCAAAAGGAGATTTATCCATTATAAAAAATATAATAAGAAGTTGTAAAATTTGCCAAATAACAAAAGAAAAAAACATACAGAATCAAAACATGCCTAAATTTATAAAAGTAACAAAACCTTTGGAAATATTAGCAATTGATTTCATGTCAAATTTAATTCCGAGTGAAATCAATAGAAATGTACATATTTTAATAGTTTTAGACAATTTTTCAAAGTATATAAAATTATATCCAACAAAAAGAACAAACACAAAAGTAGTGCAACAATGTTTAACAAATTATTTCTTAGAGATTGGTATACCAGAGAACTGTATAATGGATAATGCAACTTACCTTAATAATGAAAGAATCCAAACTTGGTTAAGGAAATCTAATATCAATCCCATATATACCAGTGTAAGGCATCCTTGTTCAAATCCATCCGAAAGATACATACGAGAAGTCATAAAATATCTTCGAATTCTAACACATAATCATCTTGAACAATGGGAACAACAGCTTCCAATCATTGAAGATTATTTAAATGGAATACCAAATACAGTAACTGAAATTTCTCCCATTGTTTTAATGAAACAGATTTTGCCAAATAGACCATGGATACCTAAAAACATAGAAAAATATGATGAGTTAGTCGAAAAGGTGAATTTGAAACTAAAAAGAGCTGGAGAAAAATTTGTAAAAAGAAAATCAAAAGAAATAAAAAGAAAAGTTACATTTAAGAATGGAGATCTAGTAATTTTATAAGCGTTAATGATACCAAAGAGAAAAGACAACAAATGTGCAAAACTGCAATTGCCATTTGAAGGGCCTTATGTTATTAGTAATGAGGAAGGAATCAACAGTTACATTTTAAAAGATCTTATTAGTGAGAGAATAAGAGGAATCTTTCATGTTAATCAATTATATAGATTTTATACGTAAAACTAAAGGAAACGACTGATAAATTTATCAACATTCATTACTATTTGATAAAAATTTTATAACTGAAATTAAATAAAGAATTATTGGAATGAAGTGCTATAACAGAGAACAAATTATGAAGAAGAATTAAAATTTGGTTTTCTTATTTCTTTTATAAATAAAATAAATCTAGAAAACAAATTTTGGGAATGTTGTTATGGTATGAAAATACCCTAAATAAAATATTAACTAATCATAAGGTATAATTAAAGCAATACGACCAACTCTGTTATTTGTTTACTTAATTTAAATAAATTCATCCTAGTAAAAGAAACATAATAAGTTTTGGCAAACACTATATACTAAATTTTAGTAATCAATTTTGAAAAACCCCGTATAAGCAAATAATTTAAGTCATAAATTGACAGATAAAAACAGGAGCCCCAATTTCAAACAAATTGTGTAAAATACCAACTTAAAACTTAAGGGTGTAAAAATACAAATATAAAAATTTTGACCACTGCAATTATAAAATTAACAACATAGAAATGGAACAAATGTCATATAGAAACTGTAACATAATTTCATTTGAATAAAGCTACAATATTTTCAAAGATTGTAAATATCAAATTAGTAACAAACTCTCAAAATGAATCTGATTGATTAAAAAAAATAAAAAAAGAAGTTTGTTTAGAAAACAATAAAAAAATCAACAACTTGCAAAAATTTCTCAAAAGGTAAAAGACTGGAGAATTTAATTTGAAATTTTATGAAGAAAAATCTTTAGGAATATTAATATAAAATATTCAAAAAAATGTATAATCATGTTTTTAAAAAAATCTAATATAAGAATCCAGTGATTTAAAGTGAAAGTGAAATAAAAAAAAAGCAATACTTACAAAGTGCCGGTAAGCGAGCAACTTTTTGAACCATCACATCTAATCCACCACGAACTAATATATCTGGCATCGTTTTGTTATGATATAACAAAAAAAAATCCACTATAGAAGAAATTGGACAACGAACGGACTGTGTAAAATCCACATTTTTTTAAAGGAATGTACAAGATTTGATCTACACTGGACCGTCTGTAGTTTCCTGCAGGCCTTTTCCACATTTCCAACACCATTGAAACCTTCAAATTTGAAGATAGAATAGATATAACCAAATAGACATTCAGGTACTGTTCATATTAATTTTAAAGTTATTTTTCATAATATAGTATAAATTGTTGCTTTTTAATTTGTTTACTTAGTTATAATTAGATAAAAAAATACTTACAGAGCATTTGATAAAATCAATTCGTTAAATTAACATTTCCGTCGACCGTGTATTAACATATGCTATTAACGTTCTCAAAATTAGACAAAATCATACATTAATGACCCCCATTAATGCATGATTTACCTACATTAAGAGGGCCCTCCGCGCAGGTGTATAAACCTTAAAACTTACACAAAACTTGTTACTTATCTAGTAATTTTTTGGTTCAAAATATTTACGATAGATGTCGCTAGTAGTACCGAATCGGCTTTTATTTATGCAACTTATTTTCTCTCGCTCTTTTTGTCTTTCCACTCTTGACCGTATAGGTATAAAATATTTATCTATGCTCTTCACGATTCAAACAAACTTCTCTCCGGATTAGCTGTTTCGAAGCTAATCTTGTGAATATTTTCACGTGATAGGTTACCTATAGATATAATATATACATCCCATTATTAATTATTACGGACCATTTTTCATTTTTTTAAAATAATTTATGGAATACGAAATAAACTAGGTATAATATATACATTAGATATCAAAATTTAAATTAGATGTATTTTTGCTCAAGAGTCTGGAGTAGGTAGGTAGGTACATTTATTTTGGACAATTTCAAAAATTATAAAGAAAAGATGTTTAGAATTAAAAATAACTTCCAAATATTTAACACATTGTTTTACATCAAAAATTTTTTTATTTCACAGAAAATGTCGAAAAAATTATTTTTTTGACTACCTATTTGAAAGTTATTTTTAATTCTAAACATCTTTTCGTTTTTAAAAGATTACTTATTTTAAAATATGTTTATACAAAAAGGAACTGAATTTGACCGAGCTTTTCGCTAAAACATTTTAGAAACTTCAGTTTTTTTACCCATTCTACGGACCTACCCTCATTCCAAAAATAATTGAAGCCACATAACTAGTAACTAGTAGGTACCTACTGATAAGATAAGAAAACAGATTGAAGGGAAAAATAAATAAAGCTCAGATATTTCAACTCTACCAATAAGTCTATGACGAAGAAGCGCTATTGCCATTTCTAGAGTAGGTAGACGAAATTAATTTTTTAGTCTTCCTTTGTTTTACAATATTTTTTAATATCAACAACTAACACTATTACTAAGTCATCCTTTAATAATAATTAGTTGGGTACTTATTTTCTTTCATTAATCAATCAATTTGCAAGGTAATTTCGACTATTGTCAAGACAAAGTTACCTACAAAACATATTATTTATGCTTCGAAATTTTTTAAAATGTAATTTTACCTACCTCTCATTCATTAATTTTATTCAACAATTATTATTACCTATGGCAAGCTAAAAACTAGATAACCATCCTCATCTCTATTTATCGTCATAATGGAGAGGATTATTAAATTGTAAGGATTTCTAGGGATAATTTTTACATTTGGCATCGAAGCTTTAGAATCCAAAAGAGCCAAGTAAAATCGTAAAATACAGAATGCTCATTCACAACCAATGTTGGCATGTTATACGAAAATCTTCAAACAAGGAGAAAAATTTTTTTAACAAGAAAATCTATGCACGTCTGCACGTCTTAAGATATTAGGTATATTTTTAGGTACTTGCAATATCTATATAGTGACCATTTTAACTGTATGTTAGGTATCTTATGTTTTCAAAATTCGATATTCGACTTCGTACCTAGAGTGTATTTGTGTATTAGTCATAAGGCAAATTGTGATTAATTTTTGGGTTTCCAAAATAGATATATATATATCAGGTAAGTATGTGCTTATATTTTGTTATTGTTTCATTTCAGATAATTGTAGGTTTTTCATTATTATTTTCTTGTTACAATAACTAGGTAAGTAAATTCAATATTATTTTTATAGTTGTGGCAACTATGTAAATTCTAAACATTTAAGTTTTCATGTGCATTATATGCAAAAAAAGAACAAATTCGACTGGGTAGGGGTAGCGTGTGTTTTAAGATCCAGGGGCAATCGGGCAATTGAATATAACCAGAATATAACCAAAGAATACACTAAAATAACTGATAGTAGCAGATGTTACATTGTTGTGTATGTCTGCGATAATATAGATCTATATATACAGGAAATTGAGATAGATAGAAAAATATGGGCCGAAAAAATGAGTCTGAAACTGAAGCAATTCTATACAGAATGTATAGCTCCTGAAATAATCAGAAATCAAATAGGAAAAGGACAGAAATGCATTGACCCCCCTTATATCAAGCAAGCAATATCAGAATATGAGAAAAAGAAGTCTGGCAAGACAGAATCCAGATAATTAGGGCAAAGATATGGATGCCAATGATACTTATGCGTAAGTAAAAACACTAACAAGACTTGTTTACAAAAATCTAATTTCTTTTCATTTTCAGAACTGACAAGTGACACAGGTCCAAATAATTTTCATATAGCAGTGTTCGCTATAACTATTCAGTAAGTTAAAAAATGTCAAAACCTATTTAGGAGAAACATCTAATCTTTATATTTCACTTACAGTTCTGATTATGTAATTAAAACGAAGCCTGATGTAACTGCCCGAACAGGTCCAAATAATATTCCATATAGCAGTGATCGCTATAACTATTCAGTAAGTAAAAAAATGTCAAAACCTATTTAGAAGAAACATCTAATCTTTATATTTCACTTACAGTTCTGATTATGTAATTAAAACGAAGCCTGATGTAACTGCCCGCACAGGTCCAAATAATATTCCATATAGCACTGTTCGCTATAACTATTCAGTAAGTAAAAAAATGTCAACACCTATTCAGAAGAAACATCTAATTTTTTTATTTCATTTACAGTTCTGATAAAATGGACTGTTTAAAACTTTTGCTGAAATGAATTTGAAATAATTTTGTTAGTAAAAATATTTATTTAGAGTATTTAGAATTAAATTGTTTTTTTTTCAGTCTTTATAACTATATGTCTCTGCTATATGGATCAAGACTTCAGTATGTCGATGGGTGTCACCACCCCTTTGTGAGTGTAGAATCGTAAAAATGGATAATTTTATAAACTTTGTATTTTCTTTTTGTTCTGAGGAGAAATGGTAGAGAAAAATGGAAGATGAAGTTCAGTTGCTATGTACTAATAAATATGAAGACAAATACATTAAACATAATGTAATAATAATTTTATTTATTTTTATAGAATATTTTTGATTTGTTTCTTTTCACATCTATTTTTGCTGTGATTTTTTTTGAATAATTAATAAGGATCATTGAAAAAGCAGACATGTCTGTTTATTGCTATAATAAACATTTTCATAATTTACCTAATTAATTAGCATTTCTTTCTGTATTATAGTTAATATAAAAACTGCCTATTTTACGTACTCTGTACTTCAAATTTGTAATACTACAATTAAACAAAAAGATTGCCTAAATGATTTGTTTTTGTTTTCAATAAAAGAAGACATTTTTGGTATAATTTACTTAAATAATTAACATTAAGAAGAGTCAATGGAAAAACAGGCATGTTCGTTCATTACAAACTGGAGGAAAACTGCAAAAAGTATATATAATAACATTTCGATACATCACCTGGAAAAATTGAAGATCAAAAATATATAACATTTTTATTCCTGTGTTTCGAAAATAAAAGATTACAACAGTATAGAATAGAATACGAAATGTCTAGGAAAAAATCTAGTTTAGTGAACCAACGCGGATTTTGATGAAATATTTTTTTTTTAATTAATTCGAGGTCGCTGAACACGAAAATGAAAAAAGAAATCGGCGCTCTCTTACCAAAAACGAGTTATGAATTTTTGAAGATGAGTTCAGATCAGCACTGCACTGGTTTTATTGTCATATAATAACTGATTTAAATGATGCATTATAAAGTCTACACAATGTTAATTACACTATAATTACTTTTTACGACATTCCTCTCACACACACATTTAAAAAACACTGATATTGATATTCATTTCTTGTAAATTCTTTTTTTAATTCCTCAATTATTATATATTTTGACATTTTCATGTAACATGACTGACATATAAGTTTTGGTCTGTTTCTTCTTAGTCGTACAACTTGTACCTAATAGCATATTCAGCCATAAAAGATATTTAGCCACTTGAATTAGTTGCTGAGTATATTCGTTTTCATGATCGTGACCATATCGTGACATAGAAGATATAAACAAGATGAACATCATGAACATACACCTATTTTTCCGATAGCTAGCGCCGTATTACAGCTGAAACATTTTTTTTCAAATTTTGAGAGATGTTGATTTTAGGAAGATGGTTAGTTTTGAGATAAGTTTGGTTGATATTTATCATTTATTTGAAGGATAATGAACCATTCAATTTGATCATTGAGGATGCTGAACAATTTTTTTTCTCTGAATTGCACTCATCAATTAATTCTTTAAAAAAATCACCTCCTCAGTTGTTCGGCCTCTATAAACACTGCTGACAACGAAAATAGTTGCTGCAGGTGTAATTCCAAATCAAATTTTTAACATACTGCTAATATTATAAGACTTTGGTTATCAGAAGCTGTTTCCCCTTTTTAGAAAATTTGAAAATTCTACTAATATCGCTTCCCGACCTACTAACACCGATCAAAGTGAAATCGCAATCGCTTCTTATCATCTTGATA
Organism: Lochmaea crataegi; assembly: GCA_947563755.1. Taxonomy (NCBI): domain Eukaryota; kingdom Metazoa; phylum Arthropoda; class Insecta; order Coleoptera; family Chrysomelidae; genus Lochmaea; species Lochmaea crataegi. The sequence continues at coordinate 15,975,866 of OX387437.1, forward strand.
CATTTATTAGATTGGATTTCCGTTTGAAATAATGAAGTAGATTGATTATCGCGAGCGAAGCGAGCGCGCCGGATCGACGTTTCGCAATTCGCGCGCGCGAATTGCGAAACGTCGATCCGGCGCGCCTTTCTCACAGTATGTAGATGGCTGTTCATATAATTTTTCCATAACCGATTTCAGTTAAACGAAAGTTGAGCCAAATACAGCGCCAGCTATCGGAAAAATAGGTGTATGTTCATGATGTTCATCTTGTTTATATCTTCTATGTCACGATCATGAAATCGAAAATATTCAGCAACTAATTCAAGTGGCTAAATATCTAATGGCTGGATTTGCTATTAGGTACAAGTTGTGCGACTGAGCGGAAACAGACCAAAACTTATATGTCAGTCATGTTACATGAAAATGTCAAAAGATATAATAATTGTGGAATTAAAAAACGAATTTGCAAGAAATGAATATCAATATCAGTGTTTTTTAAATGTGTGTGTGAGAGGAATATCGTAAAAAGTAATTATAGTGTAATTAACATTGTGTAGACTTTATAATGCATCATTTAAATCAGTTGTTATATGACAATAAAACCAGTGCAGTGCTGATCTGAACTCATCTTCAAAAATTCATAACTCGTTTTTGGTAAGAGAGCGCCGATTTCTTTTTTCATTTTCGTGTTCAGCGACCTCGAATTAATTTAAAAAAAATATTTCGTCAAAATCCGCGTTGGTTCACTAAACTAGACTTTTACCAATGTCTATTTTGGTCAATTAGTAGAATGCATTTATTACTATCACCAATGTAGTTTTTCTCACTAACTCGGATGGCCGATGTATGCACCTATGCTGATGAAGTCTATGGTTGTGTACAGGTCCCCGGAGGAACCAAAAGGCCCCGATATGGGGATCAATAAATATAGGGCACTTTTTTGTGGGATCACTAGCAGTAGCTAAAAATATTTGTGGTTTATTTCACACCTATAGGCACTAAACACGTTACTTGTGATGGAGCACATGTGGAGTAAATATAAAGAGCATTTACGAAGCACAAATTTACTTTTTCAGCATGAAGATTACTTTATTATAACCACTTACAAATACTGACAAGCTATGCTATAAACAATAATAAATAATTTGAAATATTTTTATGGACACAAAACCGTCATCATCTGTCATTGAAGTTCCATACAGCGCCATCCATCAAGACGGTGGAACGTCTGAACTAATGTTCGTTTCCAAAATTTTGTATGCAACAAATCTCAAAAAATACAATGGTTTGAGATTTCATATTTTCAGAATCGAATTCTCTAGGCATTCTTTTGTGGATCAGATCTTGGCGTTCAAATTGGTGACCACAAATTGTCAAAACTGTCAAAAACATACCATCACATAATGGCTAATATCTTTTTTAAAACAATATAAAACTTAACCAAAATACCTGATCCCCAAGACAAAGGTCCAAGTTATATTGTGTTAAAATTTCAACACTTAATTTTACTGCGTTCTTTAGATTTGTTGTTTACAAAATGACCTAAATTTTGTTGCAAGTCAGGGGTGCCAACTGTTTTGAGCTGTCTAATTTAGGAGCGCGCTCTTAATCAACGATTTTCTGCAGGCAACCCAACGCACATCTTATACATTATATTTATATTTACAGTTACCTGTGGTGTAGGCAACCAAACATACAATAACGTCTTCAAAAAATGAATCCTAGTATAGAATACTTCCAGTTTTTGACTTACCTATCGTTTTATTTCATTATTCTACAAAATTATGATAATTATTAGTGTTAAGACATCCAAAAAAGAATTTAAGAAAAACGAAAACAGTGACATTTGAACCAGCGACCATCTCTGTGACATTTCAATGTCATTATTTAATTTTGACAGTACTTACCTATGAAACAAATAAATATTTTTAGTTTTTCAGGTTGATTGCCGACCACTCCGATCGGAGTGTTTCGGCATCAATCGGAGACGCCGCATACTCCGATCGGAGTATCGCGTAAGCTTGCTTTGCAGAGACCAGTATTTTGTCGGCGTTGGCGATAGAACGTTGCAAACCGTTCGGCGTCCTTCTGAAAACATTCTTTGAGCACGTGTTATAGTTGGTTACACATTTTTTATGTGTTGTGTGATTAATCATGGATGCCAAACCTGGACCTTCTGGACTGCAGAAAAAAGACGATAAATTACCTGTTTATAGTAAGAAGAAAGCACTCACAGATGATGAACTATTGCAGTGCTTTGAAGATAGTGGCGACGAATATTTGCCGGAGTCCGAAAACGATTATTCTTCCGATTCTGAGGCAGAAAGTGATGATGACCTGTCGTTAGCAAGTCTTCCAGGTTCGCCTGTAAATACTCCCCCAGGTTCACCTGTAAATACCACTCCAACTACGACTAATCCACAAGTAAGCTACCAATGGACAAAGACAGGTGCATTGAAAAAATTACCGTTCAAAAAAAATCAAGAGCTGTTAGTACCCATTCCGGGCAGTGGCCGACCTATAGATTTTTTCAGCCTTATAATTGACGACACATTTCTAGCCCAGATTACAGATCAGACAAATGATTATGCCATCCAAGTTTTTCTTGGCACTGGAGTATCTGCAAAGTCACGTATTACAAATTGGAAGCACCTGACTGTCCCAGAATTAAAAGTTTTTATAGGTCTGCTATTTCATACAGGTACTATTCAACTTACAAGAGTGAATGACTATTGGAAAACGGACCCGCTATTCGATATACCAGTTTTTCGGAAATATACGGCAAGAAATAGATTTCTACTCATCTTGAGGTGTCTGCACTTTACATCTGCAAACACTCGAGAAAACGATCGTTTAGGCAAAATAAGATCCGTGGTCGACTTTTTTAACACGAAAATGAATAGCCTCTATTACCCGGGAAAGGAATTGTCATTAGATGAATCTATGGTGCTGTGGCGGGGGCGGTTACAGTTCAAACAGTACATACAAAATAAACGCCACAAGTACGGCATAAAGCTTTACATGCTGACCGAACCTGATGGATTGGTGCTAAAATTTCGAGTGTACGAAGGTTCATCTGATGAATATGGGGGGACTGGACATACAACAAAAGTAGTTCTGCACTTACTTGAAGAAAAATTAGGCCAAGGACATGCAGTATACCTCGACAACTTCTACAACAGTGTTGACTTAGCTACAAGGTTGCTAGGAAATGACACCTATTGTACTGGGACCCTAAGAAGTGACCGTAAACACAATCCACTAGAAGTGATGAAGGCAAAACTAAAACGAGGAGACAACGAGTCTAGGTTCTCTAATGGGATTCATATTGGAAAATGGAAGGACAAACGTGATGTCAATTATATAAGTACTGAATTTGGAAATAAAACGGGAGTTTTCAAGAACAAAAGGGGCAAAGAAACTATAAAACCTACAGCCATTATAAACTACAACAACTATATGTCAGGAATTGATCGCCAGGACCAGTGCAACAGAAAAACGATAAGGTGGTACAAGAAACTTTTTATTCATGTGTTACAAATGAGCTTGATAAACGCATACTATTTATATAGAAAATATTCTGGTGGTCGTCGTATTCGTTTTTATGATTTTAGATTGGAGGTGATCAGAGATCTGTTAGACCCAAGTGATGATGTACCTGTTCGCCCTCCTAATCAGAAAAAAAAATACAAACGCTAGACATTGCCTATCAAAAATTGAAAAAACCACAAATGAAATAAAGAAAGGGTGTGCTGGAACCAAAAGAGTGTCTAGAAAGGAATGCAAAACCTGCAGGAAAAACAAAATTAGAAAGCAGACAACGTTTGAATGCAAACAATGCCCTGGAACTCCTGGTTTTTGTCTAAAGTGCTTTGAAGACTTTCATAAAAATATTTAGTTTTTGTGAGTATTAATTTGTTACCTTGTGCAATTTGTAAACCAAACATGTTTTTTTTCTTGTATGCCAAAGATCTTGTGATCCTTCTTTGTTGTTTTGATTTTTAGATTATTATAATGTTTTTTTTTCATCTATCTGTATGATATTATCAGTTTAGTTTTTTGTATTACAAAGATCTAGACCGGTTTGTTTTTGTGGTCTTTGATATAGGTACATATTTGTTTGCCTCGAACAAATGTATTTGTAGTTTTGTTTTTTAGATTATTATCAAAGAATGTTTTTTTTTTGTTTATGTATCTGTATAATATTACCAGTTTAGTTGTTTGTGTTCCTAATATAAAAATAAAGGTTTTTTTACTAAACACTCCGATACTCCGATCGGAGTGTTCGGCATTCCGTATAAATATGTTATGCCTGATGCCGACTACTCCGATCGGAGTTTTTTTTTTTTAAATGTAAGGAAAAAAAACAATACAAGACATTAAACTATGTTTTAAATGATTTATGGCACAAATAAAGGCCAAAGAACAAGTAAAACATAACGGCGTCCGGGAGTGCCTCAAAATTTTTTTCGGCAATCAAACTGTTAAATATTGAGAAAAACGAATAAAAGTGATACAGTCGACGGAAAAGCTTTGTAACTAACACGAGTATTAAAAGGGCAATTAATAATCTCGAACATTAATGCACTTGCTCTGCTCGTGCGTTAAATTATCTCAATTGTTAATGGCCCTCATTAATACACTTGTTGGTTAAATAACTATTTCACGATCCAAAGAAACAAACATAATAAAACTTCTTCTTTTTTATGGAGTAAAATATCCTATGATAAATAAGCTCATATCCACGTAATTGAATTTAGTTCTGTGAGTATATTTTTTTTTAATAGTGCGCCAGTATGAATGAATGAAATTTAGGTAGGCAAATTGAATGTAAATAAGTTAAATGTTTTTGTATATTTTAATATAAAAATATAATATAAATAGTTGTTTGTTTGAATAAAGATACTATTTATTCAAGTTGAATGTGACTGTTTTTTTACATTTCTGTGACACCATTGAAATAAAATATTAGATTGCCAACTTTAAACACCAAGGCCAAAGAACAGAGTCGGTCTTCAAATTTTGTAATTTGACCTCACAATTAAAATATACCCTGAGATTAGATAAATATAATAATATAAATTTCTTAATATTAAATAAAATAATAGTCTTATATATAAAAAAATTAATAATCATTAATGGCGCCCAATTCAAATCTGAATGAAAATTTTCAAAAATAATAATTAGAAAAAAGTAAGTATTAAATCCTATAATAATAAATAAATTATACATCAATATTACTTTCTATATTTTGAACACATACAATTATTGTCAAATATTATCAAACCATATCAATATATAGGTGTTAGTATGAAAAATAAAGCAGTTCCTCTTGAACGTCATAGGACTAGAGGCAGAGGACTTGTTAATACATTAATAAATAAGCGCCCCTGGGGGTATCGGTATTTAGGTCCTCGAACGAAGCTAGCAAAGAGATTAGCTCGAGGGGATAAACCAATAAATCCTTTGGACGAAGCAGCGCTACAAGACGATATAGCATATTCTCAGAGCAACGATCTAAGTGAACGCCACGTGGCTGATAAAATTTTAGAGAACAGAGCTTGGAATCGTGTTAAATCTAAGGACTCTAAATTAGGTGAAAAAGTAGCTGCCTGGTTGACAACAACAGTTATGGAAGGAAAACGTAAACTTGGAATGGGCCTCTGACGAAAACGTAAAACTAAGAAGCGTGTTATTAAACCACCTAAAATTGGAGGATTTTTACCATTTTAAATCCCTTTGATTGGGGTTTTAGCTGCAGCCGGTGCTGCTGGTATCGCAAAAGCCGTGAACGACGCTAAATCAAATAGAGAGCAATTAGCTGAGCAGCAGCGACATAATCTTGAAATGGAGCAAGCTGCTAAATGTGATAAAGGGTTATATTTAAGACCATATAAAGGATATGGAATGAGGCAAAGAAAACAAAAAATATGTAAAAAGGGGCGGGGTTTTTATGAAAAACCATATTCAAGGAACTCCCGATAAAACTACCTCAGCACATAATGACAGACTTTGAACTTGAAAAATATATAACGTTATTGCAAATTCCTTATTCTCGTGGTATATACATGCGTAATTCCTTACCTACAAAAATTAAGAAATACGAGTCTGGTATTATCAACTTGAATACACAGCAAGGTGTTGGAACGCACTGGACAGCTTATACAAAGAAGAGTAAAGATATTACATATTTTGATAGTTATGGTAATTTACCACCACCAATAGAAGTCGTAAAGTATTTTACAAGTAATGGAAAAGCAGATATCCACTTCGACTACGAAACAGTACAAATATTTAACTCTTACCAATGTGGACAGTATTGTCTCAGATTTTTATATAGTCAGTATAACTGAGAAGGCAACTCATTTCATAACCAACTGTCCAAGATGTCGTATACTTTTACGTTAAGTGGGGAGTCATCAATTCTAAGTGGTGACTAAAACCCACCTATTTAATTAGATGAAAATTCCGAGTATGAGATAGGTTTGGCTAATTTTGATACATTTAATAGTATTCCAAACATAACTCAAACAAATAACGAATAAGTGTGGGGTCAGAAAAGTCAATTTAAATATACAATACCCATAGATTCCTATGAACAGTATGATATTATAAAATTAATTGAAAAAAAAAGTTAAATAATAATAAACAGGGTCTGTATCAGTGAAAAGCACTGAAACTATAAATTTTACAGTCGATAATTCAATAGGAAATCTGGTGGGTTTCTCAAAAGTCTTTCTTGAATCGAATAAGGTAAATACCTCAACCAAAAAGATAAATATTTTAAAAGTTAATACTATGTGTATTGACTGCAACTATGTGTATTGACTGCAACCTTGCTGTCGGATCATTTTTGAATGGAGAACCAGTACACATTATACATCAGTTTTTCCCTCAAGTTCCCAGTGGGTATAAAATAGTGGAGCAACCTTTAACCATACTGTATTACCCTGTAAACATTAAAACCATATACAATATTACTGTTAGGTTTCTCGATCAAAGTACGTACAGCGGAAATCAGTTTTGTCATTATGTGTTTAAACCACCATTCCCTTTACGAATGCTGTCCCGCGATTTGCATAGACAGGCTGTTTGGCTCATGAAAAAGCATCACTCTATTGATTGGAATGTTGGTTTCACACCAATACATTTGTTTGGTAATGTAGTAGCTAATTTAACAAATGATGCTGACGTGGTTTACATTAAAGGAAAAGAGAAAGCTGACTATATAAAAAAATATTCAATAGCTCCAGTTTACGAATTTGAAGAACACCCTCCAGTTACTTCATCTGAACCGAAATGTTTTTATCATAATAATGTTAATCGTATTTGTGCGTTATCGAATGTATTTTCTTTATATGAAATCTTTATAATGAAAGAATAAATTAAAATAAAATAATATATCGACTTTCAAATAACCTTCACCTGTGAGTATTGCGCATGCGTTTGGTTGTCTATGAACGTAATTACAAAACTGGTTTTTGTTTAGTTTCATCATGCAGTGTATCAAGTGCGGTAAGCGCTACTCTAGAGCGTACAATCTTCGTCGACATCAATTATGTTGTAGTTCGTTCAACTACTTGTGACAGTTGTGGAAAACAGTTTTCGAGGTTCGATATACTTAAAAATCATCGACGTAAGAATTGTGATGGTCAATATTTTATTCCTAAGAAAAGACTTGAACCTATTGGTATGGAAGTGTGGGAAACCGGTGTTACCAAGTTATATCACGCATTCAAAACCAGAATAGCTTCCTATCGGTTCTCCATTCCAGATAAAAAGACAAATTATATGGATTTTCTCAATGAGGTTCAACCGAAAGTTTTAAATAAAATTCAAGAATACCTTCAACAACATTATTCGTTAAAAATAAATTTTAAAATATTCAATATATACATAATACCAGAAATGGAGATTTCAGATATAAAGTCCATGAATACAGCCAACAAAGTGGTGACTACATCGACCGATTTGAAACATGTATATGGAGAATTTAAAGATGAAATTATGAACCAGGCTACAGAGTTTCAAGAAAAAGATAGTGGGTAGGCACTTCAAGAAATAATGTTTTTAGATGTGAACATGAACCGGCTTAATGCAATCTCCGCTTCTTCTTATGTCAAGTTGCCAAAGGGCGATAATTAGAAAACAGACTGTTTTAAATATCTGGAATATTGATAATGCGAGTTTTGCTTGGTGTGTGAATGCAGCAATATTTCAACCCGAAGGAGATACCACGAAGCCAGAATCTTACCCCCATTTTGATACCTTGCTAGATTTTACAGGAGTAGAGTTTCAGGTTACCCTAAAAGACATTATAAAATCCGAGAAATTGAATAATATATCTGTAAATGTTTATCGTTTGGAAGCAGAATTTAAAGATGGAAAAAAAATATATGAAGTTGTTGGCCCCCTTCATTTTACTTCAGAGCGGAAACCAACCCATGTTAATCTCTTATTGATAACTGATAGAGATGGAAACACTCATTGTACTCTCATCAAGGATTTATCTAGATTATTGGGGAGTCAAAAAACGACGCATGATGGAAGACTTTACTTTTGTGATGGATGTCTACAAAGTTTTTCAAAAGAATCCAAATTACAACACCACCAAGAAAATGAGTGTACTCACATATATACTAAGCTACCAACTTCCGAAATTGAAATAAACAAGTGTGGGGAGTGGTTACCAGAAAATACATTAAAATTTATCAACTTTGAAAAACAGCTACAAGTTCCATTCGTTATATACGCAGACTTTGAAAGTTTATTAAAACCGATAGATCACACTGAACCCCATTCTGGTAAATCCTCCACAGTTGAAGTGTGTGAACATGAGCCTTACTCGTTTGCTTTTTATGTAAAGTGTACATATGACGATAGTTTATCCAAATTTGAAATTTATGAAGGTGCCGATGCAGCCTAAGTCTTCATACAAAACTTGGATTCAACAGTTCAAGAGTTGTACAATAACCATCTTAAACATGTTATACAAATGCTGTCATTATCAGCTGAGGAACAAAATAGATATAACACTGATAACATTTGATGTTTTTGATAAAAAGGTTATGGATCATTGTCATGTTACCGGAAAATTTACTTATGCAACCCATAACTCTTGCAATTTAAATTATGAACTTCCTGTCTTTCTACATAATTTGAAAAATTACGATTGTCATTTATTTGTCAAAAAGCTGGCCACCAAAGGTGAAAACATCAGTGTCTTACCCCAAACAAAGGAGAAGTATATATGCTTCTCAAAATCTATATTGGTGGAAAAGTTTAGTGATCCCAAGATTCGAGATGTGTATATGACATTAAAATTTGTTGACTCCTTTATTTTTCTAGCTAGTTCATAAGAAAAACTGGCTTTTACGTTAAATCCTGAACAGTGTAATGAGGTACGAAAATTTGTCCCAAAACATTTTATTTAATGAGACAAAAAGGCGTGTTTCCGTATTCGTATGTGACATCATTTGATAAACTACGCGAGCAGCAACTACCTTCTAAGGAACATTTTTTTGATACCTTGAAAGGTGTTGATATTTCTGATAAGGAATATGCACGAGCTCAACTAGTGTGGAATACTTTTAACTGCACAACTATTAGTGATTATGCAAAGTTATATTTAAAAACAGATGTGTTGCTTCTTGCCAACGTCTTTGGGAATTTTCGCAAGTTGGGATGCCATGTTGAGATGTACTCAGATTGAACTACAACTTTTAGCCGATGTGGATATGCTGCACTTCTTCAAAAAAGGAATTCGAGGCGGAGTAGCTCAATGCAGCCAGAGGAAAGCTGTAGCAAACAATAGATACTTGGAAACCTTTGATGTGAACAAACCAGAGGGCTACATAATGTTTTTAGATGCCACAAACCTTTTATGGGGCTGCAATGAAGGAATATCTACCATTTGGTGACTTTAGGTGGTTAACTAAATCTGAAATTGAATTATTCGATGTCGATACTATTGAAGATGATTCACCTAAAGGATATATTTTGGAAGTGGACTTGGAGTGTCCTACCAAGTTGCATGAGGCACATAACGATTTCCCTTTCTGCCCGGAAAGTATCATCCCTCCAAAATCCAAATATTCAAAGCTGATACCGAACTTGTACGATAAAACCAAATACATAATGCACTATCGTAACCTTAAACAGTGTTCAAAAAATGGTTTGAAATTGAAAAGGATTCTCAGAGTTAACGAGTTTTCGCAGTCTGCGTGGTTAAAACATATATTGAACTCAACACCAGTCTACGCAACCAGGCTAAAAATGCCTTTGAAAAAGATTTGTTTAAACTTTTAATCAATGCAATCTTTGGAAAAACAATGGAGAATGTTGAAAAAAGAAAACGTATAATTCTATCAAGTCATTGGGAAAACTCCAGAGGATCCCTGGGAGCGAAAACTTTAATTGCGAAACCAGAATTCAAATCTTGTTCTGTGTTTAACAATAATTTGGTGGCGGTTCCACTGAATAAAATTAAAGTAGTGTATGATAAACCGTTGTATGTAGGATTTTCAGTTTTGGATATTTCAAATATAATATATGAGTTTTATTATAATTATGTTAAACAAAAATATGAATGATGAGTTTGCTGGTGTAGTTGTTGAGTCTTTCTATGGAACTGGTGCTAAAGCATATTGTGTTAAATTATCAGAACGATTCAACAAGTCTGATATTTTAAAAAAGACTAGAGGTATTTCTAAACATATAATTCAAACTCAACTCCATCTTGTTGATTATAAAAAAATCGTTGAAACTGGCGGTATTGTATATAGAAAAATGTATGATTTTATTTCCAATGTGCATACCATTCACACAGAATTAAAAAACAAGGTGGCTCTTTCTTCAAAGGATGATAAGAGGTATTTAATACCACTTGACACAAATACTCTAGCATGGGGGTTCTCCTAAATCCATCTTCCAATTCAGGCACATTAGATGATCTTATCCAAGCATTAGAAGAAGAAGGAGAAGCAGTGGAGAATTTTTTCAGTGATGTGAATATAGAAGAATACTTAGATGCTTCAGATTTTGATTTTTAAAATGTTGTTTATATACTTATTTCTTTTATTTAAACAAACGAAGGATATTTCTATAAAATATTGTACCAGTCACAATAGTAGCAACATGTAGCTATATAATACAATATAGTATACATCAATGATTTTTAGAATCAACTATCATAGAATCAATTGATCAACTATAAATATGTAAGTTTTTCGTAATGTGATATCACTGAAGTTTAAAAGTCCCGGGTTAATTCTTTGAAGTATATGCTAATATACATTGTGCTAAATTGAAACGGATGATTCCCCTTGAAAAATAAACAGTAGGTACTTTCCTAATATTTTTTTTTCTCAAATATCGTTCGTTGTAGAGATACAACTGGAAAATTAAATGAATTTTTTATCAATAACTTACAGTTTCGAAAAATTTTCAATCTAATTTCAAAGAACATCTTTGTTTAATGAGTGCTTTATTTTGAGATAAAAATCACATTTTCAGTTACTAAGCACCAGTGGCATACAAAAATGACATCATTCACATTCTTCTTTCAATTTTGAGCAAAAAATGTATATTTGTTTGAATCCGGAAAAATCAACCGTTTTCAAGTCCTATTAATTTTTCGAGGGGAATTTTCCGTTCCAATTTGGCGCCATTCTTTCGGTACACCCTGTATATAGGTGAATTAGCAAAGTAAAAGATAAAGCCCCAAAAATATACCTGGTTATTCATAGTGGATGATATTTCAAACATTTCTGGCGAACTAGGCTAAGGACCTATCCTAAAATTTGGTGGCACCACAGTCATATGAAGATGAATTAATGAGCATGCAATATATTCACCTTTATTCTCTAGAGTAGACAACGTAGCATCACCGTTTCTATGTCTTAGAAGTTGAGAAGTTGTTGTGAGTACTAAGATATTTTCCTATAGGTACCTGATTGTTATAACTTTATCCATTATCCATTTATGCCTACCAAAAAGCGTATACTTCCTGGTTCGCCAGAATGTCTAATGCGCCAACCATCGTCGTGTATCATCATGTATCATATTCTAATTCAATAGGTACAAAATTCAGTTTTGAGCTTTTTTAAACGATGTCCGTCACCCAAATATTGGATGACAAAATTAACATAATTTTCATAAGTGACCGGTAGCTCAAGAATACGTGTACATGAATTGGCAATTGGAATTCTCCCAATGCCGGGAGCAGTCGTGGTAAATAATATACTGATATTCTGAATAGGTAAATCTGATCCTGTGCAGTACCGAAAAAATGCTGATCGTTTTGTATCATTTGCTTCTTTGATGAATTTTTTCAAATATCCATATACTCTAGTGGCATCTGCACTAATTTCTTTTCGCTATACAGTTTTTAGCTGTAGCCTTTAATTGTAGTGATAAATATTTCATCAATAACATGACTTTGCATCAATTTTTTTCTTTCTTGGGGATAGAAACATCAAACTTTTCAAAACACCACACAGTTTATTCTCCAAACTATTTAGGAGATGAAACACCACAGAGATCAAAATTGACATGTCAATTTTTTTGTCACAACAAAAAAATTTGGATGAATCAACTTTTTCTATACACTCGGTATAAAAAAAGAGTCCAGTATCAGCATCCATGTTGAAATACCTAGTACCTAAATTGATTTTATTTGGAAATTATGAACAATTCTTGCTCACTAAAACCACCTACTGCTTACCAATTGCATCATTACTAGTAGTTTTAGGTGTGTTTGTAAATAGAAACGTAGTTGTTTCACCTTAGTCAAAGTTAAGACATCATTTATAGTAACATCATCAGGTAGTTCATTCCCTTTGAAATCCAATATGGCAAATACAAAATCATCTACTTTTCCTTGATCATTGAGCTCATTGGGAAAAAATACCATGATAGGTAGCTTCTTTCAGGATGTCAGGTTTCTTGTAAAATTTTGGAAGTTCCAATTTTCTTGTACCACCTCCTTTCTTTGCTCTTACTTGAAGGCTTTTTTTCCTGATTCTTCATTTGGCCAACCCATTTCTACCATACGGGAATCTTTTTCAGAGTTATATTTCCTTTTTCTAATAATAGGAGATTTATTCTCCTCATCAGAGGCATCATGGTTTGGGGAAAGTCTTAGCCTCAATTTCTCTAATAAAGACATCTTCCTCTTAGAGGAAAACGGAAAAGCGGTGTTGCCAATATATTTTCTAGTCGTTTCCTAGTAGCCGACTTTCATTATAGCCGGTTCATATCTAACGTTAGTAGAATATGGATGGACTATAAATATTGGCATATAACTGTAGCCCCGTGCAGTTAAAGCCCTTGTTATAGCTTTTAAGTAGAATAATACAGCATGGTGCATTCGTATGAAACTATAAGCTATTATGTATATTTATCACAGATCACCCAGACTTGGTGGTTTGTGATATTTATGCTTTTCCAGAATCATAGTCATTACTATGATCCATTAGTTTATCCTTTCAGTATTGTAAAAAAGAGAAGAAGACTCTCTTACCTGTATGTTTTTTTTGTTTTAGGTACCGAATGAAGATACAAATCATGGAGGCTAGAATCCATGGAGACTATGCAAGGAGATCGAACTCATACGGGAAAATTGACAAAAAGTGTCCTCAAAATCGTCTATCTAAGCAGTTTGTTTTTTCACCGCGGCGTCGCGCATTGTACCTAAGATACCATTTCAAAACTGTCACGACAATAACCTTACTTTTTATATTCTACCAATTTGACAGTAAGAAAATAGTAAACATTACTTGTGAATTATAAAAACTAGAAAATTAAAATTGTTAAAAATTGATAATGTTGAAATTTATTGCAATTGTGGTTGGTAGTGCAGATTAGTTAGAAGGAAGACGTGAATTGAATTTGATTTAAGTAAACCAGAGTTTTTTCAGTTACCAAAAATAATAAGAAATATTCAAAGATAAATAAAGTAGGAAAGGAAATATTTATTATGATAGACTTATATTATATACCTTACCTGTGAGAAGTCTAGAAAAAGCACAATTTTATACAAAATACTTCACTTTTGCTGATGACATTATTATGTTCTATACAAGTACAATTTAAGAGAACTGGAAGAAAAAAGGTGAACAAAGATTTGAAGAAAAACCAGAGATGGTGGATAAGGAGTAAGCTGTAATACTAATTTGAAAATATTACTGGCATGTTCTTTATACAAAAAAATATGAATTCAGTTGATATTCAGAGAAAAATAGGAAATGAAAATATATATAGGGTGAGAACATACATTGAAGCAAATATATACATCAAATAGAATAAAATTTATGTTTGCCAATTATTGGTGCACTAAAACCATAAGACATTGAAACTAATCGGTGACACTTATTTCTTACCTATCTTCAGCTACCTAATTCCAGTGTGGCACACTTGTAGTATAGGTTAGGTTAGGTTCTATGTGAGTGGGGCCTCCTCGCCACCTCCACTGCGACCCCCGTTGAGTCTATTGTGGCTCACCCCTAGGGTGTAGTATAACACCCTTGTAGTATAACATTCATAGATAAAATACAGAGGATTCAAAATAGTGTAAAGAATGTTTTGTGCAAGTTCAGTTACTGAACGTCCACAGTTATATATTTTGTGTATGTACTTATGTATTTTACTAATTGTGACTTTCCACTGTGTTTGCTTTATTAGGAAATAAACTTTTGTAAATTCCAATTTTTGTATTTTTAAAGTACTTAAAAAAATTATTTTCATGTATGATACGGAATTATTTAAATATATTTTATATTGAAAATCTGTGCATGAACTAATGTCATTAGTAAGTTGTACCTATTGATTGAAAATACATTGTATTTTTCAAAAATTGAATAGATGAGGCTTTTACTTGATGAAGATCCATACTAATGATGAAATAAAACAATTTAATTTGTTTAAATCTTCATTATTTATTTTGAACTAACGTTCAAATTGAAATTAGTGACGCGTTTCGCTACACAGTAGCTTTTTCAAACTAGTGAAGATACAATGAAAAACTTCTAATTTATATAGTGCCTTAATACGGAATTCTAAGATATTGACAAAAGTATTATAATATATTTAAATGGGGATAAGTACAAAACGTGCCTAAATGCGGAATTCTAAGATATTGACAAAAGTATTATAATATATTTAAATAGGGATAAGTACAAAAAGTGTCTAAATAAGGAATTCTAAGAATGTTACAAAGGTATTGAAAAAGAGTACCTGGGAAATTTATCCATAACTATCACATCTTCTAGGTAAAAAGGTTTAATAAGGGAGAATGATTGTTATCTATTTGATCGTTCAGCAGATTACTTGAATATTTGTTTTTGTTAATCTCAAGGGCTTCTAAAATATTTAATTTAAAGGATTTGGGTTCTACATGCAAAATTTCAAAATTTGAGTCGAAAGTGTGTTGGTTTGTTAATAGATGATTTGAATAGTTGGAATCTAATTTATTGTTGTCATAGGTGCGTTTGTGTTCTGAAATTCTAGTTTTAAAGTTTAAAGCCTCATCTATTCAATTTTTGAAAAATACAATGTATTTTCAATCAATAGGTACAACTTACTAATGACATTAGTTCATGCACAGATTTTCAATATAAAATATATTTAAATAATTCCGTATCATACATGAAAATAATTTTTTTAAGTACTTTAAAAATACAAAAATTGGAATTTACAAAAGTTTATTTCCTAATAAAGCAAACACAGTGGAAAGTCACAATTAGTAAAATACATAAGTACGTACACAAAATATATAACTGTGGACATTCTGTAACTGAACTTGCACAAAACATTCTTTACACTATTTTGAATCCTCTGTGTTTTATCTATGAATGTTATACTACAAGGGTGTTATACTACACCCTAGGGGTGAGCCACAATAGACCCAACGGGGGTCGCAGTGGAGGTGGCGAGGAGGCCCCACTCACATAGAACCTAACCTAACCTATACTACAAGTGTGCCACACTGGAATTAGGTAGCTGAAGATAGGTAAGAAATAAGTGTCACCGATTAGTTTCAATCTCTTATGGTTTTAGTGCACCAATAATTGGCAAACATAAATTTTATTCTATTTGATGTATATATTTGCTTCAATGTATGTTCTCACCCTATATATATTTTCATTTCCTATTTTTCTCTGAATATCAACTGAATTCATATTTTTTTGTATAAAGAACATGCCAGTAATATTTTCAAATTAGTATTACAGCTTACTCCTTATCAACCATCTCTGGTTTTTCTTCAAATCTTTGTTCACCTTTTTTCTTCCAGTTCTCTTAAATTGTACTTGTATAGAACATAATAATGTCATCAGCAAAAGTGAAGTATTTGGTAGGCAATTGTGCTTTTTCTAGACTTCTCACAGGTAAGGTATATAATATAAGTCTATCATAATAAATGTTTCCTTTCCTACTTTATTTATCTTTGAATATTTCTTATTATTTTTGGTAACTGAAAAAACTCTGGTTTACTTAAATTAAATTCAATTCACGTCTTCCTTCTAACTAATCTGCACTACCAACCACAGTTGCAATAAATTTCAACATTATCAATTTTTAACAATTTTAAATTTCTAGTTTTTATAATTCACAAGTAATGTTTACTATTTTCTTACTGTCAAATTGGTAGAATATAAAAAGTAAGGTTATTGTCGTGACAGTTTTGAAATGGTATCTTAGGTACAATGCGCGACGCCGCGGTGAAAAAACAAACTGCTTAGATAGACGATTTTGAGGACACTTTTTGTCAATTTTCCCGTATGAGTTCGATCTCCTTGTATAGTCTCCATGGATTCTAGCCTCCATGATTTGTAACTTCATTCGGTACCTAAAACAAAAAAACATACAGGTAAGAGAGTCTTCTTCTCTTTTTTACAATACTGAAAGGATAAACTAATGGATCATAGTAATGACTATGATTCTGGAAAAGCATAAATATCACAAACCACCTAAGTCTGGGTGATTTGTGATAAATATACATAATAGCTTATAGTTTCATACGAATGCACCATGCTGTATTATTCTACTAAAAAGCTATAACGTGGGCTATAACTGCACGGGGCTACAGTTATATGCCAATATTTATAGTCCATCGATATTCTACTAACGTTAGATATGAACCGGCTATAATGAAAGCCGGCTACTAGGAAACGACTAGAAAATATATTGGCAACACCGCTTTTCCGTGTAACAGAAGAAGAATCGTAACCTATAATCAAGCATTTTTGAATTAAAAGTTTATGGAATAGACGATAAAAATAAAAAAACACGTTGCTCCATTTAACTGACTTCATGCTAAGCCATCCAAAATTTGGGAGAGGACAATTCCAAGGTGTACAAGGAAAGAAAGGACTGAATGATATGTGGCAAAGTATAAAATAAAGGGTTTATGAAAGTTTTGCTGAAAATGACATTCTAGACACTGCCGTTCTCTCTTCAACGGTGGAAGGAAACCGTATAGCTTCATGTAGATACACATTATTGATAGTTCTTGTAACTTTTTTTATACATCGACTGATTGATGGTTGACTGGCAGCAAGAAAAAGACCCTGACCAACCATTCTCTGATAGCTTCCAAAACCCAAAAATCTTAAGGCAATCAACAACTGAAAAATTATTATTTGCAAATATGAGATTTCCTCACCTTGAAATTATAGGAACGTTACCGAAATTTCCGGAGATAGGCCATCTGAGCGCAGTGTCGATTGATCATCTCCTAGTCTGTTTGAAAAATACCTAACAGTTTCCCTGTCTGCTCTGAATAGTCGAATAAACTCAGAATTTGTTAAATTAAATGGATTATAATTGTCTCTTAGACGTCCCCTTTCTACATTAAAATTTCGTCGGCTTATTCTTCCAATTTCACGTAAATGTAGAAGTACACGTAGCCCTTGTAAAGCCAAAGTAATTCAATAGAACATACCAATTTTGAAAAAAACAACAGACTACAAAAGCTTTTAGCCACCACTCTCGTAGGTTATAAAGCGGACTACAATTCTATCCCCACTTATAGTAGCAAAAAAGACTACAAAAGTTAAGAGAATATCGAATTTGCAAAACGGGCTAGAAGAAAACTGTGAATTTAGCCACGTTGCCGATATAATCCAATCTTACGGCTTATAGCCTAGCTACATAATTAGTAAAATAATGCTGCTGGACGTTTATTCTCGAGTGTAAGAGAGATGACCGTGAGCACAAGAGATCCCTCACATCACGTTCACATGTTGTTCTCTCGAAATGGTTAACCCGTATTCTCGACGTGGTGGGAGTGGGTGGAAACAAGCATTCGCGTGAAGCGCTATTGCCAAATTGTGGCGGGCACTGCAGCCAATGAAACACATTTATTTAAATTTCCGCGTGGTAGCTCCCATCATGATGCAGATGCAACTAACCTATCTTTCTCCGGCTTTAAGTGTAAGAAGCAGTGTTTTTCGGGTTGTGTCTGTTTTAGGCTACTTTGCTACCTAGCTTTTATATAAAAAATGACGGAATTTTTAAAAAGTCGTGCATCGGTTTGTAGTTCAGAACAAAGGCAGTGGCTGCTTGACTTTGTGGAAAAAAGTCCGCTCGTGTTTAGCGGAAATTTTGCGTTTATTAGTATGCCCAGGCCACATGGAAGCAAGCCGCGGTGGAATTGAACAGCATTCCCGGTGGTGCCAAAAAAGTCTGGGCGCAATGTCGTAAGGTAATTTACAATTAAAGTATTGTCTTATTATGTTAGTTTGAATTTGAAACGTCAAACGTAAATGTGCTTTCGAAGTCATCTGTGCAGGCTCGCACCTGCACGCTGAAGCGGGGATTTTAATTCTCTTGATAAATTGCAGTAGAAACGAGTTCTCACGAAATAGAAGGGAGACATCGCCCGCACAAATTCGAGAATACAGCGATGCTGATTTGCGAGAGTACTCCGCCCTCTTCTCTCACAAATTCCTATTCATACAACTCGAGAATAGACGTCCTGGTGTCACGCACACTTTTCTTTTTTTGAAAACTCATTATAGGACCGTTCGTCACTTAACTCCGAAATGGAGAGTGAAAGGAGTGGAGCAGAAGCAGATTTCTCGTAGAGTAAAATCATTTGTTACCGAACTCTCAAACATCAAACGAGGGACATCTATCAAAAGTCAAATTAAAACAAATTTCATTCGGTGTAATACTTTGGTGGTTATTTTTTGGTATTTTTATAAAATATGAATAATTATTACTTCGCAATTGTAAACTATAATATAGTCCGTTCAGTACAAAATCCGTTGCACGTCATCAAAGTGTCGAAAAAAGAGACGTTCGTTTATATCATGTCATTCGATTGCTGCTGTCAATCCTCTGTCAATCACTATGTTAAGCCTCTCTAAACTCAATAAATATTGAAATTTATAAGTCGCATTGTATTAAAAAATAAAAATATATGTTTAAAGAAAGGTTTCGTAATTAATTTGATATCAAATAGGTTAATTAAATATTAAACTCAAACGAACGGCAGTCTCAGTTTAACATTAATAAAATTTTATATGTTGGCGACAGTGGACACTGTTGCCGCGTTTAAATTGCTTTATCGGGTGAAATTTTGACATTTATCAGCTGGTTTCTACAATTTTTGTGGTTACCTCCTACGTATTTTATTTCGCTCATTTAATTCTTTTTATTTGTGCGTTATTAAAAACTGTTCTTATTTGAGAAAATATGCCGAAACAATTAACCAGCCGCTGCAAAGAACTTGTGGCTTCATTAATAAATTATTTTGAACAAGAACTTGATAACAATGGTCCATTGCTACCTTTGAATGCTGTAAGAGAGGTAAGTTAGCAGAGACAACATACTGAATTATTATCTTAATATATGTATATTGTATATACATATTTTTTTAGCGTGTAGCAGCAGCACTTAAGTTGAATATATCAACTGGGAAAAAATCTAGTTTAGTGAACCAACGCGGATTTTGATGAAATATTTTTTTTTTAATCAATTCGAGGTCGCTGAACACGAAAATGAAAAAAGAAATCGGCGCTCTCTTACCAAAAACGAGTTATGAATTTTTGAAGATGAGTTCAGTTCAGCACTGCACTGGTTTTATTGTCATATAATAACTGATTTAAATGATGCATTATAAAGTCTACACAATGTTAATTACACTATAATTACTTTTTACGATATTCCTCTCACACACACATTTAAAAAACACTGATATTGATATTCATTCCTTGTAAATTCTTTTCCTCAATTATTATATATTTTGACATTTTCATGTAACATGACTGACATATAAGTTTTGGTCTGTTTCTTCTTAGTCGTACAACTTGTACCTAATAGCATATTCAGCCATAAAAGATATTTAGCCACTTGAATTAGTTGCTGAGTATATTCGTTTTCATGATCGTGACCATATCGTGACATAGAAGATATAAACAAGATGAACATCATGAACATACACCTATTTTTCCGATAGCTAGTGCCGTATTACAGCTGAAACATTTTTTTTCAAATTTTGAGAGATGTTGATTTTAGGAAGATGGTTAGTTTTGAGATAAGTTTGGTTGATATTTATCATTTATTTGAAGGATAATGAACCATTCAATTTGATCATTGAGGATGCTGAACAATTTTTTTTCTCTGAATTGCACTCATCAATTAATTCTTTAAAAAAATCACCTCCTCAGTTGTTCGGCCTCTATAAACACTGCTGACAACGAAAATAGTTGCTGCAGTTGTAATTCCAAATCAAATTTTTAACATACTGCTAATATTATAAGACTTTGGTTATCAGAAGCTGTTTCCCCTTTTTAGAAAATTTGAAAATTCTACTAATATCGCTTCCCGACCAACTAACACCGATCAAAGTGAAATCGCAATCGCTTCTTATCATCTTGATACATTTATTAGATTGGATTTCCGTTTGAAATAATGAAGTAGATTGATTATCGCGAGCGAAGCGAGCGCGCCGGATCGACGTTTCGCAATTCGCGCGCGCGAATTGCGAAACGTCGATCCGGCGCGCCTTTCTCACAGTATGTAGATGGCTGTTCATATAATTTTTCCATAACTGATTTCAGTTAAACGAAAGTTGAGCCAAATACAGCGCCAGCTATCGGAAAAATAGGTGTATGTTCATGATGTTCATCTTGTTTATATCTTCTATGTCACGATCATGAAATCGAAAATATTCAGCAACTAATTCAAGTGGCTAAATATCTAATGGCTGGATTTGCTATTAGGTACAAGTTGTGCGACTGAGCGGAAACAGACCAAAACTTATATGTCAGTCATGTTACATGAAAATGTCAAAAGATATAATAATTGTGGAATTAAAAAACGAATTTGCAAGAAATGAATATCAATATCAGTGTTTTTTAAATGTGTGTGTGAGAGGAATATCGTAAAAAGTAATTATAGTGTAATTAACATTGTGTAGACTTTATAATGCATCATTTAAATCAGTTGTTATATGACAATAAAACCAGTGCAGTGCTGATCTGAACTCATCTTCAAAAATTCATAACTCGTTTTTGGTAAGAGAGCGCCGATTTCTTTTTTCATTTTCGTGTTCAGCGACCTCGAATTAATTTAAAAAAAAATATTTCGTCAAAATCCGCGTTGGTTCACTAAACTAGACTTTTACCAAAATAAAACTGTTAATAATACTGCAATAGTTAATAACTCCGCTATTCGTGATACCATATACAGCATGTATGAATCAAGAAAGTATAACTTTAATATGTGTAATAATGTATAAGATATAAATATAATTTTTATATTCACTTTGTTATATCTAATTAACTTTTTTCATTATATTGTGTTTTATTGTTCATACTCAATGTATGTATGTATATTGGGGTAAAATTCACTGAGACCTAAAAGATCTATTATGTCCTATTGTTCTTAATGCTCAGCAATAAGTATACCTGAAAATTTATTTACAGATCAACATGTAACTTTAGGCACATTACTAGAAAAATTGAAAGACAAACAATTATTCAATGGATGTAAAGTGTCTCTGAGCTGCTTACTAAAAGACATTGGTTTTAAATGGAAAAAAGATGATCCACGCAGAGGACTTATGGAACTTTCACATATAGCAGTGAAAAGGGTTGAATTTTTAAGAAAATACATACAAGAAAAAGAAACTGCTCTGTATAAATTTGTTTTTATTGATGAAACATGGATTTTCCAAAATGGTACAGTAGGTCGTTCATGGCAAGATCCAGATAAAAGGAGTGTCAAAACTACAAAAGTGGATGGTTAAAGGTATGTTATGAAAATGTATGTAAAAAAATTGGTATGTGAAATTATTTTTATTATAGATATATTGTACTTCATGCTGGGAATGGAGATGGGTTTAATAATGGGGCAGAAAATATATTTTCATCTAAAACTCAATCAAGTGACTATCATGGGGAAATGAATCAAGAAAATTTTTTGAAATGGTTTAAAAACCAATTACTATTAAATCTAACTGAACCGTCAATTATTATTATGGATAATGCACCATATCATAGTATGCTATTAGATAAATGCCCAAAAATTTCATGGAAAAAATCTGATATTCAAGACTGGTTAGTGACACACAATATAGAATTCAATGAACAAATGTTTAAAGCTGAGCTTCTTCAAATTGTAGCCCTGTAAGTACAAAATGTTTTTGAACAGCGATACAGCAATTTTTATGTAGGAATGCACCACAATTGGTTAAATACATTTAAAAATATTAATACTTGATATTATATTATTAATACTGAATTGTACCTAATAGGGATGAGTAGTACAGTCAATGAAAATTGTTTTAATTTTAATGTTACATTTTTATAAAGATAAATAAATATAAAGAATTATTAGTTTCCTGTAAAATTGTTGTATTTAGTAAAGCTTGTTGCCAACAGATATCAAAGAATAAATTATATTATTCTACGCTTTACAAACTAATTTTTGAAAAATATTTTTCAAAAACAGTGACCATTCAACGAAGAATGAATGAATGAATAAATGAATATATTTGACAAGAAAGTCATACAGTAAGGAACAAAGTTTGTTTTGTAAAAAATACTACTTATTCAATGTTTTTTTTTCAGAAACAAACCCCCAACAAAATTGTGGATGATTTGGCAGAACAGTATGGTCACAAAGTATTACGTCTTCCTCCCTACCATTGCATTTTCAATCCGATTGAGTTAATATGGGGTATTGCCAAGCAATATTACAACAGACATATTGGTAGAGATGGCAAAAGTGAAACGTCCTGTTTAAATATGTGGTCAGAAGCCCTACACAGTATTAATCAAGATGTGTGCAAAAAGTCTATACAACATAGCGAAAAAGAAATTAACAGTTGGTGCAACAGAGAAAGGATATTAGAAAGATTGGAAATTGCTCCAATCATTATTGATACTGGTGATGATAGTGATACCACTGATGTTGAATCAACTGATGATGTATGTAGAATGAGATGAATAATGATTTAATTTTAGATGCTACCATAATGTTTAAAAAGGTATGAACAAGATATATTCACAATCATTTAAAAATCTTTCCTAATTTTAAAATATTTTTATAGTTTATAACACAATCAATCTTTTAGATCATGGCAACAAATCACCTAATCAAATTTTCTATGATAGTAGGGCAGTTCGAAAATGAAGAGATAGGAATTCATTTGAAAGTGGTTATGTAAAACAAATAATTTTTGATGGTAACATTGAACCAGCAGTTATTGAAAACGAAGTTCATGCAAGCAAGAAACAAATATTATGTAGTTGATGTATGTTTATGTTTTTTACTATGCATGGTGATGTACTAACAGAAATTTTGTAGATACCTAGGAAGCTGACAGAAAAAACAAGTCAAGAAGATCAACTGGAGGAGATTCAAAATAAGGGAGGGCCAACTGATAGAATCG
Source organism: Lochmaea crataegi (assembly GCA_947563755.1). Taxonomy (NCBI): domain Eukaryota; kingdom Metazoa; phylum Arthropoda; class Insecta; order Coleoptera; family Chrysomelidae; genus Lochmaea; species Lochmaea crataegi. The sequence continues at coordinate 15,999,750 of OX387437.1, forward strand.
GGAGATGAGATGGGGGGTGGAGGAAGCTCTTCCCGGAATGCATCGCTTTCAATGCATTCTGGAAGGGGCGGGTCAGAATTGATATATTTTTAAAAAAAAATTTTATTCCATTTGAAAATTTTTGTTCAACATTGTTTGAAAAAAAAATTAACAAACTAGTATTGTTATAATCGTAAGAGTTGTGGTGGCATTATTTATTAATTTATTTCATTCATGATATGTAAGATAACTAATTCAGGAAGCATTTTCTAAAAAAAAACGCGCATAATACAGGGTTTTACAAAAACTACAAAAAATTAATTTAATAGTTGTTTTTGAATTGAAAGGTAGCTCATCTGATTAATCGTTCTATTAGCAACACTCTCAGTTGCAGTAGAGGTTGGCAAGCTAAATGAAAATAGTGAATATTAATTTGGATATATGGGAAAATGATAAATGAATCACCAATAAAATAATATGTATTTATAACAATTTTAATAAGTTCTAGTTATAGGATAAGCTGCTTCCAATATAAAACCATTATAATATAAATTATTTTATTGTTTACTCGTATTATCTACATACACATAATTCAAGTAGTGTCCCAAAACATAACGACTGGCCACAATTAGGGCAGAGTTTGACTCGTCAAGTTTATATATAAAAGGAACCACATGTATTCTAACAAATATATATGTATAGTCTCCCTCGGCACGTCTACTTTGTTGTAATAACTCAAGGTGATGTTTACTAGTAAATTAATAATTAAACCTTGGAATTATTATACAAACTATTATACTGAGTGTTGAATATATTATGCTAGAATTCACTTACACAATGTAGTCAATAATTTGTATGTACCTTCAATCAGAGACTGAAATGTATTCGCTCTTCTTTTCTGAGCTGTGGTGGTGCTTGCTGCACAATTTTCTTTTATTGTGATAAATATATCAGTATGAAGATTTATTTCACCAAAATATAAAACAAAATCACCTTAAAAAAGTGATCTAGGTTATCAGAATCTTACATCAGCCTTTCATATTGTAGTGACAACATTCTAGAAGCCAACTTGTAGGTAATTGCAATTGTAACCTAAAAATTATATTAGATAATTTATATTTAATTTTGATAAAATATTTTAGAACAAATAATAATTGACTACTTTATATTTTTTTCTTAATACTATTTCATATATATACATTTCAAATACTTAAATAATTTCTAACTAATTAAGCGTTGTGGTATAAGCATACAAATAAAACTTTTAACTATTTCATACATACCTTTTTAGTGCTAGAAATAATTCCATAGTTTTTAAAATAAGAATTTCTTAGTTAGTGCTGTACCTACTGTTAACATACAAATAAAAGTTTAATATTGTTTTATATGTAATTGAAATAAGTTTGTTTGCACACAATAACCTTCAATAACTAAACCTAACCTATAGCCAAATAAAAAGAAGAATATTTGATAAACTTCATTCGATATTTACTAGATTCTCATACTATTTCAAGGGCTTGGCAACATAGTGCAGTTATGACAGATGTGACGTGCAACGGATTTTGTACTGAACGGGCTATATGTAACCTAAAATACATAGGAATTTAATTTTTTTGGCCTGTAATCGAAATGCGCATATTCACTCATAAAACCGTATCTCGCCAAGATGGTACAATTGGAGCAACTCTTTTCACACCACTCCACAGTAAACTTTAACTCGTTCTGTAATAACCGAACGGTTTAAAGAAGGGGGAGTGTTCGGAGTCAATGGAGTAACATTGCCGAACGACCCTAATGACTTTTTTATCATTAAATTGACATTTATATTTTGTAGGTTATGTTGTTTGTTGTGTTTCCGTTTATTGATATTATAAGGATAAGGCAAATAGTATTGTGTATTCTTTGATTGTGAGATTAATTAGATTCTGGTATATCTATTGCAATAGGGTAAGGATACCTAGGAATATTTTATGCATCAATCTTTCAAATGCTATGGAGGAGTTCCTGCAAAGAAGAAATATTCCCAAAGCAGTCATTGAGGAGATTATTTCTCAAAAGGTGAATGTTGGATTAGATCTGTTTAGATTCATTTGGTCACAGAATAGCACTCATTGTATGTATGTATTATGAGTATTACATAAACAACTGAACTTATATTCAAATTGTGTATTTATTAACTACCACATTATTACTAGGTACCTACTAATGAATTTATATTCTAGATTGATGAACATGTAATTCTACTAATGGTAGATAGGGAACTAGAAAAATACTTTCTGAAATATGGTGATCAGATGGCCAATAAAGATTATTGTGCCAGAACATGTGGGAAAGGTCAAGGCTCTAAGAGGAAGATGTCTTTATTAGAGAAATTGAGGCTAAGACTTTCCCCAAACCATGATGCCTCTGATTAGGAGAATAAATCTCCTAATATTAGAAAAAGGAAATATAACTCTGAAAAAGATTCCCGTATGTTAGAAATGGGTTGGCTAAATGAAGAATCAGGAAAAAAAGCCTTCAAGTAAGAGCAAAGAAAGGAGGTGGTACAAGAAAATTGGAACTTCCAAAATTTTACAAGAAACCTGACATCCTGAAAGAAGCTACCTATCATGGTATTTTTTCCGAATGAGCTCAATGATCAAGGAAAAGTAGATGATTTTGTATTTGCCATATTGGATTTCAAAGGGAATGAACTACCTGATGATGTTACTATAAATGATGTCTTAACTTTGACTAAGGTGAAACAACTACGTTTCTATTTACAAACATACCTAAAACTACTAGTAATGATGCAATTGGTAAGCAGTAGGTGGTTTTAGTGAGCAAGAATTGTTCATAATTTCCAAATAAAATCAATTTAGGTACTAGGTATTCCAACATGGATGCTGATACTGGACTCTTTTTTTATACCGAGTGTATAGAAAAAGTTGATTCATCCAAATTTTTTTGTTGTGACAAAAAAATTGACATGTCAATTTTGATCTCTGTGGTGTTTCATCTCCTAAATAGTTTGGAGAATAAACTGTGTGGTGTTTTGAAAAGTTTGATGTTTCTATCCCCAAGAAAGAAAAAAATTGATGCAAAGTCATGTTATTGATGAAATATTTATCACTACAATTAAAGGCTACAGCTAAAAACTGTATAGCGAAAATTGAGGTACAGTTAGGACAAGAAATTAGTGCAGATGCCACTAGAGTATATGGATATTTGAAAAAATTCATCAAAGAAGCAAATGATACAAAACGATCAGCATTTTTTCGGTACTGCACAGGATCAGATTTACCTATTCAGAATATCAGTATATTATTTACCACGACTGCTCCCGGCATTGGGAGAATTCCAATTGCCAATTCATGTACATGTATCCTTGAACTACCGGTCACTTATGAAAATTATGTTAATTTTGTCATCCAATATTTGGGTGACGGACATCGTTTAAAAAAGCTCAAAACTGAATTTTGTACCTATTGAATTAGAATATGATACATGATGATACACGACGATGGTTGGCGCATTAGACATTCTGGCGAACCAGGAAGTGTACGCTTTTTGGTAGGCATAAATGGATATCTGTTGACGATTTTGAGATGATAATTAATTTTTTTCCCTGGAAAACCTTAAAAATAATTTTCTGCACTGAACAGAATATATGTATTATAAACCTTCTTGTAAGAAACGAAATGCAACTGGAATTGATACTTTGGGAAGGTAAAAAATAACTCCATAACATTTTTATCCTCAAAAAAAGTTATAACAATCAGGTACCTATAGGAAAATATCTTAGTTGAGAATACGGATTTGTATAGTTGGAAATGTCAAAGTTGTGTCACTAGTACTCACAACAACTTCTCAACTTCTAAGACATAGAAACGGTGATGCTACGTTGTCTACTCTAGATAATAAAGGTGAATATAGTGCATGCTCATTAATTCATCTTCATATGACTGTGGTGCCACCAAATTTTAGGATAGGTCCATAGCCTAGTTCGCCAGAAATGTTTGAAATATCATCCACTATGAATAACCAGGTATATTTTTGGGGCTTAATGTTTTACTTTGCTAATTCACCTATATACAGGGTGTACCGAAAGAATGGCGCCAAATTGGAACGGAAAATTCCCCTCGAAAAATTAATAGGACTTGAAAACGGTTGGTTTTTCCGGATTCAAACAAATATACATTTTTTGCTCAAAATTGAAAGAAGAATGTGAATGATGTCATTTTTGTATGCCACTGGTGCTTAGTAACTGAAAATGTGATTTTTATCTCAAAATAAAGCACTGATTAAACAAAGATATTCTTTGAAATTTGATTGAAAATTTTTCGAAACTGAAAGTTATTGTTAGAAAATTCATTTAATTTTTCCAATTGAACACCCTGTATCTCTACAACGAACGATATTTGAGAAAAAAATATATTAGGAAAGTATCTACTGTTTATTTTTCAAGGGGAATCATCCGTTTCAATTTGGCACAATGTATATTAGCATATACCTCAAAGAATTAACCCGGGACCTTTAAACTTCAGTGATATCACATTACGAAAAAATTACATATTTATAGTTGATCAATTGTTGTCGATATGCTGGATTCTAAAAATTATTGATGTATACTATATTGTATTATATAGCTACATGTTGCTACTATTGTGACTGGTACAATATTTTATAGAAGTATGCTTCGTTTGTTTAAATAAAAGAAATAAGTATATAAATAACATTTTAAAAATCAAAATCTGAAGCAAGTAAGTATTCTTCAATATTCACATCACTGAAAAAATTCTCCACTGCTTCTCCTTCTTCTTCTAATGCTTGGATAAGATCATCTAATGTGCCTGAATTGGAAGATGGATTTAGGAGAGAATGCCCCCAGGGATCCTCTGGAGTTTTCCCAATGACTTGATAGAATTATACGTTTTCTTTTTTCAACATTCTCCATTGTTTTCCAAAGATTGCATTGATTAAAAGTTTAAACAAATCTTTTTCAAAGGCATTTTGAGCCTGGTTGCGTAGACTGGTGTTGAGTTCAATATATGTTTTAACCACGCAGACTGCGAAAACTCGTTAACTCTGTGAATCTTTTTCAATTTCAAACCATTTTTTGAACACTGTTTAAGGATACGATAGTGCATTATGTATTTGGCTTTATCGTACAAGTTCGGTATCAGCTTTGAATATTTGGATTTTGGAGGGATGATACTTTCCGGGCAGAAAGGGAAATCGTTATGTGCCTCATGCAGCTTGGTAGGATACTCCAAGTCCACTTCCAAAATATATCCTTTAGGTGAATCATCTTCAATAATTCAATTTCAGATTTAGTTAACCACCTAAAGTCACCAAATGGTAGATATTCCTTCATTGCAGCCCCATAAAAGGTTTGTGGCATCTAAAAACATTATGATGCACTCTCTGGTTTGTTCACATCAAAGGTTTCCAAGTATCTATTGTTTGCTACAGCTTTCCTTTTGCTGCATTGAGCTACTCCGCCTCGAATTCCTTTTTTGAAGGAGTGAAGCATATCCACATCGGCTAAAAGTTGTAGTTCAATCTGAGTACATCTCAACATGGCATCCCAACTCAGGAAAGGAGCGGTAAGGTAGTGAGCTGGATCCAATTTATATTCCTTAAGACAAACTTTGCGAAAATTCCCAAAGACGTCGGCAAGAAGCAACACATCTGTTTTTAAATATAACTTTGCATAATCACTAATAGTTGTATTTCACACTAGTTGAGCTCGTGCATATTCCTTATCAGAAATATCAACACCTTTCAAGGTATCAAAAAAATGTTCCTTAGAAGGTAGTTGCTGCGCGCGTTGTTTATCAAATGATGTCACATACGAATACGGAAACACTCCTTTTTGTCTCATTAAATTAAAATGTTTTGGGCAAAATTTTCGTACCTCATTACACTGTTCAGGATTCAACGTAAAAGCCAGTTTTTCTAATGAACTAGCTAGAAAAATAAAGGAGTCAACAAATTTCAATGTCATATACACATCTCGTATCTTGGGATCACTAAACTTTTCCACCAAAATAGATTTTGAGAAGCATATATACTTCTCCTTTGTTTGGGGTAAGACACTGATGTTTTCACCTTTGGTGGCCAGCTTTTTGACAAATAAATGACAATCGTAATTTTTCAAATTATGTAGAAAAACAGGAATATATTTCGGAAGTTCATAATTTAAATTGCAAGAGTTATGGGTTGCATAAGTAAATTTTCCGGTAACATGACAATGATCCATAACCTTTTTATCAAAAACATCAAATGGACTCTCACAAATATGACAAATGGCAGCAGTGTTATATCTATTTTGTTCCTCAGCTGATAATGGCAGCATTTGTATAACATGTTTAAGATGGTTATTGTACAACTCTTGAACTGTTGAATCCAAGTTTTGTATGAAGTCTTAGGCTGCATCGGCACCTTCATAAATTTCAAATTTGGATAAACTATCGTTATATGTACACTATACATAAAAAGCAAACGAGTAAGGCCCATGTTCACACACTTCAACTGTGGAGGTTTTACCAGAATGGGGTTCAGTGTGATCTATCGGTTTTAATAAACTTTCAAAGTCTGCGTATATAACGAATGGAACTTGTAGCTGTTTATCAAAGTTGATAAATTTTAATGTATTTTCTGGTAACCACTCCCCACACTTGTTTATTCTAATTTCGGAAGTTGGTAGCTTAGTATACATGTGAGTACAATCATTTTCTTGGTGGTGTTGTAATTTGGATTATTTTGAAAAACTTTGTAGACATCCATCACAAAAGTGAAGTCTTCCATCATGCGTCGTTTTTTGACTTCCCCATAATCTAGATAAATCCTTGATGAGAGTATAATGAGTGTTTCCATCTCTATCAGTTATCAATAAGAGATTAACATGGGTTGGTTTCCGCTCTGAAGTAAAATGAAGGGGGCCAACAACTTCATATCTTTTTTTCCCATCTTTAAATTCTGTTTCCAAACGATAAACATTTACAGATATATTATTCAATTTCTCGGATTTTATAATGTCTTTTAGGGTAACCTGAAACTCTACTCCTGTAAAATCTAGCAAGGTATCAAAATGGGGGTAAGATTCTGGCTTCGTGATATCTCCTTCGGGTTGAAATATTGCTGCATTCACACACCAAGCAAAACACGCATTATCAATATTCCAGATATTTAAAACAGTCTGTTTTATAATTATCGCCCTTGGCAACTTGACATAAGAAGGAGCGGAAATTGCATTAAACCGGTTCATGTTCACATCTAAAAACATTATTTCTTGAAGTGCCCACCCACTATCTTTTTCTTGAAACTCTGTAGCCTGGTTCATAATTTCATCTTTAAATTCTTCATATACATGTTTAAAAACGGTCAATGTAGTCACAACTTTGTTGGCTGTATTCATGGTCTTTATATCTGAAATCTCCATCTCTGGTATTATGTATATATTGAATATTTTAAAATTTATTTTTAACGAATAATGTTGTTGAAGATATTCTTGAATTTTATTTGAAACTTTCGGTTGAACCTCATTGAGAAAATCCATATAATTTGTCTTTTTATCTTGAATGGAGAACCGATAGGAAGCTATTCTGGTTTTGAATGCGTGATGTAACTTGGTAACACCGGTTTCCCACACTTCCATACCAATAGGTTCAAGTCTTTTCTTAGGAATAAAAGATTGACCATCACAATTCTTACGTCGATGATTTTTAAGTATATCGAACCTCGAAAACTGTTTTCCACAACTGTAACAAGTAGTTGAACGAACTACAACATTATTGATGTCGACGAAGATTGTACGCTCCAGAATAGCGGTTACCGCACTTGATACACTGCATGATGAAACTAAACAAAAACCAGCTTTGTAATTACGTTTATAGACAACCAAACGCATGCGCAATACTCACAGGTGAAGGTTAATTGAAAGTCGATATATTATTTTATTTCAATTTATTCTTTCATTATTAAGATTTAATAAAAAAAAATACATTCGATAACGCACAAATACAATTAACATTATTATGATAAAAACATTTCGGTTCAGATGAAGTAACTGGAGGGCGTTCTTCAAATTCGTAAGCTGGAGCTATTGAATCTTTTTTGATATAGTCAGCTTTCTCTTTTCCTTTAACGTAAACCACGTCAGCATCATTTGTTAAATTAGCTACTACATTACCAAACAAATGTATTGGTGTGAAACCAACATTCCAATCAATAGAGTGATGCTTTTTCATGAGCCAAACAGCCTGTCTATGCAAATCGCGGGACAGCATTCGTAAAGGGAATGGTGGTTTAAACACATAATGACAAAACTGATTTCCGCTGTATGCAGCAAATTCCTTCACAATAAATTTATTGTTTTCAATCCTAAAACCCTGAACATCCATCACCAATCGCATATTTTTAAATTGTTCAACTAGCTGCTTTTTCTTTTTATACCACTCAATATCAGCTTTGAGTTTAGCCAAGTTAATAATATACTGCTCGAGTCGTTGACGAAATCTCATAGTGTACTGAAAGAAACTTCATGCAGTGCAGACTTTCAAGGGATTGTAATAAAATGTTTTTCCATGTTTAATCAAACAGTATGCTGATACTTACATCATTACCCACATTTTTACTGGTTTCAAATTCTATTCGAAGAACAACAGAACCACTCTGTAAAACCTCTTTTTGACGAGAACAGTCGGTATGAACGAACGGAGCTTTGGTTTTAAACTCTTCGGGATTAAATATAGGTTGATTAGTTTGGATGTGGTAATAACTTTCTTGAAAATTGGCAAATATCTCATACAAAGTGGCAAAACGATTACTATCAAAATCTAGATATAAATCATGATAAGGATATCGCTCAGAATTTAGAAACACCTAAATTAGTCAAGTTACAGAGATCAAATTTACTCATATCTTTCAAAAGTTTGCCCTTTCTACTCTTTTGGAATGCTACCTCAATATGTCGGGGTGTTTATACTTTAGTTGTAGTCTTGACAGGCCATGTGTGTCTAGTAGCATCAGTGGGAGCAGGATATTCAATCAGTTCCCAGCTCCGAAATTTAATTGGTAGATCAATATTGCTATGAATAATTTTATTTACTTTTAATTGTTTTTTAATGCTTGGAGCAATGTGAGGTACATTCCAATAAACTTTCAATAGCTCAATTTTTGGTTTCCCAGACTCTCCAGAAGCAACTACAACATCAATGTCGTCTTTGTCTCGAATTATAACAACTCTTGTCGCATATTAATTATAATTTTCTTGGAAAATTAAATTGTTTTATTTCATTATTGTATTTTTCATTGTTATTGAACAGATTGAAGATTATACATTGAGTTTTAAGACTTTGGGCTTCATCCTGTACATGTTAAACCATTTCAGTATTTTGTTATAAGTTTTTGTAGATTATTTACTGTTATTTTGAGATTATTATGACTGATCAAAGCGATGTCATCTGTAATCTATATACTGCAATATGTATGCAAATTTAAATGTTCTGTTGCTAAGTCATAGTTGTAACAAGATAGATAGATTGTAGAGCAAATAGGACAGTGAGAAACACTGGATGGAGAAGTCCTTAAATGTTTGGAATAAAACTGTAATTCACTTTTACTTGTGGGGTTCTATCACTAAGGTAGTTTTCAAGATTAATACCAAGTATTTAAAACACATCATTTCATATACTTTGTAGAACATACCACAGTTCCAAACACCATCAAATGCTTCAGTAATGCCTAGAAAAATAGCAGCACTATGTTTTCATCATAGTCTAGAGGTTTGTATATTTGATGTCAGGTTCGATAGTGAATGCATAGTTGAGCATCTGGTATCAAGATATAGATGTATTTTCTGATATCCTTCAGTTAAAATTTTTTGCGAGACTAGCCAAAATTTACTAGTAATCCTATAATGCCTATTGGTAAATTGAGCAGCAAATATGAAGCATTCTAATTATCTTATTTTAACTTCAACAGTTCACTTATTACTCATAGTACCCAAGCTGGATAAGTATAACAGGCCATAGGATAGGTAGGTATCAAGTTAGAGACAAAATACTGATTGTATCTTTGAACAATGTTTAATGATCGAAGGAATGTACACTTTATATTTAGGTAAAATAAGTTACATAGTGTGTAGTAAATTACTTCTCGTGCAACTCTCTGTATATTCAATATTTTCATAATTTCTTCTTGTAAAGGCTTGACCAGCTTGGAAGCAATCATCTTTTCGTTCACTTCATGGAAAATAACCTAAAATATTAGATATTATTAATTCTGTAATTGTTTTATTACTTCTTATTAATAGGACGAAATTTGTGTGTTATTAGAGCTTATGACTACTGGCTATTTATCTATACATACCTTCTATGTTTTCAAACTGTATTTCTTCTAGTTGCAATTCTCAATTGGTAAAAGTCTAGTTTAGTGAACCAACGCGGATTTTGATAGAATTTTTTTTAAAATTAATTCGAGGTCGCTGATCACGAAAATGGAAAAAGAAATCGACGCTCTCTTACCAAAATCGAGTTATGAATTTTTGAAGATGAGTTAAGATCAGCAATGCACTGGTTTTATTGTCATATTATAACTGCTTTAAAATGATCCATTATAACTTCTACACAATGTTAAAGACACTATAATTGCTTTTTGCGATATTCCTTTTACACACACATTTAAAAAACACTGATATTGATATTCATTTCTTGTAAATTCTTTTTTAATTCCACAATTATCATATCTTTTGACATTTTCATGTAATATGACTGACATATAAGTTTTGGTCTGTTTCCTCTTAGTCCTACAACTTGTACCTAATAGCATATTCAGCCATTAGATATTTAGCCACTTGAATTAGTTGCTGAATATTTTCGATTTCATGATCGTGACATAGAAGATATAAACAAGATGAACATCATTAACATACACCTATTTTTCCGATAGCTGTATTACAGTTTGTTGAAACATTTTGATGATTTTAAAAAGATGGTTAGTTTTGAGATAAGTTTGGTTGATATTTATGATTTATTTGAAGGATAATGAACCATTCAATTTGATCATTGAGGATGTTGAACAATGTTTTTCTCTGAACTGCACACATCAATTAGTTCTTCAAAAAAATTACCTCCTCAGTTGTTCGGCCCCTATAAACACTGCTGACAACGAAAATAGTTGCTGCAGGTGTAATTCCAAATAAAATTTTGAACATACTGCTAATATTATAAGACTTTGGTTATCAGAAACTGTTTCCCCTTTCGCGCGCGAATTGCGAAACGTCGATCCGGCGCGCTCGCTTCGCTCGCGATAATCAATGTACTTCATTATTTCAAACGGAAATCCAATCTTATCCAGATCTCTGAATTAGAAAATTTGGATTAGGTTAGAAAAATATAGGAGAAATAAAAGATGGGGCAAAAGGGGAAATGTATCAAGCTGATAAGAAGCGATTGCGATTTCACTTTGATCTGTGTGATCGCGAAGCGATATTAGTAGAATTTTCAAATTTTCTAAAAAGGGGAAACAGTTTCTGATAACCAAAGTCTTATAATATTAGCAGTATGTTCAAAATTTTATTTGGAATTACACCTGCAGCAACTATTTTCGTTGTCAGCAGTGTTTATAGAGGCCGAAAAACTGAGAAGGTAATTTTTTTAAAGAACTAATTGATGTGTGCAATTCAGAGTAAAAAAATTGTTCAACATCCTCAATGATCAAATTGAATGGTTCATTATCCTTCAAATAAATCATAAATATCAACCAAACTTATCTCAAAACTAACCATCTTTCTAAAATCATCAAAATGTTTCAACAAACTGTAATACAGCTATCGGAAAAATAGGTGTATGTTAATGATGTTCATCTTGTTTATATCTTCTATGTCACGATCATGAAATCGAAAATATTCAGCAACTAATTCAAGTGGCTAAATATCTAATGGCTGAATATGCTATTAGGTACAAGTTGTAGGACTAAGAGGAAACAGACCAAAACTTATATGTCAGTCATATTACATGAAAATGTCAAAATATATGATAATTGTGGAATTAAAAAAGAATTTACAAGAAATGAATATCAATATCAGTGTTTTTTAAATGTGTGTGTGAAAGGAATATCGTAAGAAGCAATTATAGTGTCTTTAACATTGTGTATAAGTTATAATGGATCATTTTAAAGCAGTTATAATATGACAATAAAACCAGTGCAGTGCTCATCTGAACTCATCTTCAAAAATTCATAACTCGTTTTTGGTAAGAGAGCGCCGATTTCTTTTTTCATTTTCGTGTTCAGCGACCTCGAATTGATTTGAAAAAAAATATTTCATCAAAATCCGCGTTGGTTCACTAAACTAGATTTTTTTCCTTCTCAATTATTCGAAGGCCATTTAATATAGTACATTTGAAGTGTCACATTTCCTTCAAGCATTTAAAGTGATTTTTCCTTTTTTTCCACCGTTTTTTCATATTTTTGTGTAGCTAATATTGTTTTACTATTTAGGAAGCCAGATTCAGAAAAACTTTATACATAAGTAGTGTAAACATGTATCTTTATTCATCTTCAATTTATTTTTTATAATTGGGCAATCCAACTTGTGAACTTGGTTCTAGAATATACTTACTTGCACGTAGAGTGTCTTCTTTATTCTTCAAATTTCTCTTTTAAAGACTTACACTCATGCTAACAGTGCTGGACCTTTAAGTGTGTTCTAAAATTCCATACTGAAGAGAAGACATGATATTCATATTTTTCATCGCGTAAAAACATAAATACATTCAGCAGCACAGAGTGGAACTAATTATTTTACCACCAAACGATTACAATTTTCGATATTTTTGAAAACGAGGACAAAAAACGGATTTCTTATTCACAACATTTTTCCATTTCGGTGACCGTGACAAACCTCTCTTACCTCACATGTGAACAACGAACTGTCAAAGAAGCTAGCAACCAATAAAACATCATGAAATCGAGTTTTATGATTGGCTGTCGTCAGATTTTTTGGTACCTTGTGGGAGCTGTTATCTACCTCACTCCTTTTCTCTCTCTCGCTCTCTCTGATTTCAGAGAGCTGGCAACACTGTTTTCCTAAAAAAGAATTTTCCTCCCATATACGATTAATTAATTACTTCTTCAATAGAATGGAAATTCATTCCCCCCAGATCCACACATTGGGGTGGTCTCTGGGAAGCAGGAGTCAAAAGTCTTAAAACCCATCTGATCTAATTCTACCCTCACTTTCGAACAATTCAGCACTATCTTAACACAGATAGAAGCCATCCTCAATTCAAGTCCTTTACATCTCCTTTCAACTGACCCCACTGATTTGAACCCTTTAACACCAGGTCATTTTCTCATAGGAGCACCCCTAATGTCATTACCCGACAAAAATTTATCATCAGTCCCTACAAATAGATTAAAATTCTGGCAACAATGTACTCATGTACAACAAAACTTCTGGAAAAGGTGGTCGGTCGACTACTTCAATCAATTACAAAATCGACCCAAATGGACTAATCCCATCAAAAGATCTCACTATAGACTTCCCTCCATTAAGATGGCCTTTAGCCCGCATTATAATCGTTACCCCTGGTAAAGACGGTAGAATCCGTTCAGTCCAAGTCAAGACAGCTTCAGGAATTCACACTCGACCAATTGTCAAAATGATTCCTTCACCTACACCGGACTCTCCCGACTCTTAAATCACAAACCCACAACAAAGAAATCAAATTTAACCTATGAAGCCGAGTCCCTCGATGAAGGACCCAATCCTCTTCAGTGGATGCCTGCTTATGTCTCCGGGAGCCATAAAAGGGACTCCGAAGATTCGCCTGCGTAGCACAGCTCAATGTGGACATACGAGGAGAACATGGTCCGACGTTTCGTCAGCCATGCCGCAACCAATACATAGGGGACTTTCCTCCAAACCTAGGTTACAGAGGTGTTTCCTCAGACAGCAGTGCCCTGTTAGGAGTCCTGCTATCTTCTTTAGCCTACTCCTTGGTAGTTCTAGAGCAGCTCTAGCATGTCCATCAGTCCATCCCCTCAATAGGAGCTTGGACTGCCTGAGATCCTGTAGAGCCTTCCAGTGAGCGAGGTGCTGATTTCTCAACCAGTTCCTCGTCTCCTTACGGATTGTTTGTTTTGTAAGGCCCAAGGTCGGGCCCGGGCCGTTAAGAGGGGTAGCCGCCCCTTCCACAGCTAGCGCGTCCGCCCCCTCATTGCCTTCAAAACCAGAGTGGCCTTATTCCATTCTAGCCACACTGTGTTTCGCCTCGCCAAGTCAGCAAGGCGTTCACGACATTCAGCAGCAAGCCCTGAGTTGATGGTATATCCACTCAGGGCCTTGATTGCCGACTGACTGTAGGTGTATATGGTTATGCGTTGGTCCGCATAACCTCTGTCTAGGTTTATCTGCGCACATTTCAAGATAGCGTATACCTCAGCCTGATATGCAGACACACCCTTACCCAATGGAACACAGACTTGTGTCCTTGGGTTCGTGGAGTAAATTCCAGCCCCCGCCCCATCGCTGGAGCATGAGCCATCTGTGTACCAGACGATCCCATGAAGCTGTGAATTTCCCTCTCTTTTCCAGAATTCTCTATTCCAGATCTTCACCCTATAGGGGGTTACGAAGGAGTACTTGCGCAGGCAGACATCAGCCGATCGAGGCAGAACAGGGACATCTCCCAGAAGCCTGAGCTTATTGACGTGCCTGCATCCTCCCTCGTTTCGCACATATCCCAAACTTTTCAAGCGTAGGAGTGTCCTCCCAGCCTCAGCCTCGATCACATGGTGAAGAGACCGAAGTCCAAGAATCACCTCCAACGCAGCAGTTGGTGTAGTTTTCATGCAGCCAGTTGCCCCCAAACCGACCACCCTTTGGAGGCGTGCCAGTTGTGATCTAGCCGTGGCCAGGGTTACCCTTGGCCACCAGACCAGAGCCGCGTATGTGAGCATCGGCAGCATGATCACTTTATAGAACCACAAGATCGTCTTAGGGGTTAGTCCCCATTTCGGACCAATGGCTCTCCTACAGGCCCAGTACGTGTTAGTCACCTTGCCTAGGCGACTATCAAGGTGAGCCTTCCATATCAGCGACTTATTCAGGATCACTCCCAGATATTTCAATTGTTCAACCACTGGAAGTGGCACCCCACCAAGGTGCAGACCATTAGGTCTGAACCAATAGCCTCCCAGCCCTGCTGAAGCAGAGCCGGAAAAATTTGGTCCTTCCCCGGAGATTTATAGGGGCTGAACGTACGTATAGCCCAAGAACTCCGCTCGTAGGTTCTATTTCTTTAGCTAGGACATAGTCCCTCTTACATGGTCGATTTGTTTCCACACTCCCCATGTCAGGACCCTCCTGCCCGACTGCCTTACAACCGGGGAAGTGAGTCTCTATTAGGTGCTGCAAGGTATCCCCCGGAGTCTCCGTGAAAACACCCGGTGCGATTTCCAGGCAGCCAAGTGCACTGTCAGGAGACTTCGTTAAGATTCGACGTAGCCTTGACATTTGAGGTACCGAAACGATATCCTCGCAGAAGGCCCGCCAAGCATCTCTCCGAGCCAGCCTAACAGCGCTCTTATATTCATTTCGTTTCTGGCGGTATAGTTACCAGTCCAGATCCGACTCTGTCTTCCTAGCCCTATTAATTTGGCGCCGGGCTTGTTTCCGCAGCGATTCCAGAGAGTTGTTCCAGCACTTGTGGCCCTTACCCCCTTTCCTCGTTTTTCCGCGCAGTTCTTCGAGCCCATCTCCGCTACGGCCCAATCAATCTCATCTTTATTACTGAAACTCCTAGGGAATCCATCGAGCCTCCTCGTGAGATCCAGTTTATACCGTTCCCAGTTGGTAGTCGTAGGGTCCCTATACTTTACTAATTGTTCTTCAACATCAGCATTGTATCTGAAACATATATAGCTGTGATCCGACAATGACGGATCATCATTAACATGCCAGTCCTTTACCATACTAACCACGGTACTTGACGCAAGCGTCACATCCAAGACTTCAGTCCGAATCCTATTCCGGAATGTCGGCGACGTCCCTCGGTTGAGTAGCTGAAGATCAGTGGTGCATAGGTAGTCAAGCAAAGCCTTCCCTCTGCTCTTGACAACAGTGCTGCCCCACATAGTGTGGTGCGCATTAGCATCACAGCCGATAAGGAGAGGCAACTTCCTAGCCGTGCAGTAGTCCACCGCTTTGCGAAGCTCCTCAGTAGGCGGTAATCCTGGTGAGTCATAGGGCAGGTAAGCAGAGCATACGAATAAACTACGCCTCATACAGTTTCCGCCCGAGAAGTCCACCCTAACCGCAACTAGATCCCTGAAACAGAGTTCTCTAATCAGTATTGCATTTACACTGCTATGTGTAGAAATGCACACTCTAGGATTAGGTTCACCCACAGCATAGAATGAACTTCGCCCGGGTGTGCCCAGACCTCGCACATGACCTCTATACACCCATGGCTCTTGTATGAGGCATATGCCTATCTGCAGACTTGCCATCCGCTGCGCGATTACTCCCGCAGCAGCCCGGCAATGCTGCAAATTTATCTAGGTAAATTTAAGGTCCCTGCACACAGACATCAAAGATCTGACGAGGTACCTCCTTTACCCAGTTTTTACTCCGGGGGGGTCTCAGTAGTTCCCGAGAAGATAAACTTCATCTTCCTGAGCCCATACCGGACTTCCTTCCCCTTCTTCCGTTCGAGAACCTCCACCGACCGAGGATCGAGCCCCAATACAACGTTCTGACTCTGAGAGACAGCGTCCCATCGGGAGGCCCGAATCACCCACCCTTCGGTTCTCAGAGCCGGGTTGCCCGCTCGGATTCTTCTGAGTACCTCTTGAGGATGCGACTCGATCGGCGCCGGTACCCAAACCGACGCCCTTTTCAGTCGTTCGAGGGCCGACTGCTCAATAATCTTGAGCGTCAAGCCCTTCAGCCTAACCTTGCCCACGGCCTTTTTAAACCAAGCCAGAGAGCCCCCATCTGTACAGGTCACCATAAAGGCTCCCCGGGCGAACGAGTGTCCCTCAAAGCTTGGTACCGTGGTGCAAGGCTTGTACATCTCTTCGAGGAGATGCGAGTGGATTCGCGCGCACTGCTCCTTGGTGAGCATATTGTCCGGGTAGCCATCGCAAATAATGGCCACCTTGAGGTCGCTGCTAGCAGCGTCCCCATAGCACTTATGCCCACTAGGCGCAGTACACGCTTTCTTGGGGGCCTGTCTGGCCTCTGGCGGCATGTCAGCCACCCGAAGCCTTTTTGTCCCCCCTTTGGTGGCAGCAGACTTGACCCCGCTGGGACCAGCACTCTCATGCATGGCCCGGCTTGGTCCCGCTGCCGCCACCTCTTTGCAAGGGTCACCTTTCGGTGTCCCTTCTGCAGCCTTTGCAGCCCGGCGTCTCCGCCTCTTCTCGGCACCGCAAAGGGCTTTGCGGTGCCTTTTCGGCCCCTCAGATGAAGAGGCAGTTGTTCCCGGCATCGCATCGTCTCGGGAGACTCCGTCTGAAGGGCCCTGCAAAGGTCGCCCATCTCAAGAGTCTCCTCCGAGGTCCCCTCCTTTTCTATCTTCTTGGTGTCCACATCTGGTCCCACGAGCAGCTAGAGAAATTCGGTCCACCCCCGCAGAGCCCCGCATGCGGGGGTAAGGCTAATTACAATGTGGTGTCGCCCCAAGGTCAGAGCCAGTATCTGCCGATCTCTGTTCGGCCTCGAGTCCTATAGGCCCGGTCCTCCCACCACAGGATTCAGGTTTTTTGATGAGGTTGTCTCCTCTTGGTCCAGGCAGCTAAGCCAACACCCCCGACTCTCTTGCCCGCGAGACATGACCACAGACAGCCAGATTATCGGTCTCGCGGAGGTTCCTCATGGGGCCCTTCGGCATCGTTTACCCCAGTGCAAACCCTAAAGCCACGACACTACAGCCGGGTTTGGGGGCTGGTCCGCGGTGGGGCCTTCAGAGTCCAGCTGATAATCTTGCGGGTTTCAAACCGCTCATACCAGACCCAACCCCTACCGCCCACACTACCCAGCGCTCCCTTCAGAACTGCCATTTTGCGGTTTTAAGCGCTCAAGCAGCCCTTCCGGACGCTGGGTTCACCTATCCGCCACCTGGGGACGCGCCCGATGGGTACCACCACACGGGTGTACGAATTTAAGAATCAATCTTAAATTCTTCCTGCGAATTGTGCATTAATCACATTTATCCTCACCCCTGTATAATAATTATCACGAATTCCTAACACATATTACAAATGAATATATTATTCTTTATTTCTTTTCAGCATTCCATTCTCTACCAAAATATCAATTTTAATCTTTCTTTCATAAAAAAAACTATTAAAACTTATCTCTTGGTCTCCCCTAAAATAACAATTAGTGTGCTTCTGCACGTGTACATTTTCGAAAAACCACCCCTCCATGTCCTCCTCCTACCGATACTCTCGAATGTCCCACCAGCCTAAAAATAAACTTCCAGTCCTCACGAACCTCTCTTCATCATCAGACAGTGGTGCGAGCAAGTGTTATGAAATTCACTCCTGTACCGGTAAATAAAAACCGGCATTTCAACGATAAATTAGGTCATATAATAATATTACTCATTAACATTAAAAGTTATACTTCAACAGCATATCATCAAAGTAACAGTGGTAAAGTCTTAATTGCCTTGCAAAGATAATAAAAACTTTATAATGAAACCAAGTAATAAAAACTAGTGAAAAGTGCTACCACATTTAATTTATCATACTCTTATGGAATTACTCAAATCTCGTCACATAAAATACAGTGACTGGTCCTTCGACAAAAAGAAACAAATTAATTAAACCCGCATTTTAACAAATCAAACTGAGAAAAGCGAGATTCAGTTAAAAACAACCCTTCTTTCCGGTTTGTGCTCCTACTTGATGGTTGGTTTCCAAAAGTGCATCAAACGAGAATCTGAATTTTGTTAATGACTGGGTAGTCATCCCCTGCTGGGATTTATAGGTTCTTATTCTAAATTAGTTGTGGAATATACGGTTTAGTATTTTGTTCTACGAGAGTTCATATTGTTGGAGAATTCCGTCCTGTTTTGGAAGCCGTTTTCACAAACCCTTATTGGGGATTTATTGCACTAAAACGATTGAAATATTTTCTCTACTTACTGATTTCGCATCACTATGTATTTACCACTATTTAAAGGAAACCGCCAACGTTGAAGTTTGGAATTTGAGGTGTGTCACATGGTTTTGTTGGTTCATTAGTTGGTTGCCATTCAGTAAAAGGAAAATTTTGAGTATTGGACCTTTTTTGGAAAAGGTATATCTCATATATTTTTAGTTTTTGTAGTTAAAACAGTTGGTGGTAAAATACTACCTGTTGATTGTAAATTTTTGTTTAAGACAGTCTATTCTGTTACCCGGTGTATATTTTGTCATTCTTTGCCCGCTTTAGTCTAAACTATAATTCGTGGGTGGTTCTCCAAACCTACACTGGCTATGACCAAAAACAGTTTATTTTAGATGCTTATCGCATTCTCATTATTTGATTTCAATTCAGTGTAGTATACTGTTGCGGACACTGTTGATTGTAAGTAGGCTTTATGACTACTTTGTGGGTTTGATTCAGTTAATTTGGGGTTGATTTTGATTTGTACTTTACTTGTAAATTCTTATAAATTAGCTTCTGGCATAGGCCCAGACAAGCTCAACTTGTTGAGGTGTTGGGAATGTGTAGTCCGACAAGTGGGATTTGTTCCTGTATAGGCTCAGTTTTTAGCTAATACCTGTTTTCATTTTTAAAGAGTTCACCTGTGGGACCAGATACACACTTCACCTGTGGGGTCAGGGGATACTTAACACCCTCCGGATACACACTTCGGGATGTCTGGAGTCTACCTGGTAGATTGATAGTGATGTCTTCTGGAGTTTGCTGCTACTTCTCCACAACTTCTGAAGAAGACCACATTGAGGGTAACCTGGTATCGGGGGTTTTCCTAAGTTAGTTACTTATTTTTATTTTCGGCTTTCGCCAACATTGAACACTGCTTACACTACCACTACACCAATACTAACACTTTACACTATCTTACGCGCGTTTCGATAACCAAGTTATCTTCTTCAGAGACTGTTTACCTTCAGTCTCTGAAGAAGATAACTTGGTTATCGAAACGCGCGTAAGATAGTGTAAAGTAAACAGTTTACCTTCAGTCTCTGAAGAAGATAACTTGGTTATCGAAACGCGCGTAAGATAGTGTAAAGTGTTAGTGTTGGTGTAGTGGTAGTGTAAACAGTGTTCAGTGTCAAGTATCGCCAACGGTTCCAGAATTCCCAACTTATTTACGCCAACATGTATATATATTAGATAGGTAGTTCCTTACTGATTTATTTTATTATGCAATTGTAATGGTGGAAATTAATATTTTGCGGTAGATTTTCACAATCTGATTTTCATAATTTAATACACTTGCGCATGCGTCTCTGCCTTGATACCAACGCCTTGACTACGGTGTCGCCTTGTATGGAATTTATTTTATAAACTGTACGCTACCTTTCAGGTTCGTTTATAGAACATATAATTAATACGTTCTAATTTCATCACTACTGGTTCACTTGAACAGCCATATCAATTTCCCACTACGTAGGTCAATAAACTGGTATAGGTTGGAATTTAATTGTTAATCATTTGTTTTTTTTTTATCTGTAACAGATGTTCACGCTATTTTTTTAAGTGGGGGGGGGGGCTTTTACTAGGGGTTTCAGGTAGGTTATAATTGTAAAACACCCCTTAAGGGTATTGAATGTTTTCCATTCAGCTATTATAAGGAACATAAGCTGAGGTTTGCCATTTATTTTCATCCCTTGTTTTACTGGGTTATCGGGGGGAAATTAGTCGTGCTAGACCAAAGTGGAAAACTCAGTTGGCGCCCACTTAAGTTGTCTACTATTTTGTCCGGAAGATCGATAAGAGGGATCCACCCCTACCTCCGTTCTGAGCGACGTCGAAGGCGTAAGGTTGTCACCGGAGCAACTGAAACTTATGTGACCGAGTAGACAAATTAATTTATAATCTTGCACTTTTTTTTAAATATCATTTAAATTTTATAACTTAATTCCTATTTGGACTCGAGCTCAATTTTTAAGGTTACAATGGTTGAAAGTCATATACCTAATACAAACTTTAAAAAAATTTTTAATCCATGAATATGGTTTTTGCATTATTAAATTCATATAAACATCATATAATCCTCTACATGAATTTTTAGGTCAACTGTTACTTTGGGTTGCTTTGCTTAATTTTTAGTAAATTTGATTCTTGTTTGAACACTAAATTTGGAGGTTATACTAATTTCAATCCCTTGGATACATTTAACTGTCGTTTTATGAGCTTCCTGTAGATCTTCATCAAGCTTAGGTACCTATAGCACGATCAGTATTAAAACCGTTGCACGTCATCAAAGCGTTGAAAAAAAGACGTTCGTTTATATCATGTCATTTGTTTGCTGCTGTCAATCACTATGTTTAGCCTTTCTAAACTCAATAAATATTAAAATTTGTATGTCGCATGTTATCAAAAAATATAAATATATGCTCGAAGAAAGGTTTCGTAATTAATTTCATATCAAATATAACTCGTAGGTTAATTAAATATTAAACACAAACTAACGTCAGTCGTACTAAAAACATTATATGTTGGCAAAAATGCGCGCTGTTGCCGCGATTAAAATGGTTTTTTTTGGTTCAGTTGACGTCTTGACATTTTTGGGGTTATGTTGTGACAATTTTATATTGCTCATTTAATTTTTCGATTCTTTTACCTACGTGAGTAGATGGGACCTGAGCCCAGCGGAAGTGCTGCGCATGCCCCAACTAGAAAGTGACCAAACCTAACCAACCAACCCCAAACTAGTTTTATTAGTGTAGATGTTGAAATCTTATATATCAAACCGCAAACAGGAATTAGGAAAATGATTAATTTGCAGTAACCAGTGTTTGCAGTTTACGAGAACAATCGAATATTAGAAATTCTTGTGAGAACAATAGTTCTTTATTCTGGCATAATCATTACAACTCGATAGGATAACAGCAGAATTTCTGATGAAATATCATTCATTATTTTGTACAAAAGAATATAATAAGGAGGTGGTGGAGGGTGAAGGTAAAAATATAGTGTCCTAACTCCTAACAAACTTTTCCTAGTTGCAGTTCAACAGTCGTTAAACAAAGTGCAAACAAGTACAAGTGTTATATAGAAGTAATTGGTATTTTACTTATACTTTGTTTCAATTGATACTATTTTAAATACAGTGCGTGCTAGTATTTTGCTTAAATAATTCTCAGTGATCTTTTTACTATAAAATAAATACAGTGTGTGCTAGTGTTTTAAATATTTCTCAATGATGTTCTTTTTTATACCACTGAATTGAAAACACCTTTTATCTTGCACACACCTTCAATTTATACGATTTTAAATACAGGGTGTACTATTAATTTTCTCGTTTTCCTTTTTTTGGTATTAAGTGTGTGTACTATTAATTTTCTAGTTTTCCTTTTTTTGGTATTGTGTTAACATAAATATTTACAATTGTTCGCAGTTTTTTTACATTTGATATATTTTTCTTTTTAGCTAGCTCAAGCCGAAAGAAAATTTATATTCAAAGTTCATCCAGCATTAAATAACAAAGCGTAGCAGCTGAAGTAAAAAGTGACGTATATTATATAAAAGTAAGTGGTATTTTACATAATATACTTTTTTCAATTTATACTTTAAATACAGGGCGTGTTATTTAGTATTTGAAGATATTTCTATATGTTTTTTTTATCGTATAACGCTGAATTGAACACGTTTGTTAGTGCTTTTACTATAAATACAGTGTGTGTTAGTATTTTAAACATTTCTCAATGTTCTTTTTTATACCGCTTCATTGATGAAAACATTCTTTAGTATGCATCACCTTCAATTTATACTATAATAAATACAGGGTGTGCTATTATTTCTCGTTTTTGTTTGCTCTTTCACATTTGATATATTTTTCGTTTTCAATTTCTCATGTTTTCATTTATAGCATCAAGTATGTCCATGCAGATAGATCTTAAGAAGCTCAATGGAATATCTTCTATCGCAGAGAAAAAGCCACTGATAAAACTGAATAAATTGGAGCTGAATACACCCCAAAAAATTGTCAAGGCAAGAATTTCAAAAGGTCGTTTTGGGGATTCTGTGATGTTGGAACTGGAACACCATATTGTGTTTCTCCCCAGCCGAGTAACCGAGCAATATCGAGAAATCACCCCACATTTCAGCGAGGGCAAATACTCCATAGTATACAAAGGATCCTTTGACGTAGGAAAACCTCATCCAGTGATTTCCTTCGAGATTATAGAACATTAAAGGGTGAAGTTATTTTTTTAAATTTATATGTTTTTCCGGTATGGATCTTCATTATCAAAGATTCTGATGATGTTCTTTTGGCCATTAAAAAAATCAGAAAAATTCTTTTCGATAAATTCACATCTAGAGATAAAGAAATTTGGTTGAAAAGACTAAATAAACATCTAATGTCTTGTAATGAGGTTATAAAAACCCGAGGTAATTTATCTATTGGCACTCTAAGGAAACTTCAGACAAACATAGGACACTTTAAACATTATAGAACATTGATTTTGAATAGGCACATGGGGTTAGGATTAAATTCGAAATTAAGTGATAGAGTTAAATGGCGAAACGTAGCCTCATGTTTTTTGAGCAGAGTTAAAACTGGAGTTATAGTCAATTTATATCATAAGGACTTGGGAAAATTTCTGGACGATGCATTTTTGGTTTTTAAACGTAAAGTGAACAAAATTTTAAAGTCTTTTCACATGATCAAAGTAAATACAAATTTTTGTGGGGTATTTATTAAAAAAAAATCAGGAGATACTGAGATTTTGTAATTGAAATATTTACACACTAAAAATACATCCATAGATGTGACAACAGACATGCATAGTTTGTTTGCAGATAACGTAAAAGATGAAATTTTGAATAAATCATCGGAGTTTCAAGAAAGGGATGGTGGGTGGGCTTTAAATAAAATTGTTTCGCTGGAAGTAAATATAAATGAATATGAATTAGGGAATGGATCCTCATACATCAAGCTTCCAGTACAGATAGAAAAGAAGCGAGCTTGCATCAATGTGTAAAACACTGATCAGGCTGGTTTTTTTTGGAGCCTAGTAAGTGCTATACGTCCAGTTAATAAACATCCACAAAGAGTTAATAAATATCCGCACTATTCAACGATTTTAACTACAAAGGGACTAGAAGTCCCTATGAATTTTGGTCAAATTTCCAAATTTGAGAAGTTGAACAATATCTCCGTAAATGTTTATGGTTTAGAAATGAATGAAAAATCATTTTTCACAGTAATTCCAGCTTGGCTGACAAAGAAAAAATTAGATTGTCATGTAAACTTGCTATTATTTCAAGATAAATATTTTCCGAAATTAAATGATTATGTGGCTCAACCAGCTGACACCGACGATTCAGCAATAAAATTCCACTATTGCTGGATTAAGGATTTGTCTAGATTACTCAATGCACAATTGAGCAGGAAGGGCTTCAAAAAATTTTTTTGTTATAGATGTTTAAATTATTTTTCGAGCGCAGATAAATTATTTACGCACGTGGAATTGTGTTCTAGCTTGAACGATTATAAAATATCTTTTCCTAAATATGATAATGTTCAATTTCGAAATTTTACTTATAAACAAGCAACACCTTTTGTAGCATATGCTGATTTTGAGTGTATGCTGGAGAACGTTAACGATGTTAGTTTGACTAAAACCAGAAAATACCAAAAGCACGTTGCTTATAGTGCAGGATATTACTTGAAATATACATATAATGATTCGTTATCCTATTTCAGAAGCTATCGTGGTTTAGATTGTATGGATTGGTTTGCTGATGAAATGACTAAAGTTGCAGCTTTTGTTCAATCTAAAATTCAAACTATTGTGCCTATGCAAGAAAAACCCACGGGGTCAGCAGCAACTTGTCATATTTGCGAAAACGCTTTTTCTTCTTCTGACATAATTGTGCGCGACCACGATCATTTTGATGGTATCTTTCGAGGCTATGCACACCAAGCATGCAATCTAAACTTCCGTAAATTATTTATAGTGCCCTTCGTGTGTCATAACTTGAGCGGATATGGCAGCCATTTTATGATCAACAATCTGTGTAAAAAAGGGAGAATGAGCATACTTCCAATCAATAAAGGAAAATATATTTCATTTACTTTGTTCGACCAAAAAAACAGACATTAGATTCAGATTCATAGATTCATTTCGATTTATGGCAGCATCTCTGGATGAGTTGGCGTCCATCATGAGCGATAAGGACATTGTTGTGTCCAAAAAGAAATTCAGCCATTAGGATGATGAGAAATTTAAATTGTTGATAAAAAAGGTGTATTTCCATACGATTACATTGATTGTATGGAAAAACTAAATGAAACTCAATTACCTGCCATTCAGTGTTTTTACAATAAACTAAATAATGAAGAGCTGAGTGAGGAGAAGTATGCTAATGCTAAAAAAGTGTGGAAGGAGTTTGGAATTGAAAATGAAGGAGTATATTCAGACATGTATTTAAAGACAGACGTGCTAATTTTAGTCGATGTATTTGAAAATTTCAGAAAAAAATGCCATGCAACCTATGGTTTAGATCCTGCGTGGTATTATACTATGCCGGGCTATACCTGGGATGCAATGTTAAAGTTCACTAAATGTAAATTAGAGTTATTGCATGATGTTGACATGATAATGTTTATCGAGAAAGGTATTCGCGGAAGAATTTCTGTTCGCAGCAGCAGATTGTCTGAAGCGAATAATAAATACATGTCAGGATATGATCCTACAAAACCTTCAAAGTTTCTGCTTTACACAGACGTAAATGATATATATGGGTGGGGGATGTGTCAACCCTTGCCTTACAAAGGATTCAAATGGGTGGAAAACATCGATAATTTTGATGTTATGACTATTCCAGATGATTCTCCTGAAGGATATATTTTACAAGTTGACTTGCAGTATCCTCGTGAATTGCATGATGTGCACAAAGACTTTCCATTTGCTGCTGAACACCGCATTTCTCCCGGATCAAAATTACCAAAATTGCTTACTACACTTCACGATAAAAAAAATATATCGTACATTATAGGAATTTGAAGCAAATGTTGACTTACGGTTTAATTCTAACTAAAATACATAAAGTTTTGAAATTTAAACAATCAGCTTGGCTGAAGCCCCACATCGAGCTGAGTACTGGTTTGAGGACTGCAGCCAAGAGTGACTTTGAGAAAAATCTATACAAATTAGCGAATAATGCGGTGTTTGGAAAAACAATGGAAAACATCCGAAAGCACAGGGTAGTAAAATTAGTTCGGTCATGGGAGGGTCGTTATGGTGCCAAGAACTTAATTGCGAGTTTTTGGTTCCATAGACGTACAATTTTCGATGAAAACTGCATGGCTATTGAACTGAAAAAGAACAAATTGGTAATCAACAAACCACTGTATGTAGGCTTGGCAATTTTAGATCTTTCTAAATTATGTATGTACGATTTTCATTATGGATATATGCTCCCAAAACTAGGAGTTGAAAACTGCAAACTCATGTATACAGATAGTTTCATATATGAGCTACACTGCGATGATGTATACGATCAAGTCATTAAAGCAGGCGTTTCAAAATTCGACACTTCGGACTATCCACTTAATAATCAATACAATATCCCTCAAGTAAATAAAAAGGTTTTGGGGGTTATGAAAGATGAGGTAAACGGTAAAATAATGACACATTTTGTTGGTCTGAGATCAAAACATTTAAGGTTCAGGGAGGGAAAGTTGTTGAAAAATCCAAGGGCATTAAGTATAGCGTTGTAAAAAATGAATTAACATTTGAAGATTATGAAAAATGTCTCAAGGAATTCAAAGAGAAAAGTGCAAGTCAGCGAACAATTCAATCCTACGCTCACAATGTTCTTAGTGTCGAGCAATCAAAAGTGGCAATCAGTCCATACGATGATAAGCGAAAATTGATTTGTAATTCGTTTGATACGCTCCCCTGAGGTCACTATACCATTAAAGAGTAAAATGTATTTTTGGTTCTCAATCACTTAATAATTATTAGTTTTTCAGTTTAATGGTTTCAACTCTCCGTTAACGGAACAAAACCTTTTTCATCTAATAAGAGACTTTTTATGAAAAACATTGTTCACGTATATAGATCACCTGGAATATTATTATTATTAACACCGTGCGTAGGCTACTGAATTTTCCTTAAAATACCAATAGATAAATTCTTCAGCGTTACAGATTACCTACACTTCCTGTCTGACTACGATTTTGATGGAACCATCAAGAATGAGTAGAATAATCTGTCTTTCAAACATCTCTTTATTTCATTTTGTACGTTTTTGGAACATTTTGTCTACTAACACTTTTTTGTATAGACTTATGTAATTTATGTAAGCAATAAAATTTTTTTAAATTTACCTCATGTTTTATTTCACGTTCCTAGTTGAAGGGCTTTGAAAAAAAGTTTAGTTTGTTTCCGTCGTTTTCACGTCAAAGCGTCGTTTCCGTCGTTTTTGCGTCAAAGCTTCGTTTCCATCGTTTTTGCGTCAAAGCATCGTTTTCCACGTTTTTGCGTCAAAGCGTAGTTTACGCCAATGCGTCGTTTTCGACGTTTTTCAATGTCTCAGGTATCTGTCTTGAGTTTTGATAACAATAAAAAAACACTCAGTATATAATAATCGTTTTATTAAAATTCTAAATCATTTACAACTTTATGCTTATAAAAGTAAACATACTCCCTAAGTCCAACTGACAATATGCTATCACTACAATCATAAAAGACAAGACAATAATTCCAATGCACTCAAATGGCCATTATTTTGAGTAAAATTTCTAATGGTTTCTATTAAATTTCTATAGTATTCACTTAGAGAGTCTAAATATGCCAACTGATGTGAAAGGAGACACTGATCTACTTGGAGTATTTGCGAGACATTTTCTTGAGTAAATTCACAGGTTATACCATGCTTGCTAATATCCAACAATTGCGTGTCGTCGTAAATTAATTGTCTAACTTGACAGTAGTCTCCACATTGAATTTCTATGGGTTCGTATTCATCGTACAATTCCGGCATTGGGTCATTAAGGAAGGTATTATTTCTTAATATATCAATCAGCTTTGCCCATTCAAAGGTGCTGAAGGATATTCTCTCAAATTTATTCCAGTATGATAAAATGACGGCTGAACTGGAGCTTCTTGTTGGACTCATACCACACTGAATTTGAAATTTGCCTGTAGAATATGATCTAAATAACAAGTAATGTATCTCCTGTTTGGCAGCCATTTCATATTTTTCCAAAATATGATCTAATTCAACACTATAATCCATTCAATATGATTCACTGTAACCACTACTACTATCTTGAGAACTCATGGTAACTGGGGAGTTGTTTGAGCTTGAGTACGCTATTTATACAATTTGGTTAACCACGCCCTTTAACTAAACTGCAATCATACGCGACGCATTAAAAAGTAGTTACAAAACATTCACTTCATCTATCCAGCTGTTATATTTTCCGTCTAAACCAAGCCACTTAACATACATTTTATTTCCTTTCTTTCTGAGGATTTTTTCAACTAAGTAAATGTCAGGATTTAACGTTTTCTGCAATTCTTCTTCATAAAACCCTCCGCTGATTGGAGTACCTTGCATATCTTCAAGCAAGTACGTAGCGGGATTGGTTATTTTAATTTTAACAACCTTGAATAGTTCAGTAGTCCAGTTGGGCGTATACCCTTTTTCAAAGACATATTTCGACTTGCTTATGCGTACAATATCGCCGACTTTGAATTTTCGTGGACCGGCGATCTTTAAATAGCTATAGGTATTATTCAAAATAGCTTTTTCCTTGGATTTGTCAACTTCAGAAGGTCTATATTTGGTTTTGGAATGCTTTGTATTATTATATTCTTGAGTAATTTTAGGTAGAATATCGATCCATTTGTAGGTGCCATTTAAGCTGAAATACTTGTAGAGTTTTGATTTCAAAGTTCTTATAACACGTTCGGCCGGAAGCCTTCATTGTACTAAATACACTATGGTGATTTATACAGTATTTTTTTAATAAAATTTGGAATTTGCTGTTGTAAAACTCCTTTCCCTGATCAGATTGCAGATTTTTCGGCGTTCGTCTAGTATGAGCGAGAATGTCCGAGAATGCTCGAGTAATCTCCTCACTAGTCTTCGTCTTTAGTGGGCGTGTCCACAGAAACTTTGAAAAACAATCAATGACAACTAGTATCATTTTATTATTCCGATTTTGTGATGCAACATTTCTCATTTCTGCAAGGTCCATATGCCAAAAGGCCGTCTATGCCCTTAATTATAGTACGTCCTCGAGGATATTTTTTTTCGAGCGGGTTTATGCAGCTCGTTCACAAGCTGCATCTTTTCTTTCGAAGCCATATCGTTATTTGAGAGTATTATATTCTGTCTATGCTATTTATCTTCCGCGATCCTGTAGACGCGCGTACTCTTAGTGCATCGTCAACTGCACTTTTGAATTTCTTTCGAATAAACTCTTTGGCTACAACAAATGTATCATCAACGTATTTTTTCCTAGATAGATATTTGGATGCTACAGGGGAATTTCGTGAAATAAATGTATCTATTTTACTAGTTTTATTATGTAGTGCTTTGACATTTGTCTGTAGTGCCGACCTATTTGTATGAAGCTCCTTTCTGACGTCATCCAGACCTTCTGCTATATCTTGCAGCACCTTTTCATGTGCTTGAATTAATGGCGAGTTGACGTCACGCAATTCTTTTATTTGTGCATCAACGTATATTTTTGATGCAGCATCACTATTTGTTGATGGATCCTTAACATTACAGATTTTTACATTTTCAATATCAATATTACCGTCAGATGTATGTGGAAATGTGATTTTTGTAGGTATACGAGTGTAGGGAGTTGTTTTCAGTTTACCGAAGCGACGTCCGAATTTATCGAGACTCATCGTGTAACTGAAACCACTGAAGGCAAATCACGGTATTATATTAGCTTCTTTCAGCTCGTTGATAATAGCCGTTATTTCATTTTGTTGAGATGTATTTCCCGCTTGTTTCGAAGCCACTAACAACTTTAAACGGTCAACCAATTCATTAGGATCGTCCAAGTACACATATTATATGGGTTTCTCGTTATAAATCAAATCAAGGTTTGTTGCTGTCAATGATTTGAGTTTTGATGCTAGTCCTGCTCCTTCTCGAGAATGAAACATAGGTCGGATTATGTTCATATAGTTTAATCTTCGCGTACCCTTCAAATGTCCTGAAGAATTTCGATGAACGTACGTTGCTTCTAAGATCATTTTATAGACATTCAAGTCGTCTGGAGCATACGCAGGATCATCATAAGAAATTAATTGATATAAGCCTGGAGTTCCCTGCAACCAATGCCACTGATTTTTGTCATCAAGTAATTAAATGTTTCCCGTTCTAGAGTCAAACTCCATACGCTTGTCTCCCAGATACCACCAGTCTTTTTCTGCATCGTATACTGGACCATACACTGTAACTAACCAGGTAAGCTCTAGGTAGATATGGCGATAAAAAAAGATAATTCTAAAGTTACTTACGGTATGCCTTCGACTAAGCTCTAGGTAAAACAATGGGTCGTGAATTTTCGCCTAAATGTTGTATAACACTTAGATAATAAAAATTTGTCTGGCATATAAATTGTTTGAGCGCCACGTCATTTGTAATATGAAATAATATAATATACCCTGATCAAATGACGAAAAACAGAGTATATGGTTTTTATAGGTACTTAGATGATCATTAAATAAAAAAACGGGAAAGTAACTTAACAATCTAATGGAAAATATCCTACTTAAAGTCGACTTGGTCCCTACTATTTTACAAATATGGCCCTTGGCAGTCGTACATTAAATATACAAATTAAATTAGGTTCCTAGGGAAATTAGTTCAATGCTAAAGGTTCTACCATGGTATGATTAATCAAATATTAGAAGTATATCGGCTTATGCAGCTATAAATGGTTTTCGTATTCTCCAATGGAGAAGAGAAACGAATTTTATGTCAATAAAGTACTGGACATAATATGATCCATACCAAGTATAACGTAGTGTCGGAAGTAGATAATCGAACTGAATTGATTTTCAAATCAAGTTGCTAGTTGAATCAGATTGATTGTAGAATGTAAACCCGAATCAGGTTGATTGTAGAATGTAGAAGGTAAAATGTAGAACGTAGAACGTAGAATGTAGAATGTAGAATGTAGAATGGAGAGTTGTTGCAATCTAAAAAGACACAGGAATTTTTAGAAGCTTCTACAAGCAACAAGTGCTGTCGACGAAAGCAATTAATTTAGAATGACAGAGTCATCCCACAACATTTCAAAGATATATACACGACAATCATTAGTAATGTATAAAAAGGTATTGACTTACTTAGAATTTCCTTCGACACAACTCACATTATAATTGTCTTTCTTTTTAGACAATCAAGAGAACGCCGGTCAGGCTTGTCTCCAAGATGGTATCTCATTACCAACAAACTTTTCTGCGCACATCATTTCTGACAATTTTCGGATGTTTTAAATCTTTAACAGTGCCCTCTCAGAAAAGATATGATAACATAAGTAAGGAATCTAACGTGTGTCGACATTATAGCTAAATGCGTTCCTAGGTCTCACCGTTAGATGGCTCGAGAGGTACTAGAATAGGTAATATATAAGCAACACGAATTATTTTGAGCAGAGAAACAGGATCTCCTGTTACATTCCCTCTCCTCGGTAAAAAATTTTGAAGAAATTTTCCGAAAGTTTGGAAGAAATTTTCCGAAAATTTGGAAGAAATTTTTCGAAAATTTTGAAGAACCTTTTTCATTAAAATACTCAAATATACAAAATATACAAAAAAAATATATAAATATATACAACATATCTTATAGACTAGCTAAAAGAGAGACATAATAGATTAGTAAATACATACGTAACCATTAACTTATAGACTAGCTAAAAGAGAAATCAGATTAGACAATTACAAAAATAATAACGGTATAGGTATCAGCGAAAATATATAACATAAGCAAGGAGCGTAAACAAAAGGTATTTTGTAACTGACATCATCATTAATAACAGTAGGCAAAAGTTAACATTATGTAAGTATGTCACAGTAAAGGTAAATGTAAAGGAATAATAAAGGTATAGTATAGATAAGAAAAAATGTTTTGAAGCAACATGTGCTAAGCACATTCTCCCCCTCTCCTCCAAGAGTAAAGAACTAAAACTAGATAAGACAAAGATACTCTAATGATCATTGGAAAAGGTCAATCATACCTGGAAGGTTGCCTATCGTGCGTCCACCTAGCACTTGGGAGCTTTTCCATGAAGATTTTCCAAACCTCTAAATCATCAGAAAAATAAAACGATAACTCTAAAGTATTAAATGTAATTAGAAAATGATAAGGGAGATAATATGTTCAGGCACTATAAGAGAGCTAAATGATTGGAGACATAAGATAAAGATACGAAGGCGATTGCTGTGAATGATCATTGGAACAATAACACAATGTGAAAGGCCTCGCTAGAGACGTTCGTTCGCGTCGTGGCTAACTTTCTAGTATTTATGATCCAAGCAATCATTTTCAACCAAACCAGTAAAGAAAAGAAACTTTTCTAGAAATATACTATATGAGTAAGTGAAAAAATTAAGAAATAAGATAAGGTAGGATACGATAAGAAAAGAAAAAAATATGGGCCTTAAAACTAACTTATAACTAGGTAAAAAGGAGTTTAATCCTATAGATATAAATGACTGGATCTCTGAAATCGCAGCACCGCGCCCCAATGCTGTACTGTCTTATCTCCTCCATCCCGTATACTACATCCGCCTAGTGTCTATGTGACGGTTCCCATACGGTGTGTCCGTCGACACTGCTTTACGCATCATACGACAACAGATTCGACAATTTTACCCTAAGGGTGGCAGAACAACTAGGACCGCGCCCAATGCGACCTCAGCCCTTAACAAAAAATCAAAGATACGCGGTAACTTCCTTTTGCAGGGAAAGTGAAAGACCTCCAAAAATTCCGTCATGGGAATGCTATTGCAGATATGGAAGTATATTTTTATTTTCTTACGAGGGGAAAAAATACCAGAAAAAAAAACCCAAGAACGTCAAAATCGGTATTTGAAGACAAACTACAGCAACAAGAACATGTAACATGTCTATAAGGTAAGGTAATAAAGGTAGCATTCGGTAAGGTAACGAGACGATATAAAGAAAACGCGAAAAGGCAATATGAGTAAAGATATATGATGACTAAGTAACGACTATACGTAAGGTAATGTAGGCAGATAACGATATAGGAAGGGTAGTTTAATATTTCCAAAATAACCTTGAAACATAAAAGATACGATAAATTATGTAGACACTTTTCTCAGTGTATACATAAAGATAAGATATTGCGTTAGACATCAGGTAAGATAAGATAAGTACATACATTCTTGTATGACAGTAAGATATAACAACACCCATCACAGAGTTTGTTAGCAAGATCAAGGTAAACATACACTATTCATAGTGTGTGTATACGGTAAAAATGATATAGATTTCGGTACAAGATAAGCAGGAAAAGTATATTTTGTCACAGAAAATTCAAAAGCTATATTTTCACCTTGAAAATCAGATCCAAACTTTTGAAATAAGATCCAAATTTATACACTAAACAAAATAAGTTATCGTAAAGATATATTCCAAAGGAATCGATTGTTTACATGTATAGAATTTGTAACAAAACAAAATATATTCTTCTCGTGATTTATCACAAGATACGATAAAAGGTAGGTAAACGGTACGGTAGATATATAACGCAAAAACGACACCCTGAGGCAAGGTACAAGTACTTTGAAAATATTCAATGATAGGCCACGGCAAATTAAGAGAAAAGGTAAGGTATACGGTAGGCTATCTTTAAGATAAGAAAGGTAAGATAATCGGTAAATTCCTACTTAGGTAGATAAGGTATAACAAAGGTATTATAGTTTCGTTAGGGATACAGAAGAACATATATGCATACCTCTCTTTAGATCAGCAATGCTCGATCGCACAATAGTTTTTGTTTATTTTATTTTGTTTTTTTAGAAGTTTATTTAGTTTTAATTGTTTATGTTTTATTTATTTATATTTATATTTTATTGTTTGTATTTATTATTACTCCGAGTAAATAAACGAATGAAGCGACTTCGCCGTGAGTAACAATGAACCATTCTAAGGGATGTTGCCTAATTCGAAACCAAAATATTCGATTCGGATCTACGCTCGGAGAATATTGTTCACCATCACCAGTCCAAAACTTCAAACGAGTATTCACCAGAACAATGATCATTGATTTTTTTTTAATTGGTTTATTAATTTATTTGTTTTATTTAATTATTTAATGTTTAATGATATTGTACTATCGAAACATAAGGTCTCTATCAAGAAGAAGCACATTATCTGGAGTTATATTCTCCTAACTTTAAAAGTAATAAGGTACGACATACAAAGGTAAAGAGGAACGAACGGTAAAAGAAAAGGTTATTCGTCATCACTAGAATCATCATCAGATATTGCGATAGGGAGTCTATTACGTAAGATACGTTGGTCGATTTCGTCATCGTCAACATTGTTAGGTAAATTATCATCAAAATCAGTAAAATCTCGTTTCAAATAAGATACATGAAAATTTCCAAGATCGTTACCATCCATGTCTTTTAAATTATAGACAAGGTTAGATAAAACTTTATTAACGATACACGGTATGTATTTAGGGGCAAATTTAGAAGCAAAGTCATTACATTTTTTTGATAACACAAAATTCCTTTTCCAGAGTCTATCACCTACATGATATTCAACAGAACGTTTTCTCAAATTGTAATATTTTGCATTTCTGTCATATCCATCCTTCAACTTTTTTCTTATATCGACAAATAATTTAGGTAAGGTTTCGATATCTTCTACTCTGTGAGTAGTATCGTTAACGGTAAAGGTATTTTCGGAATTTGGGTCAATTTTACCATATTGATCACCTGACACAGGTATTATTCGACCAAAATTTAAAAAAGCTGGAGTGTGTTTTGTTACGTCATGTTGTGCAGTTCTAATGGCTTGAGCAACTTGGTGAATGTATTGATCCCAATTTTTATGATTATCATGAATATAACAACGGAGAGCGGTAACTATAGTAAGATTAATACCTATTTAGAGGTACCAGCCGTTTTAGTAACTTAACGTATGCGGCTTCTTGAACCATCTGAACCCGCATGAAAAAAATTAGGTTATGACCTTTGTCACGTCAAATGCTTGACATATTTCTTATTGCATTGGCGTAGTGACTTGAAATTTCATATTATCAGTGGCGGTTTGTAAAAATACAAATTAATTTCATGAAATTCATAAAATTCTAAAGATGTTGACATAATAAAAGAATATAAAAGAAGCGCACTAATTTTAAAAACATTGTTTTATTAACTAGATACATAGTTTTCTTAAAAAAATATGGCAATTCAGAGTTCGATTAAGTACAAATTCTAGATTTTAAGAAAATGACAACGTGATCTTCAAGGCAAAGTTTAATTAGTTTCTAAATCAGAATAACTTTCGGAAAGTGATAGTTCATCATCGGATTCATTGGATACAGAGATCACCATAGGTTCGATGTTTAGTAGGTCCAGTTTGTTTTCTACTTCCCATGCTTCAGAAATAATTTTCTCTGTACGATTTATGTAATTCTGCCAGTGTTGCTCCGGTACATTTTTTACAACGTCATTCCATACTTTTAAGACTTCAGTAGGTGACCTTGCAGTTTTCGTAATAGCTTGGTCATAATGCCTTTTAGTTTCTGACCATACCATTTCGATGGCATTAAAATGGCAATGATAGGGTGGTAGCCTGAGAACACAATGATCATGCTCGGCAGCGTATTTGTCTAAATGATATTTTTTTCCTGGCAAAACTTGCTTTTCAATTATATTCCAAACAGCATCCTTTAAAATGTGATCTGGAAAAGGAATATTCTTTATTTTGAGCCATTCTAACATGCGTCTTTTACTCCAACTTTTTCTTGGGATTTCTTCATCCAGGCGACTGTGATACGTTGCGTTATCCATTATAATTAACGATGGTTCTTCCAAGTTTACAATTAGTTGCTGTTTAAACCAATTTTCAAAATTTTCGGTGTTCATGTTATCATGGTAATCGCCTGTTTTTTTATTGCATTTAAAAATAAGCGATGCATTTGCCACAAAACCTTTTTTATTACCGGCATGAACAATTACATATCGTGTCCCACTTCCAGTTATTTTTAAATCACTGTGTTTAGTACCATCTTGCCACATTCTTCTATCCCCGCTTTTACTAAAAACCCATGTCTCATCCAGAAAAACAGGTGTAAAGAGCTTTTCGCTTTTAGCAGCATGATATTTGTTCAAAAATAATATTCTTTTTAATCTGACTGCAGGCATTTCCAATAAATGTTTTCTTCCATCCTGTTTTTTGAAATGAAAACCCATTTTTTTAATTCCCAAATATAACGAACCTTTGGAAATCTTAGTTTCTGGAGACTCTTCGATAAATTGCCGTAAAATAGTTTCTACTGTGATTTTATCCTTTCGCGCATACATTTTATAAATTACTTCCCTCAAACAATGCAGGGTATTTTTTGTAATTCGGGTTTTGCTCCGGGAAACGCTTGCAGACATGTTTCTTCTAAATTCGATATCTGTAGCTCTGTTTGG
The DNA here is from genome assembly GCA_947563755.1 of Lochmaea crataegi. Lineage (NCBI taxonomy): Eukaryota > Metazoa > Arthropoda > Insecta > Coleoptera > Chrysomelidae > Lochmaea > Lochmaea crataegi. The sequence goes on from OX387437.1 coordinate 16,036,575, forward strand.
TTTTTCAAGATTATATAATGTGCTTTCTGGAACTTTTAGTGCTTCGGACGCTTTTTGAATTGCCTTAAATCGAGATCCTAGATCGTTTTGAAAATAGTTTACTACATTAAGCATATTAAGTTTTTTGGATTCATCAGAATATCGCATTTTTATATCTTATTTTGCGTTATGACATTAACATGAAATCAAAATTTGACGTAACTTCAAAAACGTGACATCTAATAAATTAGTTACGACGTTCATTTTTGTTGGTATTTTTTGTTTCAACCGATTTATTAATAATAAATAAGGATGGTCTTATTCTAAATGGGTATAAAATTTACTATATAACTTTGTTTGTACGTTCGGTATGATTTACCAGAGGATGGTACGAAGGGTTATAGAACGTTTTCTGAACCTTGTATTTTTTCATGAGATTTTTAAACTCATTACTGATAAACTGGACACCATTATCAACACTCATGACCATAGGTACACCAAAAATTAAAAATACTTGATTTTCGATAAATTTAACGATACTAGAGGAAGTAGCTTGAGACATGGGATGTACGAGACAAAATTTCGTAAACCAATCAGTGACAACTAAAGCATATTTGTTACCTAACTTTGACCTTGGATAGGGTCCAATGATGTCGGCAGATATCCACTGAAAGGGGAAATCGATATTTTTATATTGTCCCATAAGACCAGCTTTCGGTAAGTTACTACTTTTGCATGAAGCACAGATACTACATCTTTTGACATAACGGCAAACATCTTGTCGTAATCTAGGCCAATAATATAATTCAGAGATACGATAAAAGGTTTTGGAAACACCTAAGTGACCACTAGTAGGTTCATCATGACATTATTTCAAAATCGTTAAGCGATTTGCAGAAGGTACGACAATTTTCCAATTGCTAGTATTACTTTCAATAGGAATTTGAGAGAAGACATGTTTGTAAAGGACATTATTTTCAACCTTGAATGTAGGGAATTTATCGGGATTTTGTTGTACTTTTTCAAGCATCGAACGGTACCATTTGTCGGGTTTAAAAGAAGAGATATCGATAATCGAAACATCAGATGCTACACGAGAAAGGGCATCACTTACTACCATAGTTGAACCTTTTCTGTGTTTTATCGTGAAGTCAAATTGAGATAAACGTAAAGCTAAACGAGCTAAACGACCACTGGGATTGGATAATTTATATAGATATTGTAGGGACGAATGATCTGTTTCCAGAGTGAAAGTAGTGCCTTCGACATATCCTCTAAATTTTTCGACTCCGAAAATGACACCTAAGAGTTCTTTCTCTGTAGTTGACATTTTTCTTTCGGCTGTAGTGAGACAACGACTAGCATAAGCTATCGGATGATCTATACCATCGTGTTCTTGATACAAAATCGCACCAAGTCCAGTATCACTAGCATCCGTTTGGATGATGAAACATCGAGAATAGTCGGGACTAGCTAAAACGGTACTTGAAGTTAAAAGGGATTTTATTTCAGAAAATGCTTTGTCAGCTTCGGGAGTCCAAACGATAGGTTGACCTTTCTTTTTACCTTTAAGAAGATCTGTGACAGGGGAACAAACAGAAGAGAAATTTTTAAGAAATCTGCGATACCAACCAATCAGTCCGACAAGTCGTTTGATTTCTGTAGTGGTTTTAGGGACGGGATAATTTAAGATAGACTCAACCTTGCTGGGGTCTGTGCGAAGGCCGTCTTGATCGATAATGGAACCAAGGTATTTTAGGGATTCTCTACAGAAATTACATTTTTCCATATTTACAGTTAAACCAGCTTCTTTTAATTTGAGGTATAATTTTTCAAGAATTTCAATATGGGTTTCGAAAGTTGGGGTTGCGACAATTATGTCATCAACGTAACAAAAACAATAAGGGAGTAAGGTAGGGTCTATGATGTGATCCATCAAACTGGCTAAAGTTCTGGGAGCATTTTTGAGTCCAAAAGGCATACGAGTATACTCAAAGCTACCAAGACCAAAAACCGAAAAAGCAGTTTTGGGTTTTGACGACTCCGTCAAGGGAACTTGAAGAAAAGCTTTTCGTAAATCAATAGAGGTAAGATATTTTGCATCCCTCAATTTATTTAGAATTGAGTCAACTAAATGCATAGGGTAGGTATCAGACACGGTAACGGAATTTAGTTTTCGACCATCGAAAACAGCTCGATATTCACCTTTTTCTTTTTTCGGGACCAACCACATAGGTGAACAATAGGGAGAGTTAGAAGGCTGAATTACCTTTGAACGAAGAAGTTCATCTACCTCTTTTTTAAGGTGTGCCAGCATAGTGGGACTTAAAGGATATTGTCGTTGACAAATGGGTTTTGAATCCCCGGTAACGATATCATGTTTAATTAAATGAGTGAGACCAAGAGAATCTTTGGGACCAATTTTAAAGAAAAGTTGAACGGTATTCTCAAGTTGAGACTTTTGTTCAGAAGATAATGTCGATAAAGGTTGAATTGTGTTAATGACACAAAGGGAAGATAACATCGAATAAGATAATGTTTGAAAATTTACGTCAATTTTAAAAAGTTTTAGAAAATCCATACCGATAATCAAGGAATGCGATATTGAAGGTATTACTAAAATTTTTAATTTTTTTGTCAAGTTATTTAAAGTTATCGGGACATAGATATAACCTAAGCTAGATTGTAAGGTACCATCTGCAGTAGTGACAAAATATTTATTTTTAATTTACTTAAAAATTGCAAACCTGCACTGCCAAGAACACACGCGTTACTGCCTGTATCAACCATAGCTAAAATTTCTACATCATAAATTTTTATGTTTAGGTAAAGTCTATTATCATTATATTTTTTCACAAAGATTGGACAAACATTTAATAAAGGTAATCTTGTTTTATCCACAGAATGCAACGAGGAACCTTTTTGAGCTAAAATCGATAAATTATCTGAGGGAGACATTGAATTTGAAAGTAAAATTTTAGAAACGTTACTGACTCGAGATTTTTCTGAAATTAATTTTAAGAAATTTTTAACAAAGATTAGATAATTTTGCCTTTCCGCAGAAGAAGTCGAGAAAGTTACTGTCTGTCTTTTTTCTTTTTGGAGACAATTTCGGTATTTTGTTCTGGCTGTAATTGCGGTACATTGTCGTGACTGGATACTGTAGCCAGGTTTCGTGAACCAGTCGCATTCGCGTTTTTTTGACAAACATTGACGACATTTAGATTTGATGATACCTTTTTGACCACACCCGTAACAAAAAATACTTTTAGCGGCACGACATGAGGTATAAGAATGACCTTGGAATCCACAATTCCAACAAGATATTGACAATACTATAAAAACATTATTTTGTGGCTTACTCTCGGTAAAAGATAAATTAGAAAATTTCTTAACGATATTAGAGTTATTTTGTTTCCTAAAATATTGAGTATTGTCAAAGTTACGATATTTTCTATTGCTGCTAAAATCATTATCATTATAACGGTTTACCCAAGTTTGAGAAACCTCTATTTGTTTACAGAGTTTTGCTAATTCTTCCACCGTTGTAGGTGACTGAAGCGATAATTGAGCTAAGAAAAATGGAGATAAGTTACGTCTGATTCTATTTACTTTCGTTAATTCATCCGGTATTTTATCAAGTCTACTGAATAAACTTTCCATAGTAGCTATAAATATCGTTGCCTTTTCATTTGATTTCTGGATTCTATTATTAATTTCCGATTCTAAATATAATTCGTAATTGTAAGGTAAAAAATCTTCTTTTAATTTAATAACAAGTTGTGACCATGAATTTACTTTATCTTTTTGTGCCATGAACCACGTTAAGGCAGAATCTCTAAAAAGTTCGAAACTTTTAACAAACAATTCTTGTTCCGTTGATCCACGAGAAATTCTTAGCATTTCGACTTTTTCAAGAAATTCGTGAAGCGAATTTTGACCATCAAAAAATATGTTCCATTTATGAACATCGGTATTTTTAAAACTCGGAAGTGCAATTGCATTGCCAGCTACATTATTCGATAAAACATTATGTAAGACATTTGTTACATTACTAGATAAACCAGAAGATTTTTCATCTAAACCTGCTTCTAACAATAAAAGTTCAGTTTTTAATTTCCTTTGAATTTTAATATCATCGTCAGTTTCTGTGTTTAAATTTGAAATTCTTTTAGTTAAATGAATGAGTCGGGAAGTTAGTCTATTCAAAAGTTTGTCTTCAATTTTTTCCGGTAGAGATTCAATTTGCATTTTAATATCAGACAATGAAGTTTTTACTCCTTCTAAATCATCATCAAATTTTATTGTATTAACTAGTTCTGAAAAACTCCGCTCACCGCGTTCCTGTGAGAATAAACCCACAAGTATACGTCTACGGTCTTCCACTAATTCAGGTACATCGGTATCTCGAATTGTTATTTCATAAGCCAATTCATGTGAACGTAAGTGATAAATGTTAACATTAGCCATTATTAAATTCAAAAATTTCAAAAATACAAGTCAAATCGCAAAAAAATTTTTAAAAAATTCAACAATTAAATTTCTCAGTGTAGGAACGACAAATTTTTTCACAGTGTATGTAAAATTTACAAAATGTTAAACTTTGATCAAACTAATTTTCGATAAAATAAGTAAAGATAAATCAATTATTTTCGAAAACCAACTAATATTTTTTCTAACAGTGTAGGTATCGTAAATCAAAAGCACAAAATTTTCATAACCTCGATATTTATCCGATATATAGAAACATAAATCAAAATTCAAAAATATAGCGGCCGAAAGCGAAATAATTATTGAACGTACCCTATATATAGACATTCCAAAAGATAGATACCTTAAGTCACAAATTTATAACACAAATAATTGCTGAAAGAGAAAGAAATATGCAAAAAATACGAAGTAAATAATTGAGATAATAGTCCAAACAAATCTTTAATATCCGAAGTATCCAACAATCACGTTTTGGGCGCCATTTTGTAACTAACCAGGTAAGCTCTAGGTAGATATGGCGATAAAAAAAGATAATTCTAAAGTTACTTACGGTATGCCTTCGACTAAGCTCTAGGTAAAACAATGGGTCGTGAATTTTCGCCTAAATGTTGTATAACACTTAGATAATAAAAATTTGTCTGGCATATAAATTGTTTGAGCGCTACGTCATTTGTAATATGAAATAATATAATATACCCTGATCAAATGACGGAAAACAGAGTATATGGTTTTTATAGGTACTTAGATGATCATTAAATAAAAAAAACGGGAAAGTAACTTAACAAACTAATGGAAAATATCCTACTTAAAGTCGACTTGGTCCCTACTATTTTACAAATAAGGCCCTTGGCCGTCGTACATTAAATATACAAATTAAATTAGGTTCCTAGGGAAATTAGTTCAATGCTAAAGGTTCTACCATGGTATGATTAATCAAATATTAGAAATATATATCGGCTTATGCAGCTATAAATGGTTTTCGTATTCTCCAATGGAGAAGAAAAACGAATTTTATGTCAATAAAGTACTGGACATAATATGATCCATACCAAGTATAACGTAGTGTCGGAAGTAGATAATCGAACTGAATTGATTTTCAAATCAAGTTGCTAGTTGAATCAGATTGATTGTAGAATGTAAACCCGAATCAGGTTGATTGTAGAATGTAGAAGGTAAAATGTAGAACGTAGAATGTAGAATGTAGAATGTAGAATGTAGAATGTAGAATGTAGAATGTAGAATGTAGAATGTAGAATGTAGAATGTAGAATGTAGAATGTAGAATGTAGAATGTAGAATGTAGAATGTAGAATGTAGAATGTAGAATGTAGAATGTAGAATGTAGAATGTAGAATGTAGAATGTAGAATGTAGAATGTAGAATGTAGAATGTAGAATGTAGAATGTAGAATGTAGAATGTAGAATGTAGAATGTAGAATGTAGAATGTAGAATGTAGAATGTAGAATGTAGAATGTAGAATGTAGAATGTAGAATGTAGAATGTAGAATGTAGAATGTAGAATGTAGAATGTAGAATGTAGAATGTAGAATGTAGAATGTAGAATGTAGAATGTAGAATGTAGAATGTAGAATGTAGAATGTAGAATGTAGAATGTAGAATGTAGAATGTAGAATGTAGAATGTAGAATGTAGAATGTAGAATGTAGAATGTAGAATGTAGAATGTAGAATGTAGAATGTAGAATGTAGAATGTAGAATGTAGAATGTAGAATGTAGAATGTAGAATGTAGAATGTAGAATGTAGAATGTAGAATGTAGAATGTAGAATGTAGAATGTAGAATGTAGAATGTAGAATGTAGAATGTAGAATGTAGAATGTAGAATGTAGAATGTAGAATGTAGAATGTAGAATGTAGAATGTAGAATGTAGAATGTAGAATGTAGAATGTAGAATGTAGAATGTAGAATGTAGAATGTAGAATGTAGAATGTAGAATGTAGAATGTAGAATGTAGAATGTAGAATGTAGAATGTAGAATGTAGAATGTAGAATGTAGAATGTAGAATGTAGAATGTAGAATGTAGAATGTAGAATGTAGAATGTAGAATGTAGAATGTAGAATGTAGAATGTAGAATGTAGAATGTAGAATGTAGAATGTAGAATGTAGAATGTAGAATGTAGAATGTAGAATGTAGAATGTAGAATGTAGAATGTAGAATGTAGAATGTAGAATGTAGAATGTAGAATGTAGAATGTAGAATGTAGAATGTAGAATGTAGAATGTAGAATGTAGAATGTAGAATGTAGAATGTAGAATGTAGAATGTAGAATGTAGAATGTAGAATGTAGAATGTAGAATGTAGAATGTAGAATGTAGAATGTAGAATGTAGAATGTAGAATGTAGAATGTAGAATGTAGAATGTAGAATGTAGAATGTAGAATGTAGAATGTAGAATGTAGAATGTAGAATGTAGAATGTAGAATGTAGAATGTAGAATGTAGAATGTAGAATGTAGAATGTAGAATGTAGAATGTAGAATGTAGAATGTAGAATGTAGAATGTAGAATGTAGAATGTAGAATGTAGAATGTAGAATGTAGAATGTAGAATGTAGAATGTAGAATGTAGAATGTAGAATGTAGAATGTAGAATGTAGAATGTAGAATGTAGAATGTAGAATGTAGAATGTAGAATGTAGAATGTAGAATGTAGAATGTAGAATGTAGAATGTAGAATGTAGAATGTAGAATGTAGAATGTAGAATGTAGAATGTAGAATGTAGAATGTAGAATGTAGAATGTAGAATGTAGAATGTAGAATGTAGAATGTAGAATGTAGAATGTAGAATGTAGAATGTAGAATGTAGAATGTAGAATGTAGAATGTAGAATGTAGAATGTAGAATGTAGAATGTAGAATGTAGAATGTAGAATGTAGAATGTAGAATGTAGAATGTAGAATGTAGAATGTAGAATGTAGAATGTAGAATGTAGAATGTAGAATGTAGAATGTAGAATGTAGAATGTAGAATGTAGAATGTAGAATGTAGAATGTAGAATGTAGAATGTAGAATGTAGAATGTAGAATGTAGAATGTAGAATGTAGAATGTAGAATGTAGAATGTAGAATGTAGAATGTAGAATGTAGAATGTAGAATGTAGAATGTAGAATGTAGAATGTAGAATGTAGAATGTAGAATGTAGAATGTAGAATGTAGAATGTAGAATGTAGAATGTAGAATGTAGAATGTAGAATGTAGAATGTAGAATGTAGAATGTAGAATGTAGAATGTAGAATGTAGAATGTAGAATGTAGAATGTAGAATGTAGAATGTAGAATGTAGAATGTAGAATGTAGAATGTAGAATGTAGAATGTAGAATGTAGAATGTAGAATGTAGAATGTAGAATGTAGAATGTAGAATGTAGAATGTAGAATGTAGAATGTAGAATGTAGAATGTAGAATGTAGAATGTAGAATGTAGAATGTAGAATGTAGAATGTAGAATGTAGAATGTAGAATGTAGAATGTAGAATGTAGAATGTAGAATGTAGAATGTAGAATGTAGAATGTAGAATGTAGAATGTAGAATGTAGAATGTAGAATGTAGAATGTAGAATGTAGAATGTAGAATGTAGAATGTAGAATGTAGAATGTAGAATGTAGAATGTAGAATGTAGAATGTAGAATGTAGAATGTAGAATGTAGAATGTAGAATGTAGAATGTAGAATGTAGAATGTAGAATGTAGAATGTAGAATGTAGAATGTAGAATGTAGAATGTAGAATGTAGAATGTAGAATGTAGAATGTAGAATGTAGAATGTAGAATGTAGAATGTAGAATGTAGAATGTAGAATGTAGAATGTAGAATGTAGAATGTAGAATGTAGAATGTAGAATGTAGAATGTAGAATGTAGAATGTAGAATGTAGAATGTAGAATGTAGAATGTAGAATGTAGAATGTAGAATGTAGAATGTAGAATGTAGAATGTTGAATGGAGAGTTGTTGCAATCTAAAAAGACACAGGAATTTTTAGAAGCTTCTACAAGCAACAAGTGCTGTCGGCGAAAGCAATTAATTTAGAATGACAGAGTCATGCCACAACATTTCAAAGATATATACACGACAATCATTAGTAATGTATAAAAAGGTATTGACTTACTTAGAATTTCCTTCGACACAACTCACATTATAATTGTCTTTCTTTTTAGACAATCAAGAGAACGCCGGTCAGGCTTGTCTCCAAGATGGTATCTCATTACCAACAAACTTTTCTGCGCACATCATTTCTGACAATTTTCGGATGTTTTAAATCTTTAACAGTGCCCTCTCAGAAAAGATATGATAACATAAGTAAGGAATCTAACGTGTGTCGACATTATAGCTAAATGCGTTCCTAGGTCTCACCGTTAGATGGCTCGAGAGGTACTAGAATAGGTAATATATAAGCAACACGAATTATTTTGAGCAGAGAAACATGATCTCCTGTTACAACACGCGATCGATTTTTTCATCATTACGCCAGTAATCTTGAACAACAGTTTGACTTACTGGATGATATTGATCTAGATATTGTTCAACAGCCTCTGGAGCTAAATGTGTTTGAGAAGTGGACGGAAGTTCTTCATCAATTTCACTAAATTGTTCGGTGGTATTGTTGTTGTTCGTTGCACCTACATCTGGGAGATGAGGCTTTTGGTGGTTTAAAATACATAATGGCTGACGATGACCTTCCAGCAACGCCTTCTGCTTTCGGTTCCTCTTTTTTAACGAAATAATTTGGTTATTTTGAGGTTTGTGCAATTTCTTGTAGAGGTTCAGATATTGGTTTGAAAAGTTTCTTAATAGATTCATCATGTTCACTCTTGTCCAATTTCAACGCAAGATACTTTTTACGTATAGATCGAGCAAGTTCTGCGACCTTTCTCTTATGAGTGGCAACAGCAGCTTGGTTCTTTGACAACATGACACTGAATGACGATGTACGAGGAAATTCTACAATTTAATTTATTTATCAAAGCCTACTCTGTATCGTCCTTGATTAGGAGGAAAGTCTTTAACAACAACTGACGTACCGTAGTTGTCAGTCCAACATTCTGAACACATTTTCTTGAATTCTTCAAAGGTAACATCTGGAGAAACATGCTCATCAAATATATGCTTGAGGTTAATTTCATCCTTTTTAAATAGAACTATAATGTTGCAGTTGTCTCGTATCAGCTGTTTTGGAATTTTAGAGTAGGTTTGACAGAGATATGCGGCATCGATGACTTTATGAAGACACATTGAGTAATATTCGCGAATTTTCTGTTGTCCATCACAAGCAACGTCATCGAATATAAATATCGAGTTATTTTTAGCTTTACTGTGACTTGTAATCTCTTCATTGTCTTTGAACGGAAAATAGCCGATACCTTTAGCACTAAAAATTACCTCTTGGAGTATTTTATACTTTGGTTGGTACAGAGACTTTGAATAAACGTAGACATTTTTAAATTCAGCGCCATTTAGATCGAAAAGCAACGACAACATAACGTTCGTTTTTCCGCAGCCACTAGGTCTGCCAATGATTGCACGAAAAGAATTTGGTAATAGTTTACCATGTTTACTGTGTTGAGCTTCCATTGTAGTAAAGACCAAGTTGACAATAGGCAGCGTGTGCTCTTGTTGAACGACCTTCATCGTTTGACGTTAAAATAAGAAATAAGAGAATATAAATGTAGAAGGCTTTATGTATAATCATCAGTCTTCATGTTGGTATATCAAGGTGAAGGTGTTTAGAATTCCCTCATCAATAAGCTTAGGTTGAGTTACACATTCCTGGCTATCAGTATTGTGGTCGTAAGTATTTATGATAGTGGGTATTTCTTTTTTTCCACAACTTGTCTTCTTTTTTCAGCTGGTACAAAACTACAAAAGCGACTTGCACGTGGCGATCCAGGTATTAATCCCTTGGACGCTGCTTGCAAACAACACGACATTGCTTATTCGCAAAACAAATCTCTCGAAGAACGACGTAAAGCCGATGAGATCCTTGAAAACGCCACTTGGGAACGAGTGAAGTCCACAGACGCAACTGTTGGTGAAAAAGCCGCCTTGGTTTGTTACCACCGCCATGAAGGGTAAACGAAAACTTGGAATGGGTGTGAAAAAGCCTGTTTCTTTTTCACGTGGCATCCTTCAGAAAATTGCAAAGTCTTATACACCGGCAACATCTTTCACAAAGTCTGCTTCTAATGCTTTGAAAGCAGCAAGACTTGCTGTGAAAAAAGTCAGTGGCTTTCGTCGGGTTAAAGTACCACGAATAATTCCTATTGCGAAATCTGGTGGAATTCTACCTCTAATGCCAATTTTTGCTGCGCTTGGAGCACTCGGTAGTCTTGCAGGCGGAGCTAGTGCAATTGCAAAAACAGTTATTGATGCTAAGAACGCTCAAAAGAAGCTCGATGAAGATCAACGTCATAACAAAACAATGGAAGTTGTTGGTAAAGGACTATACTTGAGAAAAAATGCTGGAGGTGGCTTCGGTCTATTTCTGAAAAAAACAAAAAACTAATAAAGCTACCCAATAGACCATTATACGATTTCGAACTAACACATTACGCTAAACAACTTAAAATACCGTATTTTCGAGTGATTTTTATGAAAGACACATTACCGACCGACCCTCGTAAACCTGAACGTGGTATTGTAAATTTAGATACGTCGAAAAATGCTGGGACTCATTGGGTGGTATATAAGAAGATAAACGATGTCGTAGACTACTTTGATTCATTTGGTAATTTGAAGCCTCCGAAAGAACTTGTGCAATATTTTGGAAAAAACGTTAAAATCTCATACAACAACGATCCATATCAAACGTACAATCAGGTTAATTGTGGACAATTGTGTTTAAAGTTTTTACTATGGAACGACAGGAACTAGAAACCGTAATTAAATCTTTTATGTGGAATTCTGAGGATCTACATCAGTGGTATACACTTCCGAAAGAATATCGATGTAAATTGATGCATCTCCTACCCTGCTACAGAGATCCTACTCGACATAAATGGTCAGACGTATGTGGAGTGTACATGGTTGCTTATTGTGTATTTTGCAATAAAAAACAATGAACGATTGTTTTTTCTTACGTGTGTTATTTAAGTACTTACCCGACTGAAATGTTATCAGTCGCCATGTCACAGTTGTTGAGAGTAATCAGTACTACTCAAGTTGTTTCTTTTCGACCGTCTACGTCAATAGTGTTGGATCCGGGAAAAGATTACGAATTGGCACTTAGATCTTTTCATTATACAATTCCATACCGAACATTGAACAGGGCGATAAATTTCATTATATCGATAAAAATGGCAAATTGAATGTTGTTGAGTTTCCTACAGGATGTTATGAAATTACCGATATATAAACATTTATACGAATGAAAATGGGACTTGAAAATTTAACTAACCCAGAACAATATTTGACTTTGAAACCTAACAACAATACGCTGCAATGTGAAATCTTCAGCATATATTATGAATTAACGTTTAAAGAGCCGAATAATATTGGACGTATATTGGGATTCTCAGAAAAAATTCTCAATCCTGGCCAAACGCATTCTTCAGATTTGCCCGTCAATATTATAAAAGTATCGACTATACACTTTGATGCTAACATTACGTCGGGAGCCTTGACAGCCGGAGACAGACCTGCACACACGATTTACGAGTCTGCTATAGGAGTCGATCGATACGCTATCGACGAAACTCCTTCAAATTTACTATATTTACCTGTTGTACCGCAGCGAGAAATAACCAACATCACAGTGTTGGCTTTAGATCAAGACGGACATCCCGTGAACCTTCGAGGTGAAAATAGCACTCTAGTGTTGGAGTTGAGAGCAAGGAGCAGATGGGATTAGTTATAAGAAGAGATATTGGTGCTTCAAAATCTTCAGTGTTGTCGCAAACGTTAAGCGTCGACTTCTAACTGCAGCAAATATATTGTTTCTCCGTTCACTTGGTTACCGCCATGTCGACGACCATCATGTACAAAAAACGAAAAGCTGAAGAAGCTCATACTTCTCCAATGTTTGATCTGTATCGCTCTCCAACGTTCGACGAGTCTATTCGCAAGGCTGAGTATAGTCAACCAAGTTGACTCGTTCTTTGCTATGAACGCTTCAAGGTTGGCTATCAAAGGAAAATTAGAAGTTTCCGGTGGAGGCGATGTATCTCTAGCAACGAACTTTGGCGCCTTTCTTTTCGATTCATGCACGCACAGTGAGAGGGCTAGAGAAGTTGAAACGGTACGTGATCCTGGAATTGTAAGTACCATTCGCGCTTACACCTGCTACAGCAAAGATTATGCAAATCACATGGCTATAGCTGGATGGAACTATCCTTCAGCACCTATTCTCGCTTCACATGACAAGTCTTTCAGCTTGCTGATGCCGCTAAAACATGTTTTCAACATTTTCAACGATTATCCTATGATTACGTGCGGCAGACAAACTCTCAGATTTGTAAGAGCTAGAAACGACAATGATTGCATTATTATCAAGGAAAAAATTGTAAGCGGCACTTTAACTAATACAACAACGAAAATTACTATTGAAAGCATTGAATTGAAAATCAAACATATTTATCCGAATGATGATGTAAAAGAACAACTTTTGAAGGCTATTCAGACCGATAAGCCGATACTAATTCCGTTTCGAAAATGGGAACTCAATTACTGCAATTACTACGGGTGCGAGAAGAGAAATTTGTGCAATTAAAACTAGCACCGCAAGAACTCGTTTTATTATCGTATGTTTCCAGACTGCTAAACGTGACGTTGTTGGATCTGACTATGTTTGATCACCTGCATAATACGGCTAGCATCATTGAATGGTGAATACTACCCTAACGAACGTATGCGGTTGGACTTTGCAAACGGTCACTTTACTGAAGCTCACTGTATCTATAGCGATTTTCAAGGTAGCTATACAAATTCCACTCTGAAGAGATGTCTTTTGGACTATGTTGCATTTAAAACTCGTACTTTGTTCGTTATTGATTATTCCAAGCAAGAAGAAACCATGAAATCGTCTACTGTTGATGTGAGATTGGATATCCAAGCCGATACTGGATTCCCCACCAATACTAAAGCTTATTGCATCATTATTCACGATTGTTTAATGGAATACTTCCCCCTCGCCGAAGTTATTAAGAACATCTCGTGAGCAATCTCTTCAGTTTCAGATCAGACATCTTCAGAATCGCACTCGTGGACATTCAAGGTTTCGTCTTTGACGGTTTGTTCACACCTAAAGAACTAGGCATCGAAATTTGTTTCAAAACCAGCCATTACATCTTTACGTCTCCGCAACCTTTTGCTTCATTGAGTAATACAGATAAGAAAACTGCAGCATATTTGGAGAAGTATGTGCATGGCATTAAATACTCTTCTGGTGACGTGGAATATTCCAAGTTGAATGAAATAATCGAAAATAAATTGTTGCTTGCCGCCGACTACATTTACGTTCGAGGAGAACAAAAAGCAGACTTTTTACTTAAGAAATGACAGATTTTCGGCATTTTCCCCATCATTATTAACGTTTGCAAGTATGATGGTACACCCTGTGCAACGGAGAAGTTTGGAGCTGATCCCAACCCATGCCACACCACTGGACACTTTTCCTGCACCCAAAAAAATGTTGACCGTCTACGCCTATGGTTTATTAATACTGTATTACCTATGTAGATTGAATAAAAACTTATTTTAAGGTAATTGGTAGTTTTTATTAAAACACCTCGTATATTCCTCAACTCTTATATAACATGTTGACTCAAATTTTCGTTTTACAGTTTTTAAAATAAGTTTTAAAATTTAAACAAAGACAGATATTACACATTGTAACGTTAATTTCGTTCACTTTACTTTCCTCTATTTAATTAATTCGAAGTATCGTATGGGCGACGAATAGCCAGTCCTTTCTCATTCCTAGCGCGGAGAAATGTTCGAATTAAATAAAACTATCATCTAGAAAAGTCCAAATTTTAAGTGGTTTTGTGAGTCGAGCCGATACCGTCTGTGGGGAAATATAGCCACTCTGGTTTTCAGTAATTATCGATTTGTAATTTTTACTAAAACTGAATTAAGAATACACTATCGAAGTATTGGTTCTTTTTGTTGTCAAGACTTGCGGACTAAATAGCAAGCTAGGTCGTAGAATTTGATTTAATTCAGAGATCAATGAGAGTAGATGAGCAATGTTCTTTCTGGGTTATTTATATACTTTGGTAGGACCACCCTGTAGAAATGCATAGATATAATGGAAAGCGTTGTGTGTGTATATAAAGTATAGGAAACAAGCCCGCCCAAGGCTAGTATGCATTAATTATATTCGAATGAATATATTTTCAATGGGATAGTCTATGATGCATGTATAATACTTTGCTATGACCATCCTGTTATTAAAAATCCGCCAGATGCAATTAATGCAGTCGAAGCGAAAGTCTTACGCAATAGTGCAAATTATGTAAGTATGTAATTATTATTGAGGTCTTAAAATTTGATATAGAAGTGTTTGCAGGTGTAATTGATGCCGATTATAGAGGTACAATTAAAATATTATTGTATAATTCATCGACAACTATAGTTAAATTTGGGAGAGGAGACAAAGTCGTTCAACTAATTTGTGAAAAATGTTTTATTCCGATTATTGAAGAGGTGGATAATATAAGTTTTACAGAGAGAGGTGAAAATGGTTTTGGATCTTCATCTTGAATTCATATAATTAATATTATATTGGTTGTAGTTATATAGTAATTTACGTTATCTCTAGGTGTATGTAAGTAGTGAAGGCAATGAATAATCTATTTGATTCACCTAAATGTAGAATTTTTGAAACAATAGTTTGTTTAGTTTGTAGAAAAGTGTTACTAAAACGTTTCAAACTTGAAAAAACTAGGAATTGTAAACAAAAATTAATAATTCGTTTGTGTACGGCTGAATGTTATCAAACAAGACCACTGAGAAAATTTCCGGAATATATAGATAATAATTGGTTTCATGAATTAGACCCATTAGATGAAAGAGAGATATATTGCGGATATTTTTTACCTCCACGACGACGAGATCGGGTCTAATATTAGAAGAAAATAATTATAAGACCGTCAGTCTTACAACATCCTCAGAAGAAGAAGAAGAATAAGAAGAAGGTAACATAAATCTAAAAAGAATGACTTTCTTAAATTTAAACTTCATTATTTTGGTGGCCGTTTCAAATATTATGCTGTACACAAATGTACCAGAGAATGCAAAACATGTTGCAATATGTTTTGATATGAAAAATACAAGGGAAGTCTGTAATCGAACAACATGGAGTTTGTTAAGTATAACAAAAACAAATAATGGTCATCTCTCTGTATACCATATTGAAATTCCAGAAACGAATTTATCATATTTTAGTTACAAATTAAAAATAATATTTAATGACAATTCCGAAGGTGATCAAACCCAATGGCAGAATGTGATTATAGATGGTATTTCTATGGACAAGGCAAACATAAGCGAAAAAGTCGATAAATTGTACATTTTAACATATATAATATTAATTTTATTAATTATTATTGTTATATATAACTTACTTAAAATGGTTAAAGTATTCACACAATATAAGTTTTACTCAACGGTTTGTAGTAGATAAATAAATAAAACAAGTTAATTAAATAATATTCTTTTATTTTTCATCCATTATAAAATGTTCATATAAGGTAAAAACATTTGTTAACGCACAAATACATGGATTAATATTGTGATAAAAACATTTTGGTGTCAAGGCTGCTAATGGTGGATTTTCATCGAATTCATACACAGGTGTGGTGGAATATTTTTGTATGAAATTAGCCTTTTCCTTTCACGAAAACCATGTCTGCATTTTCGGTAATGTCTTTAAGGATATTTTTGAATTTGTGTAAATGTGTATAACCAGCATTCCAATCAATACCATGATGATTTTTCATTAACCAAGTTGCTTGTCTATGTAAGTCTGGAGGTAACATATGTAGAGGAAATGGTGATTTGAAAATATAGTGACTTACTTGATGTCCATCATAAGCTGCAAATTCTTTAACAATTATTATTTTCAATTTTAAAACCTTGAACATCTAAAACAACTTTCATATTTGTAACTGTTGCAATTTAGTCTTGACACATTTATATTGTTCATAATATTCAATGCCACGTTTGAGATGTGTTAATTTGAAAAGAAACCGACTAAGAGCAGTTTGATACTTGTGGCGGGTATTCATGTAGAATATATAGTGACACTACTTTTATATTACATGTCAATCATGCGCGTTATAAAATGTATTGCTTAACAATTTTAGTTAATGGATTATATGAAAATTGTTTTTCGTGTAAGATCAAACAATAAGCAGAAATATCACTCGTAATGGGAGCATTTAAATCAAATTCTATACGAAGAACTACGGATCCAGACTGTATTTGTTCCTTCTGCCTCGAGCAATCTATATGAATTAAGGGAGCTTTATCTCTGAATTCGTTAGGTGTAAAAACAGGTTCACTGATTGAACGGCTATAATAAGAAGTCTGGAAATCAGCAACCATTTTGTATAACGTAGCAAAACTATTGTTTGTAAAATCTAAAAGTGAATCATTGTATGGATACTTCTCGGAATTGAGAAATACCTTAATATTTTTTAAATTGAGAAGTTTAAATTGACTCATATTTTCTTTTATATTACCCCTAGCATTATTTTGAAATCCTATTATAATATGTCTAGGTGTCCCTACTTTTGTACTAGTTTTTACACTCCAAGTGTGGCGAGACGTTTTCTGTAAGCTGGGATACTCGATCAATTGCCAAGATCTGAATTTTATTGGTAATTCCTTGTTACTTTGTATAATTTTGTTCAGATGTAATTCATGTTTTATGCTCGGTTTCACATGAGGAATTCTCCAACTGATGTGAGTTAATTCAATTTTAGGTTTTTCCGTTTCGTCTGTATGTGTGACCGAGTCGTTATTGTTACTAGATCTCACAAATATTAGCTCTTGTTTCATGTTTAAAATTATTTTATTGAAATCTTCAAAGAATCCCAACCATAATTTCAAAGGTATACATACGTTAAAATTTCCATGTATGTCTGACAACTTGACGTCTTCCTTAGGAAACCATCCAGAATTATTTTAAAAAAATAGCTCCATTTGAATTATAGGATAAATAATTTTTCATTGTTGAAACAAGGCCAACATCTCTTACTGAATCAATTACAACTCCATTCAACTCATACCGAATTTCACGGAATAAAAAAGCTATTGCATTATTAATGAATTTTAATTTTGTAGGCACTGTGTTGGTTTCAGTTAAAATTTTCCCCGCAATCTCAAGATAACTGTCAGCCGGATATGTTATACAGTCTAAATCTTGCACTACTATACGAATCTCATCATTGTAATTTAACTTTCCGGTAATATATGGTTGGTATGTGTGATATTCATAATCCTCTACAGCCATGTCATTGAAGGGTTCATGAATAACTTGTAATATATCCATTATATTAATAACTTAAAACCGAGGGATTTTAAAAAACGTTTATTTTTTGGCGTTATGACGGCTATCCTCTCACACAAACTAATTGTATCCGGTTTGCTCATCAATCTTTTATAGTTTTTTGCAGCATATGGATGAAGGGAAAATTTTAAGACCATTTTTGTTGTCGAATATGTAAAGTAACAGTGATCTCCTCGTCTTGAAAATTTATAACGTTACCACGCTGATCAATCATTTTCACTGTTATGTTGTTAATTGTTTTGACACTTACAGGATAATACAGGATATTTTGAGGAGATTCAACTATTTTATAGCCACTAGGAACAGTAGGAAAAAATTGATGGATTATGTGGACAGGATGTCCATTGACATTGTAACATGTCTATCGACCTCTTTCGATTTTACAGAATAAATCCTTTTAATTAGCGCTCGTCGTCACTAGCCACATCCAATTATAGTTCTGTGATCCTAAACTCTTCAACATACACAGACACACACAGACAATTGACGTCTACCAACGGACGCTTCCATTTTTTCCAACACCACGAGAGACACCCCTTCCCTTTCTGTTATCGACCGCCTAAGGGGACAGATCATTTTTCGCTATCTTTCATATCTTAAGTACCTATCTTATGAATTTTGGTGTGGTAAGCTCAGCCCCTAGGCTAGAATATAACGCCGAGGATATAAACCCAAGAATATAACCCTAGGCTAGGATATACAAGAAATGATCCAACAGCAATGTCACAATCTATTCCAATAGAATTAACTTGTAAAATATTTATAGGATTTGTAGAAGTATGTGTAACATTGGGAGTTAACGAAACTTTTTCAAATCCAAATACTTCACCAATCGAGTCATCGGTCAAAAATGAAATTGTTTTGTTACTATAAAATGATACGTGAGATGTGTTTAAATTTGGGACTATGTCAATTGTTGAATCTGGTGCTATTTTAAACATTTGCTGTTTAATATATTGAATAATTTCATTAAGTTCATAAGCACCTTTAGGTATAATTATTGTATGATATATAGTAGGAACTCCAAATATAAATCTATTATTAGTTTCATCAATATTTGGTATCGTATTAAAACTATTAAAATTAACTAAACCAACTTCATAGTCACATCTATCAACCAAGTAAATGGGAGGACTGCAATTATAATTAAGAATAGATGATGCACCACTAAGTGTAACGGAAAATGACATTTCAACTAAAAAAAGTGTACTGAGTCAAATATTATGATTGATTGAAATATTTATGTATAAATTGAAGTGAGTGATGACCGCAACTATATGAATTGCTCTGTAGTTTATCATAATTGTATGTTATATACACTGGACCGTTACTATGAAAATACTTAATCAGTTCCATTGGCGGAGGTAAATTTCCATAATTATCAAAGTATACAATTTTCTTGTCTGATTTTATGTATGATGTCCAATGTGTTCCGTCTCCTCTGACTGTATCTATATTCAAAATGCCACATTCATGTTTATGAATTTTCTTCGGTAAATTATCTCTCATGAAAACTCCTCTAAAAAAAGGTATTTTCAATATTTTGACATATTTCCATAGATCTTTATCGGTAAGCCCACGATGGGGCAATTTCAGTTTTTTGTTGTTCCTTGTCCTTTGTAGGGTCTTAGATAAAGACCTTTTCCTTTATGTCTTAGTTGTCTTCTTTGCATTTTTTGTTTTTTAAATCCTTTTCCCTGTTTCGATTCCATAGCCATATCAAGGCGTTTTTGTTCAGTTAATTGTTGATTGTTATACTTAGCATCATTTACTGCCTTTGCAATTCCAGCTGCTCCACCTCCCAGAGCTCCTAATGCACCTAACAGCGGTAATATTAATGGTAAAAATCCACCCTTTCTCGGTGTTTGAATTATACGTTTCTTAGGTTTTTTCTGAATTAAATTACCACCACGACTTTTTTTAATTCCTACACCCATACCAAGTTTACGTTTTCCTTTCATGACTGCAGTGACAAACAAAGAAGCTACTTTTTCACCTAACGTAGCGTCCTGGGATTTAACTCGTTCCCAAGCTTTGTCCTCTAATACCTGATCTGCTTTATGTCTTTCCTGTAAATTATTATTTTTTGCGTATGCTATATCGTGTTTCTTACAAGCTTGATCTAAAAGATTAATTCCTTTATCATCTCGTCATCATATATATATACTCCGATCACCCTATAAATACTGTCAGTTATTGACGTTGTTCTTAACTAGTTACAAAAAAAAATGAAGATTGCAAAACATTTTATATCTTTACCTGTTGAAAATTATGATTTGAGCTGTGAACGTACTGCAGGCAAACATGGATATTTATTTGGTAGAGACTCTAAACGAGCATTAATCATCGGTCCCAGAGGTTGTGGTAAAACGAATGCTTTGTTATCCTTAATAGATCATCCTAATGGTTTAAGATTTGAAAATTTATACATATATTCCAAGAGTTTACATCAACCAAAATATGCTTATTTGCGTAATTTAATTCAACCCATGAAAGAGATTGGATATGAGGAATTCAACAATTCTGATGACATAATTACTCCAGATGCTATAAAGATCAATTCAGTTATTGTATTTGATGATGTAGTGGCTTCCTGCGACCAAAAACCCATTCAAAGTTACTTTTGTTTTGGTCGACATAAATCTACAGATTGTTTTTACTCAAGTCAGACTTATTCGGCTATAGCAAAACAATTAAGATTTCACTAACTTAAGACACATCTATGATGATCATGTTAATGTTGATATGTCATTTCAAAAATTTAAAGACATTTGTTCCTCCTGTTGGAAAGAAAAGTTTGGATTTGTCACTATCGACAAGGATTCTGAAATAGCATCTGGTCGTTATAGAAAAGGATTTGATGGATACATTCATATATAAGGAGGAGAGTATATATGGTCAATTTTAAACCCAGCATGAATCCTGAACTGACTCAACGGCTGGTCAAAGCTAGGCAGGCGCTTCGAAAAAAGTATAAAAGTTTGAAGCGTAACATAAACCAATCGCAAACACGACTGGAACAAAACTATGAGCCCATTATTCAACCGCTAAAACAACTGATATCAACTATTGAGAAACAAGAATTGATTAAGCGGGAACCATCAATATCACCAAAAAAAGAATCTGTCTCTTCATCACGCCTAAATCAATTAAGTCCAAAATATCAACCAAAACCTTCCGATTATGCACTTACTTTCGATTCACCCAAAGAGGATGTTTTCAGTTCTGATAGAAATGATGATGATGATGCGTTTGAGCTAAATAAAACTTTAGGGTACAGTAGTGATGAAGATATAAGTAGATTGATGGATGAAAGTATACGTGACCTAGGTCGAATGACCACCGACAAAGGTGTTCAGGAATATTACTAACAGTTTGAAAATCCCTTACCTAGAGAGTACATAAGGGAAGGTATTGCTGACTCCGAAGGACAATTTGATAATACTCTTGGAATCTATCATGATTTGCAGCTTTGAAAATTTTCTATTGGTGATTCTCCAATTGACTTTGTTGGACCTGATATGAAAATAAAAGGTATTGTTACACTTCGTTTCCTTCTTATAGGCAACCCTATATACGTATCGAGGAAATTTGGTAGGCAACCATATCTTCGACCTTTTGGAGCTGGTCGATTGGTCAAACGAAGATTATTCGTGGTTGTGGTGGGGCCTAGGTTGGTAACCCTGCGTTGAGGAAGGTTGTAACGGGGGGGGTTCTTTGGGTTTTTCCGTTTTACCTGTTGGAGGAATAAGTCGTTTTTAAAAAAAAGTTGATCCTGTGCATTGTGGCGGTGTTGGAGTAAGGAGTTGTTAAGCCACCCTTATGAGGGGAGTAAGCCAGCACAGCTAACTAAATTTTTTTTGAGTTTGGATATTGAAGTTTTTGGAAAGAAAAATCGACTCGAAAAACCGTTGTTACGGATTAAAAAAGGAAAGAAGGACTTCCATTCCGCCTTATCCGATAAGCGACCCTCACAAGAACACGAGGTAACTATTTCCATTGCGATATTATTTTCTCGACGAACTTTTCGTTATGGTTCAGGGGCTCAGGTCCGGAAAACGTGTTCAGTGATGATATTTTATTTTCTTATTTTAGGGTTCTAGTACGGGGTGATTTCTTCAATGGGAAACCGTTTTTTTGGTGTGGCTCTTATTGCTGAGTTACATTCCTGCCGGTTGCCGTTTTTTGTTTGTTACTGAGGGTTTCTTCTGAAGTCTCTTCCGGGGAGTTTTCCCTTTCCACGAGACGTCATCGATTACCTTTGGGAGAGGAAGTTTCCTTTTTGGGCTAGACCACATTGCCGGCCGATTGTCGTGTCCTTGGAAGGATACCATTAATAAACGTGGAGCAGGTTTATTTTTTTTAATATTAAAAGATAATGTGTTTAATTTTTGAATCTTTTTGATTTCGCAGAATACTGTAACTTTTGTTTTATTTCATATTCAATTATAAGCTCGTAACGAGAAGCGTCTTGGCCAAGATTTTGTAAGTTTTTTATACATAATATTTAACCTATGTAAGTATGTAAGTGAAGTGTTACCAAGTTTTTTTGTTTCATAGGAAAACTTCAGGTAATTTAACCTGGATTGTTATTTGGTTTTGGTTTTGTGTGGGGTTGAGCTATTCCAAATAGGTCAAACTTTAAAATATATATATATATATATATATATATATATATATAGGAGACGATTTATTTGGGGATGTGGCAATTATAAAATTTAATTTTTATCTATTTTTACAATTATACCGACATCCTCGTTTAAATAATGTAAGTAAATTTTAACATTAATTTATTTTATAATTTGACCATCCTAATAATTTTCAGTCCTTGAGAATGAATATGTTATATTCGAAAGCTTGGAATATATTTTAAAAAGAGTACTCTCTGGTATTTTATTGCCACATCCCCAAATAAATCGTCTCCGTTACTGAGTTGGCAAATATTTCTAGTAATTTATATATATATATATATATATACATTGAGATGGGTTTTATTGTAAGACACATTATTTAGTTTCACTTGTAACTACCATTCTCCTACCAGTAGTAGAATTTGTGGGTACTATAACATTAATTTAGTTTTTTTTGTTTTGTAATATTGATTTTATCTATAGATTAAATTATAATTTTTTTCTTTTGAGTGAGGTCTGTCTCTTTTCCCCTAGTTTTCTGATTTTTTTCAGGGGAAAGTGCATATTGAGTTGAGGCTTGGGTAAAATCAGATGGCGCCCTAATTAAGAACTTTGAATATTGATCCAATATTTCTAGTGAACCACACCTGTCTTCACTGTAAGCTAGCCAGAGCCTAAGGTTGCCACCAGACAGCCGAAAGAAAAAAATACAGCCTTTTTCCCTGTCCTCTTAGTTTAGGGGTTTTATAGAATATTTGGGGTAGGAACAAGAAGGGGAATAAAATAGAGAAAAAAAATTGTAACAACTGGCGCCCAATGTGGGGCCCGAAAATTAAAGCTTTTTAGAGTATCCATACACAAGGATTTGTTCTAGAAATTAACTTAAACTTTTTCAAAACTTATATTGGGATAGCTCGCCGACCATAAAAATTTTTGTCGCTCAATATTATATTTTTATACTAATTGTTTTATTGATAACTCGGAATCAGGTAATTAGTAAATGTTTACACCTTTTTTGTTAATGTGGTATGGAATATTTTTGAGATTATACTAATTGTTGTTTTGACATTTATAGAAATGAAATTTATGGTATACTGATTGTCTCATTTTATACGTTCATCGTATATGATATTTATAATATTTATAAGATACTGATTGTCTCTCTTACATGTATATAAAAGTTATAGTATACTGATTTTCTCTGTTAATACGTTTCGCATAATAACATTTATACTGATACCGATTGTCTCTCCTATACGTTAATTTCATACGATTTTTAATTTTTATTATACTGGCTGTCTCTGTTACACGTCCATTATGTCTGGTAAATTGATAGTGAAATATCTGAAGAAGGATGAACTTGAATACGAGTTGAAGGTTCGTGGAGTTGCTACTGGTCTAGTAGAGGAAATGAGATCTGTTTTGGCTGCTACGCTCAGGAGAGAAAGTTTGAATGAGAGTTTTAGATATCCGTCGAATCCTTTTTCGTTCCAGGAATGCCAAACGGCAGTTCGTTCGAAGTGTAATGACATTGCTACTAGTATTGCGGCTTTTCAAAGCACAGCAGGAAGTGCAGAGGCGGCAAGGCTGCAGACACAGTTGAATCATGTCTTGGGGAGAATAGATAGGATGGACCCCGATGGTGATGATGCAAATATAGCTGAAAAGGCATCTCTTTTTGCCAGGGTTTTAGCTCTTTCGGATCAGCTGCATGAGAAGTTAAATCCCACTCCTACTGGACCCATTCCTACAGCGATGGTAGTTTGTGGTGCTTTAGGTCAATCTTTTCAAGCTGGCGTAAATCAGGCTACTGCTTCATCTCCAGTGCGATCGCCCACACCAGGAGCTTCAATACGTGCTTCGAATTCTTCAACCACACCGATGATACCACCTCATAAGTGGGGACTTGAAAAATTCTCTGGTAGTACAAAGTCTATGTCAATTTCGGCCTTCTTCGAGATAGTGGAAGAACTTCGTATAGCTCGACATGTTCCTGAAGAAGTCCTACTGGAGTCGGGTATTGATTTGTTCAGTGGTGCTGCGTAACAGTTTTATAAAGACGTTTATGGTAGGGTTAATTGTTGGAGCGCTTTGGTAGAAGAATTTCGTAGGGAATATTTGTCTGCTTACCACGGGGAGGCTCTTTTTGAAGAACTGAGGAGACGAACACAACATTCTTCAGAAACAATAGGTGTATACTTGGCTATTATGAACAGTTACTTTAGTAGGTTACGCTGTCCTGTCGATGAATCAACTAAGCTCTCGATTATCTTGAGGAATTTACATCCTTTCTATCAGGATCGGTTAAGGGATCCGTTACCTACAACATTGGAAGAACTTCGAATTGCTTGCAGACTTATGGAGGATCGCAGGGACTCTATTCGAAATTATGTTGAGCCGAATGCTAGGAGGTCAAATATTTTGGAAAGGGACTTGGCGGTTGTTGAGGTTGATGGGGCGAGTTGTAGTGGTACTAGTGTTGAGCGTTCTTCGTCAGGTTCGGAATCGTTTTCAGTGGGTTCTCGGAAACTGGTTTGTTATCGTTGTCAACAGCCAGGACATAAAGCCATAGGGTGTCTAGTAAAGAACAATGTGCGCTACTGTTTTAAGTGTAAGAAAGAGGGCTTTACCGTTAGGACTTGTCCATCATGTAATCAACAGGGAAACGAAAACCAGCGCACTTAACTGGTCGAAAAGGTGTCGCTGATGTAGATTCGACCAATGTACGTCCAATTTTAGATTTTATTTTAGATCACGCAGAAGGTGATGAAGGTCCTTATTTGAGAGTTAAAGTTTTTGGTAGAGAGATTTTGGGATTGTTGGATTCTGGAGCTTCGAAAACTGTTGTAGGTAGTTTAGGTTGGAAATTCTTAGGCAGCTTAGGGTTGGAGTTAGATATTTCGAAGAGATCCACTTGTAGAGTAGCCAATGGACAAATGTGTGAAGTTTCTGGTGAATGTTTGGTGCCTTTCATGGTTAGAGAACGAGTGCGGGTTTTGCCTGTGCTAGTGGTGTTAGATGTACCCCATACTTTAATATTGGGATCTGATTTTTGGCGTATTATGGGCATCGTTCCAGATCTTAGACATAATGACTGGTATTTTTCGGACACTCCAGTGGTTGTTAGTGCTATAGATCAGCTTCGTGGCCAGACCATTCTATCAGAGGTACAGAAGGAACGGCTAGACGCTGTCGTGAGTCGGAATCATAGTCTTATGGGTACTCACCTGGGTTGTACAGATATCGCAAAACACGTTATTGTTTGCAAGGCTGCTCCTATTAAACAGAGGTATTATCCAGTATCACCTGTTATGCAGGCTCATATTAATAGCGAATTAGACAAGATGCTAAAGCAAGGAGTGGTAGAGAGGTCGAATAGTGCTTGGTCCTCACCTATTCTTCTGGTGAAGAAGAAAGTTTCGGAAGGAGAACCAGTGAAGTATAGGTTTTGTGTCGATTTTAGGAGGCTGAATGCGGTGACAGAAAGAGATAGTTATCCTCTACCATATATCTCTAGCATTTTCGACAAACTTCGGGACGCTCATTATCTGTCCACTATAGACATAAAGTCGGCTTATTGGCAAGTTCCAGTAGCAGAAACATCTAGTCCTTTCACTGCGTTTACTGTTCCCGGCCGTGGACTTTTCCAGTTTCGTAGACTGCCGTTCGGACTTCACAACGCTCCTGCTACATGGCAAAGGTTAATAGATCGTGTTCTTGGTCCTGAGTTAGAACCTTATGTCTTTACGTACTTAGACGATGTAGTTATTATCTCTCAAACATTCGAAGAACATCTTAGAATCCTGGAGGAAGTGTTTAAGCGACTTCGGGAAGCCAAACTAACGGTTAGCTGGGAAAAGTGCCAGTTTTGTAGGCCAGAGTTAAAGTATTTAGGTCATGTTGTCGATAGGAATGGGTTGCATGTGGATGGTGACAAAGTTAAGGCTATGCTGAATATTCCTACCCCGACATCAGTCAAGGAAGTACGTGGTATTATAGGTACTTTTTCCTGGTATCGCCGTTTTATACCAGATTTTGCGACACTGTTATCGCCAATTTCTGCCCTACTGAAGAAGGGAAGGAAATTCACTTGGACAGAGGGTTGTGAAGACTCCTTCAAGCAGATTAAGGAATGCTTAGTGTCTGCTCCGGTACTTAATTGCCCGGACTATTCTTTGCCTTTCGTCGTACAATGTGATAGTTCAGGTTATGGATTGGGAGCCGTATTGTTGCAGTCATGTCCAGATGGTGATAGGGTGATTAGCTTTCTGAGTAGATCTCTAACTCGACAGGAGAGGAATTATTCTGCGACAGAAAGGGAGTGTCTAGCTGTATTGTGGGCTGTGGAGAAGCTGCGTCCCTATCTGGAGGGTGTCCCATTTACCGTTGTTACCGATCATGCCTCTTTAGTATGGCTACAAAATTTAAAGGATCCTACCGGTAGATTGGCTCGTTGGGCGGTGAGACTTCAACAATACGATTTTAAGATTGTCCATCGAAAAGGTAAAGAGCATGTGGTTCCAGATCTGTTGTCTCGGTCAGTTCCTGTATTGGATGCCTTAGATGAAGCCGAACCTCCTCGTAGTGGTGATCGTTGGTACGATAAGCTTTGTTGTAATGTTGAGTTGGATCCTCTTAAATATCCCCAATGGAAGATAACGGGTGAGAAATTGTATAAATATGTTCGTCCAATGAATGGGTTTTTGGTGGAGAAAGTAGATAACTGGAAAGAGGTGGTTCCGAAGAGCCTTCGTTTAGGTGTACTCAGAGAGTGTCATGACAGTCCTTTGGCAGGCCATATGGGTGTTTTGAAAACCTTCAAGCGGATAAGCGAGAAATATTTTTGGCCCAAGATGAGGTGTGATGTAGCTAGATATGTAAGGAATTGTACATTGTGTCCTTCTCATAAAGGAGAATCAGGCAAACCGAAAGGGTTGATGACTCCTCAGCCTAAAGCAAGAAGACCTTGGGAGATCATAGCTACCGATCTTATGGGACCTTTTCCAAGATCGACTCAGGGTTTTAGGTTCATTCTCGTAGTCATGGATATGTTTAGTAAATTTACCTTGGTGTTTCCATTACGGTCATCTAAAGCTATCCATGTAGTTAGGAAGATTACTTTTTTGTGATAATGGGGTTCAGTACACTTCCCGTGATTTTACGAAGTTATTACAAACTTATGGAGTAACAGAGAGGTATAACGCTTTATATCACCCTCAAGCTAATCCATCGGAGAGGTTTAATCGTACCCTTAAGACTATGTTGGCAACTTATATAACCGATAATCATAGGAAGTGGGATGAGAACTTAGCGAAACTTGCGTGTGCCACCCGCACCTCCTACCATGAATCAACAGGTCAAAGCCCCTATTTCGTAAATTTTGGTAGAAGTATGATTTTGGATGGTAAGGATTTTGAGAAGAAAGACAATCTTAAGGATTCTGAAAATGAGATATTTGGGAAGTCAATTAAAGATCGTTCGCAGGGCTTACAAGACTTGTTTACCGATGTTAGAAATCGTTTAGACAAAGCTTCTCGGAGATGTGAGCAGACTTACAATTTGCGACGGCGGGCGGAGGAGTTTGTTCCTGGTCAGTCAGTTTGGAGACGTAATTTTGCCTTGTCAGATGCCACGAACTATTTCACAAAAAAATTGGCTCCTAGATGGATAGGTCCTTTCAGGGTCAAGAAGAAAGTTTCGTCATGGATGTATAGCCTAGTGGATGAGGATGGTAAGGATCACGGGACCTGGAGTATCAAGGACCTTAAGGCTGCTAACTCCTCCGGAGACCCAGATCCGCAGTTCTTTTCTTTACTCTGAGTTTTGCCCGGTGGGTTGGGGCTAAGAATGCAACCACTCGTGGAATTACCAGTCGAGGTGGTAAGAGTCCACCAAACTGGCCACTTTAGACGTGAGATTTAAGATCCAATTCGTAGGGGGTTTAATGGGCTTCTTTTGGTTGTTAGTACCCCTACATTGTCTTTATTGGTTATATGGAATATATTATGTTATCCGGTAAGTAGTGGCTTAGGACTAAGTTCCAACTTGTAAGGAAGCGTATAAGTTTTTTTGGTTTTTTTACATCCTTTGTTTTTTTGTTGGCGTTTGGGAAACTTTATAGTCTAATTTTTTTTGTTGGAAAGGGGATTTGTGTAATCTTCTGTCTGAATAGTCGAGGCTACAGTGGTGTCAGTTTTTTTTATGGTAGGTTATCAGTGTATTCGCTAGCGCGAAAGAAAAATGTACTGGTAGTTTTCCTGTAAATTTTTATGTGGGGAAGGGGGAGATGTTACACTTCGTTTCCTTCTTATAGGCAACCCTATATACGTATCGAGGAAATTTGGTAGGCAACCATATCTTCGACCTTTTGGAGCTGGTCGATTGGTCAAACGAAGATTATTCGTGGTTGTGGTGGGGCCTAGGTTGGTAACCCTGCGTTGAGGAAGGTTGTAACGGGGGGGTTCTTTGGGTTTTTCCGTTTTACCTGTTGGAGGAATAAGTCGTTTTTAAAAAAAGTTGATCCTGTGCATTGTGGCGGTGTTGGAGTTAGGAGTTGTTAAGCCACCCTTATAAGGGGAGTAAGCCAGGACAGCTAACTAAATTTTTTTGAGTTTGGATATTGAAGTTTTTGGAAAGAAAAATCGACTCGAAAAACCGTTGTTACGGATTAAAAAAGGAAAGAAGGACTTCCATTCCGCCTTATCCGATAAGCGACCCTCACAAGAACACGAGGGTTCTAGTACGGGGTGATTTCTTCAATGGGAAACCGTTTTTTTGGTGTGGCTCTTATTGCTGCTCTACATTCCTGCCGGTTGCCGTTTTTTTGTTTGTTACTGAGGGTTTCTTCTGAAGTCTCTTCCGGGGAGTTTTCCCTTTCCACGAGACGTCATCGATTACCTTTGGGAGAGGAAGTTTCCTTTTTGGGCTAGACCACATTGCCGGTCGATTGTCGTGTCCTTGGAAGGATACCATTAGTAAACGTGGAGCAGGTTTATTTTTTTTCTTAATATTAAAAGATAATGTGTTTAATTTTTGAATCTTTTTGATTTCGCAGAATACTGTAACTTTTGTTTTATTTCATATTCAATTATAAGCTCGTAACGAGAAGCGTCTTGGCCAAGATTTTGTAAGTTTTTTTTATACATAATATTTAACCTATGTAAGTATGTAAGTGAAGTGTTACCAAGTTTTTTTGTTTCATAGGAAAACTTCAGGTAATTTAACCTGGATTGTTATTTGGTTTTGGTTTTGTGTGGGGTTGAGCTATTCCAAATAGGTCAAACTTTAAAATATATATATATATATACATTGAGATGGGTTTTATTGTAAGACACATTATTTAGTTTCACTTGTAACTACCATTCTCCTACCAGTACTAGAATTTGTGGGTACTACAACATTAATTTAGTTTTTTTTGTTTTGTAATATTGATTTTATCGATAGATTAAATTATAATTTTTTTCTTTTGAGTGAGGTCTATCTCTTTTCCCCTAGTTTTCTGATCTTTTTCAGGGGAAAGCGCATATTGAGTTGAGGCTTGGGTAAAATCAGATGGCGCCCTAATTAAGAACTTTGAATATTGATCCAATATTTCTAGTGAACCACACCCGTCTTCACTGTAAGCTAGCCAGAGCCTAAGGTTGCCACCAGACAGCCGAAAGAAAAAAATACAGTTTTTTCCCTGTCCTCTTAGTTTAGGGGTTTTATAGAATATTTGGGGTAGGAACAAGAAGGGGAATAAAATAGAGAAAAAAAAATTGTAACAGTATTACCTACAAGGGTACTCCAGGTCTGTATGAACTGTTATTTAAAACAGACCCTCACATTTTTACTCAAAATGATGCTAAGGAATATGTTGACATTTTACAGAGAACAAATGCCTTATACACAAAAAATAACAAGAAATTACCAAAACGGAGAATTCCTGTAAAATTAAGGAATAAATTTACTAACGCTATTCAACCGTTCATTGGGATTCCCCTTATTGCACATAGAGAACGAGCATTTTCAGTTCCTACTATGATAACAAGACAAATAGCAGCAAAACTAAGGCGTGGAAAAGGTTTAACAATGATGCGATATTCCAATAATCCCATCGATTATAAATATTTTGATGATTTTAATGAATTAATTGATAGATTACGCTTACTTATAGCTTCAAAGCAAGCTGGCAATAATGCCCACCAAAATGAAATAGTGTCTATTGTTGAAGAACTAAGGGAAGGAGGTATAATAGCATAAATAGATAACGTCACTTATATTCACATTAGTAGTAGTAAAAAGCTATGCCGTTAAACAAGTTTAACCAACATTATCTGACGTCTACACATTCAAATGATGAGGTACTACCACAACCACCATTTTATATTTGTCAACCTGCAGACATTCGAAGTTTACCAATTATTAATATTAGCGAACATATAGACAAAAATGTTAGTAAATTAAACTATGTATTAAATAATAATAATACTAAATAAACTTTTCCAGTAAGTGGAAAAGTGGTCAATATTGATAGCAACACACCACCAACTGAAGCATTAATACTTTATATAAATAAGATTCAAAATTTGAGCGTTCTCAACCAGCAATCTATGACAAAAGGTGAAAAGATTTTTATTGGTATAGGTAAAGAAATAAAATATCATCCATATATTGAACTTGTGTTAGAATGTCCTCTTCAAACAGTGAGCTCTACGTTATTATAAATATAGTACTTTTCAAACGCATGCACCATTTCAACTATGCCTCTTAATAGATTTAATCAACACTATTTGCAATCATCATCGTCGTCGACTTGGTCAGTTCCAAAACTAAGTGCACAATTTTATATTTGTGACTCTTTTGATTATCACGTTAAAAACATTATTCGATTGAAAGGCGGAAAGAAAACTAATTTAAATAAGGATTATTATGTGTTGGACAATGCAGGTACAACTTTTGTTTTTCCCCATGATGTAAAAATTGAAAGTGTTCGTCATTACTCTGCAGACGGAGAGGTTTTAGTTGATGGTACATAAACCGGCAAGAATCAATTATAGAAGGAGACATGTTGTAATTAAAGGATTACATGATTTGATACAAGCTGATTTAGCTATTATGACTCCCTATTCAAAAACTAATAAAGGTTACAATTACATCCTAGTTGTGATTAATGCTTTTAGTAAATATGTGTGGGCTGAGGCTATTAAGAGAAAAACGGACAAAGAAATCTCATTAGCTATGAAGCACATCTTAGATCAAATGAATGTTTCACCTAAAAATCTTCAAACTGACAACGGTACGGAATTTTATAATAAGAATTTTCAAGAGCCCATGAAAAAGTATGGTATTAACCATTACAGTACATTCTCCAATTTAAAAGCAAGTATAGCAGAACGAGTAATTCGTACTCTAAAAACTATGCTATGGAAACAGTTTAGCATGCAAGGATCTTACAAATGGTTAACGACTCTACCTAATATCGTCAACAAATATAATGATACAAGACATTCCACTACAGGTGCCATTCCCAGTAAAATAAATGAGAAAAATGCTAAGTGTATTATCGCATATAAACTCCTAAAAACTAAGATCCAAGACCGTCAAATTTCAAAAAAGGAGATTTTGTTCGAATTAGCAAGTATCGACATGTCTTTAAGAAGGGATACTCTCCAAATTGGATTGCCGAAGTTTTCAAAATAAAGAAGGTGAAACTTACTAATCCAACAACTTACATACTGGAAGATGATAAGTACGAAGAAATACAAGGAGGATTTTACAGGGAGGAATTGCAAAAAGTTAAATATCCCGATGTGTATTTAATAGAGAGGGTTTTGAAACGAAAAGGTGATCGTGGATAAATAAAAATAGCATTGTTTAAATGTATCATTTTTATTGCTCAATAAAATTATATAAACTGAAATATCAACAATTAATTTACATATTTTAATCAACCACTCTCTTAATTTTTTAATAAACCTTACATCTATGTTTTATATCTAATATTGGATCTATAATTTTGGAAATTTCAATAATTCGTCGCATAAACTGTAGTCGGTCACATGCGGCAATGATCCATGATGATACTTGTCTCGCTTGTTGATATGCATATTTCCAAGTTACTAACAAATGAATTTTGTTTCTTGTTTCATCAAAATGAATAGTTTTCTTTAATTCTATTGTATGCTGCCTATTCTTCATATTTCTCAGATATCCTTCACTACGTCATGTCTCTAATTATCTCTAATTATCTCTAATTGGTTTTGTATTCAATATTTATTTCATAGCTGTAAATCTTCATCCTTAAGTAACTGAGGATATCTATATATTAATTCTAATGCGATAGCGTAAGTCTCGTTATTTAAATGTTTTATTGGTTCAATTATATTGAAAGCTGTAGTTACTGGATTGGTGGAATCTTTTATTCCCATTTGTAAAATTTTCAATGAACTAGCAAATTGTAAATTTTTCAAGTCTGTTAATCTATTTTCAATGAGTGGTAACATTTTCCATAACATTGAAGTAGTATCAGCTCTTAGATAAATACAAGAATCACCCTTATAAATTTTTACAACATTCCCGAATGATAATCGTTTAAATATCAAATCAAATTCACCCATATCTAACGGTTCCATATTCTTGTTGTTGTTGTTTGTTGATCTAAATAAAAAGTTATCGATATCATTTCTACACGATAAAAAAATGTTCCATTCCTGCGGACTGAATATAAAATAGGTATTTTTGGTTCCAAATATTCCGACACATGGATCGTAATTTAAATAAGGTGATAAACCAACTTTAACATATTTTGTTTTATATGTATTTAGAGACAATTGACGTTCTCCCAAAAATACGTCATTATCTTGCAATTGATTAAAATTCATATATGTAGTGTTTGTGAGTGATTCTACTACTATTACTACTACTAAAACATACTATCGCTATTAGAATAATTTAAAGATATTTTCTCGTAGAAAAATATCTGAAAAAAAAGTATCTCATTTATTCCAAAAATTACATCATGCTCTCGAGAAATGGAAAAATTGTATCACCCCACTCTAAAATAGAGATTATAAACGTTAGAAAATCGTTGAATCTAAACAGTATATAGATAAACTTCAAAAGTGATTGCATTTTAAAATAAAACTATGTATAATCAACAGCAGCAGCAGCAGCAGCACTATCATCTAGAAGATTGTATTTGTCCAATGAAGGACCATTGGCTATACAAGCGACGATTATATCAGTTTAATGAAGAAGAACTTGAGAAGTTTCCATTGGATTATTTGAATCAAAAAGCGCAACCACTTGAGTTATTGTATGCTTGGTATATATTACCAAGAGCATATCGAGACAATTTTGATTCACAAATCCAACTGCCTTGTTTTATACATTACAATCGTCCTGACTGGCAAAGTCACATCGATGGACCACCATCATCACAGTCAATATGTCATTTATGTACCTTAGCTATTGAACAAATACATGTTTGATGTAAATAAAATATGTTCAATATACTATGTTTTTTATTACATAAAATAATTACAAAGATATAAAGTTATAAAATTACAGTTTTAAAATTTCTACTACTACTACTTTCAGTTATATTTTATAAATAATTAAGATATATCATCATCTCTATCAATCTCATAATCGTCAATAAATCTACTAAACCTCTCATCAGCGGGTGGAGGTGAATTCAATTCATGAGAAGGATGTTAATCCATATCGCATTCATATCTTTCCTTAAGCCCAAACGGTAGTGTTGTGAACTGATTTTGACACCACATATTCTTCGACTGATATATTTTGCGCAATTCTTTAGTATAGTAATATCCATGAAAATAATCTCTAATTGTGTGTAAAGTTTTTTAACTGTATCATAAACAAAAGAGATTTATAGCACGATTGGCATAAATATAAATTCAGTGAAATTACTTTGTATCGGTTAAACCACAGACAATATCTCATTTCTGTATATACCGTCTCCCAATTGCGATGAGCAATTATAGCATTTCGCTAATGCCGTGAAATATCACGTCGGTATAACATGTCAGCAAGAATGTTGAATTCACTAGGAATGTCAGAATCATCATCATCATCATCGGTACTAAGATGTTGTACAAAACTCTTCCATTTAAAATAACTATATTTTCTAATAATATTGAGAGTTAAATTTTTAGGTAATGGTGAATTTGTTAAAAAGTCTGTAACTGATTTAATTCTTAGACAAATAGTTTCAGTACACATTTCTTCCAAACTCATGATGAATATCTCTAAAACAAAAACTTACTGACTACTCTTATAACCCCAGGGAAGTGTGTCAAATGACCTTGAAATTAACTGACGTTTATCGTCGTATGGACTTAAAGCAATTTTAGTCTGTTTTATACTAAATACATTGTGAGCATATGACAGAATAGTTTGTTGAGTTATGACTTTTGTGTTGAATTCATTTAAGCTTGTAACATAATCTTCAAAAGTAATAATATTTTTCACTATATTTTTTTTAATAC
Organism: Lochmaea crataegi; assembly: GCA_947563755.1. NCBI lineage: Eukaryota > Metazoa > Arthropoda > Insecta > Coleoptera > Chrysomelidae > Lochmaea > Lochmaea crataegi. Next base: position 16,071,696 of record OX387437.1, read on the forward strand.
CCTTAGATTTTTTTGAAATACCCAAGTTATTCAGTTCAAAAGCTATTTGGTTTGAGGACATGCCCTTCTTTTTCAGTTTTTTCTTAAAATTTAATTTTTCCTCCTCACTGACTTGCATTTTATAGGTATACATTTTAGAACGAAGACCGGCAAAATGAGTAATAATTTTACCATTTGCCTCATCTTTCATCAATCCCGGTATTTTTTTATTCACCAACGGAATATTATAAATATTATTTTTGTTATAATCTGAAGTATCAAATTTGTGAATATTTTTTTTTGATAATATCTTCGTAAACGTCTAGGTCACTCATTTCATAGATAAAACTATCTGTGTCTGTATACAATAATTTACATTTTTTCACACCTACTGTTGGTATTATGAAATTATAGTGAGAATCATACATACAAATTTTTGAAAGATCTAAAATAACCATACCAATGTACAGTGGTTTATTAAATATTAATTCTATTTTATTCAACTCAATTGCCATCAAGTTTTCATCAAAAATTGTTCTATTGTGAAATCGTGGACTAGCAATCAAATTTTTAGCCCCATAACGTCCCTCTCACATAGAGCAAAGTTTAACGAGTCTATGTAATCTTATGTTTTCCATAGTTTTTCCAAACACTGCGTTATTAGCAAGTTTAAATTGATTTTTTTCAAAGTTGCTTGTAGCACTTGCCCTTAATCGACTGTTTAATTCAATGTAAGGTCTCAACTATTCTGATTGATTGAATTCCAGCACTTTATGTATTTTCGTAATAATTAAACCATGTGCTAATGCTTGTTTTAAATTTCTATAATGTATTATATATTCTTTTTTATCGTACAAATCAGCTATCAACTTTGGCAGTTTTGAGGCTGGAGGAACGCGATGGTTGGCACAAAAAGGAAAATCTTTATGTAGAGTATGTAAACTCTTTGGATACTCCAAATCCACTTGTAATATGTACCCAATCGGAGAATTGTCAGGAATTGTTGTGACATCAATGTTTGAACTTGACCATTTAAATCCTCCAAATGGTAATGGTTCGCACATTGCACATTGCGTAACCATACAAGTCGTTAACGTCCAAATAAAGAATTGTTTTGGTGGGTTTTGATGAATCATATCTGTCACCCATATACTTATTGTTTGCCTCTGAAAATCGACTACAGCATACTGGAATTCCACCTCGAATCGCTTTTTCTATAAACATAACCATGTCAACGTCCTTTGAAATGTCCAATTTACATTTAGTATATTTTAACATAGCATCCCATGTGTATCCTGGCATTGTATAATACCATGCAGGATCTAAACCATATGTTTTAAATGCTGTTTCTCTGAAATTATCCATAACATCTGCTAGTAGCAGAATATCTGTCTTCATATACAAACTACTGTATTCTCCAAGGTGATTTATGTTGAAAGCGGTCCAAACATTTTGTGCATGAATGTAATCAGTCTTCCACAATTCCACATCATTTAATTTATTATAAAATTTTTCAATGGGTGGCAATTCTTTCTCTTTCAATTTCTCAACATTATCCACATAATCATAGGGAAACACCCCTTTCCTAGTTAGAAGTTGAAATTTATTATGATCTAAATTTTTAAACTCATGTTTTAAATTCTTAAAATTGTCTATGCTTAAAGTAGAAACAAGTTCATCAAGACTACAACCCATAAATCTAAAAGAATCTATAAACCTAAATTTAATTCTACTGTCATTATCATTTAGAGTGAAAGATATGTACTTCTCTTTATTTAGCGGAAGAACAGATACGTGTCCACGCTTAGCAATGTCTTTCATGAGAAAATGTGCATCGTTCCCTGAGAGATTATCAAATAAAATTGGAACAATGAACAATTTTTTAAATGAAAGATTACAAGTTTGGTGAGCGTAACCTCTAAATAGTCCTGTAAAATGATCATGGTCCTTAACAATAATGTCTCTTTGATTAAAATTTGTTTCACAAATGTGACAACTATGTACATTTACATTTTCTATCGAATCTACTATTATTGGTATTATATTCACAATTTTGCTCTCAACAAATTGTGCAATCTTTTTAATTTCATTTGAAAACCAATCCATACAATCTTCACCTTCATAATGATTGTAAGAAGAAAAATTGTTGTTATAAGTACATTTCATATAATATCCTGCACAAAATGCTTTATGATGTTGGTATTTATTCGTTGTTTTTGATAATTTTGTTTCACATGGTTCCAAAATAGCTTCAATATCAGCATAGATAAGGAAAGGTATTTTTTGTTTATAGACAAAATTTCTAAATTTAACAACATCATATTTTGGGAATGAGATTTTACAGTTGTTTCTATTTTCGCACAACAAATAATGCTTTCTTAACTTTTCCTCACTATAAAAATAATTTAGACAATGGTCACACAAGCTAATTGTAGCTCTATGCTTAGTGATTTGAGATCGAATAAGTCGTGAAAGATTTTTAATTAAACAATAATGAAATTTTATTTCAATATTTTCTTCATTATTATCATCATCATCATCTTGTTCTGATTCTGCAAAATTATTCAACTTTGGAAAATACTTATTTTGAATTAATAACTAATTAACTTGTTTCTCTAATTTTCGTTTGGTGAGTTTAGCAGGTACAACTTCATAATACGAACTTTGTTGTGTACAATTTAATTCTAGAGCGTATACGTTCACAGAAATATTATTCAATTCCTCAAATTTGTTAATTTGATTTAATTTCATAGGTAATTCTAGGCCTTTGGTATTAAACACAAGACTATAGTGTGGATATGATGAGGTGAGTCTATAATTACCCGTTGGTGGGTATAAAAAACTAACAATACTCCAAAAAAAGCATGCGTCGTCTCTATTTTGAATGTTGATGCAAGCTTTTTTATTTTCTATCTGAGGTGATAATTTGATATAAGAGGTTCCATTACCAATTTTATATTCGTTTATAGCTACCTCCAATAATAGAATTTTTGTAGCGCCCAACCGCTTGATTCTTCCGAAAATTCTGACAGTTTATTTAAAATATAATCTGTTACATGTTCTTGAAACCAAATAGCTAAATCAGTTGTTTGATCTAATACTGCATTAGGTGTCACAAAATACTTTTGATCAATTACTTCTTGATCACCTGACGTTTTAACAAAATCTGCCCACAGTGTAGTATTAATTTTTACAATTAACTTCTTTTTAATAATTTTGAGAATTTTTATTTTAAAGAGATCAAAAGCAACTGATAAAAATTCTTTTATTTCTTTATGATTCACATTCATAATCACTGCTGTCTGAACTCTACTATTGAAACAAGAAATTATATTTTCCCAGTAAACTTTTCGATTTTGTTTTACACCAACATGTTTGTTTTCTACTTTTATTGAACATTTTAATCGTTTCAATTGACCAATTTTTGTTAATATTTTACGTTTTTGACCAACCTTTAAAAGATATTTTTTCAATGCTATGTTACATTTCTTAATATGTTCATTAATTAATTTTATCGATTTGTTTTCAGCAGAGTTCACTCTAATTAACTTAATAAATTCATCAATTTTAGATAATGTACCGTGGTATTTGTCCATAATATTATATCATAACTATTTATAAAAATATAACTCACCAATAATTAGATTTCAGCAATTTCAAATGATGCTGCCGGATTCGGTTTTCCAATTTCCACCGCTCCTCTAAATATTAAAGCGTACTTCCTCTCTCCAAAATATTTGATAAAAGGTTTATACGTTTTTGTCACTCTCTGTGGAAGGAACGTTATTTATTTCTCCAGTTCCAGCAGCACCGTTTCCCCAAATTTGCTCTGAACCAATTTTGCCGAAATTATTTTCTTGGGTTCCCCCAAATTAAATCACTTAATTTTGTAGTTGGTTTCGGGTCTCTTTCTAAAAGTGAGGAAGAATTTATTGCTTTTAGATCCATTTTACTAAAAATAATAATACTATAATTAAACGGTATAACACATTACTAATTTAAATTCCAAGTAAAATAAAAATAAATGAAAACGTCTTACCTGTTGTTTATTGAAGGTTGATGGTGCGATCGAAAACAAGAAACGAATGAATTTCACAAGAAAATCTTAAGCTTAAATACAAAATGAATCTAATTTTTCAAATTTTAAGATGTTACCTTCAAGAGAAACAATCTAATGACCTCAATAATAATTACATACTTACATAATTTGCACTATTGCGTGAGACTTTTGCTTCGACTGCATTGATCGCATCTGGCGGATTTTTAATAACAGGATGGTCATAGCAAAGTATTATACATGCATCATAGACTATCCCATTGAAAATATATTCATTCGTATATAATTAATGCATAATAGCCTTGGGCGGGCTTGTTTCCTATTCTTTATATACACACACAACGCATTCCATTATATCCATGCATTTCTACAGGGTGGTCCTACCAAAATATAATAACTCGGAAGGAACATTGCTCATCTACTAATGAGACTATTTAAGTCAACGGAATAAAAAATTTCATTCTTTCCTTGAGCAAACATGAAGAAATAAGTATCAAACTTAACTCGTGGTTAAAGCCACCATTTTTCTTTTCGTAAACAAAGTGCATTCAACATCGAATGGTAAGTTTATGTCTAAACTGCATTCGCTTATCTGTATAATTTCTTTCCATCATCTTATTATAATTACATAGGTGACGTTCCAGAACCAGCAGTGGGATTATGAACGCTCGATTCGAACCGAATCCGCCATGTTTTTTCGAAAAGGCGATTATAAACGCATACGATGCGAACCCTAAACGTAGGCAAATACTCGATGACAATTTTGTTGTCGAAAACATTTCGAGTTGTGTTTTGTCCTTCTCCTTCGCTATGTCTAGCCTTTTTTAACAGTTGTTTTGACTGTTTTGAGGTTAAGATTAGTTAGAAATAAATTTTAATTTAAAACAACAAACATTTTTCTGGTATTTAAATTATCTGTAATATCAAGAAAATAAAAGGTAAAGATGCTTAGAATTATTACACTGAAGTTCACGTTACTTGTTTTAATTGCTAAATGTGTGTTTAACTGTTTAGGTTAACTTGAAAAATGTCCTTTAAAATGAATGAACACCATTGGATGGTTTTAATTGATTTTATGGAAAGTCACCTCTCTTTCGCTCGTGGACAATTTTCCGGACCAACAGGGAAAATCACCAAAAAAAAACTTTGGGTAGAATTGACTCAAAAATTAAATTCTTTGGGATATGGGCAGAAAACAACTGAGAAATGGCAAAAGGTATACCTCTGATCTTTCTATAAGGCTACTTCATACAGAACTAATTATTAAAGTAAAAAACTTAGCATGCATAATTTATTTCTGAAATAAAATAGCCATAAGTTACCAACAGTTTTACTTAGGGTGCTAGTTATAATACATGTCTTAATTTTTTACTTTTAGACATGGGCAGATATAAAATATTTATTAAAAAAAAGCATCATTGATTAAAAAGGATATTAGTATGACTGGAGGAGGTGCAGGTTCACAATCCAAACTGAATGCCTATGAAGAAAGAATTGTAGGTATATTAGGGAAAAGCTTCATCGAAGGAGTAGGAAGTACCGAATGTGGACTGATTATTTCTGAAGGCTTGCCAAAAAAAACATCTTGTATGATGTCATCTACAATTAAGGTATGTATCAAATAATACTGATGTTCTTTTACTTATGAAATATATATTATATAATATTCCTACAAAGTTTTATATTTTTACCTATTCTTACAGCTTCAAGAAGGTCAGATACCATCAACAATAACAGAAGGACTCATTTCACATGGCTTACCAAAACTAGTGCCTTCAGCTACTGTGGTACATGAGGAAGTAACTATTCATTGATTTTTATCTACATTCAAAAATGTTATTACAAAAAAAATAATTTACATTTGTTAGGTTGAGATGGTTTAGAATATCTCATATTATGCTTAATTACTAGTGTATGTCCTCTTATTTGTGTATTTTTTAATTTTTGACTACAGTTTGTTACTTGAGATATCTTAAGTTTCCAAGTTAGTGTTATTGCAATATGCTATAATAGCTACTGCTTATTAGCGATTCCATAACATACATTTTTGACATCATTACATTGCTTATTAGCAGTTTGAATCTATACTGTAATGAAATTTTATTTCTTAGATGTCTAGTATCACTTTATTTTTTGAAAGACTTATATTAAGAGGTTTATATGATGTTTTCTTTTAGATAGGTGATCTTAATATTGATGGCTCTAAAACAACAGTTATAAATGATGTTGATTACATAGAACACAATTTCCAACTATGTGGCAAAGAAAACAATTCCAACATCTTGGTAAGTAAGTATTACAATTTTTATGGATTAGAAAATTATGTTTTTTTACCTCATAGGCTGCTACAGCCATAGACCAAAAAGTTCCAAATCATGATCACTTGTATTGCAACAAATCAAAAAGGAAGCGAACAGCTGAAGAAGTTGAAAAAGAACTCTACCTAGAAACAATTGAAGAACTTCGTGAAATAAAAAGAGGGGTTTCCAGTATTTCTGACCATATGATGAGCATAAGTGAAACATTGAAGGATATCAGAAATATTTTGAACCAAAATCAACGATATGGGGATACTTAAATGCTATGATACTGTTAGAGAGGTGTTAAACATATTAGGATTTTTTTTTGTCTGTGATTATTAATAGAAATGATTTTAAGTTTGATATTTAGATTTTATATTAATAAATGTTTATTTTTGCAATTTACTGTTGTTTCGTTTAAAGCAGAGAAATGTACTGGGCTGTTCTATAACTGATTGTCAAATATCTATTTTCTGTAGTTTGCTGAATTAAGATATTGCAACAATCACTACTGCTTTAAAAGAGTGACATTAATAAAATAAATGTAGTCATTATTAAAGAAATGTTTATTGTTATTTTGTAAACTTCTATTTAGACATGTGATAAATTAACAATCAGCTTCCTCTTTAAATGTAGAGTAATCTATTTTAATGTACTCAGTTTTTGTTACTGACCATTTAAACAAAGGTTAAGGAAAGACAAATAAAAATAATATTTATTTCCTTACAATTATTTCACAAAGTTCAGATGTTCTAAACAGTCATTATATAAAAGAAACATAACATAAAATTAATTTTTCCATTAAAAAATATGTAATTCTTTCGCTTGTAAATACTAAATTAAACTTACACTTAAAAACATCTCAGAAAAAATGAAGCAGTTAATAAAATTAGTAAACTAGTTTCTCGACTAAAAATACTATAATTTAAGTAAATCATATACTTTTACATCTATACATTCTCAAACAAAAAGTTAATTTCTAAAATATCTATTTACAATTACCTTTACATCTATACATTCTCAAACAAAATGTTAATTTCTAAAATATCTATTTACAATTCTTTGCCGTGCTAAAACCCCTTGATTTTGTATTCTGTTACCATCAATAGCAATATCATTATTATCATCATGTCCTACAACTTCACCTTCATGTGGTAAATCTACATTCTGAGTAATACACATGTTATGTAATACAGCACATGATTTAATAATTTTTGTTACAAATAATTTATCAAGTCTTGAGGTCCTTTCTCGTAATATGCAACGAAAACGCATTTTCAACACTCCAATTGTCCTTTCAATTACATTTCTTGCCCGAATATGGGCATTATTATACCTCGACTCTGGAGTCCCATCAATTGCATTTAAAAAAGGTGTCATCAGAACTGTGCTTTGAGGGTATCCAGAATCACCAATCAACCATGGCTCTTCTTGTTCTAAATGGTTTTCCATAAACATCTTTACTTGTGAATTATGCCATATAAATGAGTCATGGCTTGCTCCCCCAAAATTTGCAAATATATTAATTATTTTCATATTGGCACTGCATATTATTTGACAATTTATAGAATGAAAGCCTAAAATATAAAATTTTTTTAATAATAACCCAATTTATAATTAATAAACCTTTTTTGAGATGGGAAGTGCTTGTCAAACAAAAAAAATTATGTTACAGTACATGTTCCAGTTTAGAAAAATACAATACAGCTCTCCCAAAAGCAATTCAGGGAAAAATTTTTAATAACAGTTCAGCAAAAGTAAAAAAGATAAGTAGTTGTTTAATATCTATGAAAATTAAGAAATACTTTGTGCAAACCTTTTCTGTTGAGAAAATTTTGTTCGTCTTCTGCTGGCTTTAACATTGCCACATGTGTCCCATCAATCGCCCCAACAGCTCCTGGGAAACCAAACTTCTCCAAAAATTCTCGTTTGTATCTGTTTCTTTCTTCCATACGAGTGGGAAACTTAATAAATTCTCCTACCAAATGTTCAGATATTACATCAGTCACCTCATGAATGCATTGATGCACTTTTGGCTGACTCATGCCGAAATTATATTCTTCACCTAAACTTCTTTGGTAAGCTCCTGTGGCATAAAAGCGTAAAGTTACTAATAATTTCTTCTCTATGCTTATACCTCTTATGGTACTTGGCCCGTGCATATGGGGTCGAACTAATTCTAGAAGTTCCTGTACCATAGGCTTACTTAAACGGAAAAGCTCGATAAATCTTTGATCTGGAAGAAAAAAGGGATTATATGAATCCCTAAGATGTCTACGCATTAAAATAAGTCTGCGGTTTCGCCTCCTCCTTTCATTATTAAGTCGAATTAATCTGACGATTGGTAGCATTTCAAATTATTGGAATGTGAGAGAAAATGTTCAAACGAGCCAAAACAAAACGAAAAATAAACGTATCTAAAAACAAATTTTAAATAACAGAAAAAGCTTAATATATTTTTAGGTTACTATCATAAATGTCAATTCTGTCAAAATGAGTTATTTGACCTACTTTTATCGAAAAGGCGAGTTTAACCGAAAATGAATTCGAAAATGGTTCGTGATCTGGAATTCGAAACGAGAGCTTTTCGCATCGAATTTGGGTTCGTATCGAGAATAAATTCGAATCGTGTGTTCATAATCCCACTGCAGATACCTGCATCGTGTCTCTTATCACGTTTTTTGGTATTTTTTTGTTTGTTTGTTAGCTTTACCGATTGAATATATTTAAAATATACGTTCAGTATTTCTTTTCTTTGGTAATTTATAATTAATGTTTTCAGCTATTTATTAAAATTGAATTTTCCGTTATTTATTTATGCTTTCTTTATGCTTTCCCTTATTTTATTATCCTAACGTAAAATACAGGATGTTTGTATGAACCACGTTTTTAAATAATTTCTTGTAACACAGAATTGTACTACCAGATTAGTAAATTCGTTCGGACATCCTGGATTTTGTCAAGTTGGATACATTTGTTCCCGAAATTTAACCTGGGACAAGCCTGGATTTGAAACCAGGACTGACTCCATCTGAAACCAGAACTGACTCCATCTGAACCCAGGACTGACTCCATCTGAAACCAGGACTGACTCTATCTGAAACCAGGACTGACTCCAACTGTAACCAGGACTGACTCCATCTCTATCACTATACCTATATCTGGAATATTACCAGGACTGGAACCATAGGAAGTAACATTAACATATTTTAACGATAGCTTTTTCAACCAACCTCTATGAACTAGTCATTTAAAATTTTTTTTCGTTTTAAATTGTTTCCAAAGTCAATATACAAGTTGTAAATTTAATAACGTTGTTCATAAAGTTTATTTTCCCTTCCAATCTTACAGGATTTGTCGTTATAATGCTGATGTGAATAACAAATAAGCTAGTATTATTCAGGGCGCCCACTTACCTTTCTTAACTTTCATAATTTACCTTTATCTAATTTCAGTACCTTAAATAAATTTCAAGTAGGATTACCCGAGAACCGGTAAGACTACTCTCTGAATTTGTAATAGTTTGGTCTCAGAATCTACACCTGAGGGGCTCTCTAAATTGAGTAGCCGTTACAACATGACATAGCAAAAACATTATTGATTTCATTTTTTATATCCTCTTCTGTTGTGTAGGTTGAATACGTCTTAATGGATAGGTTTGGTCACTTTCTAGTTGGGGCATGCGCACTTCCGCTGGGCTCAGGGCCTAATAGTCCATCTACTTACGTGTTATTAAAAAACTGCAAAGAACTGTGAGCAAGTAAGTATAAGTTTAATATTATACATTATACCCAATCAACTCAATTTATTATATTCTTGTAGTGAATTACGAAGGATTACCTTTGAAATAAGGCTTTATTCTACAGAGAACAACTAACATAAAATTATTCACAACTTTGTAACATAACTGACAATGTCATTAATCCTATCAAAATGGTAATATCATGACCTTCTTCCCGCTTTCTTATTTCTCGAGGAAGTCTTCTAAATATTGAGGACGCCTTCGTGTCCTAACTGGCCTATCGATATTCAGTACTGCGTCTTGATTGTGTTGGTCTTGAATGGAGTAGTCTTGGATGAGATGGTCTTGATGTATATTCATCAACTTTTACATGGAGATTCAAATTAAAACAAAGTGAGATATTAATATTACACATGTCATGAGAAATCTAGATGGTCTTTATACTCTTATGAAACAGTCAATATGTATATGAAAGATAGATACCCGTTTCAACGATATATATCACTTGTCTTTGTACTCCATGTTGAAAGAATGAGGTGTTTTTCAACGATATGTCACTTGTCCTGGACGATCTTTTCACCGATACGTTTTACTTTGTGAACTATAATTTTACAACACTCTGTATATGTTAAAAGAATCGTATACTATAGAGAGTAAGGTCAACGATATTCCACTTGTGATGATGTGTTTATACTTTGTTTTATTTTTTAAATTTAAGCTGGGCACTCCTTTTTTTTATACCTCTCCTTGCATCTAACACTTAAGAGTGCGAATAGCCATGTTCGTTAGACAAATTGTTACAGACGCGAAGGTTGATGGTTCGCGCCCAGCGAACGTTTTTAAATAATGATGATTTTTCAAGTGTGGAGAGTGGTTTCTTAGGTATTAGAATTTGAGGGTCCTAAACATTGGGCAAATATTTGGGTGGTCCAAACAGAAGGGTATTAGAATTTGGGGTCCATTGGAATTTGGGAATGCTAAACAGGTGGGTATTGGGGAGTGGGATAAAATTCAAAGTATATACTAGACGTTAAGGCTTTCGAGACGTCGTGGTTAACTACGAGGGGTAGCTAAAATTTTTTAATTATTTTATTTACTAGATGATAAGGCCTTGTAACGAGATGTCGTTTGCTATGATTGGTTAACTTTTAGTAAGAGGGGTGCTGCGTGGGGGATGAACGGGGGTAGCTGAAATTTTTTCATTATTTTTTTCGTTGATCTTATGACATAACCTGTTCAATGACGCATGGGCACTAGTTCCATCTAACCACGCCCCCAGTCCGGTTGCCGGTGTGAACCCACCTTAGAATCCAATTTCGGAGTTTGTGAACCTTAGCTTTTTCGACGATTTTCTTATGGAGATTACCATGTTAGCGCCTCCGCCATGAGGTATAACTCTTGCTGCCTATTTACTCATCAGCTACCGTGTTTTGACTTCCTGGCCTGTAAACGATATCATACCTGTAGCATGACAATTCCAAACGCCAACGTTGAATTTTCTCATTTTTGATTTTTGACGAAGACTTGTTGTTAAACATAAATGCCACTGACTTCTGATCCGTAGTGAGCTGAAAATGACTGCCAATTAAAAAATGTCGCCACTTTTTCAGTGCTTCTACTATTGCGTACGCTTCTTTTTCAACTGACGAATGCTTTTGTTCCTGGGAGGACAAGGTTCTTGAGAAAAATGAGACTGGTCTTCCTGATTGGGATAATTGAGCAGCTATTGCAAACTCCGAGGCATCGGTTTCAACAGTTAACACAGCGTCGTCATCAATTGAAGAAATCGAAGAGTTGGCTATGTCTTATTTGAGCTGTCTAAATGCCGAAATTGCTTTCTCAGATAATGGAAAACTTGTGCTGTGTGCTAGCGGCTGAATTTTTTCGGAAAATTTAGGAACCCATTTAGAGTAGTGTGCAAACATTCCTATAATTCTTCGAAGAGAAGCTGTGGTATCAGGTACTGGTAAATTCAGGAGAGGCTTAAGTCGTTCTGGGTCCGGCTTCATAGTTTTGTTGCATATAAAATACCCAAGAATGCAAATCGATTTGAAGGAAAATCTTGATTTTATTTCATTAATTGTTAAACGGTACTTCTTAATGACATCTAAAAATTTTTGTAAATTTTGATCATGTTCTTCTTGTGAGTTACCGCAAACAGTGTCGTCATCCAGATAAGTATAGACGCTTTTAAGATTTTCTTTCTTGATGATGCTGTCGACGGTTCGTTGGAAACAAGCGACTCCATTGGTAACACCAAACGGAATTCGAGTAAATTGGTACAAGTTTCCACAAGCTTCAAATGCAGTGTAGATCTTTTCTTCATCTTTAATTGGAATTTGGTAATAGGCACTACGGAGATCAATTGTACTAAAACGGAATATTTCGAAATTTGGTTTACAATGACTTCTATCCGTTGCATTGGGTATGCATCCAATAATGTATATTTATTTATGGTTTGAGAATAGTCAATACACATACGTTTCTTGTGGTTTTCACTTGAAGTTACCAGAGGTTGAGCTCGCCAGGGGGAGATACTGGGTTCTATGATCTTTTCTTTTAGAAGATGTTTGATTTCTTGTTCAATAAAGTTGAGGTCTGAAGTTGTAAATCGACGTGATTTTATTGCGATTGGTTTGCAATTAAACGTTAAATTTGAAAATGAACTGATTGGTTCAACATTTGCTACTGCTAAATTGCATATTGATAGGGTAGATTTGTCACCTCCAAAGAGAATTTCGAGTCGGGAATGTTGCTTCAGAATATCATGACCAATGATTGCTTCAGTGCAGAGTTCATCAAGGACTGAAAGCTTTACATTTGAATAATTGTTATCCAAAATTTGTAGGTGTACAATACAATATCCAAGAACTTGCGACGTGAGAGATGTTGAAACCGTTTTAACATTAATTCTTGATGGAATGACACAAATATTTCTACTGGCAACAATTTTACTTGAAATATAGCTATCAGAACCCCCTGTATCGATTAGTGCATGTGTGATTATGTTGTTTATTTTAATTTGAATAATAGATTTGGATAAACAACTAGGAGAAACAGCATAAATCGTAGTCAGAATAGTAGCAGATGTTTTCTGAGTTCTTCTGGTGTTACTTGATCTACACACAGTTGAAAAATGACCTCTTTTATTGCAGGAATGGCAAATTGCATTTTTAGCAGGACAGTGTTCGCGCAGGTATCTATCTCTGCCACAAAAGAAACATTTCAGAAAAGATGCAGCAGCTGCTAACGGCCTAGTTGATGAATTTTCAGAATCTTGTGACGGTTCTGCGTTTTGTAAAACGGCAACACTTGTTGATGAATATGATTCAGCATGTTGCTTGGCTAATTCTAGAACGCTCTCGCAGTATTAAACGCTTGAGTTGAGCTCAAAGAAGAGTGCTCTAGAAGCCGCTGTCTAATTTGTAGTGAACTTAAACCACTGATAAACGAGTCTCGAATGAAATCATCTCTATTCTGTTCGGCCGTAACAGCTTTAAAGTTGCAGTCTTTGCTCATTTGCTTCAAAATTTGTAAATATTGGTTAATTGACTTACCTACTAACTGTCTTCTTGATGAGAGAGAATGTCGAGAAAATATTTCATTTTTGGGCTTTACGTAGAGGCTTTCAAGGATTTTTATGGCATCTTCATATGTTGTACTCTCACTAATGGACTCAAAAACGACTGGACTCACGTAGTTTATTAGTAGATCCAGCTTCTTCTTATTGTCCTTCGCATCTGCCGCTTCCAGAGAATTCACGAACGATCTGTACCAATGATTTTAAAGTTGACCTGCGTTTCCAAGTGTAACATCTATATCTAATCGATTGGGGCGAAGTAGCTTATCCATTTTATAGAATTCTCTGTAGAATAAATTGTAGTGAATTACGAAGGATGACCTTTAAAATAAGGCTTTATTCTACAGAGAACAACTAACATAAAATTATTGACAACTTTGTAACATAACTGACAATGTCATGAATCCTATCAAAATGGTAATATCATGACAATTCTGTTAAATTCATAATAATGGACATTTATTCACAGATAATCATGTCACTTTAGGAATGATACTGCAGCAGTTGAAGGAAGAACAATAAATAATTATTCAATGTAGAATGTTCCTGAGTACCTAGTTTACTAAAATATGATTCACATCCACACTGAGGACTTATGGAACTTCCAAGAAAAATAAACAACTGTATACATTTGTTTTTGTTATTGAATCCTGAATTTTCCAAAATGGTGCTGTAGGCTGCATTCATGTCAACAGGTATGTTACAATAATGTAGGATGTAAAATTTTAATATTCAAAAATGTTTTTTTCTAGATATTTTGTATTCCGTGCTGAGAATGAAGATGGTTGTATTGTTGGAGCAGAAAGTGTATTTTCATGTGAATCTCAGTTGAGTGATTATCATGGGAAAATGAATGAAGAACATGTTTTAAAGTGGTTTGAAAACCAATTACTATTGAATCTTTCTGAACCTTCAATAAATTATGGACAATGCTCTTCGATAATATTAGGTCAATGCGACACAATATAGAATTCGATCAACAAATGTTGAAGCTGAGCTTATTTATATTGTAGCCTAGTAAGTATATACAAACTGTATTTGAACTGTGATATAGCAAATTATATGTTAGAATTCAGAAGACTGCACAACTAGTTTAATACATTTAAAATTCTCACTTCAAATTATACCTAATAGTCAATAAATGTTGTTTTACTTTTATTTTCACAAAAATAATAATATAGGTATATTTGAAAATAAATGAATGTGTTATTTGGATACTACCCTTTCAATAAATGTTTTTTTCGTAAACAAACTCCCAACAAAATACATTGTGGATTTGATGGAACAGTACAGTCAAGTGTTACCATCTTGTTTAAAATCCTATTGAGTTAATACAGGGTACTGCCAAGCAAGCCGATCGATGCATTCCAGAAGTTTCGGGTTAGAATTGTTTAGAATTTTGAAAGATTTCTATTTGACAATTATTGTTCTACCTTATTTAAAAAAAAATAGTATCACAATCTTTCCAGTGTAACTAATGTATACATTTTCAGTGTTTCTTTTTAATAAAACAATTCCATAAGAATTGGGATGGCATTATTTATTATTTTATTTTAAATGTTATATCACAAAGCTTTATGAAAAATACAAGACAATAGTTTTTATTGAATTGAAAGGTCTCATTTGATCGATCGTTTTATTAGCAATACTTTCAGCTGCAGTAGATGTTGGCGGGCTAAAACAAAATGGTAAATATAAATTTGGATTGATTAGAAGATGTCGGAGTGATAAATAAGTCACCAATATACTGATAATTATAATATGTATTGATTTCAGTGCTACAATTTAGTCAATCATTCGCATATACCTTCATTCGGAGAATAGAATGGATTTGCTCTACTTTTCTGAGCTGTGGTGGTGCTTGCTGTACAATTTTCTTTTGCTCAGGATGATTTTCCTTGTCGAAAATGACCTACACACTATAGCTTCACATCACAGCTTTTCTAAAAAAATTTTAAGATTTATTTCACCAAAATATAAAACAGTATTGACTACCTTAAAAAAGAGATCTAGGTTATCAAAACTTTCTTATTCATAGGATGTCTGTAAACTTCACATCAATCTTTCATATTGTAGTGACAACATTCTAGAATCCAACGAGTAGGTAATTGCTATTGTAACCCAAAAATTATATTAGATAATATTTTTTTCCTTGATACTATATATACATACATGCATTTTAAATACTAGAATAGTTCCATAATTTTTAACTAATTAAGTGTGTGGTATAAATATACGAATAAAAGTGTTAACTATTCCATACATACCTTTTTAGTGCTAGAAATAATTCCATAATTTTAAAATAAGAATTTCTTAGTTAGTGCTGTACTGTTAACATGCAAATAAAACTTTTACATGTAACTGAAATAATTCGAAGTTTGTTTGCACCTTTGAACATAAAGTAGTAAGGAAGAAGCGTGTTTTACATCTCCCATAATAAATAAAAGAGACAAAGTCGGCCATTTTGAATAACCATTTTATGCCTCATTGTTTGTTTGGACGCTGTTTAAAAGTTAGTTTTTATGTTATATTTTGCCGATTATTACTAACTCAGATGTTTTTAGTTTATAATAGGATTTTCTAAGGTTAAGCTGTTTTTTCAGTTACGTTATATATACTCTCAGTGATATAAATATAGTTTTTAAGACAATTGTTAGTTTTAGTGCTTGTGGACGTTCAAAGACTGCTAAAAACGACGCTTTGAAAATTACTTTTCATCGGTAAGTACATATTATTATAATAATTATAATCTACAGATGTGAATATTGGTCTTTATGTCAAAAAATAATCATAGTTGTTCCTAACCTAAATTTTCACTTGACAAGGGCGTATCATTTTTATTTTTTAGTTTATAAACAAATATATAAAATTTATTTTCAACATATCATTATTATTTAGAAAGCTTCTAGCTTTTATATAATTTTATAATATACTTTTTACTTACAATATTTTCTATTCTACTAAATTTTAATTTTTATAATGTATTCAATAATAAATATCAATTTATAATGTGAAGTTGATAATGTAAATTAATGAAAGGATAATAATAATAATTTATTTTTTTATTTACCAGAAATTTTAAATATACAATATACAATAAACTAGAGCAATGGTGAATAAATAAAAGAAGAAGACCCACAGAAGTAAAACTTGTGCGTGGGTAGTATATTAAAATGTAAGTGTAAAATATAAAATGTATAATGTAAGATGTGAGATGTAAAATGTAAAATTTCAAATGTTAAAGATTAAAAGTAAATGTAATCGTAATCGTAATATGTAGAAAGTATAACAATAAAAATAATTCTATGAAGTAAGCTCTTGAATTAGGAACAAATTAACAGAATAAATAACATAAATAAGAGAACGAACAATATGTTCAGTCATTCATACATAGAAGATGTCAATAGCTATCCAGGAGTGTTCATCATCTTTGTTATGTTTTCTGCGGACAGTTGTTCTAACCAAATTTTCAATTTTCTTTTATATAGAGAAGTATTGTTTATATTTCTGATAGACTGGGGAACTTGGCCAAATATTTTGGGGCCTGTGTAATAAAATGATCTCTGGCCTACTGTTTTTGTGGTTTTTTCAACAAAAAATTCAAATTCTTTTTTGTATCGTGTATTATGTATGTGCCTTATTGATGTTAATTCTCTCTTATTTTTGTATTGTAAGTTAAGGACTTTGTAAATATACAGTTTTTTTATTTCCAACAAAGGAATTTCTTCAAAAAGTTTTTTTGTTAAATAGGTGCGTTTTTTGTCAAAAATAATTTTCCAAAAGTATTTTTGAATCACTTGGAGTGGTTCTATATAAACTTCTATATAAACTTCGTAGTTTTCCAAGAAAAGAAAATCTGAGAAGTCAATGGATAAATATTGTGGATAAGGATAACTGGACTCCTGGGACAAACAGTTTCTTGTGTTCCAAGCACTTTACAGAAGATGCATTTTATAGGTCCTACTCTCTTATTTTTAGATTGTTACCAAATGCCGAACCTACGATTAGAGTCACTCGAATGAAATATGTAAGTATTTATTTAAATTATTTTAATTAAATTGGTAAACTTGATGTTTCCTATGTTTTTAAAATCCCACATTCCTTTTTGTTCAGTACTTTTTTTGCAAAAATTTTGTTGATTGTCAAAGCAAATTTGATTATGCGAGGATATGGAGACAAACAGCGTTCTTATAAGGAAGTTTTAAACCTATTCACTGAAGTTAATCCAGGTCACCAAATCACAAAATCAGCAGTTGTCAAAATTGTAAGACGTTATTTACGAACACAACACGTAGTAAATGAACCCAAGTCAGGAAGACCAAAATTCGGGACAAATGACAATGTAAAGTTGGATGTGTTACTATCACTCGAATAAAATCCACAAACATCAACTAACCAGTTAGCTCTTGACTTTGACATAAGCCAGACTTCCGTCATGAACATGTTGAAGTCCGAGAAATTGAAAACATATAAATGTCACTTCTGTCACGAATAAACTGAAGATGACCCAGATCGCAGAACAGAATTTTGCGAAAACATTCAGAACAGACAAACAGCAAACCCAAACTTTATCAAAAAAATGGTGGTCTCAGATGAAGCAACATTTTGCTTAAGTGGTCTAGAAATAATCCCCGTTGGATGAGGCAAGTAGATAAGCACAGGCGCGGTCCGAGAGGGGGGAGTCACAGGGGTCATGACCCCCCCCCCCCCCCCATAAATAATCCACAATTTTTAAAAACCTACTAAAATTTAATGGTGGTATACGCACATTTCAAATAAATTAGTGCCAACGTCTATGCAATGAAATCAAAAACATTCGTAATTATCGAATGAGAGCTCACTCTCCTCAATTGAAAATCCTTCTCGCCTCCTTCCCACTCCTACTCAACCCCTCCGCGATAATTTCACACTGTGACTGTGGATTTAAAGATAGCAACAGATGCACTGAAAGATACGTTGGGCGTTCTGCTTCGTAAGCGGGAAGACGCTGACAAACATTTTCACGACTTATTTGTCAAGGCACAAGATCTAGCTAGAAAACTGGATACAGAGATAGAGGTACCACGTTCTTCTTCTCGGCAGTCTCATCAAGTCAATCAGCAAAGAGCAGAAGAGGAATATTTTCGGAGGACTATTTATATTCCACTTCTATACAGCATAACGACTGACCTGAAAGACCGCCTATCTCCAGATACCTTGAACCTTTTTGGCTTGGGAATTTTTATGCCAAAATGCGAATATATACGGAAGAAGACCTTTTTAATGTGAAGGAGGCAGTAGAATTATACTCATTATCTGGGGGTTTCTACTTCCACAGTCGTTACAGAGTATCAGCTATGAGTTTCGAAGTGGAGAAGGGAGCTCGCAGAAAATAGTTTGAAAGTATTCAGTTCTGTGACTTCTAAAATCGAAGTTTGTGATAATGACCTCTATCCAAATATCAATATTTTACTTAAAATTTTGGCAACCCTCCCCATAAGCGCCGCGACTTCAGAAAGGTCATTTTCCACTTTAATGCGCCTAAAAACTTGGTTAAGAGCAGATATGTCCGAAGATAGGCTGACGAGCTTAGTCCTCTTAAATATACATCCCGAGATAACGCCTGATGTCTCAAAAATAATCACCCATCTAAAACGAATAGAAGACTACCTTTCAGTTTGTAATTGAAATTTGTGTTCTTTTTTTATTTTTTTTAAAAATATTCCCATATATTTTAGTTGTTTCACTGGTAAAGTTGCTTCTAGAACTGTATTTGAGCCAAGTTGACCCCCCCCCCCCAAATCATGGGCTGCGACCGCGCCTGCATACGCAGTATCCGCAAAAAATAAATGTGTTGACAGGAATGATAGACGATAATATTATTGGACCTTTTTCATTGAAGGTAATCTGACTGGACATCGGTATTTGGATTTATTAACAAATAATATTGTACCCGCTATTGCAAGACTTTATCCTCATCCAAATAACCCACTAATTCCTGCTGAAGACATATGGTTTCAGCAAGACGGTGCACCTGCACATTATTCTAGAATTGTGCGCCAGTATTTAGATCACGTTTTTCCAGGTCGATGGATATGGCGTAGGGTTGCTATCGAATGGCAACCTCGTAGTCCTGATTTAACTCCTCTCGATTTTTTCTGTGGGGTTATCTAAAAAATAAAGTATACAGAGGTAGACCCACAAATTTAAATGACTTATTGCTGCAAGTATCGAACGAATTTTTGCAAAATTCTTTATGAGAATTTGAAGACCGTTTAGGATATTGTCAAATAGCAGAAGGGCGTAATTTTGAACATTTATTATCATTTTCTTAATTTGTGTTATTTTTTGTTAAAATAAATAAATTGTTATGTTGCCAAGTTTTTAGGATGTTTCCATAAATTAAGTTTGCCTTACTCAACGTTTGACATTTCATCCATGGCTCACTGAGTCAAAAATGATAAATTATTGATTAAAGCCTCAATTATTCAATTGAAATATGAATGGAAAGTTTTACTGTATGCAGAATTTCACAAGGAATTCAAAAATGTAAAAATACACAGGGGTCTCTATTTAAAATAACAAAGTTGATATGCATTTCCGGTTTAACAGGAAATGGTACATTAAATTTGATAGCATTTTTAAATTCCTTGGATCTTCTTCGAAAAGGGTGAGCAACTTCATTTAAAAATATCAAACCGTTGAGGAGATACTAAGGGGGTTCCATACTTTATACTAACCTTGTATATACTGATATGATGGCCCCATGTATTGATCTACTTCTTCTATTATTATAGATAAGAATATGCTCAAACAATTTACTACACCTTTAAGGTATACTTTTCTCTATTAAATGATGATTACCCGTACGTCGAGGAACAAAAAATGTTTGTGATATTTAGAAATTACAAAAAGGAGACCACCACATCTTACGTTCCCCTATCCATGTGTAGCAACAATAAATTTTGATGAAATACTACTTGACAGTCATGAAAAAAACAACCATGTAGCGATGCTTGTGGAAAAGAACTTCTTAATGACTCTACAAGAACTACCTCAAAATCAGTCGCAATATTCCTATTTATAAATTGAGGGATATAGAATTGAAAACAACATCGTACAGTGTCTTTGTTCTTCTTTCCATACAAATTTAGATTATCGGAAAAGCCGAAGAGTTTAAAAATCGATATTTTTAGTAGGTATCTTAAGAGGGGCCTCAACGCAGGTGTATAAACCTTAAAACTTACACAAAACTTGTTATGTATAGTAATTTTTTGGTTCAAAATATTTACGATAGATGTCACTAGTAGTACTGAATCGGCTTTTATTCATGCAACTTATTTTCTCTCTCTGTCTTTCCACTCTTGATCGAATAGGTATAAACTATTTATCTATTCTCTTGACGATTTAGACAAACTTCTCTCCGGATCAGCTGTTTCGATGTTTTGGTTTCAAACAAACACAATTTCTGCCAGCAAATATTTTTATTTTCAATCACAATAGGTAAATTATGATTTCATTTACCTATTTGCTATTTTTACTTAACAGCTAGTACGTTTATTTTACCAAGGTCTCTTTTCTTCTTTAATTTTTTCTGTACTTATAGGTTGTTTTTAATGTTTGCCTTTTGTCAGTTTAATGAATCTATTCACTCCTTTATCTGTGATAAACTTTTGAAGAGAATTTGATGTTTTAACAAGTCTTTTCACTTTCTTACCATTCAGGTAGATACTCATATTTGATTACTTCATGCATGTTTTCTAAGAACATATTTGTATTTATTCCCTTTTTCCTACGGTAGCAATAAGCCCGTTTTTGTCTGTTGTTGTAATAGTTGTTTTTTAAATAAGAGTGCATTTCTTATATAGAAGTGTCCGAACACATAATATTAAGAAATTCAATGGTTCTGGTAGACTTCGCGACCCTCGGATTTTTATGTTAATTTTAAATTTGTTTGATAGCTACCCTTAAATAAAGTAGATTAGAACAAAAATTTCGTTGGATCATTCAGAAATTACTTTAAAAATCACAAATTTAGTTCAGAAAATGATACTTTTTCAACACTGTTTAATGATATTTATGATGAATATTTTCACTTTAAACTGTAAAGGTTATTATCTTTAACTAAATTTTAGTCGGTTTCACAAAAAAAACGGAAGAAAATACTTTAATTTTGCCAATTTTCAGAAATATTTTGAAGTATATTATTTTCACTCGACACTTATAGGTTATAAACCAACACACTCAAATCTTATGTCTACGATCACAAATCATGATTGTTCTGTGATCAGGTGATAGCTAAGCGGCGTTGTCAAATGGTGTTTATTTTCATTTAGTTGAATTAATTTTGCATTGTAATAGATTACAGGAATATATAAAAATATAAAATGATTTGCATTTATAATCATAAAAATTGAAGTATTAAGCATTCTTAGAATATAATGTTTATCTTAGATTTGCTTTATTTCTTACATTAAATGTAAGAGTTTATAACAAACTTACTGCTGTGCCTAATACAGTTTTATAGCAATATAGTGAATAATATATTAATTTAATTTATACATTATTCAATTATGTAGGTTTGGTTAGGTTTGGTTTGGTTTGGTTTGGTTAGGTTTGGTTTGGTTAGGTTTGGTTAGGTTTAGTTTGGTTTGGTTAGGTTTGGTTAGGTTTAGGTTGGTTTGATTAGGTTTGGTTAGGTTTGGTTAGGTTTGGTTAGGTTTGGTTAGGTTTGGTAAGGTTTGGTAAGGTTTGGTTAGGTTTGGTTAGGTTTGGTTAGGTTTGGTTAGGTTAGGTTAGGTTATGTTAGGTTTGGTTAGGTTTGGTTAGGTTTGGTTAGGTTTGGTTAGGTTTGGTTAGGTTTGGTTAGGTTTGGTTAGGTTTGGTTAGGTTTGGTTAGGTTTGGTTAGGTTTGGTTAGGTTTGGTTAGGTTTGGTTAGGTTTGGTTAGGTTTGGTTAGGTTTGGTTAGGTTTGGTTAGGTTTGGTTAGGTTTGGTTAGGTTTGGTTAGGTTTGGTTAGGTTTGGTTAGGTTTGGTTAGGTTTGGTTACGTTTGGTTAGGTTTGGTTAGGTTTGGTTAGGTTTGGTTAGGTTTGGTTAGGTTTGGTTAGGTTTGGTTAGGTTTGGTTAGGTTTGGTTAGGTTTGGTTAGGTTTGGTTAGGTTTGGTTAGGTTTGGTTAGGTTTGGTTAGGTTTGGTTACGTTTGGTTAGGTTTGGTTAGGTTTGGTTAGGTTTGGTTAGGTTTGGTTAGGTTTGGTTAGGTTTGGTTAGGTTTGGTTAGGTTTGGTTAGGTTTGGTTAGGTTTGGTTAGGTTTGGTTAGGTTTGGTTAGGTTTGGTTAGGTTTGGTTAGGTTTGGTTAGGTTTGGTTAGGTTTGGTTAGGTTTGGTTAGGTTTGGTTAGGTTTGGTTAGGTTTGGTTAGGTTTGGTTAGGTTTGGTTAGGTTTGGTTAGGTTTGGTTAGGTTTGGTTAGGTTTGGTTAGGTTTGGTTAGGTTTGGTTAGGTTTGGTTAGGTTTGGTTAGGTTGTAACCTTAAAATTGAGCTCAAGCCCGAATAAGAATAAAGTCCTAAAATTTAATGAAAAAAAAAAGTGCAAGATTGTGAATAAATTTGTCTACTTGGTTACATAAGTTTCGGTTGCTCCGGTGACGGTTGAATTTGTCACTACGTCTATTGTATATATTAAGTATTTGTATATAGTAATTACCTGACCGATATTGTCTCTATATTTCTAATATCATTTGATCACTACAAAAGAACTTCAGTAGTTAAATAGTTTCTGTCAGCCCAGAGTTTTAGGGACTACTCTGCCATCATCCTTCCGGTGAAGTGGTGCAGGCTGTAACCATACCTGTCTTCACATCTTGACAACAATTTTATATTTTGTCGCTAGGTAAGGTAAAGAATAAAACTAGCGCCTACTTGGTAAACGTCCGTATAGATATATTCATGTTAGTTGTTTCTTTTTGTTTGTTATATTATAATTCATAATTAAGGGTAGTAAGGGGTTTTCTCTCTTGTGGATTTTACTTTAGTTTTTAGTTACCGTGGGACTACTGATTTTGTTTCCTGCTTTGATTATATCACCTTTGGGGTGTAGCCACAGTAGTCCAAATACTTTGTCCGCTTCAGCTTGATGAACGCTAAAGTTTATTAGGGTTCAGTTATAAATTATTACTGACTCCTTGACTTGAGTTCTAAAACATTTAAAGTAGTAATTAGGTTTCATAAAACTTACTGATCTATAAAGACATACTTTACTTTTGAGTTAAAGGTATATTTTCTTCATTTATCTACCATATTTTGGCTTAAGCAAATACATTCTAGCTAGAAATCTTCTGTGTAGGTTGGCAATCGAATATATTCTGAACATCTATTTATAATATAGTAGCTGTTATCGCCATGTGTTTTGTATGTTAAATCCGAGTGTTTGATCTTGCTTTGTTTACGTTGGTTTGGTATTGTGGTACTATGTTTACTCAAATTTATTTGAATAAGTTTTAATACATCATTTATCTCCAATGTTTACAAGTGTTTATTTGTTGGATGACAATTACAATTGGCGTTGACAGCCGTGTCTTGGAGAAAAGCGTTCGTTCGTCATGCCGCTGAGTGTAGTCGTACTTGATGTTAGGCGTTGCTCTGTGACTTTACGAGTCCACAGACAACTAAGTTTGTCGCGCCGAGGTTGGCGGCAGAGATAGAGCGTTTGCTCTGTGACTCTACGAGTCCATAGACAAATGTCGATCCGCTTTACGGGATTGTTAGAGCGTTTATTCGATGCTACTCAGGAGTGTAGGCTGTTTTACTCGCGAATGCATATTGACTTACATGGAGGGAAGTGTAGCACTTTATGACTTGATCTGTGCGGAACACGCTCGGTGTAGTGAGCGGTGTAGTTCGGATGTATGTTTCGGGTAGGTTTCTTTATGGTAGTATTCTGTATTGACGTTGAGGAAGTGTCAGTCACCCTTCTTTCCGGTGTGGGCTCCTACTTGATAGTTGGTTTCGAAAAGTGCATGGAGCTTGAATCTGAATTTTATGATTGGCTGCTTAGTCATCTCCTGCTGGGATTTATAGATTCTCGTTCTGAATGAGTTGTGGAATATACGGCTAGTATTTTGGTTCTACGGGAGTTCGTATTGTTGAAGAATTCCGTCCTGTTCTGGAAGCCGTTTTCACAAACCCTTATAGGGGATATATTGCACTAAAACTATTGTAAGTATTTTCTCTACTTACTGATTTCGCATCACTATGTATTATCACTATTTAAAGGAAATCGCCAACGTGAAGTTTTGAAATTGAAGGCGTGCCACATGCTGTTGTTGGTTCGTTATTTGTTGGTAGCCGCCCAATAAGAGGAAAATTTTGAGTATTGGACCCTTTTTGGAAAAGGTATGTCTCATAGATTTGTAGTTTTTGTAGATAAAACAGTTGGTGGTCAAAGACTACCTGTTGATTGTAAATTTTTGATTAAGACAGTCTATTCTGTTACCCTGTGTATATTTTGTTTTCTTTGCCCGTTTTAGTCTAACGAATACTATAATTCGTGGGTGGTTCTTCAAACTTACCCTGGTTACGACCAAAAACAGTTTATTTTAGATGCTTATCGCATTCTTATTATTTGATTTAAATTCAGTGTAGTATACTGTTACTGACACTGTTGATTGTAAGTAGACCTTATGACTACTTTGTGGGTTTGATTAAGTTAATTTGGGGTTGATTTTGACTTGTACGTTACTTCTGGCATAGGCCGAGACAAGCTTAACTTGTCGAGGTGTTTGATTGGTTCCTGTATAGGCTCAGTTTTTAGCTGATACCTGTTTTAATTTTTAAGGGTTCACCGGTGGGGCCAGGGTATACTTACCACCCTCAAGATACACACTTCACCTGAGGGGCCAGATTATACACACTTCACCTATGGGGCCAGATACACACTTCGGGTTATTTGGAGTTTACCTGGTAGATCGATGGTGATGTCTTCTGCAGTTTGCTGCTACTTGTCAACAACTTCTTGAAGAAGACCACATTGAGGGTAACCTGGTATCGGGGGTCTTTCTGGTTTATTTACTTATTTTTACTTTAGGCTTTACGCCAATATGTATATGCATTAGCTAGGTAGTTTCTACTGATTTATTTTATTATGCAATTGTAATGGTGGAAATTAATATTTTGCGGTAAATTTTCACAATTTAATTTTCATAATTTTATCCACTTGCGCATGCGTCTCTGCCTTGGTACCAACGCCTTGACTACGGTGTCGCCTTGTATGGAATTTATTTTATAACTATACGCTACTTTTCAGGTTCGTTTATAGAACATAGAATTAATACGTTCTCATTTAATCACTTCTGGTTCACTTGAACAGCCATATTAATTTCCCACTACGTAAGGTCAATTAACTGGAATTTAATTG